>JAGFBZ010002618.1:0-684020 GCA_018398805.1 Hirundichthys speculiger | reverse complement strand
GGTGGTTGGTGTTGTGATGCCCGATACAACCCACCTATTTAGCCTCAGGTAGTGACCACAACCAGTGCTACAGGCTGGATCACAGTTGGTGTTGTTGTGATGGACCAGTGTCATGCAACAGACCTCCTTCATTGGATTGGATTTTCCCCCAGGCCCAACAAGAACCAGCCAGCCTCGCACAGGACCACATCGACAGCCCCTGATGTCTCCACTCCAGGCAGGTCAGCACCACAGATTACCTCAAGACCCTAACCAATAAGCTATTAGAGGAGTGAGCGGGGGCGGTAAGCAGGACAGTGACACACTCCTGTCCACTGACCTCCCACCACAAAGTTCCCACGTTCCCACTGGGCCACTGAGTCAGCACCTCCAACCCTATCGTGGAATCAAGCTTGTAAACCTTGTGTGCTTGTGCTCTGGTCCAGTGACGTGCACTAGAAGATGCAACATGGGAACTCCTTCCTATTAAAATATAACTTTATTCAACTTGATGCCTGCTCTGTGCCATAACAGCAAAATCTATGGCCTGATGGGGATGGTAAACATTTTATTGATTCCCAGGACAATTTTCGACTCACTTTATTGATCAGATTCTTTATTGATTCCTTTATTGACTTCTGACACATTTTCATAGACAGACTCTAGGGGAAAATGTGCGCCGACTCAGGTTTTCAGCATCAACAAAGCTGTTTTAAATGCAGAAGAGTTTGACATCCTTTTCTTTTTGCAGTGTAGAGCTATCATACATGCATATTATTATTGACAGGAGAGGAACTACTGAAGCCATAATTATATGATTCAAATACACTATTAGTAGCAATCAAAGTTTAGATTCACACACACAAAATGCATTAATCACCGATGGATATTTGGATGGATAAAAATACATTGTTTTTAGAGTTGCATCAAAAATACTTAATGAAAATATGAGAATCAGTATTAGTGAGTATTTACGCCTATGCATGATCCAATGTCACGTAATTTTAATTCTTTTTTGTTTTAAAATCCAGCACAGGAAGATTTACTGCCTGGCCAAAAAAAAATAAAAACAAAGTCACCACTTGGATTTAACTAAACAAATTGGTACGAGCCTTCTATTGGATAATTACTGCATGGGCGATTACCTTTCAGCTGGAAACAAGTTATTTAACCCCAACTGGTGCAATGAGTTGCTTCTTATTTCCTAAACAACCATGTCGAAAGACACATCCCGTGGTTGTGGAAAAGATGTTAGTCTGTTTGAGAAGGGTCAAATCACTGGCATGCATCAAGCAGAGAAAACATCTAAGGAGATTGTAGAAACTACCAAAATTGGACTAAGAACGGTCCAACGCATTATTAAAAACTGGAAGGATAGTGGGGACCCATCGTTTTCGAGGAGGAAATGTGGTCGGAAAAAAATCCTCAATGATCGTGATCGGTGATCACTTAAACATTTAGTGAGATCAAATCAAAGAAAAACAACAGTAGAACTCAGGGGTATGTTTAATGGTGAAAGTAAGAGCATTTCCACACGCAGAATGCAAAGGGAACTCAAAGGATTGGGACTGAACAGCTGTGTAGCCTTAAGAAAACCACTAATCAGTGAGGCTAACCCGAAAAAAAGGCTTCAATTTGCTTGGTGAGCATAAAGATTGGACTCTGGAGCAATGGAAGAAGGTCATGTGGTCTGATGGGTCTAGATTGACCCTGTTCCAGAGTGATGGGATTCATCAGGGTAAGAAGAGAGGCAGATGAAGTGATGCTCCCATCATGCCTAGTGATTACTGTACCAGCCTGTGGGGGCAGTGTTCTGATCCGGGGTTGCTGCTGCAGTTGCTCAGGTCCAGGTTCAGCAACAGTATGAGCTCAAAGAATGAGGTCAGCTGACTACCTGAATATACTGAATGACCAGGTTATTCCATCAATGGATTTTTTCTTTCCTGATGGCACGGGCCATATTCCATGATGACAATGCCAGGATTCATCAGGCTCACATTGTGAAAGACTGGTTCAGGGAGCATGAGACATCATTTTCACACATGGATTGGCCACCACAGAGTCCAGACCTGAACCCTATTGAGAATCTTTGGGGATGTGTTGGAAAAGGCATTGCACAGCGGTCAGACTCTACCATCATCAGTGCAAGATCTTGGTGAAAAAATTAATGCAACACTGGATGGAAAATAATCTTGTGACATTTCAAAAGCTTATCAAAACAATGCCACAGCAAATGCGTGCCGTAATCAAAGCTAAAGGCGGTCCAACGAAATATTAGTGTATGACCTTTTTAGGTGGCAACTTTTCAGGGATGTCAACAGGAAATTGGGAAAAACTCACAGAAAATTTTGAATAAACATTTTGAATAATAAAATAAATACACAACTCTCCTGTGAATTTAAAGCTAATTGAGAAGGTATATATTTTAAAATTGGTCATCATGGTGGTACTCAGAGAGCTGAACAGTTTTTCAGGTGGTACACAGTATTAAAAGTTTGAGAACCACTGATATAAGTCATAGATTCATTATTACTGCTGGTAGTTCTTTCATCGCAACAATTTGATGGAAAACTGACCTGAAATCAGCCATTTGATAGGTCTGGCGACATAATTACTCATTTTTTCAGCATTTGACAACCACGGGGCATGTTGAATCGCCGGTCGCAGTGTGATTTTTTTTTCACCTCATTTCACATTGAAATTCTAGTGTTTTCATCCATCCAAACAAGAAAAGGAGAAGTAATATCAGAAAATATTTGCTTCGGGCTTATTTTGACCATTGATTCAGCTGTGATGGCAGCTGATGACCCGGATTTCGAAGGATTCCCCGACGCTATGTCAACAAGACAGATAGTGACGTCAGCCGGATCAAAGGCTCAGTGTGCATGGCCTGGTCTCAATCAACCAATCGCAATCGAGTATTCTCGTCTCTGCTGGGTCCGATCATCGGATCATCTCTCGTTCGGCCGAGTCGGAGGTTTGTGGAGGGTACCCCTCCACCCCCCGAAAATATTAAACCGGATTTACACGTATCTCAAAAATGACCCCCAGGATGGAAAAAAACTCAGAAATCCTCTGAGCCACAGAAAATTGACATCCCTGACTTTTTTTTTGGCCAGGCAGGGTATGAAACAATGCCTTGCAACTTGTTGTCCTGAGTTGTCAGGTGAAGAAGCAGCAACAAGTGATTTATAGGATACATCTAGCTATCTAGCATTAGCATTATGGCAGCAATATGTTGTTACTTTAGGTTGGAAATCCCACCAGGAAACTTGCGATATATTCATTTAGCAAGGCAGCAGTTTCATGAGGGTCCACAAAGTTTGCTAAAAATAACACAAAACAAACCTTATCAGGTATTTAAGGAGCCATTACACGAAAAGTGCAACTTTATCAAGTAAAAGGGGAGATGGATGTACCACAGCAATAAACTCTGGAGTTTGACAAATTGTCCTTGAAGACCAGACCATGTCGGTCATTGAAAATGAAAATTTTGCAGTACATCTGTTGCCACGGAATAGTTTCCCAGATCAGAAATACAACAGCAACAATAATGATGTGCTTATATAGCACCTTTCTCATCAAGGGACCACTCAAGGCGCTTTTTACAACCCAAGCAGTTGTGTCGCTGCCACACACGCATGAATTAGATAGATTAATCTAATAGACTAAATTATCCCTATAATTATTCCTATTCTTCCTACAATTGTTCCTATAATCAACTTACACTATAGTTAATGTATATGAAACCTAGGCAGGATTTATTGATACCAATTAGTCTAAACAGCATGTTTTTATGTATTTGAGGCCAAATTCATCTCCATAACTGATCCCTCCAAATGGTTAATAACGCGTTAACGCAAATTCTGTTTAACGCCACTATTTTTTTTTTTTAACGCAGGATTAACACACACACCTTTCTGTAAATATGACCCTCGGCCAATAAGTGTGTCTACAGTCAATGTGTGGGACAGACATGGCGACAGAAAAGGGTCTTATGAATGGCAAGATTAGCCGTAAGGTGTCGCTGTGAATTGAGTTACCACTGCAGGGCGTGGTAAAGTTAGTTTCACATCCGACATTCGCTTGTTTTTTTTCCCTTTAAACTTTAATAACGTCGTGAAAATGGCACCAATTTCATCCAGGTTGGTATCATTTTGTAGACATAAGTAGGCCAGACATTTCACAAGTGTCATCAACCCTCCAAGCTCAGTGAGTGTGGCTAAAACTCTAAGGAACAGCGCTGAATGTCCTTCTGAGTACCTCGCTGCTGCCGTGGAGTTTAGGGACCGTCAACAAATTACTGCGGTCAAGCAGCAGCCCCGACAAAATACAGTAAGAAGCTGATGGATTAAGCCCCCAAACAGTATGGCAGCATTGATGGACTTCCAGTTTTCAAACTAAAGACTTAAAAAAAAAAAAAAAGCAGATCCCCGTGACCCTGTATAGAACAAAATGGATATAGATAATGGATGGATGGATGGATAAACAGAACATTAAAAAAAATGTGATTAATGTGTGATTAATCGCGAATTAACTATGACAATCTTGCAATTAATCGCAATTAAAAAATGTAATCAACTGACAGCCCTAAAAAAAATAAATAAATAAAGATAACACTGTTATTAGACTCTACAACTACAGCCCAGGTATTGGAATTGGTATCAGAAAGAAAAAAAATAATTGTCGTTTCTTTCTGTTTTTGTTTGTTTTTGTTTTGTTTTTTTCTAATCAGGTTTCCAGGATCACTCTCCAAATGTCCAAATACAATCAGTGACAGCTCCAAAAGTAAGGTTTTCGATATGATAATTCACCAACCAGTGAATGACATCATGTCTTTGTAAAATTTTTTTATATAGAGAATAATGAAATTGAGTTAATCACACAGACAATTTTACATTTGAGTGACATCAGTCAGGACTGAGTTAAATATAGTTATGGTCTAATTGCCGTTTGAAGGCACAGAATCTGTCTCTTGTGATATCAGATGAAAAAAGTAGAGGACTTTACAGTTGTGTGTAGACTACTGGTCCCCCACCACACAGCCAAAGGCCCCCTAGCATTGTGTGGTCATTCTATAGAGGTAAAGTAAACTCTCAGGAGAGTTTATCAACCACTTTCTCATCACTGTGCAAGGTCACCCATTACAAGTGACAGAGAATGTGTGTGCGTGTGTGTGTGTGTGAGTTGAGACTGCCTCTGCATTCTGCGCGTCTTTGCCTGGGTCTCGGAAACCTTGGAAACGAAGCGGAACAGAGCATCTTAGCTGTATCAATAAGGTAGCCTGTTGAGCATGGAAAGCTACAGTTGGTGCAGATGGAGCGAGCACACACATACATTTAGAAACACACGTATACACAACTGTACAAATCCACACATCTGCCATCTCTAATGATGATTTATGCCCAGCCTGGAAGGCAGGCATGCATAACTGTGGCAGTCACAAACACACACAGACCCACTCCCACATGCACTCACGGTTTAATACGTGGCCATAGTTCTATCTATCCCTCTCTTTCTCTTTTGCTCGTATACACCTCCAAAAAAAAGGAAAACATTGCAAGATGGATATGCTTCAGCCGCTGTGTGCACTAGGGAAAGTGCAATGGGGAAAATGCATATTAAGAAAATGGAATGAATGAGAGCTGAGGAAAAAATATGAAAGAGCATAGAAGCAAGAGAAGGAGAGAGATAGTTATCTCCCTGTTGACTACCACAGTCTGAGCTCATTTACCATATGCTATCTGTGATAGTGCTGTAGCTGTCCAATCTCTTTTTAGATATTTCCTTAGAGAAAAAAAAAAATGCTCATTTTGCTCCCCTCTTAACGCAGACTACACTAAGTCACAGTCTTATTGAAAACACATTTCTCACCATAGATCCTCTCTGCAAAACGCATATTTGTGTGTCTGAAAAACGTGCGCGCATCCCCTAAAATGTATGCTTTTTTTACAGTCATTGCAAATGAGACTGATTGAAGAGGAAACTAACATTAAGGCACTCAGGCTTAAAAAAAACATGCAAGTCATGCATATATTTTTGAAAACGTACAGCACACACATTTACTATCCTCACAGGCACACTGCTGGAGAGACCTCCTCTCAGTTAGAATAATTAGAGCAGGTTTCAGATGCCTCATTCATGGTGCATGGCTGGTGTAATCAAAGGACTGGGACTCAGAAACATTCCAGTTCATTCAAAATAAGTCAGCTTAGGTAATGGGAGACATCTATTCTGATCACATTTAAGATTTTAGTCATGTATTTGCATTCATGCAAATTAAAACAATCTGAGGTCAAAAAATTGCATTCACAGCAACCACTATGTAAAATACACAAAATAAAATGCTCACTTTAGTCTTCCTTAAAATAAATAAAAGTCACATCATTCACTGTTCATTTTCATTTCAAATTTATTATATACTTCCAGCAGAAGTCTTATTTCATAAACCAATTAATACTTTATATGTCAGGTGAATTGTTTTGTCCTGGAATATTGTTGTTAAAGATGCTTCGGGCAGGAACGTGTCCTTAAAATTCAAATCATTTCCCTGTCACCGTGACAGCAATCCAATTGGCCGTGTACATTCTAAACTTTGCTCCAATCAGTGTGTTTTGATGATTGGTCCCTAAGGTGGGCAGAGCTATGATGAGAAGTGTGTGTTGTTTACAAATTATGTGAGGCAGAAGCAATGTGAAACGGGATAAACAGTAATTACTAATTTTGGTCATAGCTTGGTCATAGCAAGAAAAAAAAGAAAAGTCTAATCAGATGAAGACATCCAATAACTCTTTTGTGTTTGTCACAGAAAACAAAAAATTTAGGTAGATGTCACTCAAACTAAGTTTGAGCACATCCAGAGACACTTGATAAGAGCTTTAATCAGACAACAGCTGCCAAAAGCTCTCTGTCCCTGGTTTTACCTGTCTATCGAAGTGACAGCTTCCTGTCATTCAGACAACAGTCACTGCTCTTAAAGGCAATGGCTACTGACGCACTTATTGGTTTAACAGGTTGAACGCCCTAACCACTCCTATTCATAATATAGCGGTTAGCGCAGGTAAGATCGCGAGTTTATGGAGGTGGAAGATTGGGTTCTTTGTGGGGGAACGCCCCTGCCGCTACCCGCTATCCCTTAATAGCGGCTTTAGGAGGTGTGGCGGGAAGATTGGACCCATGTTCATGCCTGACAGACACTTGTGTACCTTGTCCACTGAAACCTTTAATTTGACTTCTAATTGAACTTAGAATTAAGAGTCTGGCTAACACTAGATTCCTATGGAAGCAGTAAAGTTCACTCCATTTTTGCATCTTTGCTTAGTTAATGTTGAATCCAGAATGTGTTTGTTCATCTGAGGTTGTTATTTTTCTCATTATTTTCTGATGCACAAAACTGTAAATTTCATTTTTAATGTGCCTCAAGCTGAGAGATTTTTAGGCTGAAAGAAGATTTATGGTCTTCAGAGGCACGGTATGAAATATTCATATTAACATAAATCGTGTGAACGCGTGGTTGTTTGCTGCATCTACTGATGAACCGACAAGCAAAAACAGCAATGCAGTTTAACCCGCGGAGTCCCAGACAAGATCACACAGAGCCTTTGAACGGCCTCCATCACGTACGAGCCAATATATCGATATGACAGCAGCACAAATGCAGACATGTAGGTCCTGTGACTGCAGCGGTTGTAAATCTGCAGCACCAGCCCGACTCTGGGTCGGGACAGCAGCAGTAACTTCAGTTCTATGTTGAGACTCTACATCGAACACCACCCTCTGGAGATGCCTGATTCACCAGACTCCATGAAATGATAACGATAAAGGTAAAAGTTCTCGTGAAAACCTACACTCTCCCCTTCAGTTTGAGGGGGAGAGTTTGAGAGTTTCAGGTATCAAAACAAAAAAACCATGCGGTACTTATCGGGTCTTAAAATGAATATTCACTTTTAGAACAACAGCACGTTATATTACAGTTTCCCTGTTTCAGCGCACCTGATTCACATGGACAGGTCGTTAACAGACTTGGATGAGAAGCTGATGATGATCCATTCATGTGAACCAGGTGCGCTGAAGCAGGAAAACTTCTAAGCCATGCAGGGTCGAGGACCAGGGTTGGACACCTTGACATATTGTAACATGTTATTTTTGACTGAACAAACGCTAAAAAAAATGTAGGAGATTATGGAAAAAGTAAGAACACCATAATGTACTAGTCCAGGGGTCGGCAACCCGCGGCTCTGGAGTCTCATGCGGCTCTTTAGCTCCTCTGCAGTGGCTCTTTGTAGCTTTGGGGAAAAACTTGTCAGAAGGTTTTGGAGCACATGTAGTTGCTCACCAGCAGGGGGCAGAATAAGTGTGTTTAACGGAAAATACTGCCAGGTTACTGCAACGAAAAAGTCAAATCTGTGTGTTGCATCCTGTGAAAGAAATAAAGGCAAGCGCACGTTTTGTGACTAGTGGCGGACATCTTTACACTGGAAAAAAGGCCACTCAAAAAAGAGTAAAAAAAAAAAAAAAAAACGTAATACAAGATATTTTTGCTTGTAATAAGCAAAAAAAATCTGCCAATGGAACAAGTGAAAATTCGTGTCAAGTCAAGTCAAAAAAACTTGTTTCATCTGAGATATGACTCAAAACAAGATGTTTTCAAGACTATTTCACTTAACAATATATTCAAGATGACTGTCTAAAAACAAGCTCCCATATCTCACTGAAATGTTACTCTTTAGGTGATTTCGTCTTATATTAAGTGTGATGAGATATTTTGACTAGAAATTAGAAAAATACACTTGGTAAAATTTTGAGTTTTTGCAGTGTATGTGTTGCTAATGTACCGCCGTAAAAAATAATAAACATTTCCCGCGCCACATCGGTGTACTCTCGTGGTGTAACACACAAAAGGAGCGATATTGGAAACCTTCCATAAGCCGACACGTTTGTCTTTGAAACAAGAATGTCATTCCCGACACTTATACGAACATGAAGACGTTTTTATTTGGAGTCCTGTCAATCTTTGGATCCACATACTGATGTGAGCAGGTTTTCTCCACCATGAACTACAACAAATGTTTTATGTTCAGGCTCGATGGCTGATTGTTGTATGTGGCTGAGGAGAAACAGACTGAAATGGACTTAAGTCATAATCAAATACAAACTGGACTTTTTTTACATTTACATTTTTGTAAGTTAATAAGCTGCAGCTATACGTTTTATTTATTTTAAAGTGGGCTACTTTTTATTTGATCAATGTTTTACAAATAAGGGAATGACCCTTTGTTTTATTTCAAAGTAGATTTAAACATGCCAGTGTTTTTTTCTCCTCATTCAAAAGATTCAAGATTTAATATATTTACTTCCATGTCAACAAATTGATAGGAAATTGTCTTGGTTCTGCTCCCAAACTTACAGTACAGAAGCAGCCATTATGCAGTCTTTATCAGAGTTTAAGGTTTTCCTTCGTTATAACAGGTAAAAACAGCAATTAAATGTTAACAGTTTTCTGTTTGTTGTTCTATAATTTCATAAATGCAACAAACTATAGTTCGTTTACAGTGGATGCCAAAAAAAATTGGAAATGAAACTTTAATTCGTATCTTGTATGACCTTTTGCATTCAAAAACTTTAAAAACTGCCAAACATACTAGGAATAAGCTTTTGGGTGGATTCAAATCCCTCTGAATACAGAATAACTACATATAAAAATTCATACACTGTTATCTTCATTTTACAGGTCAAATAAGTTTTGCGGCTCCAGATGAATTTTATTAAGAGGAGAGAGGTAAAAAATGGCTCTTTTGATAGTAAAGATTGCCGACCCCTGTACTTGTGCATGAAGAGGTCCCACCAAGTGTCAAGAGGCCGTTTCAGTACTCCAGTACTTCTGGTGCTGTCTAGTGAGGTCATCAATGTCATCAATTTACTGACATGTCCAAAATGTAGCTTCCCTCAAGATCAATGGGTTTGCGCCTTTTCTTGTGACCTGTTCTTTATATGATGTCTTTTTTTTTTCCTTACCTGTTTGTAGGAAATGTAGATTGGTTTGCTGAAGACGATCCACTCCACCACCTTACTGCAAGGTGGAGTCGTCAAAGAGCCGGTGTAACGATAGTAACTGCCCAGCGCCGATGGCAACAAGTCCTTCAGCACAAACGGCTCCAGGAAAGTCTCTTTCTCTGTAAGACACAGGGGAGGACAATGTTTTATGATCCCTGCAACAAAATCCACACAATATAGTCAGCTGGCACACAACATTACCACGCATTACCCCCAAATGATGAGGTGTGTGAACCAGAATGACGATAAATGAATAAAACTAATATCCCTTCAAAAAAGTGCGTCTGTCTTGGGTACGGCAATGATGCCTGACAACGTTTTGTGGAGTAACTCAATAAGTTGAAGGCTATATTTTCTCTAGTTTTTCAACGTGCTCCACAGTTTCAAAAGTTGCACTTCTCCGTGTTATGCTTCCTGATTTTGCATAAAGAGCTATTTAAACCTGTATGTAAAATTTATGTTGCAGAAACGAATTGAATTGAGTAATACTTTATCAATCCCCAAAGAGAAATTATGGTTTTGCAGAATAAAGAGGTTTAAAGTGAGAGTGTAAAGTTTAGTTAGAGAAAGAGGAGGTATAAGCCAGCTCCATCCCTCCTTCATAATGAGTATCGTGAGATCTCTCGCAAATAAGATGGACGAGCTTGAAGCGCTGCAGTTTTCTTATCGTTGTGGTTGGAGTGGAAGATGGCATCATACGCCTGCTTCAAACGAACTTCACAGTCATCTGGACAAATCAGCAGCACTGTGGGGATCGTGTTCTTCAATTTCAGCAGCGTATTTAACACCATCCTGACCTTCTTTACCATCAGAGAAACGCCAGAAGACGCAGGTGGATGTCTCCACAATCACCTGGACTACTGACTACCCGACTAACAGACCACAGTTGGAGAGACTGAACGGATGTGCGTCTGAGCAGGTGGTCAGCAGCTCAGGAGCACCACAGGGTACTGGACTCTCACCACTGCTCTTCACTACACTTCCAGTAGCCAGAGCTATCTAAACTGTACTATAACACAGTAATCTGGTCTAAAATATAAATCCTGTATTACCTCTCGCAGTCTTTTTGAGGGAACAATTTGTCTCCCCTGAAAAATGTGAAACTTTTTATACTTTAGACTTTATGTCAGCTTTTTATATAATGCAGGTAGTGGATTAATTTTTCAACATCTTGTATTAATGTATTTTCATCTTCAACGTGTCATTACTCATCTGCCTCAGAGAGACAGAGAGAGAAAGGCGGTGAGGAACTGAAAAGAAAGGAGAAAATGTTCCAGGATGAAGGATGATTTGTCACAAGTGTTGAAAATAAACTATTCAGAGGGAGACGAAGGTGGAGGAGTAAAAAGCGTTTTGCTTTTTTTTGTCCACTGTTCCAGTGAAAATGGATAGAAGTTTGGATATAAATGGAGAAGGACCGTGTTTGAGTCGGGACCGAAAGAGGCGGACAGACGGGTCAGGTGACAGGAAGGGCCGGAGGGGTATTGACTTTTTCAGGTGAAATCTTCCATTTCCACCCTTCCTTCCTCTCAGCTCCTTCCTCTTGTTCCTCTCCCACTCCTGCTGAAAAGCTCCGTCTCCAAATGCAGAGTTCTGAAATGTACTTACAGCTACGTAAAACTAATAGAAACGAGTGAAGCAGGGAAGGCAGAGGTGTTTGAGGCAGGTGAGGTGGAGAGCAGGTGTACCCGGGGAACGGAGGGTGACGGGACAAGCCTCAGAGATTTATGCATCCGAACGAGCAATCTCAAGAGGGGAACGCTCACTTTGGCAAATGGGCCCTGTTGTATCAAAAAAACAGGGTCAGGTCACTATGGCCTGTTTGCCAATTGATATTAATATCTAATGCGGAATATCTAATCCAATGTGGAGATATTGCTCAGGTGCCATCACATGATTTTTGGGACACGTAGCTGTCGGAAGAAATTAGCTCAAGGCTCAAAGTATTGATAAACAGTGTTTAAGAATAACTACAACTCTCTGCTCATTGTCTGTCTTGTAAGCTGTTTATGAGTTACCTGACCATCTCTGCTTGTATACAAATGGAGATTAAATCCACTTGCACCCTCATCAGATTGTCAAGTGCCTTTTTAAGAGTCGTATAACTGCTTCACTTAAACCTTAATCAATTATTAGTAAGCTAATATGCACAATTAGTAATTTTTATACAACAGGCTGTCAAATAAAAAGGGAACCAAAGAAGATCCAAACACAAAAGCTTTCCTTTCAGCAGTGGCTGTGACAACCATGTTGGACGAGGGAATCTTGTTGTAATGGCGGAGCTGCATGTGGCCGTGAACACACGGCAAAGACTGCTGGTGAGGTGTCAGATGAGCCATAACCTCATCCGTTAGCATCATAAGCCACGTTTTCGTGACTCGTGAACACTGCTGTTGAGTTGGAAGAGCTCCGAAAATGTCACAGTTTATGTTGGACAGTTGGTTGCTTCTGTCTTGGTCTACACAGCTCCAATAATCTAAATCAGGGGTGCCCAATCCTGGTCCTCGAGAGCCCCCATCCGATATGTTTTAGAGGTTTCCCAGCTTCAACACACCTAATTCTAATTAATGGTCGTTATCAGGTTGTCATCAAAGTCTGCACAGGTCTGTTGATGACACAGCCACTTGTATCACGGTGTGCTAAAGCAAGGAAACATCTAAAACCTGCTGGATAGGGGCTCTCGAGGATCAGGATTGGGCACCCCTGATCTAAAGCGTATCAAAAGGGCCAAATCACATCAAACTGATATCTACGTTTTAAACTTGATTGTGCTATTCCATGAATTTCTGAATGGATACATACAGTGTCAAGAAAAAAAGTATGCAAACCCAATCAAAGGCATACATTTCTGGATTAATTTGCCACAAAATGTGATCTGATCTCCAACAAAGTCACAATAACAGGTGGGGTCAGCCCCACCTCCTTAGGCCGGGTTCACACTGTATGACTTCGGCCATATTAGACGAAAGATCCGCATCATGGGAAAAATCGTCCATCGTATCTCAAAATCGGTGCTCACATGTCTCCTTAATGAGACAGGAAGGAAAATGCAAGATAAAACTGTGCTAGGGGCAAAGACAGGCTGCGACAGCTATCAAGCAGGATTAGAAATCAGCGTGTTTCTGCCTGTCGCTGTTCTACGATCTCTGTGAGTTCAACAGCCAATAGGAACAACGTCCGCACAGCACAGTAGCCTAGCAGCAGCAGCTCCAGATACAACGGGGAAGAAATATGTGCAATCAAAAGAAGAAAGACACTTCTTTTATCTTGATTTTTGTTTCTTTTCCTTTCAAGGCACACGAACACCTCTACATCAAGCTTGCAGTCAGACACTCTTGAGCACTAACTTTTTAGTCATTGGTACATTAGCATAGTAGCAGCAGCCTGAGGTGGTTGCACGTCAACGACATTATGACGCTGAGTTTAGAGCCTGAAATACGCTCGAGTTTACGTCTGCCGTAGCCACTATTCAATTTATGTTCGATTGCACAGTGCAACATGCAGTAAATTAATTATTTACAGATTTCACGTCGTGCATTGTGTCCTGCATTAATCTCATAAGACTGCAAAAATCGTGCAGTTCGAACCTGGCCTCAGATGGGATTCAGTTTCCCACAGCAGCCAACTGGTTACCAGTTACCGGTGACCAATTACAGAGGAGTGAGCAGAGCAGGGGAGTTGGAGACCAAACAGGCTGCTCACAAAGCATACAGGAAGTAGAGGTTTATGGCTGCTTGAGCTAAGAGACGCAGAGAGTTTTGGAGTCGGGATCAAAGTAAAATGACGTTATTGTAGTGCTTGATCACAGTTGCATGGTATGGAGCCTTTATAATTCAATACATCTCACTTCATGAAACCGCAGAAACACGTGGACAACATCACGTTTGACTCTGAATAATGTCCACACGGAAGAGACAAAAACATACAGTCATGGAAAAAATTATTAGACCACCATTTTTTTCTTCACTTTCTTGTTCATTTTAATACCTGGTACCACTAAACGTCATCATGTGACTAAAACAGACAGAAAGAAAACACTGAATGCATAAAAGCAGTGTTTTTGGCAGTACAACGCCATAGCTATTGATGTAAAAATTTAAGTGATTTAGGTTATAATCAAGAAAACCATGGAAAATGGTAAGATATCAGCTCTTAAATAAAACTCTTATGAGAAATCTTTGTAGTTATCATTATGTTTGTCCAAACAAATGTACCTTTAGTTGTACCAGGCATTAAAATGAACAAGAAACTGAAGAAAACAAGGGTGGTCTAATAATTTTTTCCATGACTGTATAATGTTGATGATCATGTTTTCTGTATTTTGGGAGGCTAAAATACTTTTGTCAGAGATGTTTTGAGAGGGATGTCTCCTGTCACAGTGCCGCCTCAATGGTAATATAGATCGAGTTTGGTTTCTCCCCCATTTTCAAGCCGTGCTCTGGAAACACCAAGCTCCCGCCCACGATGCTACTTCGTACCAACACCTGTTCAGCTGGCATGTAGGCTGCTGCTGGCGTTCTCCGTCATTGTTGTGGAAAGAATGAATGAAGACCAGAATGAAGCTTTATGGGAGATTCCCACGAATCTCAATGTCAGCACGATACTAAACTGGCAAATTTATATAGCCACCAAATATTTTTTTTTATCTCATTGACATATCCGCTTTTAAAAAGTATAAAATTGAGCATTGACTCATTGATTGCAGTTCCATGCTCTGTCCATCCCAGCGTTAACCTCCACCTGTGTGTGTAGGTGTGTTCGGGGTGCCGGCTGGCGTGGTGACCAGTGATCTAGTCCTCTGACCATCTCACCTCAGTGCTGCTACCTGCATCTGTTTATATAGTCATTTCATTCAGTCATTTGTGTTCTCTCCTCTCTTTGTCCTCCGTCCTCTCTCTGTCCTGTCTCTCCCCTCTTTTCTTTCTTTACCCGGCTGGTCTTCATCAGGAAGGTCCCCCCATATGATCCAGGTCCTGCTCAAGGTTTCTTCCTCTTAAAGTGAAGTTTTTACTCGCCGCTGTTTGGCTGAAAGGTTTTTTTTTTTTCTGCCGCTGTGGGAAATTTTTACTTGCTATTATCCTTGTTCAGGATTCAATATTAAAGTTAATGATATTTGCTCGGGGGTCATGCTCTGGGTCTCTGTAAAGCGCCTAGAGACAACTGACATTGTAACAGACGCTATACAAATAAAACTGAATTGAATTGAACTGAATTGAATCAGGTTAGTACATATTTATTCAGAACTATCTGAAATTCCAACAGAGCCACAAACTTTTAAGCGCTGCTGCAGATGTGAGACCGGGGAGTAGACAGCTGACGTATTAGCAATTATTAACGGGTGTTCAAGGACAGTTATGCATTTTTAACAAAATGAATGAGCATCATTCATTACCTGAGGCCAGGAACTAACCAACAGGAAGTGTTAAGCTTTCAGTCTGCACGTGTCATTCAGAGCAAAAAGGGACGGCTCAAATAGACAAGCAGCAAACACGGCACATGGAAATGTTTCTACGCTGTGAAGAAAGACTCAGAATTCAGAGGTTTTCAGCAGTAATTTGCCATAATTATACATTTATATATGTGCACCTGCACGATGCTACTTTGACAATATGGACCAAAATCTCGAGGGAACACTTCCAGCACCTCGTTGAATCTGCGCCACAAAGAACTGAGGCAGTTCTGAAGGCAGAAGGGGATCCAAGGCGGTACTAGCAAGTTGGACCCAATGTTTATTTCATATATACATATGTGTGTGTGTGTGTATGAAGTCAAGGACTCATGTATCTATTCTCAAAAAAAGCCAAAAGGAATTATTTATTATGCTGCGCCTATAATAACCTGCTTTAGGCACTGCTCCAAACAGGGCAGCTTTAATGTCTCTATCTTTTAATCCCGTGTTCTCTCCGTTCCTAAAGATGGCACCATTGATTTCTCTTTTTTTTTCTTCTTTTTTCCAAATAAAAACCTTTCTGCTCATGCACGTAGAACACAAACCAAAAAGCACCTGAGGCTCATTCCAAACCGTGAGAAACGTAAGCATCGCGCATAGAAGCATTGCAAACGTCAATGCTTTTAAAAAGTAACTTCTAGTATGAAGTTTCATTTTGTCCTGTCCAGAAAAAAAAAAAAAATGGCAAGAAACGTGTGACACTGGAGCTACAAAGTTGGGAGAAAATCTAGTGGCACACTGAATATTTGGAGAAGAGGTGAGATTAGTGATAAAGTGCCAAAGATTAGACAAGATTAGACACATCTATAAGAACTGACTCATTTCTTACATTTATCCACCAAAGCACCCATCCCTCCACTGTAACTGCAGATTTTGAATGGTAGCTGATGAAGGGCAATCGTTTAAGCTTCAGTACAGCCTCACAGTCATACTAACTGAGAGGAGTCTCCCTGGACACGCTGCTACGTGACCCTGATTAGAAGTTCATTTCAAAGCAGTATTCCCGCTTATAGCGGTTACTCTGACTCGAGATCACGTGTTAACCTTGTGGAACCTCTACGAGACTTCAAAGACAATGCTGTGCTAACCTTCTCTAGGTTTTACAAGGACCTTTTCTCATTCACCAGTTCCCACAAACTAACACAACACTTGTTATTTTATATATATATAACATATATATATATATATATATATAACATATATATATATATACACGATATATATATATATATATATATATATATATATATATAAAAATGAATTCAAAAGTAGGGTAAAATGCACTTTTATTTAAATATTCCGCTGCCATATGAACTAAAGTTCCATAACATTTGTTGTTCAAACACTTTTAACATCAGCACTTGTCAGTAACACATATTTAGTGTAAATCTCATCTTAAAAAAATGTAAAATAAATAAAGCTTATTGCCACTGCCAGGGCATTAATGTCACCCTGTTTTTATAAAAAATGAAAAAAAAAGTCTACAAACAAAATCCAACAAAATGACCAACAAAATGATTGTGGCTCAGCACAATCAGAACATTAAAACAGGTAATTTCTGAGGTAACAGCAGAAACTTTTAACGGGGAAGTTCAACAGTTGTTACAATAACCTTGTTTCTGTTCGAATCCTCCGTCTGGGAAAACTTTAAAATGAAAATGTCTATGTTAAAGTACAGTAACTTTACCAATCTGTGTATCTATTCATTCTTTCCATTTTCAATTGTCAATCAAAAAAAAAAAAAATTAGTGACATATTATTACGTTTTTCGTTTTTGTAATCTAACAACAAAAAAAAAGAAAACGAAAGCCTGTTTGTTTTATATTTTCAATTTTTAGACTTGGATCAAAAATACAAAATTAAAAAACGAGCCACAGAACTGAATTTGTTTCATACTGAGGACTGGACTTTCTGTTGTCATTACACATCTGTGCCACTAGATGGAGCCGCACTGCAGTAACCAGCTAGAGAACAGCAGGACAGTGAACACATGGAGCAGATCTGATGAACATGGAGAATGACCACAAAGTTTTGTTGCGATCCAGATTTTTTTTTTTCTACACAGAATTGTTAATATTTCTACCTGAGTTGCTACCTGAATTGTAAAGTTCATGGATTTTTACTGTTCTCCATGTCTGTTTTAGCTTTTCTGCATGTTTACCTGCCAATTGTCTTCCGGTTCCACAGCAGCCAGTAACAGACTTTTCAAAACAAAAGCATGTGAGCAACATACGTTATTGCGCGATAAAATAAATGTCGGCGTTGATAAATCAATGCGGTAATGCAATAATAACGCGTTAACTTGCCCTATATATATATATATATATATATATGCATGCATGCAATATGTGCAGCACATTTTCTCTACTATAGATATAATCACTCAGCATAAGGCTGAGGCAAAAATTGAATACCTTGGGGTTTTCAGGGAGAACAGCCTTACATGGAATATTGAGGTAATTTTAATGAACAGTGATAATATTGACTTTCTGTCCGTATAAAACCTTCTTCTTGCGTGATAAAGGTTGTGAATGTGTCTACGACCCAAAAATGGATTGAGCACATACCACAAATATACAAATACAGAACAGCTGCATGAGGTGTATCGGCATCGTGTGTTATTTTAATTGTAGTTTCCTGAAAATGTAGCATGGCAGCATATTTTCCTGCTGACTGTGTAGCACTGACGGGGAACACTGTGGACCTCGTCTCACTGGCCTGCAGGAGAAAACCTTTACGGTCTTACTAGGGGAAGGTATAAAGATTTTTTTTATTCACACTGTCATTCATCTCTAACTCCTGTGTAAAAACCTACATCTATTCATGAGCTTCTTCACTAAAATGGCCATAATCTGCAATAATAAATGAGGAGCACGTCTCCAGGTAATGTGCAAAAATCACTACAAAATACACTTAAAGATTGAAAGCATGAGATTTGTTCTTTCTCGCTATCTGTCTACATCATTTTCAGTGTTTGTGAGTTCCTTCACAGCTCCTGCAAACTGTGTGGAGACGGTGTTCTGCTCTTTCTCGCCACCAGGATCTTCCATGAGTACATTATATAAATTAGGCTGAGCCTTTTTACTTGGCTGGTTTCACAGGGACTGTGCATAAACCTTGCTGGCAACCTCATCGGAGGCTGTTTATTCCAGCGTTCTTTATAAAATGCAACAATGTATGAAGTACAAAGACAGAGCAGTGGTGCTTGTCAACCCTGACAGGTCCAGCAACAAGAGAGGAGGGTGTTGGTAGAGCCACAACAAAATGGTCGACCTCTGTCCCTGAGACAGAGATTGAAGCATGGCCTTGACTGAACTCAGGTGGACTTAACGCCAGATTCAGGCAACACTTTCTGTCTTCCAACCGGGAGTCTTGAAGTTATTGTGGTTGAAGTTATTCTACGTGCATTCTCACACTGACTATGAAACACGCTGATTCTCATGATGATGATCCTGACCAGCGATGGCCTCTGACCAGAGGATGATCCTGACCAGCGTGATGATTGACCAGCTGACCAGCATCTGAATGATGTTAAAGTTTGATGATCCTACACTTGATGAGTTCAGATGTATGATTGACCACATGATTCACACCTGACCAGCATGATGATCCTGCAGAGATGGCAGGATGATGATCTGACCTGATGATGATCCTGACCAGCATGATGTCTGACCTGACCAGCAGATGATGAAAATGATCCTGACCAGCAGGATGATGATCCTGACCAGCAGGATAATGATCCTGACCAGTAGGATGACCAGCCAGTGAAGGACAAAAACCTGCAAAGAGGGCAGCAAGAGTGGACCAGATGATTGTTGGTGGTCTGAGTTTGGATTCTGAGTCTGGCTGCAGCTCAGGTTCACGTCCAACTCATCACCGTTGAATTAGGTTTTCTCTTCGCCTTCGATACCTCTGCTATCTTCACTTCTACATTTTGTGGGTGTTTTATAATTAAATCTGAATAATACATTGGCCATCATTGTAACATTTCCAAGATTTCAATATCTAATATTAATTAATGATATGAATATTTCAAACTACTAATTGGTTTCAGGTTGCACAGTTACCACACCTTTGTGATTTTCAGATGGATTGGAAAACATTCATTAAGTCATAACTCACGTGCATTTTTTAAAATCTTCTAACAGGCTACAGCATTAAATCATGTTCACTTTCTAAGGACGCCTGTTCAAACCTGAGTGGTGGTTTATGTTTTTTAGGGTTTTTAACTGCATTCACAGGTGTTCAGCAAACTCTGTTCCCTGATTTGGAACGAACCGGCACAGATGACATCACGATTGGCTCCGCCTTCTTTGTTAAGACCGCCTCCATCCTGGACTGAAGCAGGTGGGCGTATCTGAAAGTAGGGATGGGAGGATGCGCTGAACTGGAAAGTGCTTCAGCAGGGGCGCATAAATATGGACTCGGTGGGAGAATCGGGCCGCGTGTGACTCACATTATTCGTCAGAAATTGATAAAAATAATCAGAGAACAACACCCAAACCGCAACAGAAGGCAAAAGAAAAAAGCAGATGCACATGGAAGTGCTCGAATCTAAGTGTCATGGTGGAATCGACCAGCATGAGACGGCTGTAAAGATTTGGGCACACGATCCGATAGACGTGCCCGAACTTTGGAAGAACTGCAGACCTGACAAGTCTCAGTATCAGTTTGTGTGCAGCTGGGTGCAACTCTGATCAGCTCTGAATGATGACTGAATTAAATAAATACTGTACTACGCAGGATAGAACCTAGGAATTGTACTAATAGTGATGTCCATGTGTCTCTGATTTGAGAAACGTTAAATTGAGAACCAGAACGATAGACACAGAAATGATCAGTCTTATCTTTGATGAAATGGTCAGAACAATAATCAGTGGGAACAAAGTCTTTGCAGTTTACTCGCCTGACGTCTGCTCAGTTCTTTGGTCTTTGATCCTTCCATTTGCTCCAATTTTAGGGAATCTGTCGAAACCTCATTTCACTGATGGATCCAATCTGTTCCTGCAGCCACGAACAACACTGACTACATGCTGCATGCGCGGTGTACATGCTTGACCTACAAAATAACCCAGAAGCTGTGATCTCACGTGAATACTATCTGTACCATGTTTTTTTTTTCTTTTTTCTCGTTTAAACCGGTATTTGCTGCTTCACCTGTTGCTCCTGAACTGCCTCAAATTCCTATCAATTAAGATGAGCATTTTATATTTTCAAGTCCATTTTCATGTTAAAAGCACACGGTTCAAATGTATCTGCACGCTGTAAAAAAAAATCCGTCCATATGAGGCGCCGACGCAGTGAAGTGTGATAATGACAGTAACGAGCGCTCCTTCCTCCTGCTCCTGTCAGAAACGCACACACACACGTTTCGGTCCGTTCACACACAAATTGGTTCCGCTCAAGGTTTCACGACTGAGACCCCGGGATCCAGAGTATTAGATGTTCAGGGAACGAAGAGCATCCAGAAAACACAGCGGCTTTACTTCATGAAGCTCTTTACTGGTCTGTCAGCACACAAGGAAATAAGATAATAACAGAATGTTGAGACCAAAACACCTACCCAAGGAAGATTTGTGCTATAGATCATGCTATTTTGTTACCTTTTAAATTAGGGCTGGGCAAACGATTACATTTTTAATCGCGATTAATCGCATGATTTCCCTGATTAATCACGATTAATCGTATTGTATACGAAAATCTAATAATTGAATTCAAAAGTAGTGTAAAATGCACTTTTATTTAAATGTTCTGCTGCCATATGAACTAAAGTGTCATAACATTTGTTGTTCAAACACTTTTAACATTAGCACTTGTCAGTAACACATATTTAGTGTAAATCTCATATTAAAAAATGTAAAATGAAATAAAGCTTATAGCCACTGCCAAGGCATTAATGTCATCCTGTTTTTATTAAAAATAAAAAATAAAAAAAGTCTTCAAACAAAATCCAACAAAATGATTGTGGCTCAACACAATCAGAACATTAAAACAGGTAATTTCTGAGGTAACAGCAGAAACTTTTAACGGGGAGTTCAACTTGTCAGTTGTTACAAATAACCTTGTTTCTGTTGAATCCTCCGTCTGGAGAACTTTAAAATGAAAATGTCCATGTTAAAGTTCAGTAACTTTACCAATCCATATATCATGCATTTTTTTCCATTTTCAATTGTCAATCAAAAATTAAAAAAAATAAAAAGTGACATTTTATTACATTTTTCATTTTTTAATCTAACACACACAAAAAAAAAAAAAAGAAAAAAAATGCCTGTTTTTTAAACTTTCCATTTTAGACTTGGATCAAAAATACGAAATTAAAAAATGGGCCACAGAACTGAATTTGTTTTATAATGGCGGACTGGACTTTCTGTTGTCATTACACATCTGTGCCACTAGATGGAGCCGCACTGCAGTAACCAGCTAGAGAACAGCAGGACAGTGAACACATGGAGCAGATCTGATGGAACATGGAGGAATGACGCCAAAGTTTTGTTGCAGTCCAGAATTTTTTTTTTCAGACAGAATTGATAATATCTGAGTTGTTACCTGAACTGTAAAGTTCACGGATTTTTACCGTTCTCCATGTCTGTTTTAGCTTTTCCCCATGTTTACCTGCTAATTTTCTTCAGGTTCCGCAGCAGCCAGTAACAGACTTTTCAAAACAAAATCACGTGAGCAACATGTGTTAACTTGTGATAAAATAAATGTTGGCGTTAATAAATTAATGCGTTAATGCGATAACTTGCCCAGCCCTACTTTTAATAAAGTAAACCTTTTTTTCCCATCCTTTGATAAAGTTTAATTGTTGTTTCAGAATTTTAGCTTTAAGGCTAAAATGCCATATTGATGGTGGATATCAGTCCAGAGGAAAAGACCAGAGTCATGTTGCTGGAGCGCCAGAGGAGAGGCTGAAATAAGCCTAAGAGCTTGTTGATGAAAGCGTATTTGAAACTGAAATCAAAACTCCTGGTTGTCTTTTTGCTGTCAAGGCGCCATCACTCACCGTGATGGACAACACCCTTCAGGCCGTGGATGATGGGGCCGACCACGGGATTGTCCTTCTCTCTGACCTGAGGGAGACAAAACAGAAAAGACCACCTGCTGTCATATAAATTGCACTGCAGCATGTATTATGATGTCGTCCCGCCGCGCACGTTGATGCAAAGATCAAAATGATTGAGTCAAAGGTTTACAGTTTTCCCTGGTGTTTGTGCACGTTTGCTGACACGTCACGTGGAGTTGCAGTTCGGCACAATATGGCTCCTGTCAATTATTCTGCGGAAAAAAACTGGAGCCTAATCTGTATGAAAAAAAAAGGAGTGCAGCAGATAAAAACAGGGACAGCAGAGAGCCATGGAGGCTGGAAATCTACTGAACGTAAAGGTGAAAAAAACAGCTATTACAAAAACACTAAATTGTCTTTCAATCACCCATTAAAAATCCTTCAAAATAGACAGGCTACATCAGTGTTTTCTGACGTGGCCCCTTTTGTCTGACTAGATGTTTCCATAAATGCAATGTGATGGAAAATTCCAGAGAAATTGGTTCTGTTCACAGTCGGCTGTTGTTGACTTCAATTCTCTTTCCGCTTGATTACATTGATTATAGAAGCTCTGATGCTGCATCTCCGTTCCTTTTTTTCCACAGTGGATGTCTGCTGAGAAGTCTTCTTTACCATAATCAACTAAGTGTTCTGGTTAAGGGGCCAAACATCAACCAATTTTAATGACAAAGGGAACAAAAGATGAAGAAGTCAGACTCATGGGTAAAAGGCGCGGGACGAGGCCGCCACTGGACAATCTTATTTAACACTTTAGTCTCAGTCCGCCAAAGAAAATCGTTGTCCGCAGATGAGCAAAAGACCGTGGCTGCTTTCGACATGCAGACGTCCGTTTGCAGATCGATGGCGCACAGAGAGGGTTGGGCGGCCGGGTTCGACCCAACTCCGAGTGCAGACGAGCATGAATGCAGAAGAGCCACTTACGACCAGGCTGCAGTAACGGAGAGCAAATGACAGCGCCGCTGTGCATTATTGAGCTTCTGCAGGATCAGTATCCGTGGAATGACATCAGAAAGTTGCGATCCGGTTCGTTTCATACCCTTCCTGGCGTGCACATATTTTGTGCAAATTTAAGTGTGCAGTGTGCGAAACATGACACCATCTGCAGTATGCGAGATGTACCCAGGTGGTTTGCTGCTGCCCAGGATGATTACCAGTGCGCTCTACAACCCATAATGCAGTGCTTTTCTACAGTGGTCACATGACTGGCCTCTGCGGGTGACACGGTGACATGCTGTGAAGTGCCAGAGCAGTATGTAGTACATACTGTATAATACTAACAGTACATACTAGCAATGCTGCAGTGAGATTTCTGATAAAGATCGTATTCCTACATTCTTGGCTTCACTTTATTGACTTTCTGTGAAATACAGGATGAATTTTAAAATTTTCTCCTCATGTATAAAGCCCTTCGGGGCCTAGCTTGTTCTTATCTTAAAGAAGCCATACTTCCATAAGATCCCAGCGCTCCCTTGTAGTTCCCAAGAGTTTCTGAAAGCTGAACGGGAGGCAGAGCCTTCAGTCGTCAGACTGCTGTCAGCTCTGGGTTTGTATCTGTATTACTGCTCACATCATCTCTGAATTCCTCTTTTTTTTGTAAAGTAAATGACCCGATGTTATATGTAATGTGTTGTTGCTCATCTGATGTTGCATTTACCCTCATATCTAAAACCTTAGACGTGAAAGAGTGGCTACTTTCTTTTTCACATGACTGCCCTCAAAAATGTAAGTCGAGCTGAGTGAGGAGAGATGATCAAAGTTCCTTGAAGGTAACTTCACACAGTTACTGGTAAATAAAAAAAAAAAAGAAAGAAAATCACTCTCAGTTCATATTCAGACTAACTGGAGAAACCAGTTGGGAAAACCATGCAGGATACTATGAAGAGATCACCGCGATGTGCAGAGTTGAGGTGAGGTGAGGTGAGGTGAGGAGTCTCTCACCTTGCTAATGAGACTAACAGCACAGATGCTGTGAAAAAGAACTCATGCGCGCTCAGGTTCACTTATCTTCCACTCTTCATCACACACATCCTTCATATGAACACAGCATTTACGCCGCCACGCCAGTCCTGTAGCAGTCCCACTGCAATGCATTTGTAATTATTTAACCATCGGTCCATCCATTATCTATACCTGCTTAAACGTGTGTCGGGTCACGGCACATCTGAACGACATAAACAATAATAATGATGAGCAAAAATGAAACAATCACATGTTACAAGCAGATGGAAAAATGATATTTGTTCCAGTGGTGAGATTACTCATATGTATAATACATGCTCATATATGGAATAAATGGGATTCATCGCTGGATTTTTTAAAAAAAAAAAAGCAAAAAGAACAGGTGCAAGTGGTTGATCGCTGGGCTCAAATCTGTCTGAAGAGGAATCACAACCAGAGAAAGCACCTCTGAGGGGTTCCTTTATGTGAAACTTTAACTGTAAGAAACACTGAGGAAATAGAAATGTGATTATAAAGCCATTTGATTTAATCAAATATATGGAATCAGCAGGAAGAAGATTCTTTTTCTCAACCACCTTTAACTTCAAAGATGTGAGCGAAAACCTAATTTTGAGAATTACAGTGGCCTCCTTACTAGCTGGTTGGCTTCAGAACTGGTACAATCTTTCCAAACACCCGAATGATCTGATCAAAACAACGGTCTAATAAATAAATCCATCTAATGAAGGTGTGTGAGACAGCGTGAAAGCTGCTTTGCGTTGTAAAAGCGTGTCTATGAACGTGTTGCTGTTGAAGCCCGTCATGGTTGATGAACACTGGACTTCTGGTTCAACAGGCGTCTTTGTTACTCAAATGGAAGCTCTGGATAAGTTTTGACTCGACATGTTTCAGGAGCCTCGTCTGGATGACAGTTCTTAGGAAGGATCTTAACCTCGTTCATGAAATCTCCGTAAACCTACGGGTAGATTTGCACATAAATTGCCTCCTTATTCAAAACCTGCGCCGGATTCATGAAAGCTGCGTTTAAAAAAAAAAAAAATGGCTTGTGTGCATTCATGAATTCTGATTGATGGCGAGGTCGCGGTGCGTTCACGCATCAGTTAACATGAATCTCTACCCAGGAACCCGTGATTCTCACATGATCATGAAACCTTTGGGTAAATATGTGAAATGTCTATCAATTAAGATAAATGTGTGTATTTCAAATGTTTAAAACATGTTTTGAAGATATTGTCTTAGTGTGAACATGGCAGTCCACATAATCCGTTCGCTGTCAAACCGGACAGCAGATCTCAATAAAAGAATTTAGTTTATACAACTCCTTAAACAAAATTGGAGTTGCTCAACCTTCTAAATTTAACCTTACCCAAAAATTATTTTTTTTGATGCAGTAACTCAGTTAATTTTTAGTGTACTTTAATCTTTTGTATGTTTAAAGTAAAGGTGACATAACCCGTTTAACTCACTTAATCTGACTTCACATATTTCATCCACCAACGAACCCCGTCGTGACCGTTTTTTTAATCTTCAAGGACACCCATTCCCAAACTTCGGAATACCAAGGCCCAATTTGAAATGTGAAAAATCTCAGCGGCCCACCCAAAACTTTAATTACAACTGTAATCAACATACAGGACTAGAAGCTGTGTTCTAATATTAATGTAAAGGGTCAAAAAAATAAGACGACACTTGTCATATTAAGTTAAGACGGCAGTAAACTAAACTGGTTTGTTTTATTACTGCTTTTAAATTGCCTCATGAATATTTTACAGTAATTAAAAACATATTAAAAAAAGATTGAGGATATAAAACATATTTGTTTAATTTTATTCTCTGTTGTTTCCATGTTTTCTTTGCACACTTCTAAAGCTAGTTTACACTACTGACAGAAGAAAACAGTGCTAAATATAGATTCCTACCAATTTGGTTTTAGCTTGCAATTAAAATACTGTTATAATAATACTAATACTAAAAATAATTCATACTAAATTTTAATCTAAATATTAATTAATTATTAATTATTTATTAATAATTATCATATAATCAATATAAATAATATAAATACTTCATAAAAGTGCGGATAAAGTCACTAGGCGGCTTTTCAGCAAGCTAACGATAGCCTTCGCTAATTGGACCCACCTGGAAAATGACCACCTGTTTTCGCTGCACTGATTAATCAGCCTGTTATAAACAAATGCTTGGTTTTGCATCATTTAAAAGCGCCATGTTGTAGAAACGTTCCCTCTGAAAGCGTTGCATGCCTGTGCCCGTGAAGAGTGCACGAGCAGGATAGGAAGGCGAGGTTGCAACTAAACTCCCACAGATTTATGTGACGGAGACAAGTCGTGTGGAAATGTAAGCTGTGTGGTTTTTACAGCGGTCCTGCTGTTGAGACATCACAGGCTCCATCATGGCCAGTTTATTACAGTTTAAACTTTACCCTGCATGCACAGCTACTGCACGTGCACATTTAGCACTTTCAATTCCTCGAAGATACATTTGACAAGAGTGCAATAATGAGAAAAAAGTGATAAGGACAGGTAGTCCTAATATGGCCATAGATAGGACATTTCATTGTCCTATTTGTGCTTTTAAGCAACCATTTCTTGAGAACGGCACGTTTCCCACTTGAAGGAGCATTTAAAGCAGAAAGAAGTGGTGCCATGTCCATTTAGATAATTGAGATGGTGGAGCAGCTCAAGAAGACAGCAGTGGAGAGAAATATGATTCTCCTTCATCAAGAGCGCACCTTTGTGCCGAGGTAAAAAGAAACTGTGAATAAGACCCCCCCCCCCCCCGACATAGTAAAAGCAGAATGGCCTGCAGTCTTGTGTGAAACCCAGTTGAGTGAAATCTTTAAAAATGCGCATATAAAAATGCATGCATGCATAATTACAGGAACAATTTAGTTTTGACACATGGTCTTAGAATGAAATTGTTTCTCTCTTTGAAAAAAGATTACGTGCTCTTCTTAAAATGTAATGGCTTACAATTGTGACCGTGGGTGATTTTTATAACCTGCTTTTTTTGTGTTTCATGCAGCTCTGCAGTGAATTCCTCATGATCACCAATCACAGTCCTCCTTTCTCACTTGGCAAATACCAACTGCAGTTGCTACAGTTGCTTCTCATGGCATATGAGCAGGTACAATTTTAATTAAAGTCCCATATCATTTCTACCTTGTTTTTTGTTTTTTCAGGAGCTGGGCTTGGCCCCTTAGTTCCAGTGAAAGGAACTCTGAATGCTTCAGCAGACCAAGACATTTTGGACAATTCCATGTTCCCAACGTTGTGGGACCAGTTTGGAGCTGGTCCCTTCCTCTTCCAACATGACTGTGCACCAGTGCACAAAGCAAGGTCCATGAAGACATGGATGGAAGAGTCTGGTGTGGATGAACTTGACTGGCCTGTACAGAGTCCTGACCTCAACCTGATAGAAGACCTTTGGGATGAATTAGAGCAGAGACTGAGAACCAGACCTTCTGGTCCAACACCAGTGTTTGACCTCACTAATGTTCTTCCGGATAAGAATGGACAAAAATCCCCACAAACACACTCCTGAACCTTGTGGACAGCCTTCCCAGAAGAGTTGAAGCTGTTCTAGCTGCAAAGGGTGGATCCTCGTCATATTGATTAGGAATGGGATGAACCAAAGCTCATATGTGAGTCAAGGCAGGTGAGAGAATACTTTAGGCAATTAAGCGTATGTGGCAGTGATCTGGTTGTGTCTTGAATGTCCGAAGAACAAGGTTATCAGCCTGAAACTCCCCAGAACTGAGCGAGCCTTTCAGATGAGAGGTGAAATGTCATTTGCCTTTTATTCAAGCTTTTTATGATTATCATGATACGGATGACTGAGGATCTCCACCTGCAGATTCTCCATTTCTCTAATCTTGATTAGATCCCTTTTCTTTTAACATGAGCTATCAATGTTCCCTTCCCAGACACATGCAATTTCCTCTCAGCTGGCAGTATTTTAATAATAATAATTTTAAAATAGTTTCAGATCTCCACAAAGATAATTTCCAGTTTTTGCAGGTATTAATTCTTGATATGTCATTACTCCCAATTATCCATCAAAACAAAAACTTTTACTGCTGCATGATCTATGATATCAGGGGTTTTTCTGTCATTACTCATGAAATTTAAAAACAATAAACAGGCCTGTATCCAGTTAGGAAGCCACGTCTCTGTCAAAACGCACAATACTGCATTCCCAGAACTCCGACTGGGTCCTGATCAGCACTCCAAGCTCATCCATCTCATTTGTGAGAGACCTCACGTTCCCCATTATGATCGAGGGAAGAGTGTCACATGGGGAGGTGGAAATGCAGGAGACCGAAAGGCAGGGGTAATCAATCAAAAGCCCTTTAATAAGCAAACTAAAAGTGTAGCAATAGCAGGTTGACCAGAACAACAACAAAACATAACCTGGTGGAAAAACAGAAGGGAGAAGACAGGCACAGGGACATGAGGAGGAAGCGAAACAGATGGACTGACAGGGAGAAGGGCTGAAAACGAGAAAATCTATCCACAGGATGCATAAGCAGCGGCTGACGAGACGCAGGTGCGAACAGACGGGAGCTGAACCAACAGAGCCAAGGAAAACTAAGAAAAACCTCAACACAAAAGATGTTTAAAAGCTTTCTGGACATCCTGGCGTGCTTTACACACGATTTACACAATAAGTTCTGTAAAACTACCATTTTTCTAAGTAAATATATTTTTAACGGTGCCATTGACATGAAACTATATGTTGGAGATAACCCACGCAGTCCGCACTAGGGATGCGCGCGATTAGTCGTCTAAACGATTAAACGTCCGCTCACTTACTAGTCGGCACCAGAAATATTAGTCGTTTAAACCAATTTGTGTTTTATTCATGTACAAGGCTGCTTAACTGTCATACAGCCGCCCGCCACTATTCGGGGCTACAGAGCCGTCAGACAGCAGCCCCCCTCTCCGCGGCAATGCTCGAGTAGACTGGAGTTTTAAAACGGCACGGTGGGAAGATAGTCTCTCAAAACTAGCGCGGTTTGGCGGTACTTTAATCTAGAAAATGAAAACAAGATAATATGTAGACTGTGTCAGAAACAACTGGCATACAATCACTCGACTGGAGCAATGCGCAACCACATTCAACTCAAGCATTTGGATGTTAATCTGCACGAGACGACGGCTGCTGATGCTAGTAGTGCTAGCGGTGCTAGCCACACTCACTCCGGTCTGAGAGGATAACGCAGCTTATCACGATAACGACTTCGCAAGATATGCTTCCACTTAACTTTGTGGAAGGTAAAGGCTTCAGGAAGCTAATGGAATATGTTGAGCCTGATTACACCGTACCGGGACGCAAACTGATAACTTCCAGGCTAGAGCGCATCTTTTTTTTAGACAAGTCGACTAGTCTTAATTAAAATTTTCGTTTAGTCGACAGGGAAGTTAGTCGCCAGGATCATCCCTAGTCCGCACTGGTAAATAAATCAAACCACAGATGTCAAGAAATTAAGTTATGTGTGATAATGTGAAATGAAATAAAAAGCAGTGGATCCATGAAGAAGGGGAGGTCCAAAAAGGTTGGTGGAAAGCCAAGGGGCCAGTTTAAATCAATCACTAATTAGAAAGCAAACCTGCCCCTTGGGGTGGGGTCAGTTGGTAGAGTGGGTCGTCATCCACTCACTGAAAGGTTGGCGGTTCGATCCCAGCTCCAACTGTTCATATGCCAAAGTGTCCTTGAGCAAAGACTGCAGATACTGCAGATACATGTGATACTAATCAAGGTTAAAGACAGTTTGAAACATGACGATAATGAAGCAATTCATAATTATCTCAAGGGAACCAGGATATTTGCAAAGAGCTCTCTCAAGTTTTGCCAAGAGCTCTTTGCAAAACATACTGATGGCGTTGGTTTTCTAAACTTTTTCTAAGGATTTCTAAACTTCTGAATTTCCTCAGTTAGCACTGTTGGGACCGTCATCCAGAAGTGGAAGGAACATTATGTAAACTACCCATGAACCAGGTGCTCCTCACAAGATTTCTGACGGAGGGAAAAGTATTATCAAAAGAGTTCGTCCAGCGTCAGGACCTGGAATTAGCAGGTACAATTGTATGCACGCTCACCATGCATCACTCCGTTGATGAATAAAACACGTCGAAGCTCGTTTAAAGTTTTCTACACAATGTTTGTACAATCCTCTGTTTCTGTGTCATTTGTACACACTACTTCAGTGGTTCTCAAACTTTTAATCCTGCGTACCACCTGAGAAACTGTTCAGCTCTCTTAAGTACCACCATGATGACCAATTTTAAAATATAGCCATATACGCCTTCTCAGTTAGCTTTAAACACACAGGAGAGATGTTTATTCCTTATTGTTATTTATTGTTATCTGAATTTCATTTAAAACTTATTTATAATGCATTGTATGTTTCCGATTTAATAAAAAAAAGAAAAGTGAAAATGTGGAAAGTCCTGACGTTCCCCCCCACGTACCACCAGAGAGCGCTCACGTACCACCAGTGGTACTCGTACCACAGTTTGAGCACTACTTAATTTCTGGACATCGATGGTCATCTTTCGTTGTTTTGCATGTGTGGATTGCATGGGTTGTCACCAACACTATTGATCTGCAGATTTCACATCAATAGCACCTTTAGAAATATATTTACTCAGAAAAATAGTTATGTGTTCTATAGTTATTTTGACCACTGTATTTTTGCTAATCCCGCCTCCCAGTCTGCATCTGAGGTCCTCCACTCATAACACACTGTGTTAAGTTAGTTATTATTATGTTATTAACACCATGCTTGTGTTATTGTAAATAAAGTATTTACTGCAGACTGGTCCACTGGTTGTTAGTCATTAGTTTGTAGTACCCCAAACCAAAAAAAAAACAAAACTACTATACAACACAATTGGAAATCCATCACGTGATTTCATTTTGGGATACAGCATGCAAGAAAGACTGGAAATTAGATGGGAATAGACACATTTCGGTTGAATCAGTACACACTGGTAGTATAGCAGTTCTGGAAAAAGACTAGTTTTAAATTGTAAATTCCACACAAAATAAACCCAAATTTAAGACAGTAAAAAGTATGAAAAAGGATGCATTTTTAAATATCCTGGTACCCTTGAGATAATTATGAATTGCTTGATTATCGTCATGTTTCAAGCTGTCTTTAATCTTGATTAGTATCACAGGTATCTGCAGTATTTTCATCAGCCTTTCAGCTTTTTAATGAGACCAAACTGACCGCTGTGCAGCTCCAGCGGGTAAGTGTTTGAACAAAGTTATCTTCACTGGTAACATTGAAGGAACAACTATGTTTTTATTGTGGTTTGGATGCTCTGCTGTTTGAGGGGTTACTTTTTCATTTCTTGTTATGATGAGTAACCATAGCAACGAGAGAGATGTTTACAAGCGGGAACAGCTCGTTAAAATAGCAAGAAGCCAAATTATACCCAGACTGAGACCCGAAATCATCACGACCCCACGAGCTGAAGAGGAGATGCTGCTGATGCAGAGCGGTAAAGCGGATGAAATATTTTTTTGAACTTGAATTGAATTGAATTTTAGTCCATTTTCATTTTTGATGATGGAAAATATTCAGTTGAAACAAATATCCATTTGTCATTTTGAGGTTATTTCAGAGAAATGTGTGAATTCTTTGTTTTGTCATGGAAAGACATGAACAGATTTCTCCACATCTGTTTGGATTTGCAGCGACTCACTCTGCCGGCTGGATCAGACATACGGGCCATGCTGGGCTTCAGCTTTGTGTTGTCCAGATCCATCCATCCATCCATTATCTATATCTGCAGGGTCACGGGGATCTGCTGGATCCCAGCTCTATTTGGGTGAAAGGCAGGGGTCCACCTGGACAGGTCTCCAGTCCATCACAGGGCCACATGTAGACAATTAACCAAGCACACTCACAATCACTCCTACAGGAAATTTAGAACCAATAATTAACCTGACATGCATGTCTTTGGACTGTGGGAGGAAGCTGGAGAGAGGAAACCCACACCACGAGGAGAACATGGAAACTCCACACAGAAAACCTGCTGAGGTTCAAACCAGGAACCTTCTTGCTGTGAGACAACAGTTCTAACTATCTTTTAAGATAATATTGGTAATGTTCTTTAGCCCCAACATGACCTCCTACCAACCTTAATGAGTTTTTTTTTTTATTCCTAATCCTAACCCATCACTTTTTGATCCGGATCCCAACCCGTCGTCAGTGTTGTTGTAACAGAAACCTGGAAAAAGCCACTGACAGAAAATAACAAGTGAAATATGTGTTGCTGCATCTTTTTGTCTAAAAGCTGGAATCTTGTGGTTCAAGAAGATGTGTTATATACTGATTTTTAATTAGTGATCATTTTGCTTCTCATTGTGTGGCAACGCTGATGAATGCCTGTGTTGCTTCATTCATACTTCCTCTTGACCGTACCATTTCCACCCCACCACCCCACACACACACAGATGTTGAGAGTAAAAATCTACTGCCAGTGGCAAAGAGCCCACTATGATGATGTCAAAACTTCATCATTTTACAAGGTGAAAATTAAGGACGGCCAAAAAGCTCATTGTCCTTGACAAGGTGTCACGACACTTAATTTAGTGACTGGAATTCCACACAAGGGGACCACGGCAAAAACTCAACCCTCAATCTCAGTGGAATGGCTTCTTTTATTTCTTCAGGAGGAACTATCATTTTTAGCATGAAAGCCACGCATATAAGACAATACTAATCTGAGCTAATTATTCTGGCGTTTTGTTTCCCTCTGAATACAACCACCAATGGACGAGTCCGTTTCTGGCGTCGTTGGTGAATTAATGCATTTTAATGTTCTCATTTGAAAGAATTCTGATTCTGATGTATCTCTTACACCGCTCACTAATCAGCAGTTCGCACTGTCAAAAGAAAGAGCTGGGTGGGGGGGTGGGGGGGAGGGGGGTGAAAAGACCAACCACGAACAGCGAAGCAACTTGGCTGGATGACACTGAGAGGAAGGGACAGGCGAAGAGAGATATGAGGACATGTCATACTTTAGCGAGCGACTTTTCCCCTGATTTGTCACTGCAGCGCCCCGTCCCTGAGGAGAGGAAGGGAGATATAACTGGAGGGAGGAGATGGATGGATGGATGGGATGGAGAAAAACAGCAAGAGATGTAGAGTTTGAAGAAGGAGATGGAGGAAAGAGAAAAAGTGGGATATTTTGATGTGAGGCCCCATGGCTAAAATTCTCACGGGACGGGCCTGTGGGCTTTCTGAGACAAACATTAATAATGAAACACTAATCCCCTCTGTCCTCCTTTCTTTTTCTCTCCTCCTCACCGTCTCTGTCTTCTACTTTCTTCTGCCCTGAAAGTGTCTGGAAGTCGAAAGCTATACATCACTCAGGCAGTAGAGCTGGTGTACAGAACTGAAGGCGTCTGACAGTTATTACCTCGGAGGCCTCTAGGTGGCGCTTCACTGAGAACGTTTACATCTTGGCTCATATGTGGAGAACCGTGTGGGCGAGAACATTTGATTTTTTTTTTTTTCCTCCTCGTTCCTTTCAAGCTCAGAAATCGAACCGTTTCATTCCAATCTCTTCAACTAAACAGTTCCTGCCATTAAAAATAAGCAAATAAATAAAATCAAACTGAGGGTGAGAGGGTGCGTCTTATAGTTCAAGTTACTCGGTTAGTGAAACTTCGGGCCTCATTCGTGATCAGAACAGATTTGTGTGTAAACTGTGATCGATCGAAAGTTAACGCATTTCGGCTTTGACGAAGTTGTCGTAGTAATTACAAACTTTTCATACGTACAGACCCAGTTTACGTCTAGCCACGTGTAGCGGTTGTGTCCATCAGTCTCAGATTTTACAACACTGTAAAACCTGATGAGCTGGTTCCATTTAAGTTTATTAACTCAAATAATTGAAGTACATTTAATTTTTAAATTGAGTAAAAATTTACTTATGCTGTACATTTAATTTTTAAATTGAGTAAAAGCAACTTATGCTGTTAAAGTCAAAAATTCTCACTTAAATGAAGTAAAGAACATTCAGCTTTACTAAGTTTTTTTTTCTATAATTTAATTGAGTGGCATTGGCTTAAACAGTGTTTGTTTTCACAAATTTAATTAAAATTTGCGTTAATTTTCCTATATTAAAAGTAGGGCTGTCAATCGATTACATTTTTTAATCACGATTAATCAAAAGATTTTCATAGTTAACTTGCGATTAATAGCACATTAATCAAATTTTTTTAATGTTCTGTTTATCCATCCATTTATCCATCATCTATACCCATTTTGTCCTATACAGGGTCTATTACCTCCGCCTAGGAGTGCTCCGAGTGCTTTTTTAGTTTTTTTTTTAAGCCTTTAGTTTGAAAACCGGAAGTCCACAAATGCTGCCGTACTTTTTGGGGGCTTAATTAATCATTTGCTGACAGTCCGTAAGCTCCACGGCAGCAGCAAGGTACTCAGAAGGACATTCAGCTCAGTTCCTTAAAGTTTTAGCTACACTCACTGAGCTTGGAGGGTTGATAACACTTGTGAAATGTCTGGCATACTTATATCTACAAAATGACACCAATCTGGATGAAATCGGTGCCGCTTTCATGATGCTGTTAAAAGTTTAAAGAGAAAAAAAAACAAGCAAATGTCGAATGTGAAACTAACTTTTACCGTCCTGCGGTGGTAACTTCAATTCACACAGCGACAATAAAAACAAATAGCCTTTTCCTTCTCAACAGACCCATCTGGCAGCAACTTAAAGCTAAACTTTCCGTTCATAAGACCATTTTCTGTCCTAATGTCTGTCCCACATGTTGACTGTAAATACACTTATTGGCCGAGGGTCATATTCATGGAAATGTGTGTTTGTTAATCTTGTGCTAAAAAAATAGTGGCGTTAAACAGAACTTGCGTTAACGCGTTATTAACGCGTTATTAACGCGTTATAAACGCGTTAACTTTGACAGCCCTAATTAAAAGTAATCATTGCATTTTAGCTCAAACAACTTAAAGCTTTAGCTTTGGCTGCTCAGAACAGGCCTTTCTCTGTATCTTTTGAAAAATGTGTTTTTATGTCAAGATTTTTTAACAAACTAACAGCAACACTGATAAATAATTTTAAATCAGCAAATCAATAGAACAGTCAAGGTCAGAAGTACAAAACTGTATTCAACAGCTCTCACTTTGTTTAAAATAAAAATACTTTGATTTGAACTTAAGAGTCAATTATTGAAGATCATAACAGATTATGGAAGATTATTTTCAAATGGCATTGATTGTGTCAAGACTGAAAATGCGACCAAAAAACACGCTGAATCACATAAAACTGCTTCCTCCCATCGTTGAGATTTAAGATGGCGACCTGGATGAAGTAAAAGAATCCAGTCAGAATCAACTTCTCAGAGTAGTTCAGATAAGGAGCACAGATCAGTCCAAACAAAATCATTATGAACATTATGAACACTTGATACTCAAATAAAAAGTGAAAGAAATGTTCCTATCTTTTTTTCCCCCTTCATTTTATTATTGCAACTATTTGCAATAATGAGTCCAATAAACGAGGTCCAGGCAGCTTTTAAGTTTGTTGGTTCCTCTCTATTTATTCCCTGATTATTATTTTTCTCGCCTCAGTTTATTGACAATGATTTAAACTTCCCTTTTTTCCAGAGTTGACTGAAATGTAAAGAAAGATGAAATGAAGTACATGACCGAAGAAGGAAACATAACAGAATATGGCACATAATTGAGCAAATGATATTAGCGCTGGATGTGATAAAACATGTTTAAGGTGCTTACGCTTTGCCCTGGATATGGACTCACATATTTGCTACTGAGCATTCATGCAATTATTATTAATTTGTTCCAGTTCCATAAAGAAATAGAACCTTGCATGCTCTGAAAACTCCAGATGAATCATTGAGGTCCAGTGGAAGGCCAGCCCAGGCTGCTGGTCCAGATGCAGTGATGTCATTATTGTCCTGATGTACACTATATTGCCAAGAGTATTAGCTCACCTGCCTTGACTCACATATGAGCTTTGGTTCATCCCATTCCTAATCAATATGACGAGGATCCACCCTTTGCAGCTAGAACAGCTTCAACTCTTCTGGGAAGGCTGTCCACAAGGTTTAGGAGTGTGTTTATGGGGATTTTTGACCATTGATCCAGAAGAACATTTGTGAGGTCAAACACTGATGTTGGACCAGAAGGTCTGGTGTTCAGTCTCTGGTCTAATTCATCCCAAAGGTCTTCTATCAGGTTGAGGTCAGGACTCTGTGCAGGCCAGTCAAGTTCATCCACCAGACTCTTCCATCCATGTCTTTATGGACCTTGCTTTGTGCACTGGTGCACAGTCATGTTGAAGAGGAAGGGACCAGCTCCAAACTGGTCCCACAAAGTTGGGAGCATGGAATTGTCCAGAATGTCTTGGTCTGCTGAAGCATTCAGAGTTCCTTTCACTGGAACTAAGGGTCCAAGCCCAGCTCCTGAAAAACAACCCCACACCAAAACCCCCCCTCCACCAAACTTTACACTTGGATCAATGCAGTCAGACCAGTACTGTTCTCCTGGAAACCACCAAACCCAGACTCTTCCATCAGATCACCAGATGGAGAAGTGTGATTCTTCCCTCCAGAGAACGTTCCTCCACTGCTCTAGAGTCCAGTGGTGGCTGCTTTACTCCACTGCATCTGACTCTTTCCATTGTTCTTGGTGATGTCTGGCTTGGATGCAGCTGCGTCACCATGGAAACCCATTCATGAAGCTCTCTGCTCTGTTGTTGAGCTGATCTGAAGGACACATGAAGTTTGGAGGTCTGTAGTGATAACTCTGCAGAAAGTTGGTGACCTCTTCTCACCATGTTCTTCAGCATCCTCTGACCCCGCCCCCTCAGTTTACCTGTCCTACCACTTCATGGCTGAGTTGCTGTTGTTCCCAAACACTTCCATTTCCTGATAATGCAGCTGACAGTTGACTGTGGCATATTTAGGAGGAATTTCATGACTGGATTTGTTTCACAGGTGGAACAAGGTCCGTGGAATTCACTGAGCTCCTGAGAGCGACCCATTCTTTCACAGATGTTTCTAGAAACAGTCTGCATGTCTATGTGATTAATTTTATACACCTGTGGCCATGGAAGTGACTGGAACACCTGATTCTGATCATCTGGATGGATGAGCAAATACTTTTGCCAGTATAGTGCATGTGCTTCCTTTGGGCCATGAGGGCAGTTTTGGTTCGGTGAAACATATGCAACAGGTTAATCTCTCTCTTTTTTCTCTTTTGCTAATCCAGCAGGAAAATTGTTCTAGAACGTAGGGTTTTAATAATTACTAACGGTCTTTATAACTTGAACAATATCTGGCCATCTTCTCCTGGGAGACAAAACACGAGCTGCAAGGTCTCATTAAACCACAGCTCTCTCCAACTTTCTTATGGGGTTCTTCCTGTCTATTTGAAACTCTTCTACTGCTTAAATCTATCGTGCTTTGATATTTTTGATTGCTGTCGGCTGTGGTGTACGGGACGCTTGCATGCAAAGGAATTAAAATTCATCATTCGAAATCTAGAGAATGTCAAGTCTCAACTTTCAGTCTTGCTTAGATATATAGATGCTACACATGAATACAGTGTTTCCTTTTACTGTTTAAAATCAATATATATATATATATATTTTTTTTCATGGCACTAGTGGCCTTTATTCATAGGGAAGACAAGCAGCGAGGAGTCATATGGGCCGGGAGTCGAACTGCGTCGAGTACCGTAGCCTCTGTACATAGGCCGCCTGCACTAACCACTGCACCACCGGCGACCCAACTGTTTTAAACATATTTGTTATTATTTTGAATCAAGAAAAGTACTGTGATGGAGTAATCTCGTGATAAAATGTTGCAAAAACTGGTTAAGTTTTAATGCAACAAATTACTTAGAAAATTGGAAAGAGCGGTTTCAAGGAATGGAACAAAACAACAAGTGAAACTTTTCATAACTCCGTATCCTCAATGCCAGAATGTCTTTAAGTGCTTGTAATAAGTGCAAGTAGTTACACAATGGTAAAATACTTCCTTTCAAACTCTTTTTTTTAAATGTGTTGAAGACCTGAGATACAAGAACGGATGTAGCGGGATATTAACAAAGAAACGTGAGCTGATGAGGAGAAGATCTTGAGTTAAAGAACGGTAAAGGTTGAAGTAAATGTAAGAACTGTCGTTTCTTTCTTTCTTTCTTTGTCATATAGCACCGACTTTTTCTGATACAGGGTTGTATGAGAACAGGGAACTACCCCTTTGGGTTCTAGAAAAATGTTTCTAATTTTTCATACACACCCCCCTCTCCTTACCAACGCAAGAGGAGCTTTGGGAGGTGGCGGTAAGCTGCAGAACTAAATCAGCCAATGATGAAGCAATTTGTTGAGCACAGAGCAGGCGAAGTGAATGAAGGTTGCCTCAGTTACAAAGCATGCTAATTATGTAAGTCTAGGACGACTGTACGGAAACAAGGGACTTGTGATCTGCTCCGACTCTGAGCATGCCTGAAATAACAACAAGGCTCCATTTAAAGGATAATTCACATTCATCCTGCGATTGTAACGGCCCAAAACCTCCATCAGCAAAGGAAACATCAGAGCAGTGTGTCGAGCTAATAGAGTCCAATTAAGAACAGTGGAGCTGAAAATTTACCTGCATCATTGTTTGCCTTTGAATTCATGCAAACATACGAAACCTTTTTAAGAAAGCAGAAACAGCCAGGAGACAACACTAACAAAATGACAAATCATTCAATTCTGATGAACAGAAAGGTTCTGGGTTTTATTCATTTAATGTTAAAAGGTTTATGAAGGAAGACCAACTGGGCCAGGTACACTTGTTTAAACAGACTGGTCCTATTTATTACCTCCGCCAAGAAGGTTATGTTTTTGCCAGCGTTTATCTGTCTGTTTGTCTGTGTACAAGATAACTCAAAAAGTTAAAGATGGATTTGGATGAAAATTTCAGGAGTTGTCAGAAATGTGAAAAGGAAGAACTGAATTAATTTTGGTTGTGATCCGAAAGAAATCCTGGATTCTGGATCACTTTTAAATTTTCGATAACATTGCGGTCAATGGGGCGAAAATTTTGTTTCTCAATATCTCCATCAATTATTGCCCTAAACTCATTAAATTTCACTCAGGGATTGACAATGGGAACCTCTTTCAAATTTCAATGGCTGATCCGGATCTGATCCAGAAGCCGGATTTTATCACAATCTGTAAATCGCTATATGGGAGAACTATTGCGCTTAGTGGAGGTCTGCGCTCTCTGAGTGTGTTTCTAGTTTTCCTTTTTTTATTTTTTTTGCTTTTGATGAACATTAAATTAGTCGCTATTGACTCGTTTTCATATCGACATGGATTCACGAGAAGGTGGTTTACACACGTGGTGGGAAAATGTATCAGCTCTGTTTTAGCCTCTAAAAGCCGAAGGATTCTGAGAAAGACCAACAAATAAACCTTTGATAGCAAGACTTGGCTGGAATACATAAAATTTATTCTCCATTTGCAGGAAAAAGAGGTCAAATCTGCATCTCAGCAGTCGATGCAGGAAATGACAATTTGACAGTGGAAAGGCGGTAAGCTTGAACAGAACGTCTGAGACCAAACAACCAACTGCTGCTACCCATGATGGCGGCACACAGGAGAAACCCAGTTAGATAGAAGGATTAATATCAGAAAAGATGTTCATACATGCTCTGACCTCTAGACCTCAAAACGCCAATTTTGCCTTTAGACACCTTCATGCAGTTAATTCTGTTAATGGGACTATGAGCTGTCTTGATGGATGATTGGTGTCTAGAAGTTTGACCTCTGTGTTGCTTAAAGCGTCGCTGTCGTGAGAGTTTGCAGACCTCCAACTGAAAACTCTCCAGCTTTTCATGTTGACACCAATCTTTCTCTTCCTCTTAAAATGTAGAGACGGTTTTTATGATCTAATAGAGTAAAAAGAGGGAAGTGTCTTTATGAGCATATCTTTTTAAGTGACATTTATTAGTGTGCAAGTGAACTTCATTATGCTTTTAGTCCCAGCTGCTTAAAGTGGCCATAATATGCTCATTTTGAGCCACCTCTTTTTAATCTTTGATCCTCTGAAGTGGTTTTGCAGCCGGCACGGCTCCAAAGGACTTTTAGAGTTGAACAATAAAGAAAGGGGAAGTGCAAGGAAAGATTGTGCATGAACGCGAGCGGATTTGGCTCAAGCGTGTGCCGATTGGTCAAATGTCTGGAGGATTACCGACGGTCACAAACATTAGGCGCACATTTCTATCATATCAGCACATCATCAATGCCATGTTTTCAACATGTCCTGTAACTGACTTTAGTGCTTTGAGTCCTTCCACACGTGTTCGAGCAACAATCAGATTCAGATTATAAAAGCGGACAGCACAACAAACCACGTTGAGCATTTTGGGCCCAATCCTCGGCCAGATCGGCTATAGCCGATGTGGCGTTCCCCCGAAAAAAAAAAACGTGATCTTCCATTCTTGCTATATCCTGTTTCTCAGCTACATTTTGCATAGGAGTGGTTAGGGAGTTTGACTTAAACTAATCAGTGCTTCAGCAGCCATTGCCTTTAAGAGCAGGTTGTGCTATGTGCAATCCACTTTCTCAAACCCGTCATGGAGGGAGGACGAGCACAGCGCTCCTCTGAAGATGAGATAAAGCAACTCGTGCATGAGGTGAAGAGTAGGCAGACAATAATATTTGGCTGTATATTTATACATATATATACACACATACATAAAAAGTCCCAGATAGTTGGTGCCCTCCCAGTAAACACGCTCTGGTCGTCTATGGTTTAACTGGCGAGCAAGCTGTTTAAGACGATTTCTGCCGTTTTCTCAGGGGTTCAACTGAGGCCAAATCACGCTTTTTATACAAGAGTTAATTCAAGAGGTGACCAGGTGGACGCGCATTAAAGCCATTTGGTCGCGCACTTGTACGAACCGACATGGGTTGCGGGTAGTCAGACCACCCGAAATGCTTTTTCCTAAACCTGCAATGGTACGATACCAAGTTTGAGGAAAGGGTAAAAGACACACCCATTGCAACACCTACAAAGTGAGTAAAAGAGTCGGCAAAATGTGTAGCGGCTTTAGTGGGCGAAAGATGGCATTAGAGGTTAGCGAAGGTTCCTATACACGCAATTTGAGGTTCGCTGCTAGTGGTAACGGGTAAGGGGAAGGGCACGATCGGGGCCTTTTTCTCCAAAGAAACATATTCCTGGTTGTGAGGAAACACTAGCAAATCACGGCTCAACGGATGCACTTTGGTTCTACCAGGTCAAGAACAGTGCAAAACACTTCCTTGAGGACTGTTTCATGAAGAAAGGCCAGTGTGCCCTTGTGTTTAGTAGAAGGACTGATATGTTCTGATAGCAGCTGGCATACATACATACATATATATGGCTGTATTTTGGGGTGTCGTCTGATAGTGTGGTTTGTATATGCAGTGAGGCTCGAACTGCCTTTATTTTGCCAACCGTTAGTTTTTTGTCTTTATAGTTTTGTAATTTTTATGTCTAAAGGGCAGTGAAACATGAGGACCATGTTTCCTGATGCCAGAAAAAGAGTTAAAATGTTTAAAAAAAACTAAAACTTGGAACGCATCCTCTCTTCTTTTTTATAATGCCTGTAATGTACGTCTGTAACGTCTGGGAAGACAGCTGCTGGAGTTTTAGGAGATGAATGTCGTCCCATTCTTGCCTGACGCAGGATTCCAGCTGCTCAACAGTTCAGGAACCTCATTTACAAATGTTTTTTAAATGTTACGCCAAAACAGTGCCCGACAGTTGCACACATCACTTTCCGCGCAAAGATTGCAATCTATAAAAAACAAACTTGGTGGTGAAAATGTAAACTCTGATCCTTTGTGTTTTGGAGACTGGGGAAGCTGACGGTGAGGTGGTTAATTGAAGCCACGTTCATCTCATACATGTGATTTCACTTCATATCGGCCTTGCAGATCTGCGTCATCACAAACAGCCAAGCCTGCAGAATTATAGATGCGTTCCAGTTGTCAGCCATGACTTTTTCATAATCACTCAGCACATTATGTTCATACATCACACTTCCATCTTCAAATTACATACGCGAGCGGTGGATAGGACTAACTGATGCATTAATACTTGGTGTGAAGCAGTCAGTCAAATTGCTAAGTAAGCATATAAATAGTATAGTGGCGCCTGTGCAGAATGTTGCATGATGGATGCACTGGCACATTGTCTGCCTAAAGCCTCTTTTGAGTTTGATATCATACAGTTAAATTCTAGCTTTAGGTCTGTAAGAATCCACGTCTGATCCCCCAGTGTGATTAATTTAATCCAGTGAACGAGCAATGCACCCTCTGCCTTGACATTGCCTCTACTCTGCCCACATACTAAGCCTCCAACCTCTTGAACTATGTTAACCATGAACTTTGAGTGTTTTTCCAGTCTCAGGCCCAACCTGACAGTGTAACACATGAACTGTTCGACCCATGGGTAGCTCCAAAGACTACGACCAGCATCCCAGTCTTCGGGACTAAGGGGGGGATGTTGGGCCACACCATGGTCTTCTGAGACAAAGGACCACTGGAATGACTGCAACTCCCAACATGCTTTGCAATGTTTATGGTTTTATGACAAGGTGATAGGGGGTTACACCATCTCTAACTGGCTGAGGAGATCCACTCCCAGCAGGGGTTCCTGGCAAAGGCGGATCACCTCCACTCCGCTTAAATACCGGTCATTTTTAACAGAAGCTCCGCAGTCTCGCCGTATCGCCTTTTAGACAGAACAATCATTGAATCATTTCGGCTCTCCGAAGTTAGTTGTAGCGGACCCTTTTGGTAGCAATTTTTTTTCTTTTATAAGTTCTCCACATGCGGCGGAGAGTGTCTGAGGTACTCCCTGATTTTTGACGTTTGAAACCCTGAAACCCCCACGCTTAGAACTTTTTAGTCAAGCTGACCAAATTTTTCGTCTTAGTTTTAATATTTTTAATTTGTTTAATTTTATTTTTCTTTTTGGGCTCACGTCAATTTTGACGGTCCAAATCATAAGTCATCGAACTGCCGATTCCCGTGACTGGGCAAAGCTCGAGTGCAGAGCCTTCCACCGAACCGACCAGCGCCTTGTCCGGGGACACCAGAACGTCGACCCCGCCTAAGCCTCCGGAACCGATCCGACCACCAGACGAAAGGAAGCGGTACCATCCGCCCGAGTCACGTGCTACGTCCTGAGATTCTGCGGGCAGGATCCCCTCAGCCATCGGCCTAAAGCGGTTCCCGGAGGGCCCGCTGCGAACCGTTTAAACCGACGGCCACGGACCTAAATCGCCAAAGACTCCTCACAAGGCTGAAACGAGGTAGATCGGTGTCTCCCAAGCTTTGTCTACGGCTCAGACAGATCGTGCGTCACGGACCACGTCTGGGCCCCGCGCCCCCATTATTCGGCAGCTAATTAGTTCGAGAATTTCCCCTTCTTTTCCTTTTATTCACTTTATTCGTCTGATTAGCCATAGCAACTCCGTCAGTACCCGACATTTTGTTTGTTATGATTTGCTTCCTTCCTTTTACTCTTTGTCGTCATTTCCTGTCATGTGCTATAGCCAAGAATTAAGAAACTATTCATATTATCTGACAGAGTGTCAGAAGAACCACAAAAAAATTGCACAACAATATGTTAGCTTGTTAGCTTGTATATATTGTTGTATATATTATGCTATTAATTTGTTATATTTTTATTTTATTTTATTCTAATTGTACAAAGAGAGCTTAGTAACCGGAGTCAAATTCCTTGTTTGTGTGCACAAACTTGGCCAATAAAACTCATTCTGATTCTGATTCTGATTAATGTGATACCATATATAAACACCTTAAATGTGTCTGTGCTTTATGTCTATGTCTCAATAAATATCCTTAAAACCGTTTGATGTCTGTTTTGATGTAAAACCAGCCAATCCAGCCGAAAATAACTTACATTCAAAACAGAGATTGATAATAAGCTTCCTCCCGGCTTTTCTCTTTTTTTTAGGGAGGTGGTGCCCCATTCTTTTATTAGTTATTAATAATTACGAGGAAAAACGCTACAGGTCTGTGACATCACAGCTGTCCCTGAGCACAGTAATGCCTGCTGTTTCAGATGGTTGTATTAACGTGACAGTCGATGCATCAAGTTTTCTTACAGTGTGGGAAAACAGGCAAACATTATATTATTGTTATGTTATGAGCACAAATGCTTGTTCTCACATAAGGGCTCTAAGAGAAAAATAATTTGCCCATGTAAATATGTGCATAGAATCAGTGTCCACATTATTTTTGACTCAAATGCTGTTCTGTCAAGTTTAGTGGCCCGGTGGCCCAGCTCACCACATGACCCATCCGGCAGCGTAGGAGACAGACAGGCATGATGGCTGGCAGCAGGCTGATTTACATGCAAAAACATTCATGAGGTGATTTGCATTATTGTGTTACTTGCATTATGTTTTGGATGCTGTGCTGCTTGAGGGATTTTCTTGGCTACTTTTTTTTTTTTTTAACCGCCTGTTATGTTGTCAAACCACAGCAACAAGAGAGCTGTTTACAAGCGGGAGCAGCTGATCGACATCTCAAGAAGCCAAATAAAACCCAGACTGAGAAGCCAAATCCCAGATGAGTTGAAGAGGAGATGCCGCTGATGCAGAGCCAGGGAGAGAGCTCCAACCCTTCCTTCAGAATGGGGAATGTGAAATCTCTCGCTAACAAGATGGATGAGCTTGAAGCGCTGATGAGGAAAAGTTTCAGCAATGCAGTTTAATGTGTTTTACCAAGACGTGGCTGCAGGAGCATATTCCTCAACAACAGATGGTGTAATCCAGGACATGCTTCTGTGAAACACTGTTTCTGCAGCGCAGATTTGAGCTGTTAGCTCAAAGCTTTCGTCCTTATTATCTACTGAGAGTTCACCAGTGTCATTGAAGTGTCAGTTTACATCCCACCATCAGTTGGAGCTGATGCTGCATGTATTATCATCAGCTCTGCTGTTGATAACTTACAGACATACTAACTAGGGATGGGAATTGATAAGATTTTTCCGATTCCGATTCCATTATCGATACTGTTTAACAATTCGATTCTTTATCGATTCTCTTATCGATTCTAATCTTGGGAAAAATTAAAACAAATAGTTTTCTTAGCATCATTTCTTTTACTTAGAAGTCACAACCGTACAAACTCAACAGCGAGGTCAAAAGAGGCCCAAAGCCTGGATAACGTGTTAACTGTTGTAATATGTAACTGTGCAAATACACAAGAATGTGTTAACAACTGATTTTTTCTAATAGAAATGAAAAATTTTCCCTTTTAATAGGATATATGAGCTCACTAAGTGCTCAAAAATAATAATAAAGAAAGATAAATACAAATCAAGATAATTACAAGATAAATACAAAGATAAATATAAATCAAATACAACTAAACAGTGCATAGTGCAAATCTGCAAATACTATGAAGAATGAATTCTTTTGCAGAAAAATAAGCATGTCTGGTTTTTCAGGAAGGATACATGATCTTTCTGGAGGTAGGTAGTGAGCAGTAGCGAGTGCTGCCAGACTCTCTCTCTCATCACAGTCATCTTCTAAGTGTAATGCAGAAGGCATTTGTTTAATAGCATAGCGTTAATGTTATAGTGTGTTTTACAAAGAAGCACATAGGCAGCGGGATAGCTACTTACCAGAGTTACCTTCCGTAGTAACCGCAGAGGTGATCTTAGCTTGGCTACTGCTGCTGGGTTGAGATCCATCAGTTCGAAGTGTCAAAAACACGACACTCGTTATCGCATGTTGTGTCCGCAAATGTTTCTGCATGTTAGCCGTGTCCCTCCCGACGCTGTTATCTCCACTTTACAATGACTGCAAGTTGCCTTGTTGCCATCTTTCTTTGGTGAAGTGAAGCCAAACTTTGGAGCGTTTGAACCTGGTGGGCGCCATTGTTGTTTACAACTCCAATGCGCGTGCTAAACCGACGTAACTTAATCACGTAAGTGTTTTCTGGAACTGACTGTGCGTAACTTGCGTAAATTACGTGAGATTCGCGCTGGTTGGAATCGATAAGAGAATCGCTGGATAAACTGCCAAACAATTCCATGAAATTGAAACACACGGAACCAGTTCTCTACAGGAACCAGTTCTCCATTCCCAACCCTAATAACAACCTAGTGAATATCAGGCCGTCACTGGAGATTTCAACCACATCCCTCTCTGATACATTTCCCCGTGTTTCAAACGTTTGTCAATTGCTCCACCAGAGGGAATAAAACTTTGGATTTGTTTTATGCAAATGTTAGAGATGCAGACAGCTCCTCTGCACAACCTGCTCTGGGCAGGGCAGATCATAATCTGGTTTATCTCTCCTCAACCTATAAATCCATCACCCAGAGGCAACCTGTGATCAAAGGGACTGTGAGGAGGTGGTCACAGGAAGCTGAAGAAAGTCTGCAGGGGTGTTCTGAAGGCTACAGAACAACATTGAAGATTTGTGTTCAGGGATAAAGAAGATCACAGGCTTCAAGCAGAAGGAGGATCAGATAGATTGTTTTTCAAGTAGCTTTTCAAGTCAAACAAATTTTCATAGTGTAATATTAAAACTGCATTTTGGGGCGTTATTGTATAATGCTGGTTCAGAAGTCCATGACTTTTGGTCTAAATTCTGGTCTGTTGAAGGCCACAGCTTCTGTTTATCATTCTGGCTCCATCAAGTCACTAACTTTTGACACGTAGACGTCTAGACAACTTATCTCAAGGTCTCCATGTTTTTCATGTGATGCTTAAGACGACTGTTTCCTACTGGCAATTTGTCATTTCTGATCATCCTGCATTCTGTGATGTGAGTTAATGACCTCTCTGAATTGTATACAACTTGGAGAATAAATCACTTTGCACCTCTGTCGTGGTCAGCGTATCGTTTAATGGCCGATTGACTGCCTCACCAGAGCACAATAAGAGTATATTCTAATAAATAAGATATACCCAAATTTATAAACAACAGGTAGATGACTGAATCCACATGTCCTCGTGTTTGCAGGGACGACTAACTTTATGCCTCACTTCCAACAACTGCAGAATGCCATTGAAGATTTTGGGAGAGCCTCCTCTTTCCCCTTGATCCACGTTTGACAGTGATGCTTCTTGTCACATCTGACAACTCTGAACAGCACGCAGCCGTAGAGATCTTTAGTTATAAACCAACCATCCTTCAGTTTTTTTCTTGGTCTGTGTCCGTCACATTGGACAAACGACCAAATGGAAAGTACGCTGTGATGCATGTACTTACGTTTATTAAGTTCAAATATCTAATGATGATTTTCTCTTTTGGGATCCTTCATTTGCATTCGTGAACTTATCACAGCTGAGCAACATTGATGTATTTGAGAGGTTTTCATTTGGTACAACTAAGGCATAATTAGACAAATAAGATAATGAATGTGTTGCCGGGACGTTCACGGAGATGATTACCACACACCTCACAACTGTTTGTTTTTTTTTTTCTTAGCAGCTTGAGTTGCTGAACATCAGGACGGCTGGAACATGAGAAACCAGGTTATTTTGCATCCTTGAACAGAGAGCACGGCAAGGAGCAGTTTAAAAAAAAGCCACACAAATGCACATATATCATAGTTTAAGCAACAGAAAGTGATGTGAAACACTTTCCTGCACGACTTTCTCCGTTTGTTATATTTGTCAGGCCCACAGGAGTCAGCCGCACACAGCAGGAGCGAGTGCGAACGGCCGGTCTCCGTGCAAATTGCTAAAAATCGATCCCCTGTGTCTTTTCTATCTGCGGGTTGGGGCTATCAGTTTCAGAGCCCCCCGTGTGAGACGATACAGTCGGCAAACATCTGTTAATAGCTTGAAACGGGAGTAAATAAAAAGAAAGGGGAGCCCATTTAGCCGGAGCGCAGCACTGTCAGTTGAAATTTGTATTTCTACCTGAGTGTTTGCTGTATTTCTGATCAGAGCTGCAGCCCATAAATATCTGCAGAAACAGAAGGCTCATTTCACTTTAAATTGGCTTGAGCCAGTTCTTAGCAGATGTTGGTGAGTTTTTTTTTTTTTTGTCAAATGTAAAGGAGGATTTATTACCTTCCACGTTTACCACAGCAAGAGCACCACTATCTAAAACACTATCTAAACATTTTGCCTTCAGTAAATCATGTCAAAAGCGACAAGACTGCAGAGCTGCAGCATCAGTTAATACTGTAAAGCTCATAGCGCTCTTGCTGCCCTCTGTTAATTAACAAGACAGGTATCAAATTAGTTTTCAGAAGCGAAGTGTCTTTATTTATGAGAGAGACGTTTTTGGAAAACCTTGAACCATGAAGTTTAGACCCCAACCAAAACTGAAACAAAACTGGCCTTTTCATACCTGAAAAAACACAGCCATGGCTGCAATGATCCTCTTCTCCCTGAGTGCCGCATTCAGACTATCGAAGTCGTCTGAGTTGTACATGTAGATCTGCATCTGCGAGAGAGAAAAATTAAATCAGGATATAGAAACAACAAAAAAACCCTTCATTTTAAAAACATTAAAGTAAATACACATGGCAGAAAAATCCACTTTGCATCCAAAATATTGCGTTATACTCTTAAATAGTCCTAAATTGTACAGGAGCAACAGAAGACCTCATGAAACCAACAGATCTGCGTCATCCCTGACCAGAGCGAATACAATCAGTGAAAGACAAATTCAAACAGCTGTAAATGTAAAGAGGCTTTGGAGCAGCTAATATGTTCCTGCAGCCATGTCCTGGTGAAACGCAGCATACTGGATATTCCTGATGTATATTCCTGCTCCAAGCTTATCTATTTTATTTACACGTGATCTTTCATTCTCTATGAAGACTGAGGAATGAAATGCATGAAACTTCCTCCTCTTCTTTCTTCATTTGTGCCTCTGAGTTGTTGTCTGAACTTGGATATTTGTGGGGCTTTTTGAAAGGGCAACCAGCTGCTCCTGCACGCCGACATCCCTCCTGTTCATAGGATTACTCAACATAATGCGTGTTAACAGATGACACTGGTACGAGTGGAAATCCCTTAAGCAGTACAGCATCCAAACTGGCAGGAAAAAAAAAAAAATCACTGCTGTCAAGAAACAACTCAGTAGAAAATCTGAGGAGAATACAACGATTCACAAAACATGACAGGAGCCAGTGGAACAAGCAGCACCGTTGCAAAATGACAGGAGATCCTGCAGCAGGGAAGTGATCCTGAACACACGGGCAGATCTACAACAGAAAAACAGAACAACAAAGGTGTCGCAGTGATCCGTTCACAATCCAGGCTGCAGCCCTGCTGACGTGCGGTGATAAATGGAGGGTATTTATTTAGCACTTTTCTAACGATGTTGACTGCTCAAAGTGCTTTTACACAACAAGCCACGTCGTACAGCACATCCACACAGCGCCCTCTCAGCATTCACAGATCGATCCCGGTTTTCTTTGTACCGTTGCTTTTCTGAGACATTCTGAACAGGTGCAGTTCAGGTATGGTTCAAACCTCAGCGGACTGAAGGGAGGTGTGGGTAAAGACGATTTAAATCTGGTAGAAGCAGAGGAGGCAGCGGGACGAGTCTGACCGTGACCTCCGTGTGACCCGACAGACTAATGAATGTGTTTAAAAATGAAATGTTATTACAATATTCCTACTATCTCATTAACTATGCTCTTTTGTGGCAGTTCTGTTTGTCGATACAGTTGCGCAGCGATTGCACCAAGGAGACAGACTCCTGTTCAATAATAGACGCTTTGAAATCAGTAATTCACCCACGAGGCTCCAGAGCCTTGAATGTTTGGGGTCGAGTGGACCGTCATGCTCTGGCGCTAAGTACTGCACGTGATACCGTTTCTTAATATGAATGGCTGAAACTAAATCAGTCAGCGCACGTACCCCTGGGAGATCATTTGGTGACATCTGATGTTTTGCTGCAATAAGAAATCGGACGCCAAATTTAACCTCCGTGAGTTCCCGGGTTAACCAGTTGTTTGGTCAATACATTTTCTGACATAAAGAAACACTGTGAATGTACCGTGTCGTGGAAAATGTGACTACGAGATGCTTCAGATGTGGTGTCGGGTGCGGCAAAGAAACTCGAGATGAAAGGGGTCAACAACCTTTACGTCGGGGGAGACTTCCTTACACCTATCCAAATGCATATGAATGACTTCCTGTCCCTTGTTTTAGGAGACTTACACCTCCTACTGAAATGTATTTCGAATCTGTTCCTGCCTTTTTTGTTTTTGCTATACCAGACTTGCTAATTCACATACCACAACGTGTATTGAATAATCAGTGTTTATTCTTACTCTTTCATCTGGCAGACTTTCTAAAGTCACCTATAAAAGAGATGTAATGACACGTTACTGCAGCCTGCAGGCTGCATGCTTGTGTCTCGCTGTTGCGCTCAGCTAAAATAACCGTGGTTGAATTTTGAGCTCTCTGCTGTTGCATTTTGTTAAGGATCTACAACTTTAGTTTGTGCAATTTATAAAAATTGCCGCAACAACCGTGCAGTGTTAGTAACGCTGCTGTCATTTCTAACTCTAACCCATGTTAAAGCAGCGTCTGCTCAATATTTGGGACTTGACTTTGTACACTGTTGCAAAGTTAAGTTAATACGAAATAAAAAAAAGGACCAGGTTGTTGCTCGGCGAACGCAAGTGAGACGATATGCAAAAATCCCCCAGCAGAAAATTGTCCAAAACAGTCAGGTACCATTCGTTGCCATAGTGATCTGGAGGCATGATGCACTAAAAAAACACAGACGACGTTTAAACACCTACACACGGCATGTTTGTGTAGTATTTTCTCCCGCTGACGACTGTGCACCCCCGTGGATCCTTTTTTTATTTTCTTTTTTATCTGTTTGAAGGGCAAACAGTAGCCAGGCTGCTTGATAGTCTGTTTGATGATTGTAATGCAGAGACGGCTCCACCAGAACAACACTTTCTCACAGACTGCTATCAATTAAAGCCAAAATGGGGGGGGGCAGCACTTGTGAATGTAGCAGCTAAGCAAGAAAACAGGAGTCTCTTCAAACAAGCAGAATGTGAAATGATGGTTATGTTTACTTTCTAACATTATGAAATATACATCGCAGACTGAAACACTTCTTAGAATGTTTTTAAGAATGTTCTGCTGACTACACATTAGGAGGCTCTGCAAAATCTTTCGTAAAGATTTTTATTAAAGGCTAATATATCACACATTCCCACATCTGAAGGGCATAAGCCCGAGTGGTTCAAAGACTTGAAAATCTTGTGTGTGTGGATGGGAGAGGGGTCCTTTGTGAATCAAAGGGCAACAAGACTCCCAACTGACTCTTGACAAAAGGCTGCAAGGAATTCCACAGTTTGGCTGGCACAGGACTAAAGATTCACGAACAAATGAAACATGCTTGATTTGAAAGCCAAGATGTGGAAAGACTGCCTCTGACACAAAATGACTGAGACCAAATGAGCCCACCCCAACTCAAGCAAGACTCTGGGATTTTCTTGCAGCTGTGTGGAAATTTGTCTATGACCTGAAATGGACTGTAAATCAAACCATCAGGTGTAAGGTCAGCATTAATCTCCTGTCGATTTTTAAAGATCATGAATCTATCCTCAGTACATCGTCTAAAGAAAGAGCACAAAAAACTGGTCGACAATATGTTGTGTCGTCTCCTACTTTTAATCAATTGGTCGATTTGTATCATTTCGTTTGTCTTTCGGACGTGTTTTTTTAATTGACCACAAAGAAGTCTTGGCTGAGGTTCCACTAAATAAACTTAAGACCTCGAACGCAAAAAGGGTCAGTTCCAAAAGACACCTGGAAAAAAAAAGGTGTGAATTTGCCCGACCAGTCCTCATGTGTTTTATGGACTTGAAGGCATTTGACCATGTCCCTCGGGGCGTCCTGTGGGGGGTACTCCAGGAGTACGGGGTACCAGGACCGTTGTTACAGGCTGTCCAGTCCCTGAACAAATGGAGTGGGACTTTGGTCCACATTACCAGTTGTAAGTCGGACTCGTTTTCAGTGAGAGTTGGACTCCATCAGGGCTGATCTTTGTCACTGATTCTGTTCATAACGTTTAAGGACAGAATTTTTAGGCGCAGCCAAGGAGCAGAGGGGTTCCAGTTTGGTGGTGTCGGGATTTCATCTCTGTTGTTTGCAGATGACGTGGTCCTGTTGGCGCCATCGAGTGGGGATCTTCAGCTCTCGCTGGAGCGGTTCGCAGTCGAGTGTGAAGTGGCAGGGATGAGAACCAGTACCTCCAAATCTGAGACCATGGTTCTCAGTCGGAAAAGGGTTGAATGTCTTCTCCGGGTCGGGAGTGAGGTTCTGCCTCAAGTGGAGGACTTTAAGTATCTCTGGGTCTTCTTCACAAGTGATGGGAGAAAGGAACAGGAGATTCACAGACGGACCGGTGCAGCGTCTGCTGTTCCGGTCTGTTGTGGTGAAGAGAGAGCTGAGCCAAAAGGCAAGACTCCATCTTTGTTCCAACCCTCACCTGTGGTCATGAACTGTGGGTAGTGACTGAAAGAACAAGATCGCAGATACAAGCGGCTGAAATGAGTTTTAAGGATGCCGTTTCTGACAACGGTGAGGACCCACTAATGTAGTGGCGGTCAATCTAAAGGTATCCAAAGTGCACAGCTCATGACTAGCGCTTGGCAATATCTCAATTTTATTAATCAATCATCTCTAAGGTCCTTGAAAAAGCTGTTCTCTATCAGCTGCTCTCCTTTTTGAACACACAGAACATTCTGGAACCTTTTCCCACCAAACACCAGACGTCCATGGACACGTTTCTTGAATTAGGTCGACCCGTCGTGCCCATCATTCAGCCCAGAAGAAGAAATTGAAAACCTGTCTCTGTAGTCGTGGCCCACATTTGGCCCAAAAGAAGACACTGAAAAGATGTATTTTTGACACCTTTTCACCTTTCACTTTTCCACCGGATCAAAAAGCAGTTTAAACGCCTGGCAAAGCTGCCTTTTCGATGTCTTTTCTGTGTAACTTTGCTGGGTGAGTTCAGTCTGGTTTTTATAGCCCTTCACAGTACTGAAACAGTCAACTAACAATAAACTGCTCACTTTAGATTCAGATGATATGCAGTCCTGATTCTATTGGACCTTAGTGCTGCTTTTGACACCATAGATCATGATGTTCTTCTGGCCCGTCTAGAACAGTGGGTGTTAAGAGGACAGCACTACTTTGGTTCAGCTCTTATCTTAAGTATAGGACATTCTCTGTGTCCATTGGTCAACTTTCCTCCTCACTGCTACTGTGTCCTATGGGGTCCCTCAAGGGTCCATCTTGGGGCCAGTGATTTTTTTTTGGTCTATATATGCTCCCCCTTCGTGACATCATTAGAAAATATAATATTTCATTTCATTTATTTGCAGATGACTCACAATTGTACCTCTCACTAACATCTAGTGACTCTGTTCAGTCTCTCCTGGACTGTTTTGAAGATATTGTGTGGATGTCAAATACCTTCCTCCAACAAAACAGTAATGAAACCGAGGCCATCATTTTTGGTCCTCCCAAATCCATAAGCACTGTTGCAAGCAAATTACCTCACCTCACTTCATATGTTAAATCCCATACCAGAAATCTGGGAGTCATTTTTGACTCCTGGCGCTGTCTTGACAGACAGATAAGCTTTATTGTTAAAAACAGTTTTTATCAGTTATGTATCAGTTCCCACCTCAAAATTGTCTGGAAAAAGTAATCCATGCCTTCATTAACATCACTGTTGGATTACTGCACTTCCCTCGACCTTGGCCTCCCATTGTCTTTGTTAACGGGTTTGCAGTTGGTGCAAAAGGCAGCGGTGAGACAGTTGACTGGTACAAGGAAACGTGAATACGTCACCCCTGACTTGGCTTCCCTACATTGGCTCCACATCCATTTTAGCATTCAGTTCAAAGTTCTACTTATTGTTTTTAAGGCCCTCAATGGGCAGGCTCCTGCTTCCATCACTGACCTTCTCCAGCCCTATTCAGTCCTGAGGTCCCTCAGGTCCTCAAGCAAAGGACTTCTGCACGGCCACGGCTGAAACAGGTGACTGGGCCTTTTCTGTGGCTGCTCCTCGGCCGTGGAACCACTCCCTCTATTCTCCCCTTTAAATCCAGATTAAAAATTTATCTCCATTCACTGGCTTTCCTAGTCCCCTAATCTTCTCATTTCATTTGCTCTTTGTGAGTCAGTTTGGTCTAACGTTTGCTTTCTTTAATCTTTTTTTTTTAACCTTTTAATTTATTTATCTTTTCTTTTTAAAGCACTTTGGTCAGTGATAACTGTGTTTAAATGTGCTTTATAAATAAATTTTACTTACTTACTTAATTGATTTTATATTTTACAGTGATGCTTGAACAATTTAAATCAACTTTCATTTTATCTGGATATCCACGATGTAGCCCTGCGTGCTGTAAGAACTGATTTGTTTTCCACAAAAGTGTTCCAAAATTATATGTGCTTATCTAAAAAAAAAATAATTGCAATTTGTTCATTCCAATATCTGAAGCTCTCTTTAGTCTTCAATTGATAACATCTAATTATACTCTTTTTTTTTTAGATAGATGGAAAATGAATTAATACAAAATGAAAATTGTGTGTTTTTTTGTCTTTTTTTGGCCATATTCTGCAGCCCTACCTGTGACCCGCCAGCTCACCTGCACTGATGAGAGAAAATCCTTGAAAGCTTGCAGGGCCCCTGGAGAGTTGTGACCACGCGGTCTGGTAACTCAAATAAATAATAAATGTCGTATCACACATAAACAGTCACCACAGCTCATCGAAACACTCACCTAGGAAGGCAACAGATATGATAAAAGAGATGAGAAGAAATGGAGGGTATTTAGCTGCTCGCATTGAGGACAGATCTGTGATGCTGATCTGTGATTATATATACAACTATATATATGTCTACAGCGATGAATCAACTTGTTTTGAAAAGTGCTACACGACTTAAAAGGCTCTATGCTCCAACAACGTCATCTGATTTGGCATCGTTCACATGCTCATGAAGGAGGTTGACAGTTGGTGGCGGCTGCAGTTTGGGATTTAAGGCTCTCATTGTTTGCTTTAGCAAAGCATCGCTCTTCCCCCAGTCTGTTCATCAGCGTGCATTAATATACATGAGATGGACCAGTGCACGCTGACTATAAAATAAAGCACGCTATATGAATTTGCTTCTGAAAACGGGTGAACATGTCTTGCAGTGTAAAGCACTTTGAGTGGTGAGATTAGTGAAGTGCTTTGTAAGGACGGTCCATTTACTGCTCCAGTGGCAAAGTCAATGAGCGGGTGTTCCAACTCATGATCTGGGAACCATAATGTCTGTTTTACGTCAGCTCCAGTTTGTCTTTTAAATGTGAAAATAAGTGATGGGTTTAATATGGTCGCAGTGCTGCACGGTACTTTCGTTGGCAAAGTCAGGATTGTTTAATTTCTGTACTTCCATCGCAGTCCAATCAGCAGAGAGATCCAAGTGGTACACAGGCCCTCGAAATGTCACGACAGCTCTTCAACTAATGATTCACTGACTGGGAGAAAATTACCAATAAGAACAGGAAAGAGGGGCAAAACAAAAAGAATTAAATGATCCATTTAGCAGATGTTCTACAAAATTATACAGTGACAACAGCAGAAAAAAAGCATGTCTAAGCCACAATAAAAGGGAAACAGAATGTGCTTAAGCCAACAGCAGGCAAGCAATTAGACCTTCTTGTGTTTTTATTGAATACACCTAATAAAGCATTCACCCGCTGGAGAAAAAAAATAAGTGAAGCTATGGACTAATTGCTTCAAGAGAAGCTAAATGGTCACAAATTCCTCCTGAACGTCATGCAGGTCTGGAGCTGGAGGTTTGACTCGCTAATGACTCCAAGGCTTCGCTCACCGTTTCCTACAGTCATGTGAATATTCAAAGAATGGACCCGATGCCTGTTATTAGATGGTAAGGAGTGTTATCTTTTGTTAGTGACCTAAATGACATAAATCAAAGAGGCCTTGAGAAGCAGCAGAAGAAGAGATAAAAAGCACCCTAGATTGGAAAGAAAACTGGAAAAACTCCCTGCGACATTACCGATGCGTTTTCTGAGGAGACGGAGCAGACAGGAAGTGACCTTTTTTTAGGACAATAAATCGCTTTCTATTTATATATAAACTTTCCCTTAATTCTGTCCTAGGTTTTAACCAATTACTATTCCAAAGGGAAAATCAGGAAAACACCTAAGACCATGAAAATCCATAGAATTTAGCAATGTGATAATGCACCCACCTTAGCTATTAAAAAGTATCAGTATCAATTGGCATCAGCGATACTGGATCAGCGATTGGCATCAGCCTGAATTTACTTGGTAATGCATTGATACCAAATCTACTGATTAAAAAGACAGAAACATTTATACATATTCAACTATGTTCAATTCAATGCAAGAAATACTTTATCGATCCAGAAAAGGGAAACTAAATTGTTGTAATAACTGTCATGATCTATGTCTCTTCACAGATGCCTTATAGAAGGTTCCAGCTGTGTTCAGGAAGGATCTCCTGTAGCATCTGTGTTGCAGCAGATCTGAAGAAGCTTCTGACTGAAGACACTCCAGTCCAGTCTGTTGTCCAGGTGAACACTGAGGCATTTATGCTCCTCCACCTCCACTAAAATCCACAATCATCTCTGTCCCGTTGACATTTAAGATGAGATGATTGTCTTCACACCGCGCCGCCACCAGTTCTCCGTCCTCAGTCTCTAGTCCATCACTGATACACAACTGCAGAGTCATTTCAGAGTCAGAGTATTTCTGCAGATAACAGGACTCTGACTGGTTCTGGAAGTCTGAGGTGTCCAGAGTGAAGAGGAGTGGTGGGAGTACAGGCCCCTGTGGTGCTCCTGAGCTGCTGACCACCTGCTCAGACAAACAACCGTTCAGTCTCACCAACTGTGTCTGTTAGGCAGGTAGTCAGTGATCCAGGTGATTGTGGAGACATCCACCTGTGTCTCCTCTGGAGCTTTTTTCATAGTAATGAGCGCTGTATGGTGTAAAATGCACTGGAGAAATGGAAGAAAGTGATTCTCCCAGTGCTGCCTGTCCGTGATCCAGTATTTGTTATTGGGGAAGCACCTGAGTGTTCTGGTGGGGATGGTGTTGCCCACACAGAAGTTAACATCACCTCCTCAGTCCTTTTGGCCACAGGTTGCCTCTGGATCAAACCAGATTATGATCTGCCCTGCCCAGAGCAGGTTGTGCAGAGGAGCTGTATGCATCTCTGACATTTGCAGAAAACAAATCCATTGTTTTATTCTCTGTGGTGGAGCTCATTGACAAATGCTGGAAATGTGGCAGAGAGAGAGAGAGACGTGGTTGAAATCTCTCTCAGGAACGCAGACGGTTGTTGTGTCTTTAGGCACAATGTGATGTGCTGATGACATCTTATGCAAACTTGTACATCTTGTCCATTATAAAGTAGGGAAGAGAAGAACTCTCTCCTCTCTCTCTCTCCACTTTTCCCCTCCTCTGCATCCACAGTGTCTCCTCATCAACTCGTGGGGCATTTGACATCTCTGTCTGAGTATAATTTGACTTATTGATATTTCAATCTGCTGCTTGTAAACAGCTCTCTTATTGCTACGATTAGTCATCATATCAGGTGGTAAAAAATGAAAAAATAACCAAGAAAAATCCCTCAAGCAGCACAGCAACCAAACCACAATGAAAAATAGTTAAAAAACCAATGTTATCAATGAACATGACCTTGGTCAAAAATATGCAAAATGCAATCAAATAATTATAATAATTGCACCCACAGAACTTTGATGAAATCTAAATGAAGCTAACCCATAGACATATATATATATATATATATATATATATATATATATTTTGTAGCGCTCCATAGCTTGCAGCCCAACTCCATGCGACAAACAGTCATGCTTGAAGCCAGCCTGCAGCTGCGGAAGAAGACAAGGCCAGTCGTGGAGCTCCGTCCTGGGACCCTGTTGCTCCACGGCGGAGCTCCACAACTGGTCTCCATGTGAGCAGCCCAGAGGTTGCTGGTGTATTGCTTGCCATTCCTGTCAGCTGGCAAAAGCGTCAAGCTGAATAGACGTATGTGTTTTTTGGAGAAAAAAAATATATATATATATATATATGAGTTGGAAAGAGTTATATTTAGTTTGACATTATATACCGACTATCATGTTCTATTTCATTATTTATATTATTGATATTATTTTGTAAAAAAACATTGATCCTTAAAAATTCTTTATTCTTTTAACCAACTGAATTCAACTGGAAGGTTTCACAGATCTCTGCACTTTAACTGACAAACATCTGAGATCTGCTGCATCAAGAAAAATAAATCAAATTCATTCACCTCTTTTCTCATGAGAAATGTTGTCTTTACTTGCCACTGTATAATGTGTGTGTTTATGTGTGTGTGCGTGCGTTGATTAGTCGGGCAGCCAGGTCAGCGGAAATAGCCGTAAGAAGAAAAAAAAGACATCTGCTCATTTCTCGGTACATAAAAACGCCAAGTAAGTAGAATGTCCACAGTAATATTGAGGTTGTTTGATGATTTCTATTGTGCTTGTGAAGAATTTTCCTTTAGTGTCATCAGGAGAGAGAAGTGCAGAGAACAGAGCTGAGAAAGCTCAGAAAGACGGGAACACTGGGCGAGATGGATGAGTTCCAATTAGAGTTTTGATTTTCATGAAATATGGAGCCATCTCACATTCAAAATTGTATAATTGTAAAGAGAGCAGTCTTGCTGTTTTGTTGAATCATCTGTTAAATCGTTCAGTTATGGAAAAGACATTATGTCCGTTAAAAGTTATACATTCCACCCATCTCCAAGGAATAAATGGAGGAAATTGGAGCTTCTCGGTTCCAGGTCAATTAGATTCCAAAAGACAAAGAAAGGACTGAAGCTGGTTAATTATTTCAACGTTCAATCGTGTAAAGAGACACGACTGTCCTCTGCAGACACATAGTGGACACAGAGCAGAGGCAGGTTATCTACTGATCTCAAATCTGCTGGACAGCCTATGGAAGGGTCAACACACCACACTTTCCACACCATTAGACACCGAGGCGCACATGCACCACGATAAAATTACCTGAGAAAATTAAAATAAATATACCAACGTGAAACATCAGAAAATAAGATAAAAAGGCAAATGATCTGGAATAAAGTCAAACCCCTGTTGAAAACAATGGAACTATGAAACTCGAGAAGAAGATGATAAATTCAATTTTATTTCCAAAAAAGCCCCCACTGTATTGAAACCACAATCCAGCTTGTTTCTGTTGATTCACAGAACTTCAGTATTAGTGGTGACCAACAGTTCACCTGAGCATAATACTGAACAACAACACAGTCATGTTTACCATCCAATTGAGACATGTTTTTCCCCTAATTAACATTTCCACATTGGATGTAATCAATGTATCTTCATCAGCAGGCCATGTGCCTCAGGCATTTAAGGTTGCTGTAATTAAAAAGCTTCTAAAAGAAAAAAAAAAACTGGTCTTGGTCCAGTAGTGCTGGTTAATTATAGACCTGCTACATCCAGTCTGCCTTTTATTTCTACTTAAACTTTAATCTATTTTTATTGAAAAAAAATGTTGCAAATGAACTAACTGACCATTTGCACGGAAATTATTTGTTTGGAGAGATTTTTTGGAGGATTTAGACCGCATCATGGTACAGAAGAAAGTTACAGGAAAACTGCATTTGATACAGTTGGTTGCAACATTTTACTACAGAGGCTTTTTACCCATTATCCAGGTTAAAGGAGCCATGTTAGCCTGGTTTAGCTTAAATTTATCTCACACACAGTCATGGTGGTCAGTTTGGGTGTTCCACAGGGTTCTACATTTGGACCATGTTCTGTTCTGTTTGCTCCACGTACGTTTCCATGATGTACATTTAAATCACACATGAAACAGTTTTGTAAAACTAGTTTCTTATGAATAAGGAACACCTTATCTCAGAGTGCTGCAGAAGAACTAGTCCTCACATTTGTTATGTCAAGATTGGACAACCATAATTCCTTTCTAGTATGACATCCTAACATCTCCCCGAACTGCCTTCAGCTGATCCAAATTGCAGCAGCAAGACGTCTGATGAGGATCAGCAGGAGGTCCTACTTTCCCAAGCATAACTTTCTCTTCATTGACTTCCTGTGGAATCAAGGATATCATTGAAACATTCCACTTCTCATACATGAAAGTCTTTAGGGCCTAACTCGGTGCTGCAGAACTAAATGGCTGCTCCACACCGCCATGCAGAAGAAAATCTCACACTCAGGGCGCAAGTCCATTATCATGTAGCTCTGCTCTCAACCGCCTTCAGCTTCATTCAAGCTTACTTCCTCCACTCGCTGTTACCATGGTCAGACAGCGAGGGATCACAAATAAGCCACAACTAGCTTCTCATCCATGGTTTTCAATAAGAACACAACATTTTCAGATACTGTGATCTGATGCTGCCACTGACGCAACAGACATCTGGAGAAACATCCCTTCAAATGCACTGTAAAAAAAATAGTAAAAAAACAGTAATTTTCTGGCAGCTGGGGCACCAGAAAAATACCGTGAAATAACAGAAAATTACTTTCTCATAAAAATACAGTTTTTTTTCCATAATTAAAATACAGCTTGTAGTTGTAATTTTAACAAGATTTTGCCTTATTTTCAGGTTGCTTTTAACATTAATCAGAAACATTTTCACATTTTAAAACAATTAAATTACCTAGAAATGGTAAGTAAATGCTGTATTACGAATAATGATCCTTAAATTTACAGAAATGTGCTGTTATTAATTGGTTTCAATGACATTATTTTATGTAAAGAAGTTGTATAATAATTTGCGTTTGATGTAATATAACAGTATATGACACTTTCAAAACATGTAAAAAAAACTGTTGATAAACTAGATATTGGGTTTAAAATTGCTACAATATTAAGGACTGTAGCCTTTGTATTGTAGTGGATCCTGGTCTGCAACACCTGACAGAACCATGGCACTAACAAAAGGAGTATTATGTCAACTTCCTGTTATTGCACAGCACAAGTTTTGTTTTACACACTTTATTACACTCACGGGTACTCATTCAAACACAGACAGACTTAACTCAGGGTGACACAAATTAACATGTTAAATGTAAGGGGTATGAATCAACAGGGGGTCAAACCAGCAACAGACTTTACATGGTAGCAATAAATCAAATAGCTAACAAATAAACACAGATAAGCACCTAAACAACCAGGGCTGCAAAGGATGCTGGGAAACAACTCAAAAGGACCTGCCAGATCACTAGCAGCATATCTATCAGAGAAATGCTTTATTGAAAGCATTTAATTGCAGCTCCCTTGGTAGAGCTGATGCTCCATAAGCAGAGGCAGCAGCCCTAAGTTCAAGTCCAACTCTTTATTATTCAGCCTCTCAAGCTTTCCCCTTTCCCTATGTCTCTTTAGATGTCATTTCAAAATATAGATAATTAATAATCATTTATTAATATAATGTTAATAAATGTTACCATCTAGTAATGAGAGTATTTGTAGTTATTTTCAATGAAAATATTAGTCAATTAACAAAGAAATTATAGTAAAATTACACATTTTTACTATTAATTCCTCAGTAATTTTAAATATTTTTTTCCTTTTTTTTTTTAGAATTTTAAAGTTGAATTTTACAGTTTATTCCCTTAAATAACAAATATTTGTGAAATTATGATATATTTGTGAATGTATTTTAATAATAAATATACGTATTTTTAATGGGGGCTTTTTCTAAAAGAACATAAACATTGTGTGTTTTCACAGTTACAGTGATTCAATGTTATTTTACATTTGACATGTAAAATCACTATTTTTGTAAATTAAATGGTATTTTAAAAATACTGAAAAAAAAATCTGTAAAATAGTAAATTTCTGTTATATTACATTTTTTTTACAGTGTGCAGTTATGTAGAGAGCAATGTCAACTTTGTTTAGAAAATGCACTGAATGCCTTAATGTGCCTTAATGTGCATAAAGTTGAGCAAAGCTGCTGAGACGCCCTGCCTTCCGGCAATCGTTTGCACCTTTCCGTTGAAAACGAACGGGACGTGTGTGGTGTGAACGATCTGTTGCGTATCAGGGAGGCCGGCCGTCACAGCAAAGATGGCTGCCATCATCTCGTCCTCACCACTCTAGCATGGTGCTGGAGGGGTGGAAGAAATACCAACTCCGATTCAGCTCTTTATTAAGTCGGATGAACGAAGCTCTTTGTGGGTCACGTGCGCGCACAGTAACAGCATCAGGGCTCCTCTCACCTGATTGGTGCAGGTGGTGTGGATGAAATACGACCCTGCAGCACTGAAGTTCTCAGTTCGGAAACGCTAGCTAGCTGCATCTAGAGCTTTGAGTCGCTGAGCAGGGCTCCACGCATGCAGAAAAGAAAATATGATGCGTAACCAGATGTCACATGGGGCTACAGGTGCCATATACATAAACTAGCTTTAAATGAACAGGCATGTAAATCTTTAACGCTCTTTTAGTTTTGTCAGGTGGACCAGGCCACAAGGACACTTCAACATGTAAACGCCGTGTGTCCTGCTGGAACTGATGAAGGACTTTATGGAACGTTTCTGGGTGAAACCAGCTTGTGTCAGGTGTCTTCTGTCAGAAGAAATGGAACATTGTGGCCTCAATGAAAAATAAAGGGAAATAAAATCCTAGAGGTTGGTTAGAGAGTAGATACATGCACGTCACAGTCTTTGTTCAGAGAGAAATATCAAAGAACCTCCACTACCATCAAGGAGAATAAGGAGAGATCATGCTTATAAGTTTTTTTTTTTTGACATATTACAACCCATTTCTTCCATTTTTCCTCTGAGCATCACAGAGTTTTCGATTTAAAAATATGCAATAATAATCACAGGCGTCAAGCTTTTCCTCTGTTCACTTCACTGCTTCGTCTTTGCATGCGGTTTCCTCGCCACAACCTCGGCCGGGCCGTTTACAACAACAGCCTTTACGATACGTGACTGATCTTCCTCATCACCTTCAGTTTCACCATCTGGAACCTCGCAGCTTTATATTGTTGGAGTGAGCGGGGAGGTTAGCAGTGTGAAATTAAGTTAGTTCACTGAGCATCTGCCATCGCCCCCCCCACCCCCCGCCGCTGCCGTGATATTCAGCAATGGAGCAATATCTGCTTCACAGAAGTTCATTCATATGTGAAAACAGTGAAGCTCGAACTGCAGCGACTCCAGAAATGAAATAGAAACAGCTTTAAAAGTTCCAAGGCTTTTATAGAAGTGACCAGAGCGCTGAAAACTTTGATCTTGGCAACATGAGAGGCAGTCTTTGATATGTTCAGAGTGAACAAGCCAAGGCCCCCTCGGCTCAATTATCATGTTCGCTTTATGAGTCTCAAAACATTTTTTATTTCGTTTTTTTTTTTTTTTTTTATGATAATCTTCAGAAAATATGAGAGTCAATCATTTTATTGAAAACAGCCAAGAGTCACACTTGCGTAGTCACACAAACCATCTACTACACACTTCTGACTGAAAGAGTCTGAAAAGTTGCTATAAAAGAAGTTAAGCTTCTTAGCGCAGCCTTACTTTACCCACACAATGTGCTTTTGACTGGAAGATTTAGTCAACTGCTCGTAGTCAAAGACAGGGAGTCTTGTAAAATCATTTTATTTTATCTTTTCATTTCAGAACATGATAAAAGTCGACACCCATATTCCTGACAAGGGTCTAAAGATTTAAAGTGGCACAATGAAACTTTAGCAATTTTCAGTTCAGAGGATCCCCGTATAGGCACGGAGGTTTGCATTTAAACTGCGGGGTGATCCAACGCCCATGTGGCACGGACCGGATACGACCAATGGATGTGTACGCAGGTGGGTTTGACCATCTCACCTCAGTGCTGCTACCTGCATCTGTTTATGTAGTTATTTCATTCAGTCATTTATGTGCTCTCTCCTCTCTTTTTCTTTCTTTACCCGGCTGGTCTTCATCAGGAAGGTCCCTCCATATGATCCAGATCCTGCTCAAGGTTTCTTCCTCTTAAAGTGGAGTTTTTTCTTGCCATTGTTTGGCTTAAAGGTTTTTTTCTCCCACTCTGGGAGTTTTTTACTTGCCATTATCCTTGTTTAGAATTTAATATTACAATTTTAGTTAATGATATTTACTTAGGGGTCATGCTCTGGGTCTCTGTAAAGCACCTAGAGATAACTGACATTGTAACAGATGCTATACAAATACAATTAAATTGAATTGAAAAGAAGTGCATGGACTCAAATATCCTCCCATACGTATGAGGAAATACATCAGATATGAGTGGAAAAAGTGCATTTAAATCTGAAAGCTAGGTGGACAGATTGGATTGTTCCTCATCAGAATTGGCCATCGAGCCCTGCAGTGTGAATGTAGCCTCGGGCGTCTCTGCCAGGACGTCCACAACTCTGTGAGACATTGCCCTCATGTAAAGCAGCAGCATGCAGTCGAGGTGACTGGGACAGGAGTCAAATATTCCCTCAAATAAAACTGAAACAAATATTTTTGACATGAAACAAACAAAAAAAAAAAAACCCTCCAATGTGCTGTTTTCAGCGGCCTGAAGTGACTTGTTAATCTCACTAGTGTGTGTGTGATAATGAACCCCTCAGCTGTCACTTAACTGAAGTTGTTTACCATCATTTCACCTCCCGGAGGCAGTGGAAGATGACAGTGACACATGTGGAATCCTCCACATTAAAAGTCAACTTCAACTGAGCGTCGCTGTTGAAGCAGTGGAATGAGATGTTGGGCTTTCAGAAAGAACAAAACTGGCCCATGATGGATCCGTGAGGAATCCCTTAGGGGCTACACATATAGATAGTTGTCTGGCAAATTTAAAATGTAAGCCTGTCTTATCTGCATAAACTGCTTCTACTTCGCTGGAGTCGGAAACATTAAATTAAAAAAAAAAAGAAAAAAAACTGGAACGGAGCTGTGGAAGATTTTTTGTGGAAGCTAATGATTACAAGATAAACAAGAGATCCAGATGACGGGACGATGGGATATTTAACATAATGTTGCACGAGAAGCGAGTTCCTGATAACTCGTACAAGCTGAACCCTTCAAAGACATGAATGATGCATCACCTGAGCAGAGTTGTTTACTGTACTGTGCAATCTTGTCTTTCAGCATCACAGAACGAGCGCATGTACATTTAGTTTCTCCGGGGGTGTTAGCTTGAAACCAGCTCTTCTTGTTCTCCCTCAGAAACCACTTACATCTATAATAATGATGCATTAAGGTGTCGGCAGTGCAGGCTGCTGGATTCATCACTGCAGTCAGTCTGTGAGAGTCTGTCTCCACTGCTCATAACCTCAAATATTAATGCTTCACTGAGTACTTTTATGCTGTAACACACATGGGCAGATTTTTAACACACTTGTGCACAAACATGTGCGCACACAGCAGCGTTATATCACTATGCTTGATACTGGGGTTAATAATTTACTTTACAAGAAATATCTACTCCTTTGTGAATTTGTGTGTGCGTGAAAGAGAGCGCGAGGACGGCGTCGTTTCTGGATCGTGTTCACACGGCTCTTTCTTGGCGTGACAGACCTTTAACCCGTGTTCACCTGCACCAGAGGTGTTTCAGAGCCCATGCGGTGATTTCCATTACAGGATCGTGTCTGTGTTTAATGCAGGGTTGCGGGAAGGCCAACACATTAACACCGTTCACTGTTAGGTTTGGGTCCAGACTCTGAATCTTCTCATGTCATCGTGTGCTGTAGATGATGACATATTAACAACTGCGACATTAACAGGGATTAAAGCAAAAAAGATCCCGAGCCTGAACTTTTGTGTGTGCTCGCGTGCATGTGCGTGGTGGAAGTGGGGGTTGTTACTACAACATGGTAGTTAGCAGCATTTAGGATAGTTTTGATATCACGTTTTGCTGCTAATCTTTGTCCTCGACAGCTAACAAGATGACGTTCAATCACAAGGTGGCATGATTCAAGAGAATGTGAAATTCAGTCAGGCAGGATAAAAGTTGATTCACAACCGTTCAGTTGAGGGTTCATGACAAAAGGGCATCAACTCCATATATTATGCACCATTTTATGCTATTTATGTTGTAAAAAGATAAAGTGAAGAGTGAATAGAGCTCTCCGCTCTCAGAGTGCAGGATTACTCGTCATTCCTAGAATATCTAAAAGTAGGTTTGGAGGACGGACCTTCTGCTACCAGACACCTTTATTATGGAACCAGCTACCAGTTTGGGTTCAGGAGGCTGACACCACCTCCATCTTTAAAACTAAACTGAAAACATTTTTGTTCAGTAAAGCCTACAGTTAGTCTAAACTATAGTGTGTAGAAGCTAATAGTTATAACCATAGTTGTAGTAGCTCAGACTAGAGTAGCTCGTCTTAATCACAGCTTCGTCATAGCTATGCTGCTATAGGCCTACGCTGCAGGGGGACGCCAACATGATCTGCTGAGTGGTGTCTCCACTGCTCTTCTCCCTTTCCTTTCCTTTCCTCCTCCCTTCTTCCTCCTCCTCCAGCTCATTCCATAGTTAATTAGGAGCACCTTGTTACTGTAACTGTGCTGAATTTTCTTTCCTGTAGTTTGTTGTGGTGTTTGGCCCCTTTTTTCTCTTTTCTTTCTGTATGTTTCCAGGCCAGTTTCCAGAGTTTCATGCTGACTTGCAGTTCCATTTTCTGTCCATCCCAGCGTTTACCTCCACCTGTGTGGGTAGAAGTGTTTGGGGTGCCACTGATGTGGTGACAGGTGATCTAGTCCTCTGACCATCTCACCTTAGTGCTGCTACCTGCATCTGTTTATGTGGTCTTTTCATTCAGTCATTTGTGTTCTCTCCTCTCTCTGTCCTTCATCCTCTCTCTGTCCTCCATCCTCTCTCTGTCCTTCATCCTCTCTCTGTCCTGTCTCCGCTCTTTCCTTTCTTTACCTGGCTGGTCTTCATCAGGAAGGTACCCCCATGATCCAGGTCCTGATCAAGGTTTCTTCCTTTTAAAGGGGAGTTTTTTCTTGCCACTGTTTGGCTTAAAAGTTTTTTTTCTCCCTCTGTGGGAGTTTTTTACTTGTCATTATCTATTATATTTAGGATTTAATATTATAATTTTACTTAATGATATTTGCTCGGGGGGTCATGATCTGTGTCTCTGTAAAGCGCCAAGAGACAATTGACATTGTAACAGACTCTATACAAATAAAACTGAACTGAAGTGAAGTGAACTGTAGATAATACTGTAATTCTCTATGGTAACATTTCCAGAATATGTTTGCTCAACAGAAATAATGGTAAATTACATTTTTGGAAATTAATAGAAACTAGAAAATATATCTATAAATATAACTACTCATTTAACAACCAAAACAGTAAACTATTATTTTTTTTAAACTCTCGTGTTGTTTCATGTGGGTTCAAACAGCTGCATGTTGATTAGAAACCAACAGTTTTGTCAGAGCTATTTTGTCTTCAGCTATTTTTTGGCAGCGTGAACGACAAATCGTGCTCTGCGATGAACGTGCACACTCGTATTTTCAAGTTGCGTGGTCAGTCATTGATGCTGGTACATCAGCTCCCGGTAACCGTGTTGTGTGTTGCAGAGTCCGAGCAGCTGCTCTATGAGCAGGGTCTGGTGCGACGTGTTAGCGTGGTAGCATATATTAGCTTCCTTGAGCACAAAGTGCAGAAGCACCTGGTTCTCTGAACTTCTTACACGAGCTACCAAAAGGCTAATCGTCTTTCCCTCTCTCTTACTATCCACGTCCAGGGCCATTTTCTTTTAAGCATCTTCCCCAGGATTCATGATGTAATTCTCCATCCTCCTTTCTGATGATCCGTCTCTCTGCTCAGGTAATCGAGCGTCTATGAAACAAAGGACTTGGTTGAAGCACATTTATCCAAAACCCGCCCTGTTCTGCATCTGATTGGCAAATAAAGTTAGTTTGAGAGAGAGTTGTGTTCCTCTCATATTATTGACAGATGAACTCATGTACTCAAAAGTGATAATAAGCCATTTCTAAAATATTAGACCCCCTCCCCCCTTCAGTGAAACGCCGCACGCTAGAAATCCGGCATCATGCTGGAAGACTTTAAGCCCTGCATTAATAATGAGTCTTCACAACCTCATGCTGCTGGACACTATCCTAAAATCGTTTCACAGTTGGCAAAGAGTCGTTCATTTAGCCTCTGCTGCTCCAAGATACTCTTTTTATACACAGTCACTGACCTGTTGCCTATTAACCTCATTAGTCCCAAGATGTTTCTCCAGGTGTTTCTGTTCAGCAACACATTCACAACCCCGATTTCAAAAAAAATGTTGGGATGATGTGCAAAACATAAATAAAAGCAGAATGCAATTATCTGCAAATCTCAAAAACGCTAGAATATAAAGACAGAACTAGATGTTGAGACTGGGACATCTTATCATTTCATGGAAAGTATTAGCTCATTTTGACTTTGATGGCAGCAACACATCTCAAAAAAGTTGGAACAGGGGCATCAAAAGGTTGCAAAAGTAATTGGTGCAACTCAAAAGGAAATGGAGGAACATTTGACAACTAATTAGGATAATTGGCAGCAGCTCAGTAAGATGTCTGGATATAAAAGGAGCATTTCAGAGAGGCAGAACCTCCTGGATGTAAATATGGGCAGAAGTTCACCAATCCGAAGCAAACTGTGTCTAAAAATTGCGGAACAATTTCAGAAAAATGCTCCTCAATGTGAAATAACAAAGACTTTGAAGATCCCACCATCTGCAGTCCATAATATCGCCAAAAGATTCAGAGAATCAGAAGTGTTTGGGTTAAATCTGGATGTGCAGGCAGCTCTGCATTAAAGACAGACATGATTGTCTCCTGGACATCACTGGTGGACTCAGGAATGCTTCCAGAAACAACTGTCGGTCCACACAGTTCGCTGTGCAAACCACAAACGCAAGTTAAAGCGGGATCATGCAAAGAAGAAGCCATATGTGAACACCCTCCAGAAACACTTGCATCTTCTCTGGACCAAAGCTCATCCAAAATGGTCTGAGGATGAATGGAAAACTGATCTGTGGTCAGATGAATCAAAATTTGAAATTCTTTTTGGAAGCCATGGACGATGTGCTCCTGTGGGCTAAAGAGGAGAGAGACCATCCAGCTGCTATTAGACAGTTCAAAGGTCGGCATCTCTGATAGTCTGAGGTTGCATTGGTGTCCATGACGTGGACAGCTGAAACATCTGGAAATGTCCATCAATGATGAAGAGAACACAGAGGTTTTAAAGCAACATCTGCTCCATCCCTTTCAGGAAAGATCTTCCATGCTTCAGCAGGACAATGCTGAACCACAGACTGCATCCATCACAGCAGGAAGGTTTCACAGAAGAGTCCAGGTGCTGAACCGGTCTGCAGTTCAGACCTTTCACCAGAAGAAAACATCTGGGGCATCATAAAATGTAAAATCTGGCAATAAAGGCTCAGGACTGTTGAGCAGCTAGAATCCTGAAACTCCAGCAGCTGGCCTCCTCTTGTCCCAGATGTTTACAGACAGATGTTAGAAGGAGAGGAGATGATACACACTGATAACATCTTTGAGATGGTTGCTGCCATCAAAGTCAAACTCGACAAATATTTTCCATGAAATGACAAAATGTCTGAGTTTTTCAACATCTGAAATATTTTCCATGTTTTTTTTGTGAATAAAATGTTTCTCTGTGGATTTTTGGACCGTAGCTACATGCGCAGCCACACTTCAGACTTTCAAAGTAAAAGTTCACTTCAACTCTAAAATACACAAATGAATGAGCGGCGCCCCGAGCGCCAAACTTGAAAATCAAAGACGGTGGAGTTTTTGATTTTTACATAGTAACAGCATTAAATAGAAATAATGTAAAAAGGTGTTAACCTGTACCTGTGTGTGCAGATGTGTTCAGGGTGTCGGCTGGCGTGGTGACCGGTGATCTAGTCCTCTGACCATCTCACCTCAGTGCTGTTACCTGCATCTGTTTATAGAGTCATTTCATTCAGTCATTTGTGTCTCTCCTCTCTCTGTCCTCCATCCTCTCTCTGTCCTGTCTTCCCTCTTTTTTTTTGTACCCCCATATGATCCAGGTCCTGATCAAGGTTTCTTCCTCTTAAAGTGGAGTTTTTCCTTGCCACTGTTTGGCTTAAAGGTTATTTTCTCCCTCTGTGGGAGGTTTTTACCTGCCATTATCATTGTTTAGGATTCAATATTATATTTTTAGTTAATGATATTTGCTCGGGGGTCATGCTCTGGGTCTCTGTAAAGCGCCTGGAGACAATTTACATTGTAACAGACGCTATACAAATAAAATTGAATTGAATTGAATTAAAAAATATATCCTTCCAGAAACTTCAATAATTTGATCCACATGAAAGTGGAAGGTTTGTTTCCTCAGGATGGAAATTTAAAGCAGAAAAATCTCGGGGCTTTTGGACTCCTTTGCTAATGCTGCGGGACTGGCGACGGCGCCCACATATCAGCCCAACTGATTGATCTGAGGTGACATTAGCAACAGACTCTGCTACATGAAGCACATGCCCTTGCTAGGAGGAAAGTGTTCAGAGATGAAGAAGATCTGATGCGTTTTTGTGACTCTAGCTACCTCACAGCATCGGGCTTGGAAGCCCTCTCATACACACGTGGACAAAATTGTTGGTACCCCTCAGTTAAAGAAGGAAAAACCCACAATTCTCACTGAAATCACTTGAAACTTACAAAAGTAACAATAAATAAAAATTTATTGAAAATCAAATAATCAAAATCAGCCATCACTTTTGAATTGTTGATTAACATAATTATTTAAAAAAACAAACTAATGAAATAGGGCTGTACAAAAATGATGGTACCTCTATAAAAGATTGAAAACTATTTGACCAGAGTGACATGATTAACTCAGGTGTGTCCTTTAATTGACATCACAGGTGTTTCCAAACTCATAATCAGTCAGTCTGCCTATTTAAAGGCAGACAAGTAGTCACTTTGCTGTTTGGTGAAAAGGTGTGTACCACACTGAACATGGACAACAGAAAGCGAAGGAAGAATTGTCCCAGGACATCCAAAAAAAATTATAGACAAACATCTTAAATGTAAAGGCTATAAGACCATCTCTAAACAGCTTGAAGTTCCTGTGACAACAGTGGCTCATATTATTCAGAAGTTCAAGACCCACGGGACAGTAGCCAACCTCCCTGGACGTGGCCGCAAGAGGAAAATTGATGACAAATTGAAGAGACGCATCGTTCGAATTGTATCCAAAGAGCCCAGAACAACCTCCAAAGAAATTAAAGGTGAACTCCAAGGCCAAGGTACATCAGTGTCAGATCGCACCATTCGTCGTTGTTTGAGCCAAAGTGGACTTCATGGGAGACGACACCACTGCTGAAAAAAATCATAAAAAAGTGAGACTGGAATTTGCAAAAATGCATGTTGACAAGCCACAAAGCTTCTGGGTGAATGTCCTTTGGATAGATGAGACCAAACTGGAGCTTTTTGGTAAGGCACATCAACTCTATGTTCATAGACTCAAAAACCAAGCATACGAAGAAAAGAACACTGTCCCTACGGTGAAACATGGAGGAGGCTCAGTAATGTTTTGGGGCTGCTTTGCTGCATCTAGCACAGGGTGTCTTGAATGTGTGCAAGGTAAAAAGAAATCTGAAGACTATCAAGGCATTCTGGAGAGAAATGTGCTGCCTAGTGTCAGAAAGCTTGGTCTCAGTCGCAGGTCATGGGTCTTCCAACAGGACAACGATCCAAAACACACAGCCAAAAACACCCAAGAATGGCTGAGAGAGAAAAGCGTTGGACTATTCTAAAGTGGCCTTCCATGAGCCCAGATCTGAATCCCATTGAACATCTGTGGAAGGAGCTGAAACATGCCATTTGGAGAAGACACCCATCAAACCTGAGACAACTGGAGCAGTTTGCTCATGAGGAGTGGGCCAAAATACCTGTTGACAGCTGCAGAACGCTCATTGACAAATACAGAAATCGTTTAATTGCAGTGATTGCCTGAAAAGGTTGTGCAACAAAATATTAAGTTATGGGTACCATCATTTTTGTCCAGCCCTGTTTCATTAGTTTGTTTTTTTAAATAATTATGTTAATCAACAATTCAAAAGTGATGGCTGATTTTGATTATTTGATTTTCAATAAATTTTTATTTATTGTTACTTTTGTAAGTTTCAAGTGATTTCAGTGAGAATTGTGGGTTTTTCCTTCTTTAACTGAGGGGTACCAACAATTTTGTCCACGTGTGTAGATGCAAAAAGTGTGTTTAAAGGTCTCACAGTCAAGTGGCTGTTTTTCATCTCCTTCGCTGGCCCGGCTTTAGAGAAAAGATCAGAAATGCAGGGTAGCGGCTCCACTCTGGCTCATGAGCTATGTTCAAAAATCTGTTTTTACCTTCGGCAGTCCATGTGAAAAGACCCGTATTAAATGGATTATACCAGAAAAGACTTTCAGTTTCACTTGTTGCCTTTTTCAATTTAGTGATGGTTTTGTGTTTCACAAAAACAAAGCAGCCTGAAATACTGACCCTTAATCTCAATTGAGAACGGATATAAACAGACATCTCATCAAGAGAGAACGTGTTTTAAAATAACTAGAAGCGTACCAGCCTCCTCGGTGGGCAGCGTCGGGTTCCCATTGATTGTTTTGTTGTTTGTTTTAGGCGGAAAGTGTTCGGGTCGTGGAGGGCATTCACTGAAATAAACAATGTGTTGAGCATGACATGTTTCCTTTATTGAGTGAGAGCCAAACATGCTTAGTGGCTAACAGGGGACTGATGGGCTGTGTGCGCCAGACGCTGCACGTTGCAAAGGCTTTTGTTCTCCATTATTCGTGCAGGTACGAGTAAAAGCGCAGCCGGTTGCCATCAGCCTCCGAGTCCTTTCTGCAGTCAGCGCAGCGGACAACAGACACGGCGCAGATTATACCGGAGTTAACCGATGCACTTTAAGTTAGCATTAGGCTTTCAGTGAGCTGGCACACACCCATTACGTATAAATAAAAGATTAATTAATACAGCGGGGAAATCAAGTAATGAACACGTCACTGTTTTTCTCAGTAAACATATTATTAAAGGTGCTGTTGATGTTGGTGAAAACCCATAAAATTCATGCATGCAACAATAAAACCATACATTTCCATAAATTATGAGCATTAAAGTAAAATTACACAGGGAAAATGAAGAAAGTGACGTGCAAGAAGGCATGGAAAGCCAAGACACCAGCTGAAGTCAGTCAGGAAATAGAAAGCAATCCTGCCCCTTCGTCAGGGCAAATTAAAATCAGCTGGTTCAGGCACATAAAAAGGCAGAGATGGGCACCGTTTGTTCTTTAAATAGACAAATTAGAGGGTTTTATTTGGAATGAATCATGCAGAAGGGTGCAGCAAAAAAACATGTCTGCTTAGTTGCTTCATAAAATCAGGCCGTGCAATCCACACACACAAACAAATCAAACCATGGGTGTCCAGAGATTCAGCTACGTGTAATACTGTGAAATGACACGGAGAAAAAGTGTCGAACAAATGAAGACAGTGAGGTGCAAATATGGGAAACACGGGGGAACAGTAGTGAACACACAAACTGAAATGCACTTTCACGCAGAAGCCTTTGTTGGTAATGACACCTACAAGGTGCCTCCTGTGTGGAGAAACTCGTCTCTTGCATTGCTCAGGTGTGATTGTGAAGTCCTGAAGGACCTTAGGATCTTCGGTTCTGTCCAGATTTTCAGTTGGACTCCAGTCAGCGTACTGGTTGGGTCGTTCCAGCAGCTTCATTTTCTTCCTCTAAAACCAACTGAGGTGTTTTCCCGGCTGTGCGTCTGGGATCATTCTATCGCTTAAATGTCCATCCTTGTTTCATCCTCATCATCCTGGTAGATGTTTTTCAAGAATCCCTCGGTGCATTTTTCCACTCACCCCTCCTTCAGTTATGTGACGTTTGCCAGTGCAGTATATTCCCACCTCCCGACTACATTCGCTCCTATTCAGATATCATCTTTTCTTGGGGGGGAAGGCCTCGCATCTTTTAGCAGAATAGCCCTAAACTACGTCCGTTACAAAAGCGTGACTTTGTAGTCGTAAATCCGTAAATCCTAAGAACACTAGAAGCATGATAAAAGGATAAAAAAGAATAAACACAGTTGAGGATCTCAAATTCTGTATCTGACATAAATGATGCAACATTCTTGCCTCCTCAGTCCCTGGAAGTTTGTGGACCGCTAATAAAGAAGAGGGGATGCTGCACAGTGAAGTCGGTGATACATATTTTCAGTTTGAACGTTTGATTAGTGTTTTAATTTAAATGAAAACATGGATTCATGAGATGAACTTTACTGAACTGGGACAAAATGAACTGATGAAGAAATTTCCAGAGAGATTTTCCAGCCAACGGTCCTCAGTTTTGTTGCCGAGCACTTAAAAAGGAAAACACACAAAATCACTTGGAATATTTGACTATTAGACACTATTCTGCAGAAAATCCTGCAAATACCATCATGCACGTAAATCAGTAGCGTGCTGTTGAGTCATTCCCCTCTAACCACCCTGATATCGGTGCATTGACGGGCCGGCCGCATCACTATTTGTCTGCGGATGCCTCAAACGCCGTCACCACCCGTGTTAGACCGCCGCGCCGCCATCAGAGCCCCATTTCATGTGAGTGTTAGCTAGTTGAGGCGCTAAGCTATCTATCCTACCTGACTGTCTCTTGACAAGACTTTGTTTATCTCTACAGTCCCCCCCCCCCCAGCAGCACCCACCTCCACCCCAACCTGCCACCCCAGACGTGATAAATGAGAGGAGCAAAGGATGAAAAGATAAAGTGAGAAAGGGCGTGTGTGTGTGTGTGTGTGTGTGTGTGTGTGTGTGCGTGGCTCAGGAACATGCACTGCCAGCTTTTACCCACCTGCCAAGATAAGAGTGGTGCTCCAATCATCACACAGCGGGGGGGCTGGGGAGCATGGCAGCGTGTTTGCATACGTTCGGATGGGGGGGTGGGGGTTCGTTCACACGCACGCATACACAGATATACTCACACACACCCCCTCTTCCCTCGGCTGCAGGCGTCACATTTAAAACGATGTCAGTGATGAATGGGATCTTATTTCCCATCAACATTTGGGATGTGTGAAATGGAAAGCACATCCCCGTTCCTAAATCATCGCAGGAATAATGACAACACCGGGTTGCAGTTTTCATTTCTTCCCTCTATTTATCTGTGAAGCACCTCTCGCAAATTATTTGTTTCTATCTGCACCTGAAGTGTAGTCTTTTTACATCACCGTTAAAAATTAAGCACCTGTGGTAATGCAGCTCGGTTTATACTCCGGTACGTCTGGAGCCATTTGGTTTGCTGATTGTTTGATAGTTTTATTTTCTATCTGAGTTCCATACTACGCAGAACATCACTCACACGGATACCACCGTTCATTTGAGCCCATGAACCCACGCCGTAAACTTTTATTTGGCATTCATTAGTCCAGCCGTCAAAAGGAAGCCTCGTAGGTTTATGTCACATTACTCTTCCTTACATCAGCACACATAGCATGAATAACAAGAAGCACGGAGATGTGCAGAGCTCCACGAAGATATAATTATCAGTGGACAGACAGAAGCTGGAAGCAAAATATAAAAAAATATTCATTTTTCTGACAGGTAGCTTTGAATGGAAAAAAAAGAAGTACCAATGTAAAGCAAGACTCTAAAAATCACAGAGATGGTTATAATTACAGGAAGGATTAGGCCCCCACTGACTGTTTTACTGATGTGAAATGAATCATGGAAAGCCTCCGCTGTGCTTTGGCTCAGCTGGCCTCTTGTAATTTCACTGAAGCTTTCTTAAATACTTTTGGATTTCTGCATTAATTTGTCTAAAATGTGATCTAATAGTCATCTACTCTGTAAAAAAAAAAATCCGTAAAGTTGACAGTGAAAAACTGTAATATTGCAACAGTTAAATTAACGTAAAGTATGAAAAAGGAAAAATACCGTTTTTTTATATTCTAATTACTGTAAAGTGAAAAAAACGGCCAAAGAGTATTTTTTACATCTATTTTTTGTAAAAAAAAAAAAACATTAAAACCTTGTTAAATAATATTACACTGTATTTATTACAGTGATATCACGTTCAAAAGATATTACTGTCACTACTGTAAATTATACATTGATTTTCTGTGTATGAGACTCCAGGCATCAAGCGATACCAAGTAATTTATACTTAATGATTTATTTACTGGTTACTTCTGTTACACTACCAGCAAAAAGAAACTGGGACCGAATTCGACAAATTGTGACGAAATTCATTGAAAAATCGCTGCCCTTGAATTTTCGTCAAAAATTCATTCGTTCGTTTGTTTCAAGCCCTCAAAATTTCACTGCATTCTTCGATGCCATCATGAGAATTATTGCTTTGAATTATTGTTAAATGAATTTTCGTTTAATGAATTTTAATTTAATGAATTTTCATTTAACGAATTTTCGCTCAGCGAATTTTCGCAGTGAATGTACCACTAAAGTGAAAAGAAATATGAGGTTAATAAAACTGTGACTGACTGTTAAGTTTTAAGATGTTATAAAACGACTACAATGAAAATTTATTTTAGTTCAATTGGATTTGCATTTTGCAATTCTGTTTTATACTTTTCTATTTGGGAATAAATATAGACATAAATGGCTTGCATTTGCTGCATTTGTTAATGATTTACAACAATGATAATTATATGACAGTCAGGCGTGGTGCAATTTTTTTTTAATATCATACTGGTATTCGGTATGGGCCAATACCCACAGATCAAGAATCGGAGTCGGTATGAGGAGGGAAAAAATGGTATCAAAACATCTCTAATGACTGTTTATGATAATTTTACAGGCCTCAATCCCAAACTGCCCCACAGAAGCCAAAATGTATCCAACCGAAAATGCATTTGTTTATTTACTTTTCTTTACCTCAGAAATAAAAATGTCACACCAATGTGGGGATGCTTGTGATGTGTTTGTGGTTGTGAAAATCTTCCATTAGAATCTAGTTTCTTTTTAAAAAGCCGGAGGTTTTAATGCATTTTCCCTTCCATTTGCTCTCCATCTCAGCATGGAGACCCCCAGCTGCCACTCAGAAGTCTCAGTGAACCAGCAGCTCCTTTATGGTCCGTTTAAACAAACTTTGATAGACTCCTCTCAGACTTTTTAAACATTTAGCAAGAGACCAGGGACAGGCAGCGATCCCACTGCAATCTCTCCAGAAATTGCCCAGGCTAGTTGGTTTCTTTACTAAAAACATTAAAGCGGGCAAACTACAACATATTTACTTTGTATTGCAGAGAAGTCTTTAATTTGGTAGAGCTTTTCTGGCTTTGTTTGGTTGCTTTTCTTTTATTTGTTACTTATATTTTATCAGGTTATTTGATAGTAAACGAGAACAGCACAAAACAAAAAAACACGAACCACACACTTAACATCATTTACATCCCAGTAAACAGACTATAAAGCGGAGTTCATGTTTCTTTTATGTGAATGGGTCATTTTGCAGGAGGAAAGCGAATGGCATTCCAGGTGTCATCTCGAATAAAACCCTCCTTGAATCAGAATAAAATTAATTAAGTACACAAAAACGTAAAATAGATGAAACAAAAAAAAAACTGACTCAGTCAGTTCTTTTCTTTATTCCAACAAGTCCATGTTTAGCAGGCATTTCACAGTGACGTTTAAGTGTTGACAGTGTTGAAACTGGAGAACATGAAATGCAAATTAATATGGACAAAATAATTAAAGCACCTGACAATACAGTACCGCGGCGGCGCTACAAGCCACGTCTCCCACTCAGAGGAAAGGTTGGACTGACTAATCGTGTTAAACAAACGCCAGCGTGGCCTGATTATCAATTTAACTGCTTTTCAAAACATAATTCAGTTAAAGAGGCACAAACCAGCTGATCCAGAGTTAACCTGCTGCAGTCAACTGCTCTTCTCCAGAACCACAGAGGCCCGCTCTGTATTCCAACCTCTTTGGAGATAATTAAAGCTTAAATTCATGTCAATGCCAGCGTTTTTATTCTTTTTTTTAAATCTATTAAGTAGATTAGTGTGTTTGCGCAACAAATACTGGGTTTGCTGAAGAAAGTAGATTATATCTCAGCGTTTACACTTTCAAGTGTCTGAAATATTTATTTTAGCTTCTGCGCGTAGGCGTGCGTTTCAGTGCAAACTGCAGTTTGAGGGCACCTGTGCGTTCGCTCATACGTGTTTGACTCCTGACGAGGAGCACGCGACCGTGTGGCGGGAATGCACGGGACGCGAGCGCACGTCGACATACTCGGGCGGGAGATGTGCTGCCTGCAGCGTTGTGCTCGGCATATTAAGCAGAACATTAGTGTTTAAAACAGCAGGCTGGGGAGCACCAGGTCCCCTCTTCATCATGCCATTCAAGGGTCCTATTAGACTGCAATTACTAAATGGAAAGGCTTGTAAATCATACATCATTCATGTGGAGCACTCAGAGAAAGCACAAGAACTCTTCAGCACTGTAGCACCGTGAGAAGTGCAGGGGGGAGGGAGGGAGGAGCGGCGATGCAAAGAGCAAATGTTGGTGAGGATGTTCAAAATAAATACGGAGGCAAGAGAGGAAAGAATAATTAAACACGGGAGGGTAAGAAGCAACTCTTTCAATGAACATCCACAACAGGACGAAACTATGATTCTTCTGATATTTGTCACACTTGATTTAAAGGTATGGTGGTTGGCAGCATTTTTTACAATATTGCCTTTTCACATTCCCATTGCACCTCACTGAAATAGAATGTTTGCAAAAAAAAAACTAAAAAAAAACTTTGGTCCGGTCTAAAGGGTGTAATCAGAGAAAAAAAGCAATTCCATGTACTGATCATCTTTACATTTATTGGCTGCCTAATACGTCCATCAAATATCAATGCACCCCCACCCCCCATCTTGCGCGTTCATAGTTTCGTTACTCGAGGACCTCCCACAGCTCTGGCAAACACAGCTTTGCTATTTTGAAAGCCAGAAATCAAGTTAGCGCGCACAGATCATTTCGTTGCAACAATGGCAGTGAAGAAGACGTCAACCGGCAGCAAAATCAAAGGGAAAACTGTTGTTGAAAACGCAACAGCCATGCGGAAGCTAACCGAAGCTAACCGAAGCTAACCGAAGAACGAAACAGAACAAGAGTGGTTATCGGTACGGCTTTCCAGTGCTGGCGCCAGCTAAAAAATGAAAAAGGGCTCCAGACCGATGCCAAGGTGGCCCAGTTTCTACTGAATAGATAAGATGATACCGTTCTGATTATATAATATTTAAACATACTGATGGGTTATGGGTATTGTAGGACTATTCACCTAGTCAGTGAGAAAATGAAAGATGGTGACAAAATTATTGTCCATCGAGTGACATGACGAACATATTCCAGCATGTTTCGCTAAGCTAGCAACTCTGTCATCTAGGCTACAGTACTATGTGTGACACCGTTAGCTAGGCTGTTGTTATCCTTGACGGTAGCTTTTCCTAATATCGTTGAATGCTATACCTTTTGTTAACTATAAGCTTCATGCACAAACCGATAAATGCTGCTTATTGATTTTGGTTTTAGTTATGACGCTGGCATGGCACATAGTTCTACTCCTACGAAGCTACTTGTTGTTGGGAAATGCTCATGAACTTCCGTGACCGCTCCAGACAGCGTGCTGGATGTGAATGGTGTCATGTGAATCGTGTGAAGGCGTGGTTTGGAGGGGTGAGCTGAAGAGGAGGAGGCGGAGCCTTTGGGAGGAGGGAGGGAGTGTATATTTTCAAAATCTCACTTCAGTTGGATTGCTCGCTGGAACCGTTTTTTCAAACATATCCCACCCCACCTTTAAATTTAGAGCAACTGAAAACAGAGAAAAATGTCCCTGCTGATTTAGCGCTGTGATTTACAGTTAAGAAGCGCTTTCTACAGTTTTACCAGCTGCTGTTTGAGCATCCGCATTTCAGCATAATGATGACAAATGGGAGGGAAGCATGTCTGTCTCCACGCTACCGATGAGAAGATTCACTGCGGATCACGGCGGTGTATGATATGCAGAACTCGGCGTACTTCTCGATCCGCTACCATGTTTCATTCATGCGTGTGTCAAACATCATTTCGGTTTTAAATGATGCGCCTTTAAATCAAGTGAGGGGATGAAACGTCGCAGCGCAGCTGTTTTCTGTGGTGATCTTCTCAACGTGACGGTTGCAGAAATGTGCGCTCCGATGCAGAAGGTAGGGAACGGCTATGACATCATGGACGGTTAACGCGCTCCCGTTATGGACCCACATTTGTGTCACTATGTCAGACTTATCTATCCTGACAGGCGAAACCAAAAATGTAATCAGCCATCTGTGCACCCCCTTTAACACAAATGGTGTCCATTGTTGCATGATTAGATTTTTTTTTTTTTCCTGGGAAAAATTATTACTTTATGACTTCAGTTTCCCTTTTGCCTTTATTCGTTTAGAGTTATGGGGTCTATCTTTCCTTATACATGTAAAACTCATGCCTGTGTAGTCGGTCAGGAACAGTACTACAATATATGGGAGCATTTTGGGTATGCAAACGTTTTAGTGCAGATTTACAAATAAAAATCCAACATAAAAAAAAAAGAGGAGAACAACAGCCAGGGACTCTGCTTTGGGAGGATTTTTTTGGTGAGCCGGCCACTGAAGCACGAATAAAAAAAAAGGGTGCTATGCCTGTTCATCTGCTCAACGCATACGCCACATGTTTCACCTTCTGCACTTGTGACTCAGCGGCCTCAGGATTTCAACAGATGAACACCGTCACCTGGGTCAGTTCGCACCTCTCAGATTGTCAAAGGTCAAAAGTCTAAAGTGTGGGAGGGTGACTGAGTCAAACATGGCAGTCCTTTATTCCTCACAGCCAGGCTCGAACCTCATCAGCTTCCCGCAGGCCATTTCTCTTACCGTTACACCAGCTTTCATACACATAATAAATCCGTCACTGGTTTTTGGTGCGTTTCCAACGACAATCAAAGACGTTTGGAGTAAAACCTCTGTTGTGTAGACTTACCCCTGAACACGCTGGTGAAACTGAAACTACTGACCGCTTCCACTGTTCCTGTTCAACATTTCTTGTTGAAGGTGATCAGAATGGTGGTCTTTGACCTCCTAAGGCTTTAAGAGGGGTCACTCCTCTTAGACTAGAGGTCTAGCAGGTACACTCTGAGTTGAACTTTGAGTTGAACATTGGGGGGGTTGAGCCACCGCGGATACTTCCGAAACATAACGTAAGCGGCATGATATTGGGAGGGGGGTAGTGGTGGCTGGTTTAAATTATTGGGTGGGTTCCAACCCTTCAATCCCCCCCATAAATTACACCTATGAGATGAGGTATTGGAGAGTTAATGCGGAAGAAGTCTGAAGAAGAATCCGAGGAGTTCATTTGGTCTTCAAACTCCACAGGCAGCAACCGGATGGGATCTGTGGGAAACAATCCCCTTTCTACAGAGACCCCACTGCACAACCCAACAGATATATCCGTAACATCCCAGTACCAGGCACTCCAGCACACCTTTAGGTGTTCTGGTCAGAGCTCTTGTGAGAGCACAAGAGGAATTTTTTTTCACTGGTGAGTGGGTGGTCATAATGGTTTGCTTGATTAGTGAGCATTATTGAAAGAGCTGGCTGGAGTGGGACCATCAAGTGCTACTTGCAGCTCTGCAATTGCGTATTTGCTATTTTTAATTTTTATATGAGAGGGTTTAATATGTTCGGGCAGCCCACCCAAGTATTGACATTGTGCACTGCGTGGTAAGCCCTTCAGGCAAAATGAGTCGTTGGTTCAAGGAGCAAAGTCAGAGGAATCCAGAATCCAGACCTCAGTCCCACTGGGAATCTACGCGCCAACAGAAATTCACAAATGTGGTCGGCATGTTGGGTTAAACCTCCACATCTGTCCCCTAATGAGACTATATCCCCCCTTTTATTTATCACTTTGTATATCCCACATTCATCTCCCGTCCTGACTTCTCAGTCCCTTGTTTGTGATGTGAGAGAAGCAACGATGTGACATCAGGAAAGATGAGTTGTGAAGCTCTTAAAGGGAAAAATCTTCCACTGCTGACACTTTGCTCTCCTCCCTCTGTCCTCCATCATCTCTCTGTCCTCCATCCTCTCTGTCCTGTCTCTCCTCTCTTTTTCCTTTCTTTACCAGGCTGGCCTTCAGCAGGAAGTTCCCCCCCATATGATCCAGGTTCTGCTCAAGGTTTCTTCCTCTTAAAGGGGAGTTTTTCCTTGCCACTGTTTGGCTTAAAGGTTTTTTTTTTTTTTATCCCTCTGTGGGAGGTTTTTTTACCTGCCAATATTATAATTTTAGTTGAATGATATTTGCTCGGGGGTCATGATCTGGGTCTCCATAAAGCACGAGAGACAATTGGCATTGTAACAGATGCTATACAAATAAAATTGAATTGAGTTGAACTGAATTAATACTTCAGTTATGATTGATAAATCATATCCATGACAGGAAGTTTTATAGCTGAAGGCACAAACCCAAAATTAGAAAAAAGTTTAGGACAACATGGAAAAAAAGGGGGGAAAAAAAAGTGATTTTTACATTTACATTAACATTTACTTATTTTCTTACAGTATGAACCCGATATATTTCATGTTTTACCATGTCAACTTTATTTATTTGTTAACATACATTCAATTCTTTAACTTCTGCTATTGTGTTCATTCTGGCATTGAGGATACCAAGTAGTGAAAAGACTGAGGTGTTATTCTTTTCCCAGTATTCCTGCGAACGCGTCTGAAGGTCTGCAACGGCACAAGGTCACCGTTGTTACAATATCTGTTTCAAAGTTCTCTCCACATTTTCTGTTGTGAGCAGACAGTCATGCGTCTTTAATGTGACCAGACCAGACAGAAGCTTCGGTTTCCCCTCCTGTCCATGCGGTTAAGCCAGTTCTTCACGCGGTGCCTGCAGATAATGTGGTTGAGACCCTTCCTCTTTATGCACTGAAATTCTTTTTCCTTGATTGGTTTAATTAAATCATGCAATGCAGAAAGAGCAACAAGCGAATCCCCCGCAATCCTTCCTTGAGGAGCATTGTTTTTAAGCATTCTTTTAAAGATCCTCTGTTGGAGATCCTCCGTCCATCTTTCCTCCTCAAAGACTAGGCCGTCCACGGATGCTCATTTTAAAAAATCTTCACAAGGTGACTGTTACACATCACCTGTTTTAAATAACATCATAACCCCTTTTTTTTCCTTTCTTACTTGCATTGAACTGAAAAATCTGCAAAGAAATGAAAGTGTAAGAACTTCGCCTTTATTGTTATTATGACTTTGCTGAAATCATGTCTTTTGTGATGACACTGATGCTCAGAGTTCTGACTTCACATGGAAGCAGTAAGCGCGCATGTGAGTGTGCGTGTTACGTATGGACACGTGTGCCCCCGTATTTATTTTTCACTCTCCATCTGCATGGAAAAAACATTGTGCACTTTGCCCCCGGTTATGTTGCTAATGCTGTGGAAAACTGGCTTTGCAGCATGCTGGTGTGGACTCTCAGTCATCCAGGTCATGGTAACCCTTAAAGGCTTGAGTCAAGGCAACCGGACCTCCTTTATAACCACGAACAGGAACTCCAGTTACCTTGATTCAAGCCTTTAAGGCTTTTGCTCCACGGTCTTTTTCTGCATGTGCTCAGTCAGGCTTTTCTCTCAGCACATGCACACTGAACTATTTCAATCCCTCATAAAACAGTTTTTAAAATGGAATTGAAATGCAAAGATGACATACACGCCTATACCAAGACAGAATAATCATCATTCCACATCAACACGACTCCTTGTATTCTCTGGAAAGAAGGATATAATTTTGCACAATTATAGGCATTATAATTATAATAAATATAATTATCAAAAAAAAAATTAGAGCTCACCCGTGAGTTTCAACAATTATTATTATTTATTATTATTTTTTTTAAAAAAAGAAGTATTGAAGTATTGAGACATGATATAGGGAGGACAGACCCTGGGCTGGCTGCACGAGCACTGTGGCCCGCTGAGAACTTTACTGCAGGGTAGAGGTCTTCACGGGTCCACTTTCATGGACCCGAACCTCGAAAGGAACCCGAGATAATTCGACCCGAAACCGACCCGACCCGAGCTATTATCATAAGTCCGGGAGTCCGAACCCTGAATGGACCCAAAATATTTGGAACCCGAAACCGACCTGACCCGAGTCTTTAGTTTTTTGATCACGACAGTTACCCGAATAGAACCGAGACAACACAGCCCATAGTTGCTCATGTTAAAAGTTGTCTAGCGTTGAATAAAACTTGATTTTCTTTCCCTAAAGTTGTCTTCTTCTACCGGTTCAGTTGCTACATAGACTACGTGATGTAAACAACAATAAATCCACGTCGTTATTTTCTTTGTGGATACAGATGCTATTGGTAGCAACTGCTAACGCTAATAGCCTACACCGGTCAGGATGTGTCGTGAACATCTTCTCTCATCCAGCGTTGTCATGTTGGTGATCCGTTGTGCTTTACAGCTGACGGGCAAATCGCTAATAACACGCTACGGCAACACGCCATGTTAATAAATAATTAATTAAACTGTCCCGAGTCCTGACATTGGCTGCCACCGCCAATATCTTTAATCTCTCTCGAGTAAACGCGGACCCAGCCTGTCAGACAGCACCGACCGGACCTGAGACTAACTGTGTCGATTCCGACCCGAACCCGGAAGTCATGTCTTTTGAATGGACCCGAGACCCGATTCGGGTCGGGTCGGGACCTCGGGTTTTCGGGTTGTTCCTGAAGACCTCTACTGCAGGGCTGTTCAACCCTGGTCCTCCAGAGCCACAAGACTAGAGACCCGTGTGGGGTTTCCCAGTATGACTCTATCACCATGCTATGTGGAGTACCGCAGGGTCAGCTCTGCCACCATGGTCCAATACTACATGCATGTTGCTATGCAGACAACTCAGATTTACTTGGGACTCTCAGCAAAGGAAACATATTTTACTTTGCTTCGTTATTACCGACTACAGTCGTGTTAGGGACTGGCAAGGCAAAAAAAAACAAAAACAAACAACCTAAAAACAAATTTCTCTACATTGAAAACTCTCTAACTGGAGCTTCCTCTTTATGAGGGATCATCAGACGCTTCATGAACTGGTTCAGCAGGTGCTCAGAGGGCAACCCAACCGGCCTGTTGTGAAAACAGCAGTGCGTTGTAAAGTCTGTGATGAGCAGTATTTATCTGCTAACCTCATTTACACCAGCTCCAAGGCGTGGTCGGATGCAGGAGTACGAGAGGCTCGGACCTAACATTCCCATGAATGCCAGGACACGTGTGCATCTCGCTCTAATCACAGATCATGCACGACATTGTTCTGCTCACATTTCACGCTCACTCTTAATTCATTCCCTTTGGGGATAAATAATAACGTTTTAAAATTGAATTTGTGAATGAGGTCCAGCGGGCTTAAGCGAAACACCATCATCCCAGCAGTGAAGTATGGTGGAGGGAGCATCATGATTTGGGGCTGCATCGCTGTCTCAGGACTTGGACCATTTACAATCATCGAGATCACAGAATTTTATCAGAATACCCTACAACAACCATTCCCAAACTTCAGAATACCAAGGCCCAATTTGAAATGTGAAAAATCTTCCTCGGCCCACCGAAACCTTTAATCACAACTGAGATCAACACACAGGACTAGGAACCATGTTCTGACATTAATGTAAGGGGTCAACAAATAAGCTGACACTTGTCATATTAAGTTAAGATGACGGTAGAATAACACTTAACTGGTTTGTTTTGTTACTTCTGAATGTTTTTAAATCATGTTGTTAATCATTTACAGTAATTAAAAAGCATATTTTAAAATGATCGAGGATTTAAAAGATATTTGTTTAATTTTAATGACCTCTCATGGCCCACCTGCAGTACCACCATGGCCCAGCAGGGGGCCGCGGCCCACACTTTGGGAATCACAGCTCTATAAGATAATGTCTAGACTGCCCGCTCAGTAGGAGTCGAGTGACGAACCAGAGGGATGTAAGTAAATCAATCCCAGAATAGCTCCAGAAATGTCCATCTTTTGGGGTTCACCGGCGAGCGCTCAGACCTGAACCCCGCAGAGATGCTGACTCTGAACCAGAGATGCCGAAGGAGCTTGAAGTCACTGCTGCTGTAGAAGATTCAACCAGCTGTTAACTACAAGGGTTCATTTATCTTTTCACCAGTACTGTGAATGTTTAATGGGTATGTTCATTAAAGACTTGGGAAAATATAATTGATTTTGTGTTATCACCTCAAGCACACTGTGTTAGCCTATTACTGCGACTTAGATGAAGATCAGATCACAATTTACTGACAAGTAATGCAGACCAGTTTATCCTAAAAGGTTCTCGTAGATTTTCTTCCAAGTGTTTATTTCAGATAAGCTTTTATTACGATTAACTATATAGATTTAACACTAAAGGTAGGTTTTTTTTCCAGTGCCAAATTCATCTGCAAGTGCAAATGAAAACTCTTTCAACTTAAAGACGTCAGTCGGGTTCATCCATATAGAGAGTTTTTGTGTTTTCAGCAAAATCTTCAAATCCTTCAGTCTGCAGAGGAGTAAGCAGTATTTTGAAGCAGAAGATGCATCATTTTAGAGGCAGATGCTCAGCGGAAGGTTCTCTGTCACAAATGCAGGTTTATGCAACTTTGCTGAAAGGTTTTTTAAGGGAAAAATGAACGGAAGGCAAAGTGGAGTATTACAATATCGAGCTGGACCGGCAGCCTGCTTTTCTACCAAACGTCAAACAATATGTCTTGATGTTTTTGGTCAGCCTCTGGTCTTGGAGCGGTCCAGAGAGAAGGCTGGTGGCATTTCAGTGCTCATGAATGTTTCTGGCTCGTCCAGGCTGCAGATGTGCGACGTTCAGTCCTGATGTGTGGCCCTTGTACTTCTGTAATATACTTTTAACTGCGTACGGAAAAGCAAACGATGAGTAAACTACAGAGAAATGTTACTTCGCTGTTGTCAGAACCGTTAATATTTTAGTGCTTCTGTAGGAGAATATGAATGTATTCAGGTTTGTTTCCACACTTTGACCTCGTTGACTGAGATCTTTCTTCTCTCTCATCACTTCCAGCAGCAGTGACTTTATTTAAGTTTTTTTTTTTTTTTTACTAATGAAATTGTGTTAAGTTTGCACAGAGTTTCAGTCTGGATTTTGAGTACATCATAGTGCTGAAATTGTAAAAGTAAGATACTGCAATGAGAGCAGGCAGCTAATTCACCTCTTGTTTTTTTTTTTGTTTTGTTTTTGTTTCTTTTTTTTTCATCTGGGTTCTGAACAAATCAGACCAGAAACAGCTGGCTGGTTCTACCCTCGGGTCATTTTATTTTCAAATAGTCATATCCTCCTTTCCACATGGTTACGCCTCATTTTCCAGATGTGTTTTGTTGGCACAATGTGCCCAGAGACCAGCTGAGTGACTGAGTTTCTGTCAGACTGTGTTGTGCGCGTGACCCTCCATCGGCAATCAATCACGTAACGTGAACAGCAAAATGACTTCCAGACTCCTGATTACAGAATAGTTGTGCAGTCTGAACGGCACGACTCTGACTGACAGTCGTGTAAAATGAAAAGAGCTTTACTTGACCTTTCTCTGATGGATGCAGAAATCTTGCATGCTAAATATTTGGTGGCTACTCATCGTAGCTCCAGCCAATGAGAGCAAGGCCATGGAGAGAGGTCACATCTGCGATTCTCGCTCTGGAGCACATGTGCTGCCCTGTAGGTTGCTCGCCAGCAGGGGGCAGAATGAGTATGTTTAGCGCAAAATACTGCCAGGTTACTGCAACAAGGAAGTCGTATCTGTGCGTTGCATCCTGGGAAAGAAAATAAAGTCGAGCACACGTTCAGTGACTATCGCCCGTACATCTTCGTGTTCCTCATGTACCGCCGGAAAAAATAAAAGAAAAAAATTCCCACACCACATCAGTGTGTTGTCGTGGTGTAACAAACAAAAGGAGCGACATTGGAAACCTTCCAAAACATATTAAACTTGTCTTTGAAACATGAATGTCATTCCCCGACACTTAAATGAACATGAAGACGTTTTTATTTGGAATCCTGTCAATCTTCGATCCACATACTGATGCGAGCAGGTTTTCTCCAGCATGAACTACAACAAATGTTTTATGTTCAGGCTCAATGGCTGATTGTTGTACGTGGCTGAGGAGAAAACAAGAGGATGACAACACACTGAAATGGACTTAAGTCATTATTAAATACAAACTGGCCTATTTTAATGTTATTTTAATGCTATACGTTTGATTTATTTTAAAGTGAGCTATTTTTTATTTGATCAATGTTTTACAAATAAGGGAATGACTCAAATGAACCTGTATGGTTCTTTGTTTTATTTCAAAGTAGGTTTACACATGCCAGTGTTTTTTTTCTCCTCATTCAAAAGATTCAAGATTAAAAATATTTACTTCCATGTCAACAAGTTGATAGGAAATACAGTACAGAAGCAGCCAATATTCAGTCTTTATAAGAGTTTTAGGTTTTCCTTTGTTATAACAGGTAAAAAACAGCAATAAAATGTTAACAGTTTTCTGTTTGTTCTTTTATAATTTCATAAATGCAACAAACTTGACAAAAAAAAATTGGAAATGAAACTTTAAATTGTATCTTTGCATTAAAAACTTTAAAAACTGCCAAACATACTAGGAATAAGCTTTTGGGTAGATTCAAATCCCTCTGAATACAGAATAACTATATATAAAACTTCATACTCTGTTATCTTCATTTTACAGGTCAAATAAGTTTTGCGGCTCCAGATGAATTTTATTAAGGGGAGATGGGTAAAAAATGGCTCTTTTGATAGTAAAGGTTGCCGACCCCTGCTATAGACTACTCAGCACTTAGACAACAACAAAGAAGAAGCAGCAGCATTGTTGCAAAGCATTGCACAGATGGTACGCACTGCTCTTTTCCTCCCCTGGTCCATTTTCAAATGTGCAACTCCTGTTTCCCATGTGGTTTTGCGTAATTGTCTTGTTTCTCTGGTATGTCAAAACTTTGTAGATCGAGCTTACCTCCACAGGAAAACGGCGACCATCGACGCTGTGCTCAGAGCCCTCGGATCCATTGCTCGCACCCCAGTGAAACTCCACTTTTTCTGCCTTGAATCTCCCCGGTAGGCCTGCTCCCCGAACAAAGTAATCGTCTTTTAATGCGATGGCCACTGGAATTAAGAAAACACAGGGAAAAAAAAAAAAACGGAGGCAGAATGAATGAGATTCATTACACATCTGTCACGGTACATAAACCTCAATCCTGTGAAGAGCTGCACGCAGAAACAAGTTTCAAACATCATCTGAAACATGAGCAAAATGTGGGTGAGCACGCACACGCAGGATCGAAGCATCTCGAATTTTGAAACGGCTGAGATAAAAGAACATACATCTGGTAGACGCGTTTATCCTTTAGACTTCCTCAGTGGAATACATTTTCACAACAGACTACTTCTGTTATTTTTCTCCAGACTCTAAGGCAAGTTCTCAAATAAGGCTCTAATTTGCTGAGCAAAATTGCTCTCCTTAGCAGCTGAAAATTGCCTTTCGCAGGGTCCTTTGTTATTCTGTCACGTCTTGGTGAAAATGACGAAAATTACCTGCGGGGCCCTTTTCAAATTCACAGATTGTTCATCAAGCACACCCATGTTCCTCTAACAAGGACATGGCCTCCCCCCCCGCCAACTTCAGGCCAATCTACCAGATTTGTCAAGGAGATACTCGAGTGAAGAGTGATTCATGACCTCATCAAATTTTGAAGTAATTTTGGAGACCGGAGTCAGGAATTATCACAAACTCCCCTATTACTAATTCAGAAATCACAATTACAAAGTTGGTATTTGTATCATCATTTCAGAAAGAAATAACTCGATTAGATTTCAGATCATTCATGCAAAGATTCTTCCAGCCATTTTTGGTCGCACAAAGCATGAAACAGAAACGTTTTACGCCGGGATTTTCAACAACTTTCCTGTAGTTCAGGGTCGTTATTACCTCTGCCAAGGAGGTCATGTTTTTGCCAGCGTTTATCTGTCTGTCTGTGTTCAAGATAACTCAAAAAGTTATGGATGGATTTTGATGAGTTGTCAGAAATGTGAAAAGGAAGAACTGAATTCATTTTGGGTGTGATCCGGAAGAAATCCTGGATTCTGGATCACTTTTAAATTTTCGATAACTTTGCGGTCAATTGGGCTGAAAATGTTGTTTCTCAATATCTCCGTTAATTATTGTCCAAAACTCATGAAATTTGACTCAGGGATTGAAAATGGGAACCTCTATCAAATTTCAAAGGCTGATCCCGATCTGATCCAGAAGGTGGATTTTATCACAATCTGTAAATCGCTATATGGGGAAATTGTCGCGCTTGGCGGAGGTCTGCGCTCTCCGAGTGCTTTTCTAGTTTTGTTGCTGTTACTCCAGCTGCCTTGTTCACGAATGACGACTGATGGGTTGTGGTGCTCTTAAGTGATATATTGCAGATTGATTTTGAAATTATTTATATTCCTCTACAGTAGGGCTGAAGCGATACACTAATCTCACGATACGACACGATACACGTATATATCATGATACGATATATATTGATATTCATCTTACAATACATATATATCATTTTTCTGAAAGATTTTAAAGGGATAAAGTGATTTTGGTGACATCTTGTAAGTGTTCCAATGACTTTGTTTGAATTAATTGAACTGAAAACATCAATTACACATTATATGGCTGACAGGCAGCTTACAAATTTTGGACAAAATGAATAAAAGATTTGTTGAGAAAAATAGTTTCATTTATTTAAACAGTGCAAATTGTTGCTTTCAAGCTTTTAAAGGTGGGACACAGGGGTTTTGAAAGAAGCTTAGAATATCGATACCCGCCGCTGAAAAATCGATACTCACTAAAATATGGATATATATCGCAGAATCGATAAAATTGCTCAGCTCTACTCTACAGGCTAAACACACTGCTTTGTTTCATCACACCACCGTGGAGAGTGGTGGGGGCGGGGGGGTTTCCAGGATCTTTGGTCGTGCCCTGGTTCAATATTTTGGTCTTCGTACTAAATCAGTGGTTTCTGTTGGAAACTTTGACAGGTGTGAAAAATCAAACTTTATGCCTCGTTTTCACCAGCGTCTGTCAAGTCATGTGATCCATCTGTTCATTCCTGCGGGAACCTTTTCCCGTCCCACGCATTTAAAATTTGTGAGGCGGAATTTTGGGGAGAACGTGATCGATTGCAACGTTAGCATTAGCATTTCTCGGCTGATCCTGAACTCAGTAATGGTCAATGAGAGTTGTCCATCTCTCTCCTTCTCCCCCGTCTTTTTAATATAAATGTACATATATATATGTATGTCTGCGTGTCATATGTGGATGCACACATCAACAGGAAAGATGTTACATGAATAAATTTGCAGTTCCAAGTAGACGGCGTGCATGCAGAACTAAGATCATGTGATACTCGACTGCGAACAGGTGGACTTTAACTAAATGTGTGGTTTCTAAAGCTAATTAGGAAAAATGTACTTCATAAAGACCTTATATGAACTTAACATATGGAGTGCTTGTTCTCTACAGTCACAGACCAGTGAGCATCTTGGAGGGGGGGGGGGGGGTCAGAGCTTTGCTGTGAAACACAGACGTGGAGCTAGCAGCGCTCAGACTGAAAAACAACCACTTTAAACACTTGACCCATGGTTTTCCTTCAAATGCAAAGTAATATATTTAACTGGTAGCTCTCAGTTAGACGCTTTAAATGACAGCCTTAAACATTCTGGACAAACAGCGAGGCATGCTGGATCAGTCAAAACCATCCTGACCCACCGCTACATGTCTCAGCCTGCTTAGAGGACTGAGCATCTGATCATGCATATTTATGAAAAAAATTACCAAGCGAATAAAATGCTTGTGTGTGGAGTCCCCTTGAAGCTGCACTACTTCACAATGCATCGGACAAGTAATGATTTCTGCTTTTAGAGCCGTTCCAGGAGTAGCTAAAATGGGGAAATGTTCCGGCGATGGGCGTAATACATTATGCTTAATCTTTGCTAGCAGCAATGGTGAAGCGTTAACACATTCGCAACATTGTTTCCTTTACATCTTTAGTATAATCTCTGAGCAAAGCAGGTGTAAAGAAATGTTGGGATGAATTTGAGTGAAACAACATCGAGGGTGTCTGGGAGGCTCCTCAGTCAGTCGGACGCGCTCATATTTTCAGCATCGTGTTTTTTATCGGCTCTCTGGTTTGAATTTGCGTTTACATATGCTATTTGTAGCAACTGCTAACGCTAATAGCCTACACCGGTCAGGATGTGTCGTGGACATATTCTCTCAGAAGACAGAAGAGGGCTCGAACACAACTGCAGAGTGTAAAGCTCATTTATCAGCAGTAAAAAAAAAAAAAATGTCTACAAAGAAATCGTTAATTCCCAACTCACAGAACTGTCTAAATGGAAGTTAAAATCAAACACCTCCTGATTCATGTGTGATACATCCCAATAACCAGTTAATCATAATCTTATTTTAGTTATAGCTCAGATCAAATTATTTTATCCTAATTTTGAAGCTATAGTTGCCTCATTTAGCCATCCAGAAATGACCACATAATGATGTCTGTTCCCTTTCCTGTGTTTCTATGTGTGTGTATCGGTACCCACCCATCATGTACGTGGGCAGCATCGCTCACCTCTCATCTTTCTACTCCAAGCCTACTAAACCATTTTGTGTTAGCACTTCAAACCTGTTCTTCTATCCCATCCAGGCTCACGGGGCTTCTGGGGTCCACTTTACTTTTGTTCCTGTTAGCGCCTCTCCATGTGCTCAAAGCGCGGCGTTTTATTTCAATTTTGTTTCAGTTCATTTTCCAAACCCAGATTCTAAAGAAGTAAGACGTGGCATCAAACCCATAACTTCATTCACAAGTAGAGCAAAGGAAAAAAAATGAAATATTTAAAGTAGGGCCTGACAAGTTAAAGCGTTATTATCGCATTAACTTGTTAATTTATTAACGCCAACATTTATTTTATTGCGCGTTAACGCATGTTGCTCACATGCTTTTGTTTTGAAAAGTCTGTTACTGGCTGCTGCGGAACCGGAAGAGAATCGGCAGGTAAACATGTGCAAAAGCTAAAACGGACATGGATAATGGTAAAAATCTGTGTACTTTACAGTTCAAGTAGCAACTCAGGTAGCAATATTAACAATTCTCTCTGGAAAAAAACATCTGAACTGCAACAAAACATTCGTGTCATTCTTCCATGTTCCATCAGATCTGCTCCATGTGTTCACTGTCCTGCTGTTCTCTTGCTGGTTACTTCAGTGCGGCTCCATCTAGTGGCACAGATGTGTAACGACAACAGAAAGTCTTGTCCTCTATTATAAAATGACCCCCATTTTTGAAAATATGACTACTAGATTAAAATATCGTTCTATATTTGGGCCAATACAGTAGTTTGATCAATAACTTATTCAACAGCAGATGGGTGTCCTGCAATGCTGGAAATGAGCATCAGAAGATTCTGAGCTCGTCATGATCTGAGGAGAAAAAGACTGATGTCAGACGCAGAGCTGGAGAGGCTTTGGTTCATCTATATATGAGCTGAGTTTTCATTCAGATTTACACAATATTGCAAATATTATAGTATGTGATTCCAGCGCCGCCATGATACCTAAACTGCAGCACAAAGCCGTTTCAGGGTCACGTAAACCGGACAAATAAATATTAAAAACAAATTCAGTCCCGTGGCCCAATTTTTCATTTTGTGTTTTTGATCCAAGTCTAAAATTGAAAAATATATATAAAAAAACAGGCATTTTTTTTCATTTATTGTGTTAGATTAAAAAATGAAAACAAAATAAAATATCACTTTTTTATTTTTAAAATTTTTGATTGACAATTGAAAATAGAAGGAACAAATGATAAATGGATTGATAAAGTTACAGAACTTTTACATTCACATTTTCAGTTTATCGTTCTCCCAGACAGCGGATTTGACAGAAACAAGATTATTTGTAATCACTGCCAAGTTGAGATTTACACTAAATATGTGTTACTGACAAGTGATGATGTTAAAAGTGTTTGAACAACAAATGTTATGGCACTTTAGTTCAGATGGCAGCAGAACATTTCAACAAAAGTGCATTTATACTACTTTTGAATTCATTATTTGATTTTGCATATACATTGCGATTAATCGTGATTAATCAGGGAAATCATACGATTAATCGCGATTAAGAAATTTAATCGTTGCCCGGCCCTAATTTAAAGTGATTAAATGTGGTATGTTGAGGAGGAAAAAATACATTTGAAATAAAGTAATTAATGGCAACATGTTTTAAAACAGTTGGGACATGACAACATCTATCACAGTGAAGCACCTCCTTTTTTTAATATACGTCAACAAAAAGATGATTGTTGGAGTTTTAGGAGAAGAATGTTGCCCCGTTTCCTGTCCCAGATTATTTTGGGTCTTTAGTCTAATGTTTTCATTTAGGTCTGGACTGAATTTACACGAAGCTTTTCTAGTCTCGTTGAACACTCAAAGGGTTTTACACGCCAAGCCACATCCACCAAACACTCTCTTCGTCTTTAGAGCTCCTTCAGCCTAGTCCAGGCAGTGATTTTTCTATCGCACACGCAATTGCACACCGATGAACGCATCGTCGGCGTGCAATTTATTGTGTCGGCCAAGGACCCTCTGACATTTAAACTGGAACTGAACCACCGACTTGCAGGTTTGCAGATATCTGCTCTTCCTCCTGAGCCAGACCCGCCCCTGCAAAGTCATCTGTCGTGTCCTCTGATCTGTTGAATTCCTGTTTAAATGGGCGCTTCCTATCTATCTCATGCATGACAGAGCCAGTGATGCTGCAAAGTCCTTGCAACCCAGGGTATGCCAGACCTGGCAAATCCTGTTTACTGTGCATTTGGTTAACAGCTTCTGATATAACACACATGCAATTCATTTTCAGAGCCTCCATCCGCCGTCCATACCTGTTTGGTCCTATACAGGATCACAGCGATCTGCTGGAGCCTATCCCAGCTCTCTGAAAGGCAGGGGTCACGTGTGAGGTGATAATTAAATATCATGTGTGAGATAATAATTTGTCGATGTAAAAAACTGTTCAACAGTCGAGCTGCAGTTATCCCTTCACAACAGATAGAGAGACCAGAGATCCATTACTTTTTCACTTTCATACAACACAAATAAATGTAATGTGCCTGGGATCAGATTCTTGAGGCAGTGTATCCATGTAAGCAAAGTTAGGATGGGATTCATCTTCACGCCAGCACCAGAAATGGCAAATTGCGAGTTCATGTAAATGTGTCATCACATATAAAATGCACAACTCTTTCATCCAATACATGAAAGGATATAAAAACTCTCCGGCGCAGAACCCGCAGCTGTGCTCTGGGTCCCAATCAAAATCCTGTCATCAGTGACAGCCACCACCTATGCCTCTCAAAAGCCTTTCAATTCTACTTTTTCATGGTTGGGAGGATCATCCATCTTAGTGACAACCTGGAATTGTGAGAAATACTTTTGGCTGACAAGCTGGGTCCTCAGAATACCCAGAGAGGCAGATGTAGATGGTAGGGTGCTGGATTCCACCGGCACCGACACCTGCCATGGCAACTGTGCTAACGTGCATGTTTGCATATTTAAATGAAAATGAGTTCTGTGCACTTCATCAAACATGACTTGTTGCATATTGCACCTGTCTTGTTTAATAATTACATGCAAACAAGCAAGGCAACAGATGTTTGGCGTGGAAAATGCCAGCCAATGTGATTTAGAGAATTCTGTCAAAGAATTACGTTGCCCGTCAGTTTCTGCATTCTGTGTTATCTGAGGATTTTTAGAACATGTGTGCACAGCATGTGCATACATGTGCTACCGTTGGAGATCCCAGAGATGAACGTGGCTTTGGACGGTAAAGCCGCTGTCAGTAAACAACTTCAAAGAGCACATATTAAAGTGTCCTTTAGCCAGACACTGAACCCCACAAAGCTGCTGATGTCCACTGCCGAGACCAGTGGTTCTGAACCTGGGTTTGATCGGACCCCAGGGGTTCAGCGAGTCAGTCTCAGGGGTTCAGCAGAGGTCAAGACTCATATAATTCATGATGACACGCCCTGCTTGACCATCACTGGCTACAGGTGATCATTGCCTGGCCAATCAGGGATTCGGTGCGCTTAGTAGTCGACTTATGGCTGTCGTGATGGTACATCGTATGATTTCTTTAATATTTTAATCCATTACTAACTTTGTCGTGCAAAAAAAAAGGAAGTGGTTGGATGACTAGTGGTTGTACAGTATAGACTCAAATTCATAACGGAATGTGATGGGAGTCAGCGTCCTATCTGCAGGATTTGCAATGCCAAGTTAAGCATTTCTAGTCCAGAACCGGCAAAACCAAAGGAACACTTCCATAAACCGCACCGAGATGTGGAATACAGGAACACAACGCTTGATGATTTCAAGGTGAAGAGAGCCAGATTTGATGAAACGGCTACGCTGTCGGCTCTCGGCTTTGCTCCCATCAACAAACCGATGGGCTCCAGTGACCCTTGAGACTCCAGTGAGGATAAAACTGGTTCAGAAAATGAATAAGTAATAATAAGTAAGGAGTGTAATTCATGGAGGTCTGGTTTTGTTCTTTGAACACAGTGATGCTAACGCACGGTTCATTTTGTGCACCAGTCAAACATATACAGTGGTACCTCTACTTACGAACGTCTCTACATACGAAATTTTCAGGTTACGAAACGCCTCAATGGGAAAATATTGCCTCTTGTTATGAAAGAAATTTCAGGATACGAAAGGCAAAAATCCAGTAGCGCTGCTACTCGCAGCTCCCAGAGTTTACCGAACGTAAACATAGCTGTTCGGTTCTGTATCTCGGTTTGAAAACGGTGCGTCCGAGCTGCTCTGCCATTGGCTATCACTTAGCATCTTCCTCGCATCCCATTGGCTAGGAGGGCCCCTTGTCTGTATGAGCGTAACCTAGCAACCCAGGTAAACAAACAATTTTTTGCCTCCGCCGAGGTAATGTTTTTGCCGGCGTTTATCTGTCTGTCTGTGTTCAAGATAACTCAAAAAGTTATGGATGGATTTTGATGAAATTTTCAGGAGTTAGAAATGTGAAAAGGAAGAACTGATTTCATTTTGGGTGTGATCCGGAAGAAATCCTGGATTCTGGATCACTTTAGAATTTTCAATAATTGTTGCGGTTGGTGGAGGTCTGCACTCTCCGGGTGCTTTTCTAGTTCTAACATGTATTTCTTACAGGTTTATATGTCATTTCATGTATTATTTATAATTTATTAACAAAAAATTATGTTTGAATTTTGGGAGGCTTGGAACGGATTAGGGCATTTACATGGAAAGACACGTCTCTACTTACAAAAGTTTCAGGTTACGAAACTACTTCCAGAACCAATTAATTTCGTAAGTAGAGGTTCCACTGTAACTATGTCTTGAATTTGAAAAAAAAAAAAAAAAATCATATTTTATTTTTTTAATAAAGAAGGGTCCTGGTAAATGTGTACATAAAACTGGTGGGGTTCAGCACCTCCAACAAGGTTAAGAACCACTGGCCCAGACATTGTACTATGTGTAGCAAGATCCTACACACTGCACGACTCTGGGCTGTCACAGACGAAAGTTTAACATCTTAAATATTTTATGACATAGAAATGCATCTCTGCATCACTTGTAGCCTCCGATTCAAGAGCGCTCATCAGCGCACAGTCTGCACATATCATCGTACCCAAGACTGAGCAAGTGTAAGATGTACAGTGGGATATTATAATCTTATGTGACTGCAGAAATCATGGCACGTATAGTAGAGTGATGTGTGTGGCTTGTTGTGCTTTGAATTGTCAAAAAGCCTTATGGATAGGATAGGATTTATTTAATCATATCCATCCTCGTCACTCCCAGAGGAAAGGCTGATGTATGCTTCTGCATCAAAGCTGCGCTGTACGTGTGAACCCCACGCTGTAGTCGACGCGGACCACAAGAAATGTGATTGGTCAAGTTGTTCCTTATCTTCAAATTTCCCGTCGCCACTTTGTCTTTGAACGTCTTCAAGTAGACATAGAACAATAGTTTTAACCTTTGTTTTTAAAAAGGGCCAATGCTTAACATTTATCAGCGCCAACTCACATAAAATACACTTTACTTGCTTCGTTGCTACGTCTGAGCTACGTATAGAAAGTAAATAAAGAAAACCTGTCAGCTGCAGTACTGCAGTACTGCAGAAAAGAGCCTCCACTGCCATCTGGTGGTTGGTGGTGTAATTACAGAGCGACACAAACTATAAGGCACAAGTATAAACGCCAGAGATGCCGTAGGGGTTAGCTTACATGCATAGCTGCTACGCAGAAGCATAAATCAGCCTCGACTCTTAACTTGAGGTTTTCGGAACAACCTGACAACCCGAGGTTTCGACCCGACCCCAATCAGTCTCAAGTGACTCCAGGTTTGGGTCAGAATAGGTACAGTTACTCTTGGGTCCGGTTGGTTCTCTCTGACAGGCTGGATCCGTGTTTACCCGAGAGAGGTTAAGATATTGGTGGTGGGGCAGCTGTCACTCAGGTGTAAAGCACAACGGATCGCCAACGTGATAACGTTGGATGAGAGAATATGTTCACGACACGTCCTGACCGGTGTAGGCTATTAGCGTTAGCAGATGCTACAAATAGTATATATATCCACTAAGAAAATGACAACGTGGATTTATTGTTGTTTACATCACGTAGCCTATGTAGCAACTGAACCGGGTAGAAGAAGACAACTTTAGGTAAGAAAATCAAGTTTTATTCAACGCTAGACAACTTTTAACATGAACAACTATGGGCTGGATTGTCTCGGTTCTATTCGGGTAACTCGGTTTGGTTCGTGGTCAGAACCTAAAGACTTGGGTCGGGTCAGTTTCAGGTCAAATGAGTCCATTCGGGTTCGGGTCCATGAAAGTGGACCCATGAAGACCTCTAATCTTAACATTTCCAACTCTGCCCCTTCAGGTCTCTCTACTGACCAGCAAACCTTTCCCTTTAGTCTCGCTGCTGCTCTTCTATCACAGTTAACTCAGACACCTTACTGCAGTCCCTTATTCACCTCTTTTCCACATTCCCTATTGCTCTGAGCAGAATACTTATATTCCATATTGCCTTTCTAAATACTGGTGTATTTCTCCATGGAGACCCAGCCCTTTACCTACATTTGTGGTTTCTCCTTTTTTTTTTTTTGCTTTATATGGGTAATGTTTGAAAGCACACATTTGTGGGGTCTTTATTTTTTTTTTTACCTTTATTTATTATCATTGTGCTACAGTAAACCCGTGATTCACCTCTTTAAATCATTTTGATACTGCCGGAGTTCTTGTCGTTGCTTGTAAGCGCAACATTTAGTCATCAGTAATCGTGACAACAGAGAAGAAAATCAGACAGATAAAGTGTTATGTTCATATCAGTTTACAATCCTCAAATCAGATAAATCGCCTTCCACTGAAATGGGGTAAAATACAAATAAAATGTGCAATAAAGGAAAAAGTGGGGAACTTGGAGGCCATCTCAAGTGCCCACTAAATTAAATGTGCACCCTTTTAACTTTGATCCCTTGTCATTCTTTTAAAATTTCAACACAAAAAAAGAGGCACAAAGTCCCCGTATTGCTGTTTAAGTACCTGTTTTTCCAGTGTTCTTCATTGATGTTTTATTGGAGGACTCAGTAGCAAATCCCTCAAGTGTCAGTTCCTGATACTCTGTGGATACTTTGGCATCCTGGTCCACAATGTTGATGGGCGATTGATTTTTCTCTCTACATTCTGGGTAGGCAGATGCCCAGCCCTCCTCTGGCCCATACACACCTGAGGAAGATAAGGAACACAGCACAGACTTGTCACCTACAGTATAACATCAGAAAAGCAACATGAAAACATTTCAGAACCATCTCATGTTGACTACAATCCACTGATAAGAGACTGCTGTGTTGTTGAACCTGCTGTCCCTCTGTGAAACACCTCACTTCTTCTGTTTGATTTGCACAGCTCTAAGCTTCCCTTCAGAACACCCGACTGCTGCCACCATCAATCACAGGACATCCTTTGACGGTAAACAGCCAGAGTGAAAGCCTGAGGCTGTCACTTTTTACACAGGCCAGAGAAGAAAGATCATCAGAGGGGAGGTCATGACTGAGTTGTCCCAGAGCCCTTCTTCACTATCTCTTCCTCAAAGAGCAGGGCTGCTGCTGCTGGGCATCCTGGCAGCGGCAGCATGTTCCTTAAACTCCTCCCAGCTACATCTTTAAACTGGTTTAAGGACAAGAACTTAACTATGCAAATCCACACACACACACACATTATATATATATATATATATATATTTTTTTTTTTTTTTTTTAATATGAAAAGTTATGACCTCAGAGTTGACCTGTTAGGACACAAGACCAGGATGTGACATCACTACAATAATATGTTGAACAACAGTGCTGGTTTTAATCGACTGGTCTGGAATTTAAACAAAATCACATATTCTTAACGTGTTTAATCTGGCTGCCCACTATCAGTGATGGAAGGGGTCCAGTCGTACCCCACAATTGTGGTTTTTGCTGCTTCCATAATCATAGATACTGTTCTTCATGAGTTTCTGTGGTATACTGAAGAACATCCTGTAAGCATTTCAGAAGTTACAAACACAGTTTTTTTTCTTTTTTTGAGCTGTCTGCATATATATTGATCCCTTGCCAATCGGCGCTTTAAGTTCCGCAGTTTTAGTTATTCGCGGATTTTTCCGAAATATATAATATAACAAAAAATCAAGAAAAAATTGCGGAAATTCCTCAAAAATCCACCCCACAGCAGAAGAGGCCACAGCTGCCAGCGAAACGTCAAACGATGACTCACGGCCTCCTGCAAGCAACAGGAGAAACGCAGACGGCCCAGAACTCTGTGCGCTGATTGGCCGAGACGCATCACCGAAACATCACAGGGTGTTGTGTGCGTTCTCTCACAGCGAAGAAATGTTGTGAGCCAGCCAATGGAGTGGCCTTATGGGTAATGTAGTGTGTGTGTCGTAGGACGGCAGAATGAAAACGGGGTTAGATGAAAAGTGTAGTGAGCATCAACAGCAGCCCAGCGTGTATAGATTTACATTCTCTGTTAACCGACAGGAGCCCAACAATACAACCTGTGTGATGTTACAAGTTCCTGCAGTGCCAGAATAATCCAATCCATGCAGAGAAAACCGGACTTTTTGTTTTGTTGTTGTTAGCGTGTTAGCCGCTAATTACGAGTCAAAAATACCAGCGGTTTCTTTACTACGGTTCAGAGACCAGAGGCTGTGGAGGAAACAGAAAGACCACAGTTGAGCCTTTGTCACCGGTTCCCATTAACCGCGAAACATAAGGGATCACTGTATATTAATGGTTAGTGCCAAGATCCAGCAAAACCTGGCTATACACAATTTAATCTTGCAGCAGGTGTCAGTTTTCTTGTGTGAAAGTGTGAGTGATGGTAAGTGTGTCCTCCACCAGCCCTCTTTGACAGTCTAATCTAACATGCTTTATTGACTAATTCCTAAAACCTTGGTTTTGGTCAGAGAGGACCGAATTCACCGACCGTGGAGCACAAAAGGACAAATACGGACAAGACACTAAACAGAAAACACGAGATGGACAGTGATGATGTGGTGTGTGTAGTATGTGATGTGTTTGTGTGGTGCACATGAATGAATGTGTGGAGGTTGTGGTGTTGTGATGGTGTCGGTCCCCCCGTACCTACACCAGAGCTAAACCAGTCCAGCGGCCAGACACAGACCAGTGATGTGGACCTCCAACTCTTCCTCAGCATCAAGCAGTGACACAATCACAACTACAGACCGGATCGCAGCTGGTGCTGGTCAGGCAACAGACCAACACCCTGACAAGGAGCGCCGCGTTGCGCCAACACAATGTGGCGCGACTGGTGTGAGATCATCGACCCCAGATCCACCACCTGTTCTGGACTCACTTCACCAGTGCTCAGCAGCTCTCCTCTTCACCTCCATCTTTCTGTGACTTATTTTTTTTCCAGTCATTTACAGTGTGTTTTCTAGGCCTCCTGAACCCTCCTCGAGGGAGGAGACAGGGAGGAGTCTTGTGAGCTCAATTTAAAGTTAATTGTGACGTACCAAGAGGACGTGCGTGGATTCGCCCGTATGAAAGCTGGGTACATCTGTATATTTTTGTGCGTGCGGAAATTTCCATGCAAAGATTGAGAATGAAATCCACACAAGTCTGAGTACATGAAGCCCCTGGTCTGAAGGTCTTAATCATCTAGAACTGTGGTCAGTCTGCAAAAATGTAAATTTCAGTTCACTTAATACTTTGATTTATCCTCAAAGGGAAGTTATAGGTTGCAGTAGCTTTTGCTCTGTAATTATATTTAAGGGGTCCTTATAGGTGGTTGTCGTAGGCGGGAAGGATGTGAAGAAATCAGATCTGATGAATCGGTGTGTTGTAAAGAGGATGCTCAAGGTTGTCCGTGGCGTTTTTCTTTTTATTGCGTATCCTTCTTCGCACAATGAGCTCTGGAGGCTCCAGAACAGACCTCAGGACAGAGGCAGCCTTCTTTATCACTCTGTTCAGTGGCTCTGATGCTGCTCCCCTCATCAAATGACTGCAAGAGGAAACTTACGAATCAGTCAGGTTTGGCCTAGAAATTGAAGCCCAGAATGCCAGAGAAAATTTCAGGAGGTTTGAAGAAGCAGGATTGACACTGTGGACATTATCTTTTTGAATAAATTTGACATAAAGTTGTTGAAACTTTGTTGAAAAATACCATGGGGAATGTGAAAAATCATGGGCTAGGAAGACCGAAGCAGCAACGTTGTGTTTTTACCTCAAGTGTGCTGTTGCTAACACGGAGTTAATATGAGGGACGGCAGTTGTTTCCCTGCCTCCGTGACGGTCACCTCACATGTGAAAGGTGGGCACCATACTGAAGCGTTAAATGGAAAGCGCCTGTAGTCTCGAGCAGCATCTGTAGCACAGCTGCTGCTGTGGATGTTTGATCGCAGAGGTGAATTAAACAGAATCTCATTCTGCACCCACTTCGCCCCTGGCGTGAATAGCTGAATGATAAAGGTTAAAAAAAAAATATATATTTTGAAAAAAAAAAAAAGAAATCATTCAGGACAATTCTATGAAATATTTCCTTTTAATATTTACCATTCAAAGTCAACGGCCCTGCTTCCTTTGAGAATCTTTCTTTGTGGAATCACCTTTTCGCCTTTACCGCAGCATCAGGTCTTTTAAAATTAAACTGTGTTAACTTTATCCAACTCCTCTTAGCATAAAGGTTCAGGATCCTTCAAATGGTGAGGAGATCTCCTGTGCATGGCTCTTTTGTATGGAGCCCCGTTTGGGTCATAATTCAATGAATAAATGAGGTTATTATTATGAAATACAGGCATTTATTATTATGAAATACGTATCCATTATTATGAAATATTTCCCATTATTATGAAAAAAAGGTAATTATTATGAAATATATATATAATTTACTTAATCTTAGTTTAATGCATAATAGTTTATTTCAGAATGTCTTTTTTATCTAAGAATGAGTTTTCACATAATTGCTTCCTTTTTCATAAGAATGAGCTTTTGCATAATAATGACATTTTGCCAGTGGGCGGGACCAGTGGTTGACCTGCACGCTCATTGGCTGATCCATCTCCATGCAGTTGGTGGGGGACTCGCATCGAGCCTGTTGGCTACCTCTCGGAGTAAGTCAGAAAAGGATCTTTCTCCTGTCGCCATGCCGTCAAAATCAAGTTTTCCCTACATTACGTGCTACGTTTCTTATTCGATGTCAACATTTAATGGTAAACTAAGGTGAATGCACCTCAGTTTACAGGCTCGATGTGAGTCCCCCACCAACTGCATGGAGAAGGATCAGCAAATGAGCGTGCAGGTCAACCACTGGCCCCGCCCACTGGCAAAATGTCATTATTATGTAAAAGCTCATTCTTATGAAAAATGAAGCAGTTATATAAAAACTCATTTTTAGATAAAAAAAAAGATATTCTGAAATAAACTATTATGCATTAAACTAAGATTAAATAATAATAAAATATATGTCATAATAATTACATTTTTCATAATAATGGGGAGTATTTCATAATAATGGGAAATAATTCATAATAATACACATATATTTCATAATAATGGGAAACATTTCATAATAATGGATACGTATTTCATAATAATAAATGCCTGTATTTTATAATAATAGACTCATTTATTCATTGAATTATGACCCAAACGGGGCTCCATACTTTTGAGGGTCATTCTGGGGAGTTATGATGGGGCTGAGGTCTGGCCTCGGACCGGGCCGTTCTAAGTTTCCTTATCTGAAGCCACGTCTTGGTTGCTGAAATGTGAAACTCCTCATCTAATTTAAAAAAAAAAATCTTTAACAGAAGGTTTTGTGCCAAAACACCTTGGTATTTGGAGCCCCAACATATCTCCACAGCATGAGGCTTCCCCCACCGTGCTTCACTGTTAGTATGTTGTTTCTTAAATAATGCTTTGTGCAAAACTTTTTTTTCTTTTTTTTTTTTTACATTAAAAAAGTTCAGCCTTTGTCTTAACATAATATAAAACATAATATATTTTCCAATGTGGTTTGGAGTGACAAAATTCTTTTATTTTTGTTCTTTGTTATATTTCAGACGGATTACTCTTTTCTTTTCGTAAAAAAACGGTTTCTGTCTTGCCATTTTTTTAAGATCATTGCGCGTCTTTTCTCCTTGGCAGGATGCACTTGGTTTTTCACACCCCGCCTCTGCATTTTGTCTCGGTTTTGTTGAGAAAATCACGACACAGTCATGCCATGTGCTGTGTTTGACCCTTGGGGTAAAGTATATACATATATTATTGAAAAACGATAGCAGTCTTTGGTACTCGGACGCTAATCTACATATCTGACAGTTTGTCATGCGGTAAACCAGCTACAACAGCTATACAAAATGCCAGAAGAGAGCCCCATCGGCAAAGCGTCGATAGTAAAGAAAAATTGCAGACATCTGAATTTATCCTCTGCATCCCCCTCCTCCTTTTGTCCTCTCACACTACCTTACACTTTATACACCCCATTCTCTCGAAAAATTGTTCCTAATTGAAAGCAATACTGAGCGTCTGTGTTCTAAAATTAATTTGTCCATGATTACTCATGCCCTGGCGCGTTGCAAGCTCCGGGTAATGTCTATTTTATTGAATTAGGCGGCTGCTGTTCTCCTTTCCCCATCCTCTATATCTGTCCTTGCCCTGGGGTGGTTATTGATTGAGGTGGTCTGACTTTTGTATAAGACTTGCATTACTTATAGATCCAGACAGCCACAGCCGGGCCAGCAGGAGAAGAGAAAACATGAAGCGATTAGCCGCTCCCTTAATACGGCTAATTTCTGCTGAAAGCAGCATAACAGAAGAGTGCAAAGGTAAAGGAGAACAAACCAGAGTAGCATGGCAGCTGGAGCGCTAACCTTAATTGTGCACCTGGATAATGGCTAAGAAACTATGTTCTGTGCAGGCGGACTCAGAAGGACGCCGAGCGTACAAATCTACTGTCCCTTCGCTGACTGAATGTGGTGGGAAGAAACAGCATGAAACCCTTTCAATTTCTGCATTGACCTGCAATAAAATGTGACCTGACCTTCATCTAAGCCACAATTATATACAAACACATTGAGCTACAGTTGATAGCAGAAAAACGTGTCGTTTATCTTGCCTTTGTTGAGCACACCTATTGAACATTCATGGTAGCTAGCCAGCGTCAATCAAGCGTCGTTCAGTGGCTCCGGCTCACAGCTGCTTCAGCTCTGACACATTTGTGGCACGTCCGGTGTAAACGGCTCTCTTTGACGTCGTCCCACAGCATCTCTGTGGAGGTGAGGTCCGGCCTTCAAAAGATGGATATCCGTTTTCTGAAATCTCACGATGTGCAGAGACGTTTAAACCCGTGGGTTTTAAGCATGATACTGCATTCAAAACATATGTCATGCTTATCTAAATCGATGAGCATTTTCCATGTTAAGGCTTCAGATTGTTGCGGGTTGATTAAACGGACTTGATATGCTGACAGACACCCACACAGCGACTCGGGTCGTTGGAGAACGCACCAGTGATGAAGTCATGAAGCCATGGTGGATCCCTGTCAGGTTTCTCAGATGATAAAAACGTTGCAACTGTCTGCAGCAAAGAGTTTTGCTGATGAAAGTAATTCTCCGTGTTCTTTTTGATCTGGTGCCTAATGACAAAACTAGAAACAAAGGTCAATCAAAGAGTTTAATACAATCATGAATACAAAGAATTATTATGGAATGCAGAATATTTTAATCGGCCGATGGTACATCTTCCTAACATCTCAAGAGATGTCAGGGAAATGCACCCGGAATGTAAAGTCTCTCTGGTTTTTAAAGCTTGCAAGAGGTGGATTAATTTCTCTTCTGAGTTTATTGCTCTTTGTCTCCGAAAATCCAGATGGCCAATCGGAGGTCCAGACACATGTGGTCGTGTTTGTTCCAGGAGATCGGGTGTAACTAAATTTGTTATTGCAAACTTCCTTGAAAGACAGCAGGTCAGGAAGTCAGGAGATCCTAGTCGTTAGGTCATGAAGCAGCAAAACTGAGGACTTCAGCATCATAAAAACAGCCAGCCTACAGGCAATAAAGTTTTAGCTTTAACAGTTTAACAGTCCTCAGATATTTTAATCCTAACACTGATATGGAGAAATGTGTTCCATATGCATTAAATATGTACATTAATTCCTGATCACACAGGAAATAAAAGAGCTGTGACCCTTTTTGTTGTTTGAGTTGCCTCCTCTGCTGGATTTGTGAGATTACGAGTTTACCCGAAGGTTTCCAGATCATGTGACTTACCAGGTGGTCTGCAGCCTCACAGCCCCATATGTGGTGGTCTCTGGGCAGGGTTTATGCTAATGAATTAGCCTCGTGAGCGTGCTGAATTAGCCGCGTGAGAGTGCTGTCATGACTGGTCATTCTGATCATTTTGAAATGCTTTTAAAAAGGAGGGGCTGGCTTATATTGAGAGAAATCCCACTGATGTTGGAGGAAAAAGAAGACATATTTGATGTTTGCGATCATGAATTAATCCAAAAATGAGTTCAAAAAAATTACTGCCATGAATTACTTTCTGTAAACGGAAAGTGCGTTTGGTATGGAAAGTTCATCCACCCATGATTTTATTTGAGAGTTGATGGTTTCCATCTCCCCTGGTCCCATGCCTGAAATCAATGACCGGCTTTCTCCACAGAAAAATCTTTATAGGTTTCTTTGGACCGGCACCAAAATAAAGTTCCAGCATCACCTAGTTGTTCAGAGCAGATTCATGGTTCAGTGGCTCGTCATCCACAGCTTCTCCTAAGGCCTCTATGTCCTTATTTTCTCTTTATCATTAATTTTTCTGAATGCAAATCTTAACTGATTTCTTACAGGTTGCTCACAAACACTGTCTCTTGTTTCTAAACTTTTTCATTCCTTTTGTTGTATATTTTTCATGTTCAAGACATTGAACAGTGATTGAGTTTTTCTGTCCCGACAAGTTGATGTGTTCCTTCGTTTACAAGTAGGTTTCCCCTTTTTCAACTTTCTCACTTGCCGCAAACTTTAAACACAGCCGACTGGGAACAACCAGTGTTGGGCAAGTTCACTTTCTACACAAACTAGTTCAGTTCCTACTCTCACCTGTGGTCACAAACTGTGGGTAGCAACCAAACGAAAGAGCTCTTGAATACAAGTACCTGAAATCAGCTTCCTCTGCACCGGTTAACGCTTGACAATTTTGCCGTGGACCGGGGTGGCGGTTCCTGTGGTATCATATTCTGTACCCATTAATTAAATAGCTAAAAAAAAAAAAGAAAAAAACACAGAACGGGCTTGGTACGTAGAATCACTTGTCCTGATAAATCCACTCCTTGTATTGTCTGTTAAAATCTTTCTTTTTTTTGGAAGTCGTTGGCTGCTCTTCTTTCTCGTCATTGTTTATTTTCTCCTTCCTTCCTTCCTTCCTTTCCAAAGACGTCTCTTTCTTTCTCATTTTGCTAGCTGGGTTAAATTTTGGCGCTCAAGTGACTGAGATGAAACTGAAAGAATCTGGTCATTTTTCAAAATAAAATATTTTTCAAAATAAAAGCTTGTTCAGACTCATATAATAAATAAAAATTACTTTTTTCTTGCGCGGCCCAGTACCAATTGATCCACGGCCCAGTACCGGTCCACGGTCCGGGGGTTGGGGACCACTGCCTTAGATGACAGGGGGAAAAGCCATTTGGGAGGGACTGAGAGTGCAACCGCTGCTCTTTCACAACAAAACGAGTCAGGTAAGGTTGTTTGAGCAACTGCTTAGGATGCTTCCAGGCCACCTCCATGGGGAGGTGTTCCACGGAAGTCCAACTGGGCGGAGATCCCAAGGCAGATCCAGGACACACTGGAGGGGCTACATCTGTCTGCTGGTCCCTGGACAGGGTCCCTGCCACATCTCCACAATCCCCAGGAAGACCTGGGAGGAGTCTCTTTGCTCAGGCTGCCGCCCCCCGACCCAGATTTAGATGAGTATTAGGTCATGGATGGACAGATGGAAAAACCTTATTCACTCATATATCGATATCAACATATCAATAAAAAGCTTTCTTCAAACCAGAAATACTTCCTGGAGTCATTAAATGACAGTTTTACAAACTGCTGAGACTGTATTTCTACGTGTGGTTATTGTTTTCCACGAATCCAAAGTTTACAAAATGTGACAATTTTACAAACCTTCTGTTCCCAAAACACTCCATCCGGTGGACTACGACTACTTATCTCTTGACAACACTGTTCTTTTAACCATGCCTGTTTCATGGTTTTAAAAGCTAATGATCTTTTGCTTCTGAGGCTAAAATTTTCTTATTGTGAACATACAAGGATGTGTCTAACTGTGAAACCACGGCGATGCTGTAAAGTCTTGATTAAACCAACCCTGCTCTAAATCTGCCGGTGCTAATTTCACCCCCAATTAGTTGAAGCCAAACCCTTTCTATTTTTCCCCAAATGTAATACCATTATTATTTTTCTTATTATGACTGAAAAGTCAAAGCCGTCACTGATTCCAGCAAATGACTTTCCTTGTGTTGAATTTGTTTCACAGATGACGAGGAGGTAGAGTGGTAATTAATTGCTTAAAGTAGCGAGAAGAGGTTAGCGTGCAGCACTGCCGTGCATTGTCACTCAGGTGAGGATTTGGAAGGTGGGAAGGGTTTGAGAGAGCCCAAGATTATCACTGACACCCTTGAGTTCCTCGATGACTCCTCTCCTTCCAAATCCTCGCACCTTTAACACACAAGACCAGCTCCGGCGCATTGATTTCTGCCTTTTCCAAAATAATCCTGATGGAATCAGTGCAGAGGAAAAAGATCCTTTATTCCCAGCTGAAAGGAAGTTTTCAAGTCAAACAGGGAAGAGGAATGCAGTGCAAAAAACAACAACAAAAAAAAAAAAACCCTGTCATAATTATAGAATATATTGAAATTACATTCTGGTACCGTGGATTTTGAAGCTTATTCAATAACACTGTTTCATTCACATAACCTTTAAACACTGAAGTGCGTTCAGCTCCATCCTATTTGTTGGACTGCATTTACAGTTTGGATGGTCGGGCCCGTATTGGTGGAAAAATCAATATACCCAAGTCATACAGTAGCAAAAAAAAAAAAGAAAAAAAAAGTGAAGCACTTGGAAATTATTGATTTTTTTGACAATGCGCTCCTCTTTCAGTGGCAGAATTTTTACATTTGTCTATACAGAGTGGAAGGATATGAAGGACTTGTTGGATCTGAGCCTGAGCAGTGACTGACCCAAAAGGACTCAAATCCCTTAATGGAGCTGGATTAGACATCACCAGATCTGGCCAGACGAGGACGTCCTGCCCTCTGTCAAAAAACAAGCCTCTCCAGAGGAAGTGCTCTCGCTTCACAGTCATTTTGCGCACAGGAATACCGCAGCACGTTTCGCTAATCTAGTTTTCTTCGAGATTCCGGTCACGTCAGACACGATAATGTGTCATAATTACACGGCAGAGAAGTCCGAAAAACACGGTAAAGCAAAATAAAACACAATAAAATCTGCATTCTTGGAGTATTTTCAGCACAACGTTTTTGTTTTTTTCTCCACTTGTACTAATTTTTTCTAATGATTGAACAAAACTTAATGTAACCCGGTAAGCATCGAGAGGAGCCTTGTGGTTGTTTACTTAGACAAGAAATATGCAAATGGATGGATCACAAGCAGTCAAGGAGGAGTTTGAAGGAGCTTGCAAACGCTGCGATCAGAAACGTAACCTTCAGTGACGGCGGGGACTAAGGGGGAGACAGTTGCGTTAAATGGAGCCGATAAATCAGTGGTTCTCAACCATTTTTGAACAAACGCCCCCCTGAGCCACCATGATGCTCTCAGCTCAAGCAGCAGACTCGGGGTTTTGGCCTCAAACAGCAGCTTTATTTTTTTAAGGGAAATCTGAGCACAATATTTTATTGAAACAAAAAAAAAAACATTCAGAAACCATGGAAGTTTAAAACAGAGTTCTCAAGGCATGGCGCCACTCATCTGTGCCTGAGCGCCCCCCTCTCAGCCCTGATGATTCCAGCGCCCCCATGAGGGTTTAGAACGCCCCCCAGGGGGCGGTACCACCGCCCCTGTTGAGAAACCCTATGATAAATGGTACCACGTGCTTGTGCAGGTGCATCATCCACGTGGATGTGCAAAGTGTCCGTGCACGGCCGTATCTGGGTGTGAGGTTACCCGGAGCCGTCCGGGTATTTACCGCAGCAGGGTTCTGAGCGCGGTGTTTTTGAATTTAATAACTCGGCTCAACAGTCTGGAAACAGATCCTCAGATTACAAGAGACATCATGAAACGATCGTCACTTTCAGTCAGTTGGTAGCTGATATTCCAGAGTTATCTGGAATCAGCCTGTTCACTGCTGCGGCAGACAGCTTACTGGGTACATTTATCAGCCACTTAAAATGGCTGCCTTATTACGTCCCTTTTTTGTGTGTGTGTGTGTGGGGTCGGGGGTCGGCTGTCACTCACTGCAGGCAATTACTGCCTTCCATCATCCAACACATGAGAGAGAAACGGACTGGTTCAAATCAGGAACGGCCAATGCCAGGGGAATATCAGAACAACAGCAGCATGTAAGGCCAGGAATAAAATCAGAGGGACTCGGGGAGCAGTGCCTGCTGGCACATCCTCAGGAATTATTCATGGGATTCTCAGAAGCCAGTCACAACTGCTCTAAATGTTTCCACACCTTATCTTGTTAAATCTAAGGAGAGGCGTATGTTGGCAAAACTCTAACTGCCTTTTTTTTTTTTTTATTTCTTAGTCCCAGAAACCTTTCGGCATCGACAGAAAATTAAAAGGAAACCCAAAAGATATTATTTTAAAATTATATATATATCTATGACAGTTGCAGTCAGCTGCAAACTGAAAAATGCAGGGTTTTCTTAATAAATATTAACCCTTTTGTGGATACGTGGACATGGGTTTCAGTTAAATATTTAAATCTATGGATCGACACGTTGAACAGTTGTTGAACATTTGATGATGTTGTAATCACTTATCATTAACTTTTTTCTTAATTAAGGTTTATTTATTTCTGCTCTTAAGTATCCATCCATCCATCATCTATACCTGTTGAATCCTATGAAGGGTCATGGAGGTCTCCTGGAGCCCATCCCTGCTCACTTTGGACAGAAGTACAGGTCTCCAGTCCATCACAGGGCCACATGTAGACAAACAACCATGCACACTCACAATCCCTCCTACGGGCAATTTAGAACCACCAGTTAACCTGAAATGTGTCTTTGGACTGTGGGAGGTTCATAAGTATCAGATCTAAATTAAATTAAAAAGAATATATCCCAACAACCACAAGGTGTATTTAAATAAAACATACCAAAATAAAGATAAGGTCCTTCCAGGTCCTTCAAAATAGAGTCAAACAGAATTGAGGACATAAGATTTTGGAGTTTTAATGATTTTTGCAAACTATTCGAATCTGAAGGGGCACAGTATTAATAGCCAGTTTTCCAGTCTTAACTCTGAGGACAGTCAGTGTAAAGACATCCAGAGAGCATGAGATCCATTAGATGTCTGCTGCAGATATACTGTAAAATGAAGCGGACATATTTCCAGGTCTGAGTAAATAAAAACGGTACACAATCTGAACAAAGGGGCAGTGTCTGAAATACAACACCCAGAGACTCAATAACATTATTCTAGATGTCAGAATGTGACACCTCTGGCCGCTTGTGTGAATTCAGAGTTGCACTGTGGACAGTAAAGTTTTTTTTTTTTTCTCAGAGTGGTCATCTTATGTCTATTTCTATCTGTGGAGTCTCGTGTTTCTATTTCACACCCCTAACTTTCACAACGAGCTCACTTAGAACTGTTCCTTAATGGACACACACCTGATCAATACACGATTATTCATTGAAGGATGGTTTGTTGGCTTGAACCTTTGCGAACTAGATTTAAAGTTTTTTTTCTGGGAACTTCTTTTTCAACAAAGACAATAGGCACTATAGGAGGACACAGCAACCTTTTAAACAAACCACAGCTACTTTCTTTATGAGCCTTTTAGTCCCTTTCTCCTCCTCTCTGGGTTGAGCACAGACACAGAGACCTCATATCCGTACATTACCGTAATTACTGTAATACGGTCTTGTTCCAGATTTAATGGAAGCTAATGGTGTCTGAGCACTCTGGCTGCAGTCTGCTCATGAAGTGTCAGATGAAACCGGGAGGAGCAAGGACGTGGACATGAGCAAGAGAGGGAAATTAAGGGTTTCTTCAAATAAGAGAGGAAAAAAAAAGTTATGTTGTGTATGTTCTTTGGGAAACGCTGATATGAAAAATACGAGAATACGGAGATACTTCAAGGAATGTGAGTACAGAAGAGAGGCTCCCATGGGTGCTGACTACATGGACATAAGAGCCATCTATCCCAATTTCTGACTGATGGGAAAGAGCCAGCCAAGTGGGTAGGGGGGAAAAAAAATGTCTGTAGAAGCTGAAATGGCACTCAGGCTTAATTAGATATAGCAAAACCCTATAAGTGTGTGTGTCAGAGTGTGTATTGTGTGGACAGAGAGAGACAATATGACTGAGACAGATAAGAGGGAGAGTGTCGACAGAAGGCCACTGGGGATCCTGCCTGTCATGGACAGTCAATCCGTCTGGCTTAAACTGCATTCAGTGTCTACTTTATGGGTGTCCAGCAAGACACAAATACACACAAGCATGCATGCTCGCACTCCCAAGGCGTGCTACAGCACAAAATATACACATCCCACTCAAAGTATAAGAATGATTCATAAAATTCATAAAATTTGAAAATATTGGTTATTAAGATCAAAAGTTTGGAAGGTTTTACAACATTAATTAAAGCTGCCACCAGCGTTGATTGTTGCGCCCATCGCCCCCAGTTGCCCTCCGCCTTCCCATGCCAGTCGGGAATAAAGATAATACAGAAGTAATTGTATTTCGAAATAAAATTGAAAGGATAAAATTTGCAGCCCAGCTTGATTCTAAAAGTATGAACACAAAAATCAAGTATGCCAAAAATAACATCAGGTTATGATTTCATATTTTCAAATATATAGTGATCGACTTCTGAATAGATGATATGTTGCAGTGTATGAAATTTTTGCCTGAGTGGAAAGCACGTGATCCTTTGACCTCTCCTCCCTATGACAAACTGGTGAGTTTTAATTATAATTTTTTTTTTTTTTTTGCATGTGGCAAAACCATCCACTTCCTGTTTCAAGGTGAATGAACGCATTTCGGACATGTATGAGTATATTCTGTACGAAGCTCAGGGTGATATGATGAAGCATGGAGAAAATACATTATGTGACCAAAATTAGGTTCCTTTGACCAGGGTTGTAATAGTTTTGGATTTTCCATTTGTTTTAGATTTTATTTAGTTTTTCCAAATTCAGTTAGTTTTAATTCGTTTTTAGAGCAGTTTTGCCAGTTTTTATTCGTTTTTTGTTTTAAAATACTTTTTTAGATATTGTTTCAGTGTTAGTTTTAAATTTATTTTGTAAATTAGGGTTATAATTTTAGTTTGAGTGAAGCACTAAACTTTTTGAAGGCTATCGAATTACATAGTCGTGTTTACATTCTGGTCTCAATAAACATATTTATCAATGCGTCTTCCCGCTTGTGGTGTTCCTGCGTATTTACTGACCAGCAGCTATTTGGTTGCCGGTGGAAACAGTCCATTATAGTTGCTGTTTTCTCCCGTTCCTTCCCAACGCTGACTGGCCTGCGGCTGGAGCTTCTCTTTCCAGGGGGCTAGCTTAGGCTAGCTTATCCAGGTAGTCTTGGTTAGCCTTCTTGTCCGAGCTTTTCAAATGGACTTACAGATTCGTGGGTTTTTTTCTCCTTGAGAAGTATTCCACACATTGTATCACCTGCTTCTACAACAAGGCACTTATTTTTATTGTTAACACAGTCATCATTAAAGAAATCCCAAATAGGGCTGTGCCGCTTTCTCCCAACTTTTGCCGCAGCCATCACTGCTGATCCCTTTTTTTTTTTTTTTGCGGTTGTTGTTGTATGGCGGAGCGAAGTTAATAGATTTCAAATGTTTATGAAGAAAAAACATTACAAACATGAAAACGAAGGACATTCTTGACATTATCATAGTTAATTTTTGTTCGTTTTATAAACACATAATACAGTTTCAGTTAGTTATCGTTTTTTAAAAAACTCTCATTTTTATTTTATTTCAGTTAACGAAAATGTTTTTTCAATTCTAGTTTTCGTTATTTCGTTCGTTTTCTATAACGATAATAACCTTGGAGTGCTATGGAGTTCATCCAAGATTGTCATTTTGACTTGTTTGGAGTGAAAGAATCATCAGTTTAAAAGAATCGTCAAACTCATCCCACTAGGAGTGGGGATGCCAAATACAAAACGTGACATTTCCTGTTACCAATAGGTAGTGCTACAACTGTCCCTGAATATTACACTGTAGATGTGTTCAGGACAGGACTACAATCATACAACATCAAATTTGGACCAGGTTAAACAATATATGGCTGACTTACAGCCAATTTCTCTTTCATGCAAGTCTTTGAAATGACATCAAACTGGTGCTCCACTATGGTCACGCCCTCTGGTAAAAAGTTATAAACTTCACAAATTAGCATCAGCCATGTGTCATCAGCATCTGTGTACAACATTTTGTGAACTTTTGAGAGTATCAAGGCCTCCAAAAAGGCAATTCATTTAGGGGAATTATAGTATTATTATTATTATTATTATTATTATTAATAATATTAATAATAATAATAATAATAATTGTATTGAAATACAATAGGGTATTTCTGTGACCTATAGTCTCCTAAACCGTAAGCCCTTCACACAGGTACTTGCTGTGTTAAGATGCAGTGTGGTAGTGTAGTGAAGCTCTTACCAGAGGTTTTTTTTTTTTTTTTACCCCCACTGAAAAAAAACCCTCAGTTTGTCTTTTAAAAAGGCTCCCATCAGAAGAGGAATACATTCTGAGTCTGGCCTGCAGGAAATGTTCACCTTCGGTTTCAATTTTAATTTTGGTTGCTCTTGTTCTGGTCTGAGCTCTGTCCCTGAAGCCCACTGCAATTTTTCCTAAGACTGTTTTTTATCCCCCTAAACTAGAATGCAACAATTTTTATTGGACTCTGTTTTTATTGGTCTTAAACATTAAACAAGTGTGCGCTGTCATACTAATGAATATTAACAAACTTAATGACAGAGGTAAAAGTGATGCAACATGTTCTAAAATCAGTTCACCATTATCAATCATCACACAACCAAAACATACAATTAGGATTTCAACTGCATTTACTGTCAAGTTCTAGTAAAATCCTTTGTGCCATCCAAACTCAAGGTAGGGTTTAGGAGAAACAGGACTTAAATATGTAGAACAATTTTTTTCTTTTTTTTAAAGAGTTTAAATGTGACTGAACAAATTTAATTCAATTCAGCTTTATTTGTAGAGCATCTACAGTGATCCCTTAGTTATCGCGGTTAATGGGGACCGGCGCCCCCCCGCAATAATCAAAATCCGCGAAATGGAGGTGGAGCCCCCCCCCGAGCCTAAATAATGTGTTTAAAATATGTTTAAACACCGCAAAAAAGTAGCGAGACACTGCAGTGACACAAGACAAAGGCTAAACTGTGGTCTTTCTGTTTCCCTCACAGCCTCTGGTCTCCAAACTGTCAATCAATCAATAACTTTTTTTTTTTTTTTTTTATAATAAAGACCTAAGCTTTAGTCAGGAGGGAGGGCTTTTCACCCGCTATCTTCTCCTCCCAGTATTTAAAAGAACAACAGCAGAGGGAACAAAAGGGTGTTTTTATCTGTTTGTCTTTGCAAAAGGGAGTCTAATCAGTGAACATGATGGTAGAAACTTAAATTGGAACAAAGTCTCTCTCTTACTAAAACAGTTTTACACCAACGTTCATTTATGTAAACACATTCTCCACCTCCGTATGATTTCCCAGTTGTTGCAGACCCTCTGTCGGTGCGGAGCGGTGATCTAGACGGGGACGGAGGTCCGCTCTGCTCCGCACCGACAGAGGGGAGGAGCGAAGGGAACGGACCTCCGAACCCGTCTAGATCACAGTCAACATCCCTTTCCCCGAGCCAGGTCTCAGAGACCAGGATGCAGGCTTCTTTGACTACATGCTGGTCGCAAACAACAGCCTGTAGTTCCTGTTTTACTGTGGAGAGCTCAGACGTTGGACAGGATAACTGAAGGGAGGGGGATGCGCAACAGGTGTTGCCGTCTCATGCGCTCCCGTACGCCGCCTCTCCTGCCTCGCCTCCTCGGTTTCCGTCATGGAGGTACAAAGTTGTCGCCTTCCCCGTGCTCGATCAGGAAAGACTAGGTCTGCTGGTGGGCCGCTGATCACGGGATTAGAGAATTTTAACAGATAGTCTCTGGAATATTGAACGGAGCTGTCAGCAACCCCAGGTGACATGAGGACGCAGCACCACCAATAAAAAGATCAGTCAGATCCATGTCACTGAATCATGACACTCTTAATCACACAAAAGTGAGGTTGATAAATTCAAAGTGCACAGCGAGTTTAAAAGTTTAAGTAAAAAATAACAAACTTAAAACTGACATGTGTCCCACTGCTGCCGGTCGCTGCGTCGTGCATGCGCCCAGTAAATGCGTAAATGTAGTAAATGCGTCTCGGCCAAACAGCGCCCAGATTCTAGAGTTCTGTCTGTGTTTCTTTGTTGCTTACAGGAGGCTGTGAGTCATTGTTTGATGTTTCGCTGGCAGCTGCAGCCTCTCGTCTGCTGTGAGGTGGATTTTCGCAGAATTTCAGCGATTATTTCTTGATTTTTTTATTATAATATATTTCTGAAAAAAATCCGCGATAAACTAAAACCGCGTTAGTCAAACCGCGATGTGGCAAGGGATCACTGTATTACAAAACAAATTGTCTCTAAGTGCTTTTTAGAGACCCAGAGCACAGTCCCCAAGCAAATGTTATTAATTATAGCTTATATTATTAAATCCTAATTAAAGAAACAATGGCAAGTAAATAGAAAAGGATTTATTGGCAATATTAAATAGGACAAAATATATTAATAGTTATTATCTGTTAGCTGGAGAAATAAGAATTATATGTACTTATATTCTGACTGATACATTGTTAATACATTAACTACAGAGATGACTATATAAACAGATATGGGCAGCAACACTGAGGTGGTCAGACTGCAGGTCAGCATGTTAGTTGATATCCCAGAGACGTCTATATAGACAGGTGGAGGTAAACACTGGGATGGTAAGAGGGTGGGACTGCAGGTTAGTATGTAGCTCTGGAAAGTCTGTCCTGCAAACATTTACAGAAAAAGAAAAAGGGAAGAGCACAAAAACTACAGGAACAATAAAGTGCAGTTATATTTTGGAGACTATCCTAATTAACAACTATGGTTTCAGTTGAAGGAAGAAGAGGAAAGGAATTGAGACAAGAGGGAGGAGGACAGCACACATTGGATGATGTTGGTGTCTCTCTGCAGTGTAGACCTATAGCAGCATAGCTATGATGAGGCTATGTCTAAGACCAGCCTGCTCTAGTCTTGTCTTCAGCCATTCCTATAACTGTAGCTGTGACTATTGGCCTTATTGTTTAGGCTAACAAAAGACTGACTGTTATTTAAGTTTGGGTTAAGGAGGCTGACACCACCTTCACCTTTAAAATCAAACTGGAAGCTTGTTCCATAGTAAAGGTGTCTGAGAGCAGAAGCCTGTCCTACAAATCTAATTTTAGATATTCTAGGAACTACAAGTTAACTTGCACTCTGAGAGCAGAGAGCTCTATTAGGAGCATAAGGAGTTATCAGCTCTTGTAAATAACAAGAAGCTCGGCTGTTAATAGCCTTATATGTAGTAACAGAATTTTTACTTTAATTCTAATTTTCACAGGAAGCCAATGGAGGCGGGCTAAAACAGGAGAGACGTGATCTCTATGCTGATTCCTGTCAGCACTCATGCTGCTGCATTTTAGATCAGCTGGAGGCTATTCAGAGAATTACTGGGACATCCTGATAATAACACATTACAATAATCCAGTCTAGAAGTGACAAACGCCTGGATTAGTTTTTCAGCATCACCCTGGGAGAGGATGCTCCTGATCTCAGAGATATTGCGGAGGTGAAGAAAGGCTGATTAATATGCTGTTTAAATGACACATCCTGATGGAAAAATGACTCAGAAGTTTCTCCCAGTTGTCCTGGAGTTCAACATAAAATCAGCTAATCTGTTCCCTTAGGTGTTTGGGACCAAAAACAATAACCTCAGTTTTATCAGAAATTGAGGACATCCAGGTCTTAATGTCCTTAGGACACCTCTAGTTTGTCTAACGGTTTTGTTTAGTCTGATTTCATAAATACAGCTTCGTATCATCATCATCATAGCAATGATCATTTATGTTGTGTCTCTGGATAATATTTCCAGGGGCATCATGTGAAGAGGATCGGTCCTAAAACTGAACCCTGTGGGACGCCATAGCAGAAGAAATGTCATTAACATGAACAAAGTGGAACCTGTGAGATTAATATGATTTAAACCAGCTTTGCGCTGCCTCTTTAATCCTGATAACGTGCTCTAATCTGAGCAGTAAAATGCTCTGATTGATGATGTCAAAGCAGCACTGAGGTCCAGCAGAACTAGTATGTACACTAATCCATTGTGTGAGACCATAAATCAGCCTTTAACCTTTTTTTTTTTAACATCCTTTATCCTGTTCAGTGTCACGGAGGGCTGGAGCCCCAGATGTTGACCTGAGAGAGGTGAGCTACATGGTTTAACGAACCTGGTCTCTAATGATGTGACTGAGAAGATTGCAAAGAAAGGAAAATTTCTTATTGGCTTGTTGACAACATGAAGGTGAGACACATTGAACTGAATAATACTTTTTTAATATGCATTTGTAATGACCCTGTTGAATAAAAAGCACATTATAAAAATGTATTTGTCTTGTTGGTTTTTAATTTAGAAGCAGCACCTTGTGTGGGTGTGATTGAAAAAAAACAAACATTTATTTAATGTATGACCTTCTTGTTCACTGATGATTTTTTTTTTTTTTTTTTTTTATGTACTGGCAGTTTTTGGTTCCAGACATTATGTTAAGGTTGAAATCTTGGTTTGCATTGTCCTGCACAGCTGCAGAGCTGTGCTCTTGTGTAACACATATTCCCGTTAGCAATTGTTCATGCTGGACTTCTTGCTCATTTTTCATCGATCTACAGTATGTATGACCCCTTTGCATGCAATGCAATTATAATTCATGTTAAATTGATATTACATTCAACTGAACAATGAAAAATTAGTTGGAATCGTAACCGTGGTTACTTTAAGCTACAGTAGTATAGATCTGAAGGCTTTTTTTTTTTTTTTTGGACTGGTGATCGGTTTTTTTGCATTATCTCTTCCCTCCCTAGAAACAATGGACAGAAGGAGATTCTTTTGTTTTTTCACTGCTCCTGTTTAGTTCACTTGGGTCAGTGTGAACACAACAACCACACCCTGGTGCACACAGAAATGGGTATTTGGAAGAAGGGGTCTCGGTACGGTTGTCGTCAAACTGGTGCAGTTTGTTTGTGGTGTGAAAGCGAGTACAACCCGCCCTGTTTGAGTGAAAGAGGCCTCCGTAGTGTGTTTAGGCTAGAGTGAAAACGACATCATGTGAACACGAACTAAACTAACTGAAAAATGATAAAATGTAAACCGTCCTATGGAGGGAGGTTGTTTTCCCCCATGTTGGTGCGCAACCCTGGTGCAGCTTTGGTGCACATCAGCATGTGTGAAAACAACATCCCTTCGAAAAGTTAGCGCAGTTAGTTGGCTAGTCTTTCAATGAAATGTTTACTTGCAGGTAAAAGTAGGTGTTAAAATACCTGTTAAAATGCACCAGAATGCAGGAAATGGCATCTACTTGATTAATTACTCTCTGGGGGACGACCTCCAGACCTCCCACCAGTGTGATGTCCCCACATTACAGATGTTTCTGACACCTCTGCTTATATGGACTGTATTTCTCACTATATACTTTTAAACCAAGTGTTTTAAACATGATTTTACAGCTGAAATGTAAAATGTTTATCTTTATTGTTTGGCATTTTGCATACTTGATAAGTATGCCACAATTTAAAAAAAAAATGCTTTAAATTGATTTTTTAAAAATACGATTCAAATCGATTTAATTAAGCCATGAATTGCAATGTGGCCTCCAGGCCAGCAGAGGGCGCACTCGAGTTAAACTACGTTCTTGTTCAATGTCACTATATGCAGCGCTACGTGTGCTATTGTTGTTACAAATCTCCTCCACTAGGTGGAGCCGCACCGGAGTCACCAGTAAGAATGGAGCATCACAGTGAACACATGGAGCAGAATCTGCTGATAAATGGAGGATCACGCGACCGACTCGAGCAAAGAGGTTAGAAAGGTTTTTTTTTGCAGTCCAGAATTTGTTTTTTACAGACTTAATTATTAATGTTGTTCTTGAAACCAAATATAACTCGACTTTGATGGTTCTTCAGTTATTGACATCATAAATGCAGTTATTAAACTACATTATTGTGTTTATTCACTGAGTTATCATCTCAGATTTTAAGAGAATAACGTTTATTAAATAGTACTATACCTTCATCTTAAATAACATGGAAACCTGACTCGTACCTTACCTTCAGTATGGTACCATACTTAAGAAAAAAAGATTAAATCATAAAATGTTTAATAATACAGCAGAATGTTCATCTCTGTGTGTTTTTTTTCTATAGTAATTTTACAATAAAAAGTTGTTTTATGAATAACCTTGTTTTCTTCATCATAATTTTTATTTTCCCAAAATGATATTTGAAAAGTATGGTTCATCTTACAGTGATCCCTCGCCATTCGCGCTTTAAGTTCCACGGTTTTAGTTATTTGCGGATTTCTCAAAAAATATATAATATAAAAAATTGCGGAAACATCACAGGATGTTGTGCGTGTTCTCTCACAGCGAAGATGTTGTGAGCCAGCCTGGTCCCTTTAAGAAGGTGGCCTTATGGGTAATGGTGTGGCCTTATGGGAAATGTAGTGTGTGTGTCGTAGGACGGCAGAATGAAAACGGGATAACATGAAAAGTGGAGTGAGCATAAACAGCAGCCCAGCGTGTATAGATTTACATTCTCTGTTAACCGACAGGAGCCCAACAATACAACCTGTGTGATGTTACAAGTTCCTGCAGTGACAGAATAAAGTGCTCGTTCCATGCAGAGAAAATCTGACTTTTCTTTTGTTGTTGTTAGCTTGTTAGCCGCTAATTACGAGCCAAAAATAGCACAAGACCAGTGGTTTCTTTACTACAGTTCAGAGACCAGAGGCTGTGAAGGTAACAGAAAGACCACAGTTGAGCCTTTGTCTTGTTTCGCTGCAGTGCCTCGCTACTTTTTTGAGGTTTTTAAACATATTTTGAACACATTATTTAGGCTCGGGGGGCTCTGGCTCCAGTTAGCGGATTTTGATTCACGCGGGGGGGCACCCGTCCCCATTAACCGCAAAAAATAAGGGATCACTGTATTATCAGCCGTCCTATATTTGGGCCAATCGGGTAAATGGTAAAATGGTAAATGGACTGCACATATTTACCGCTTTTCCACACCAAGGTGCTCTCAAAGCGGTTTGCATTGGCCTCTTATTCACCCATTCACACACACATTCACACACCAGTGGGCAGCAGCTGCCATGCAAGGTGCTGCCAACCCACTGGGGGCAGAGGTCAAGTTTTCCTCATATAGAGAAATGCAGTCATTTTTTTTCTTTTGTTTTTTTTGCATCCAAAATCATATCAAGCTGTTTTCACTTCTCTTCTTGAATACTTTGTTGGACAGTGGAAAATGACATTAAATATCTGCAATAAAGTCCTGGTCACACAGGGAACGGAAGAGTTGTGGTCCGCTTTGCTTGCTTTTTCTTCGTCCTCAGGTTTCACTGGGAACATTTCAAAAGCGGAGCACTTGCCAGCGCCGCCCCCTTGGCTGGATTCGTTACGTTACGAGATGGTCTAAATCACCTGGTAGCTTGCCTCTGTTTGCCTGACAGGCTTTTCTGCTATTAGGGGAGTTTTTTTTTTTTTTCCATTGTTTCCTTAATATAAATTTTAATAACATTATTTATAGTTAGTGATATTTGCTTGGGGAGGTCACACTCTGGGCCTCTGAAAAGCACCTGGAGACAATATATATATATTGTAATAGATGCTGTACAAATAAAGCTGAAAGTTGAAGCCCAGGTTGTATTTTCTACACACCCCTGATGTGAGAAGCAGCTCTAGCTCCACTTTCCTGATGCATGTATGACAGTTACCATGCCAACAGTCAAAGGAGTCTGTGCTCAAGTCTTTTCAAACCTGGTTGGAGAAACAGAGCCTCTACAATCCCCAGCAAGCCAGTGCGCATTATTAGTGTCCAGTTAGTTGATCTGTTTTTGCTGGAGCGGCAAAGTTCCATGAGACAAAGCGTCGCTTTTTCATATTTATCAGTGTGGTCTGAATAAGTAATGATGGAGATGTTGACGAAACAAATCCTCACCTATATTTGATCTGTATCGCAATGCACGAGAGCCTCCTGGCATGTTCCACCTCAGCCTGGCGAACTGGCCCCGTTCCAGCCGCCGGTACGCCGCCTGCTCCTTCTTAATGATCTTACATAAACCCGGTTTCGGTGTTGCAACGCTCTCTCCATTCCCAAGTCGCCATCCACACTTCAGTGTGAGCTTTCTAAGATGTAATTTTCATGGTTGTTCATCATGTATATTTGCAGCCACAGAACAGCACACTCTACTATTCTCCTTGATGTGGAAATTGTTTGACAGCTCCCTCACAGTCTTCTCTGCTTAAATCATCTGCTCACTGTGACGAACAGAACGCATCTCCTGTTTCCATGTCAGGCGCTGTTTAACATAATGAGATGGGTGGCTGCCGCCTTGTTCCTTCGGGTGCGTGAGGACTTTGTTGCGGAGGAGTGGACCACCGACAACACAGGGGGACGGCAGGTGCGAGATGTTTAGCTGTCATGCAGCTTGACTGCTGAACGGATATGCATCCTTCCCTCTGCACGTGTTCCCTTCTCTGATGCGTCATCTGGCTTTTCAGCCTTTTCAGTTTAACAGCTTCAGTCTGTGTCTTTAGTCAGTAGTAGCGTGCTGAACACTGAGCTCCGAAACACCTGCAAATCAATTATTGGACGCCCTTTTTGCTTCTCTCAACACGTCTGTTATGCAACCGGGCTTGTTTGTAGTCCCGCTGTGAACGTGTCTGCGGGGGAACAAAACGTTTCTAAACATAAAAATGTAAAAGTATCGTTGCAGAGGATGAGACTGAACAACGTAGACTGGAGAAATCTGTACTTCCACCTAATGAGCCTGAAAAAAGTGGATAATAGCTGTGATCTCTGCGCTCGTCGTCTTCAAAAACACGCGGCAGCACTCAAGACCCACCACTCACTGAAAACTTTATCGACATTCAATAATCTCCCTGTTGCCACTGTGACCCAAACGACTCTTCAACTGAAATCTGCTCGGGATTTATGAACAGGCCACGTTGTGTATGAACCTGTTAGGATTTCACAATTAGCTCAGAAGAAGTTTAGTGCAGTTCAGCTGGTTAAAGACCAAACTTTTATGGTCCTCAGGAATGACGCAGGGTCCACATTGTCACCCCAGTTTCCTCCTGACTTTCCTGACCTGGTGACTTCCAAAAGTCATTCAACACAGTCGAATGACATTTTGGCTCCTGGACTGAGACAATCAACAACATGTGTCTGAACTTGTGACTTAAAGCTGCCGGTCATCCGGATTTATGAGATAAAGGAGAATTATGCATGAAAGGACCTCGCCTGGAGTTATAAAAGAACAACAGTCCGACAGTCTTTGTGTGAGAGTGGCATATTAAACCTTTGTGTATTAAACTTTCTATTAGTCTTTTCTATTGGTCTCTTCTTGACACCGGATAAAATAACATGCAAAACCTTTCAAACGCGTCTGCATTATGAAATAATGATCATTTTAGAAGATACGCAGCCAAACAGTGATTTGCTTCGCTCTCTATATTTTAAAACAGGTCACTGTAACATCGAGATGACCTGTTACAGGTGTCTGACTGCGCTTCCTGCTGGTTCCTCTCGCAGTCCAAAAACACGGTAGGCTGCTTGGGGATCTGATCTCGCCTCTCGCACAGCGACACCGGTAATAAACTCTTACCCTCCATCAGCACCAATTTGAGAAATTTACTGTGTTTACTTATGCAGTATTGACTTGAGCACCGCTCCGTATTAGGCACATCTTGTAAAGCAGTAGGTGACATCCATGTGGGTTACAAAATGCTCTCACTGACTCATGCACTTATTCACATTCGCACGGAGAAACTCGCATCTGCTGAGATGTGGAACTGGATAAATATCAGACCAAAAAAACAGGTTTTGACAAATGATGGCACCAGCCGTTAATCGATAGGCAGACAGTTGTTAAAAAGTAAAATGATAAATAAATATAAGTCCTGGAAAAGTTCGGTCTTGATCCAAACAGATCCATGTGGTCTGATGAAACCAAAAGGGAACTGTTTGGTCGTAGTGATCATCGTTATAATCGGAAGAAAAAAAGGGGGAAGCGTGCACGTCAACCGTCAAGTCTGGCGGCGGCGGTGTTCTCCACAAAATCAGCATTATGGTGAAAGATTAACTGCATTTATAAGAAGTATATATACTAACTGAGTCAAAAGAAAGTCAATAAGAAAGTCTGATATAATAATTCAAAGTGATTCCTTATTGACATATAATAGGAAAGGAATAAACAGATGATGCAGCAAAGTGACACCTTCATTTATATAATGGGTCTAAAATGATGGAACAGTAGAAATATGTCTTATTTCTGGTTGGTTTGTAGTTTGTTTGATTTAAGAAAAAAATTCCACTTCACATGAAAAAGGGGATTAAACGCTTAAGCGCTGTGCCAAATGTGGACTAAAACCTTTTCTGATGCCTTTGAAACCAAGCAAAAGACATTTTCTTAAGCCTTTCAATAATCAGCACGGAGACGTCATTGTCATTTTATCCTCACATTTACTTGCATTCAGTTATTTGCATTTTGAATTCTCTCCGCAGCATGTTGGTGTTATTGAAAGCAGCCTTTATTAAACGTGACGTGACCGGGGAAGATGTTTTAGCGCCGACGGGTTCAAACCTGCAGGGATCTTGTGCCGCGTGAGCAGAAAAGTTTGTCTGGAAACGTTCCTTCAGACTCTTGAGTCTGGATCAGATGACTCTCCTCTGCTTTCGCTGGAGTCTCGTTTTCTCTCTTTCCTTCTGGCTGGCGCACACAGACACGTGCACACACAGACACGTGTGTCCTTCACGCAGGCTAGTTTTTTTAAAGGATCGGCCGTGCGCCGTTTATATGGAGCCCCATTTGGGTCATAATTCAATGAATAAATGAGTCTATTATTATGAAATACAGTCGTTTCCTTATTATGAAATATTTCCCATTATTATGATAATGGTTTAAATAAGAATGATCTTTTACATAATAATGTATTCATTTTTCATAAGAATTAGCTTTTACATAATAATGGATTCGTTTTTCATAAAAATGATTTGTGTGTCAATTACAGCAGAGAGGGCAGAGCCATTTATGTGATTGGCTGCTCTTTCATTCAGGCATAAGCAACAGAACAGTGAATATCGATAGTGGGCGAGAGGTGCAATGTATATACTCCAGGCCAGTAGGTGGCAGAATGCACCTCAGTTTACGGTTAAAAGTTGACATCGACTATGAAACATAACGCGAAATGTAGAGAAAACATGATTTTGACGGCATGGCGACAGGAGAAAGATCCTTTTCTGACTGTCTCCGAGAGGTAGCCAACAGGCTCGATGCGAGCGGCAAAATGTGGCAAAATGTCATTATTATCTAAAAGCTCATTCTTATGTAAAAGGAAGCAATTATGTAGAAACTCACTCTTAGATTTAAAAAAAAAGCCATTCTGAAATAAACTATTATGCATTAAACTAAGATTAAATAATAATAAAAATATATTTAATAATAATTAATTTTTTTTCATAATAATGGGAAATATTTAATAATAATGGGACATATTTCATAATAATGGGACATATTTCATAATAATAAACATGTATTTAATAATAATGGGAAACATTTCATAATAATGGATTCGTATTTTAATAATAAAATGCCTGTATTTCATAATAATAGACTCATTTATTCATTAAATTATGACCCAAATGGGGCTCCATACATTTGTGTTGCTGTTGTATCGTTCAGCTCAGTTTAACAGCTTCAGCAGACTGCTAACCTGAGTTATATTGATTGTTCATTTGTGGCATTTGGTGACTAAAGTTCTAAATGCATCTAAGGGGAAGTTATTTGTTCTCATTTCTCATCTATGTGTAAATCTGCTTGTTTCAGTGTCAGAGCTTCGTGAATGATAACATCGTTAAAGATAATAAGCTCTGCAGCTGTCCAGCCCTAGGGATAAGTTAGTCAATAATAATTCCTCATTTTAGTCTGAATTCATTCACACAATTGAGCAAATATTAATAAAAGGCACCTGAACTCAACAAGATCCTCATCAGTCATGTGGACAACATGATTTTAAAGGCCTCCGACTCAACGCAGTCGTACTGACAGGGACGTGGAACCTTGCTGAGTTCTGCGTTGCTCAGTGAGCTTTAGAGAACGTCATCTTCTTCTATGGTATGGATCGCTTATTTACATCCTGGCAAACGAAGACACGTCGAGAAGAAGAAGCTCCACCAGAGAGTTCTCATGGAGCTGGAGCTGGTCAGCACTGAGCAGAAACCAGTTCTGTTGCAAAGGATGAGACGAGATTGAAGAGTGCAGAGGCAGCGTGTACAGTACGTTCACTGAACGAGTCGAGGAAGAGGACGGGCGAAGATCCAGCTCTTGTTCGACCTCTGAGGGAAATGGATGAAGAGATGGAGTCCAGATATTAAACGTTAGACATGGTGGTGTCTTTAAATCTGGAAATGGTGTAGCTCGGGGACCAGTTGGAGGTTGGCACCATCCATAGGGTCTCCGTTGTTTTCGTTTTCTCCGTTGGCGAGCTGGTCGGAGAGGGCTTGCCATGTTGGAGAGCTCTTTACACAACATGTAAAGAGGTGTTGCCCCCCAACGTTTGGCTCTCTGTAATGTCGTAGATGGTGGGACCCGTACCACAGTTTGAGCACTCAAGCGCACTTGAGCGCCCTCTGGTGGTACGTGGGGGAACGTTCACGACTTTCCACATTTTTTCCACATTTTCACTTAAAAGAAATTCGGAAACATACAATGCATTATAAATACAATGTTTCAAACAAAATGTGTAGCTTGAAATAATTAAAATTGTCTTATAAAAAGTTTTTTGTTTCATATTCAGCTGCAGTGCAGATGTAACAACTTTTGAGTGTGTTTATTTTGCTCTGTCTGAGAGTATGAGTATGTGAGAATTGTTGGACAGAATTGTTGTAAATGTCTGATTCAGTAAAGCGGGGGTCACGCAACAGCGGACTCCGGTCCAGGATCTGGACCGGGAGACCCGTGACCAATGCAAAAAATAAGTAGTGTCATTTTCATATAGTGTTTTGAACGACCGTGGATATTTACAGCGGGTGCTGCTACTTCAGTTAATACGGCAATCTAGCGCTAGTCACAGACGTAGCTTAGAAACACGTGTTTGTTGTTGGCAACAGAGCCATGGCCAACATGATCCAGAACCAGATTTTATTGCACCTCCAAACCAAACCACACCTACATTATTCCCAGCAAACCCAAAATCAGTCACACGAGCACAAATTTAAGCATGTGTTAGCAAAGTGGGAGCGTGAAACGTCACTATGAGATGAAACACAGCACTTTTTTTTCTTGTTGCACTTTTTAGTTAATGTTTCCTGAATGTACATGAGTTTACTTTTTTTTACTTAAAGAGGCCTTCAATTCAAAAAGAAAGAAGAACAGTTCAAAGAAAAATGTTTTATGAAAAAGTCAACACCCTTTTTTGCACTTTTTAGTTTTTTCAGGGTTTAATTTTTTACTTGAAGATGCCTTTAATTCTTCAGGCGGGGACTTGAACTATTATTGATTTTATTCTGAGGTTTCACTTTTGGTTGATTTGAAATAAAAGCCTTAAGCTTATTTGACTGCACTGTACTGCTTTTACTTATGATAAAAGATATGGAATATGTTGGAATGTTTTCTGCATTTGAAGTTTAAATAAAAATTAGTTACTTTTTCAAAATACAGGACTTTGGTTCGGACCTTCTACTTCTCCAAAATTTAGTTACTGGACCTCTGTGGCTTTTAATTGAATACCCCTGCAATAAAGGAACAATTCAGGTAATAAATAACCACCATAAGGAATAAACATCTCTGTGTGTATAAAGCTAATTAAGAAGGCATATATGGTGGTACTCAGAGAGCTGGACAGTTTCTCAGGTGGTACGCAGTATTAAGAGTCTGAGATCCACTGCTGTAGAGAGTTTAACTTCCTTCTGTGCTTGTACAGTGCACATCCAGAAGAGCCAGAGTTTGAGGGGCACTTTTTCTTACGAAACATCGTGCTTTCGATTCCAAGATGTCTCCAAAGAGGTGTGATCTTGGTCGTGGAAGCTGGCTGATCGTGGATCAGTGGACGCCGGCTGGTGACGGACTGAACGTATTTATCTTCTCCTGACACCGAATGGAGAACTGATTTATGAACAAGGCCCGGCACGCTGCGGAAGGACCAGAGCTGACGAGTATGAGCGTCGTAGACGTAACAGTGGTCACAGTCGCCGAGTCTCGTGCTTTCAAGAATAAATCTATGAATAAATTCATTGATAAATATATGCATATATGCTTGATTGTATTGCTGAATATTTATATCACGGTATTTTTCAAAGTTTATATCAGTTTCATGGTATATCACGGTATTTTTTTTGAAGGCACAACTAGGTGTTAACCACATTTTCTGATCATTTCGAGAGGAATTGCTGCAGTAAATTGGCTCATATCTACACTAGTATTAATACAGGTTTGCATGGCCTCACAAAATGATACTATTTACAAAGAGGTGGCACTCTTGATTCTAATTAAGTGAAGGAATCAGAATGCATGATAGTTGCAATTAAAATACAGAACCCTTTTATTTTTCAAATTTTGCTAATAACTTGAAAAAACATATTTTGTAAAAAAATCAACATTAACTACACAATTTAAACAATGTTATCGAGATATTTTAACAAATAAATAGTAAACAAAGTATGCAACTTGCAATATTCAAGTTTTGATTTAAAAAAAAAGGATTATCCTGTAGCAGCATAGAAACAATGCATTCCTTGTATTCTAACAAAGCTTGTATTCTTGCGGCTTAGGTGGTGTAGCAGACTGCTGTCGTTGCCTTCCCACGGCTACAACTTTTTAGCTCGGCAACATTTGCAGATTATTGTAGTTTGTTGGACGTCGTCTTTTTTAAACCCAAAGAACTTCCACACAACAGACACGGCTCCTCGTTCAGGAAGAAGTTCCTCAGTCTCATGTTGCCGTTCTGGAGCTTCCACTTCGGGACTTACGCTGTTTGCAGCCATCACCGTTTAACCATAAGCTAGTAGCGTGTTGTGCCTCCGGTGCCACTGCAAAACAGTCCCCTGTCAAACAATGTTCTGCTGCACTTACGTTCCGCCGCGCGGCGTTCCCAACGTTGTGTACGCTACAGTACATACTCACCGGTATTACGGTATATGAAAAATTCATATCATAAGAAAAATAAACTCCGGTATTCGGTATGAACCGGTATACCGCCCAGCACTACTTGCATTTTTTTGTCTCAGACTCCCCACATCACATCAACACTGAAGCAAAGATGACACAGCACAGCTCCTGTCAGGCAGCGAGCGCGGTTTTTACCCGACGGAGACATGCGGCTGTAATCTGTGTGTGTCTGACCGCCAGCAGTCGTGCGCACTCATGAGTCACCGGCGCTGCACATGAGACAACCTCCAGGAATGACATTTGAGCGAAATATTACTCGTTTCCCGGAAGAGCCCTCTCCTTGTGGTTCTGGGCGTTTGTCGCCCAGGAAGTAATGAGGGACCACGGGAGCTGCTCTGGATGCGCCACAGATTAAAAATGACCAGGATACGGTCGCTTTGGACCAGGACAAACGAGATTAGCGGGTTTGGTTGTGTTGGTTTCACCGTTAGTCTGTTATTCAAAGATCTAAACAGACACCAAATCCAGGGGGGTGGGGGTGTCTTCATCACATCCTCGCAGCCTTAATCTTAATTGAAATTAAAAGAGGGACTGATTCTTTGCAATTAAAAAATACACTGCGTGTATGATATAATAATGAATAATGTGAGTGATGAATGGGGAATCTCGACAAACCGCAGTACAGATACTGTATCTCCAGTCCCCATCTGTCAGGTTGTTATGAATGCCTGCTGGCTTCCACACTAGATTAACTCACAGCTGCTGAGGAGCTGCACCCACGCTGCTCAATGCTTCTCTCTCGCCGCCTTTTGCCTCAAAACAAAGCTCTTCAAATGAGTGTGGGATGACTTTTTTGTTGAGAAACTTTTTGATAAACGGCTGTGTGGGCAGAGTTGGAGGATCTTTAAGTTGTCCTCGGAGTAGATGATTCCTCTGACAGAGCGAGCCTCTCGCTCTGCTGCAGGCGTGCCGCCGCCGCCGCCGCCGCCGCCGTGAACGCTTCGGTCCAGATGCAATCCGTCCGTCCACGCTCACCGTCGCTCCCCGTCACGGGCAGCAAATCTCTTTTCTGTCGTAAAAACCATCTCTAGTGAGCACAAAAACAGGATTTTCTAAAAGAACGTTGACTTATCCTTTTTCTAAATAAATGAATAATGAACTGTCTTTTAAAACCGATACCGATAACTTTCAGCTACTAAAGGCCGATACCGATAACCGATAACACACACATACACCTAAGATCATTACATCAATACTATGAACAAAATCAAAAACAGTTTTAAACTCTTTAAATGAACAGATATTTATTTTTTTCCAATGAAAAATTATTGGTAAGCCTCTCAAAAATGTTCGTAAAGCTATCAAACAAACCTATTTGAGATCTCACATCAACTTAAATAAGGTTCATTACTGACTGATACTAAAAATAAAGGCTCCCTGAACTGATGGAAATACATGCATCAGAATTACTAACTGAAAAAGATTTACGTTTTAAAGAATTTTGACTTGTGGTTCCATTTAAATTAATACCTTTAAAGTAAATGAGGTTCAGTAGTTTTTGTTTTTTTTTAATCTCATGGAAGCTTGAGATGGGAGAGATGAGGGAGAGGAGAGGGGAGGGGACACTTGCTGCTGGCTTGCTCACGTTAGCGTTAGCTCACGTTAGCGCGATTTCAAAACTCCATGGAAGCGATGGTTGTGTTTTAGGTGGCTGATTGGGTTTGACGTGTTAAAGCTTGTACTTGTGCTTCCCTCCTCGTAGAATTCACTTGGAGCATTTGTCACAAATAATCAGCCAACTATCTTCTTCTGAAACTTTAACAAAGTTCTATACCATCGCCGCCATGTTGTTTGCTGTGATCAGCACGCTGTGCAGCATGCTGTGTTCAAGGTGTAACGTAAATTCCCACGTTCCTTCATTTGCTAGTTGTTCTTTTAGCCTTTTCTATTTTTTTCTTTTTTTATGTGTAACTTGTGGGAAAATACTGTGAATATCAATTCAAGTCAGCAACTACCAAAATTATGACTGAGTTAACAAGTGGTTTTCTGGCATGAGGGGTATTCTTGAGGGTTTTTTTTCCTGATTATGCCGACAAAACTTGAACATAACATTCACTTCCGGTCATTTAAGGCTCAGAGGGAGCGAGGCACTGCTGTGTTGACAAAAATATATATGTTATTGGGGCTATTCGTCATGATATCATACTTATCGGAATGATGTCATAATTTCCTGTTATGCACCTCTAATAAAGGAATACAGCTTATTATGATTATTAAGTCTAATTTGGACTTGGAACCCATGGTTTTAAACTGAGAAAACATGTGAAATAATTATAATGTCACACACAAGGTCCTTTAATGGTGTATTAGTGGAACTATGCTGTTGTGACATTTCTCTCCTCAGGGTTCCTTTCAGACATTTCTGCTGCGGTTCAGACCTTCAGCATCTGTTAGGCTGAGCAACCATGGCGACGGGGAGAGTTGTTTACAGGTGGAGGCTTTCTAAAGTCCAGGTAATACCCAGAGAAAGCCCCGAGAGCAGGCGGGCTGAAGAGGAGACGTTGGAAACAGACAGGAACAAAAACGGGTGAAAAAGATGAAGAAGTCCAAACCATTTATTCAGTATTTCACTGACGTATGGATTTGAGAAAACGCAGGCGGAAAGAAAGTGCAGCCACAGCAGGAAGTGGAGGAGAGATGAAGGAGAACAGATTTCCGTCCCGGTTGGTGCACAGACGCTGCAACCTTGATAAGTTTCAATTAAATTAATCCCGTTTGCTGTGGACAGGATTGATTAGAACTCGTGCCAATGAAGAAACTGCATCCAGATTTATCCGATACTTTCCATTTGATGCTTTCTTCCTCTACTCTGTCCTTTTACATGCTCTTTTTAAGAAAACTTGGGAACAACCACCTCACTGTAAAGCGTGTCAGTCGCTGCAGATGACACGAATGACGGCAAATTACACTTTGGTTTACCGTGACAAGTTAACAGCAGAGTAGCGTTATTAGGAGAGGATGGAAGCTTTCAAACGGTTCAGATCCACATGAGGTGATCCCACTTTCCTCTGCTGGCATCCAACGTGTTTCTTTCATCTTGTTTGTTCTTGTTTGTGGCACGAGTGCAGCCGAGGAGTTCACAAGTAGCAAATCTCTCGAGGCGCGAGTGCAGTGTGTAAATGAATGGGTGCAGTACTTAAAAACCTTCAAGCCCGTAAACTCATTTGCACAAAGGCATGCTGGGTCGTTTGGGTGTCTGGGAAGTCTTGCCACAACTTCACGGCATAAACTGAAGTGCACATGCATAAACAAACAGCTGTATTTCAGTTCTTTTATGTAGAAGGGCTTCAAACGAGCACGGGAAATGAACTAAACTGTTGACAAAGAGCAAAAAAAATGACAATCTGCAAATTAAACGTGGTAAACGTGGTCCAGCACGTCGCTTTGTTCCTCTGTGTTCATGTGCACGGGGCAGGAAATCAGTGGAAAAGATATCACATCATCTCTTTTGCACTGCTGCACTCACACCACAGCATCTGACCATAATTCCATATTCAATTTCTGCAACAAAACGCACATGGTACAAAAAAAAACGGCATAAGCAGAGCTGCATATGACGAGCCTCTCCTGCAGTTACAGACCCCAACGCGTAGCTACCAACATGGCAGCTTTACCAAGAGTGCAACGTGGTGTCAAGGTGTGGTTGGAGGACCCAGAGGTCTGACTGGACTGTTTGAGTCGTGGTCAGCGCTGAACAGGAAACTGCAGCCGACTCTTGTCAGCACCATAATTACTCTCAGTGCGTATTCAGAGAAATATGGCATTTCATGGCAAACGGTCTGCATCTTTATAGCAGATTTTAAACCTTATCTGTAATCTGCAAAGCTCTTTAACGCCCTTTAAAGGTCCCGTATTATGTAATTCTGATCCCCGTTCATAACGATCAAACACCACGATGGAGTCGTTTTACTTTGATTGCAACTGAAGATGCCCTGGGTCACTTAGATGGTGCATCCTGAATCTTTTATCTTCTCTGTGCTCCTGGAGCTGCCCTCCTCGGCCTCCTCCTCTCTGTCCACGCTCGCTCCGCTGTCGCTGTCGCTGGCTACCTTCCTGGACCAATCAGACACGCTGCTGCCAGTCATGTGTGGATATGACGCCACATGGATATAGATCAGGGGTGAGCGATCCCAATCCAATGAATGGATCACTATCAGCCTTTCACCCGTAGAGAGCTGGGATGGACTCCAGCAGATCCCCGTGACCCTTCAGAGGATTAAGCAGACATAGATGATAGATGGATGGATGGAAGGATGGATCACCATCAGCTTGTCATCCAGATCTGCACAAGACCATTAACAACCCATTCATTTGAATCAGGTGTGCTGAAGCAGGATAACATCTCAGACTAGCAGGACACCGGCCCTTGAGGACTGGACTTGCCCACCCCAGGTATCGATGCATGGGTGGAGATCTGCCTTGGACCCTCTCTGTGCACCAAAGTGCCAAACGTGAGGTCATCTGTAGTAAAGGTAGTTTCACTAATTGCTTCATCATGGCGTTGCGCTCCATTTTCTCTTAGTTTGCCTTCAGTAAATAATGGCGCAGTGCAACATGTTGTGTATTGTTCGTCTGAGGTTGTTGTTGTATGAAAACTGCATTTTGGAGCCTTATTATATAACACTGATTCATGAGTCCATGATTTTTCCTCTAGATTCTGGCCTGTTGAGGGACATCGCTTCTGATTATCATCCTGACTCCATCAAGTCGCTAAGTTTTGACACGTAGGCATCTGAAGAATGATCTCAAGGTCCTCCAGTTGTTCATGTGATGGTTTAAAGACGTCTGTTTTTTTGTTTTTTACTGATAAATTGTCATTACCGAGAAGAAACTCACTTTGTTCTTCTGTCATAGTCAGTGTAATCGTTTAACTGCTGGTTGACTGTCTCACTAGAACACTATATATAAATGTATGTATATATATATAAATGTATGTATATATATATATATATATATATATATATATATATATATATATAAATATATTAGGGGTGGGCAAGTTAACATGTTATTATGATGTTAACGCATTGATTTATTATCGCTGACATTTATTTTATCGCGCGTTAACGCATGTTGCTAACATGCTTTTGTTTTGAAAAGTCTGTTACTGGCTGCTGCGGAACCGTTAAACAATCAGCAGGTAAACATGCGAAAAAGATAAAACAGACATGGAGAACGGTAAAAATCCGTGAACTTTACAGTTCAGGTAGCAACTCAGGTAGCAATATTAACAATTCTGTCTAAAAAAAAAAAAAATTCTGGACTGCAACAAAACTTTTGCGTCATTCCTCCATGTTCCATCAGATCTGCTCCATGTGTTCACTGTCCTGCTGTTCTCTAGCTGGTTACTGCAGTGCGGCTCCATCTAGTGGCACAGATGTGTAATGACAACAGAAAGTCCAGTCCTCCATTATAAAACTAATTCAATTGTCGCCAGTTTTTTAATTTCGTATTTTTGATCCAAGTCTAAAATTGAAATATTAATTTTACAGGAATTTTTTTTCATTTTTCTGTTAGATTTAAAAACGAAAAACGTAATAAATTGTAACTTTTAGTTTTTTTAAATTTTTGATTGACAATTGAAAATGGAAAGAATGAATGATTCACAAATTGATAAACTTACAGAACTTTAACATTGAATTCAATATTTGATTTTGCTTATACAATGCAATTAATCGTGATTAATCAGGGAAATAATGTGATAAAAAAATTTTTATTGTTGCCCAGCCCTAAAATATATATATAATAATTATAATGATATATTATCAATTATATATTACTTTATAAGTAATATATATTGTACTTCTAAAGTAAGATATATCTAAATCTTACATTTTACAGTTGTGTCGACCTGATTGAAAGAGTCTGTAAGGACCGTGTGATGTGTTTTGTTATTACGTGTTTTGATAAAACCCAAAGCCTTCAAACTAGAGAAAACATTCCATCATTCCATTCATGCATCCATCAGCCCATCAGCCGACGAGCAGTCAGTTCAATTCCTCTGAACTGTAAAGTGGCAAACATTCCTTTCAATCTTCCTTCCTTTAAAAAAAAAAAATGCAGGTCTGGTGAACAAAGCGTGTACGTGGGTGTTATTTAGAGAGAACCGAGCTCATTGTTTATTTTGTGTCAACAGCGAGGTTAAAAACGCGTAAAAGTACATGTGTTCCTGACACCACAAAAAGGAGCGAGCCTCCTCTGCGCCTGCCGTGGAATGTGTTTATGTGGGTTTTTTTTTTTGTTGCATTCACATGATATAACATCTTCAGGGAAAGCGTGTGCAGTTTTAAGGAATCCTTTTGTTAATTTCAGCATTGCTTTTATCTGTCTTCTTCTGCAACAACAGCCGCTCCACCCCCATCAGTAGCGACCCGGGAGGAATTGGGGGGGGGGGGTGTCCTTCACTTCCTCTTGGCATGCTGCACCGATGTTTGAGTCTTTATGGGTTTTATACATTTTTTTATCTGCTCTCCTATAATCGCAGAAACACAGAGTAACCCAAGCATGCAAAGCCTCGCTCACCAACCCGGTCACACTCAGATATGGATCCTGTCAAACACGCAACACAAACACGGCCGAGATCAGCTGGCGCTGTGGAGCATATCTGCAACTGCCCCCCCGCCCCCCACCTGCTTCTGTGATTGCTAAGGCCCAACATGTGAGATTCTTAAGCTTCCTGCTTATTACCACTCCGCTTCCTCCTCCGACGCCATCCTGAGCTCGCACATCTCCTGTAACAAGTTTTAAAGCTTCCTCGAGCATTACCATCATCCCTCGCCACGTTTTCAACCTTGAAAGGAAGATGGAGAGTTTTAGAGGATTGTCTTTTCACTCGGTTTAGTTTCAAAGAGAACAAAACGTCTCTGCTTGTTACAAAACAGTTTATTATCACCGGAGGAAATGAAGTTCGCTGTTTGAGGAACAGATAAAGAAAGTGTAATTGAGTTCAATCCAATTTAAAGAAGAGAAACCTTACTGTATATAAACTAAGCACAGAAAGGAAGGAAATGTGTGTTTGGGAGATTATTTATTTTCTTGTTCTTGCCCATAAATCTGGGGCAGTTGGAAAGCCTGTAGATTTCCTGCATTCATGGGATGAACAGCAGAGCTGAGCACGTGGATTGTGCCCATGAAAGATCTGCCAGATATGCTCTGTCAGGGCTAAACAGTTGACTTTTGTACAGGGTGCATGGCCATGACCTATGGGGTTCCCCAGGGGTCAATCCTGGGACCCTTATTGTTCAATCTGTACATGCTTCCATTAGTCCAGCTAATATGCAGCTATAATGTGTCCTACTACAACTATGCAGATGATACTCAGATCTATGTGTCACTGACAGCAGGAGAACATGGGCCTGTAGATTCATTGTGTCACTGCATCGAACAGATCAGTGTGTGGATGCAAAACAACTTTCTCCAGCTAAACTCAGACAAAACTGAAATCATTGTCTGTGTTCCACAGAAACAAAAAGAAAGTGTTATCAGTCATCTGGAGACTCTCTAGAACCTAAAAATCAGGTCAGAAATTTAGGGGTAATTTTTTATTCAGACTTGAACATTAACAGCCACATTAAAGCAATAACATCAGCAGCTTTTTACCACCTAAAAAACATTGCCAGAGTCAAAGGAGTAGTGTCTAAACCAGATTTAGAAAAAATAATCCATGCGTCCGTCTCCACCAGGTTAGACTACTGTAACAACCTGCTCACTGGGCTCTAAACCAGCTGTAAGACAGCTCCAGTACATCCAGAACACTGCTGCACGAGTCCTGACTAGAACCAGGAAATACGGCCATATTAGTCCAGTCCTGAGGTCTCTGCACTGGTCCTGACTAGAACCAGGAGATACGACCATATTAGTCCAGTCATGAGGTCTCTGCACTGGTCCTGACTAGATCCAGGAGATACGACCATATTAGTCCAGTCATGAGGTCTCTGCACTGGTCCTGACTAGAACCAGGAAATACGACCATATTAGTCCAGTCCTGAGGTCTCTGCACTGGTCCTGACTAGAACCAGGAGATACGACCATATTAGTCCAGTCCTGAGGTCTCTGCACTGGTCCTGACTAGAACCAGGAGATACGACCATATTAGTCCAGTCCTGAGGTCTCTGGCTTCCTGACAGACCTGAACTCTGACAATGTTCAGATCCAGACTGAAAAACAGTTCTGTTTAGATGTGAACATGACAACTGAAAGGATCTTATCTGCACTCTTCATTTGTAATCTAATTTATTTTTCTTTTAAATTTGTGTTTTATTTAATTTATTAATGATTTTTTTAATGCTTGTATGGAAGGATTATATTTGCCTTCCTGTCTCTTTATGCATCTGTAAAGCACTTGTGCAGGAATTGTGCTCTACAGATAAACTTGCCTTGCAGAGTTGTTTGGTGGACTGGATGATTGACACCTGAAGGAACAAGACATACTGGCAACTGTATTGTGTGGAAGAACCGTACACAGATACAGATATGGGACATCCGTACGGGACCGCCACTGTCTGCAGAATTTCATCTCGACGCTTCGCCCTTTGCCTGTCTCTATCATCTCGTTATGTGGAACGCAGTCTCTAGTTTGCAGACGCTGATGTACCAGGACGGACTCCAAATAATGCTGCAGCTTGGTTTCGTAGAGCACCAGCTTGAAGTGCTCCTATCGCACAGGCCCTGTCCAGATCAGTCTGAAGCAGGGGTGCTGATTCCAGCTGACCCAAGCTCACAGATGCTGAGATTTGTCAGCACCCTGGGGGTACCAGAAGTTCAAAATAAGTCAATAGCAACAGTAAAAATAAAAAAAAGAGAATGTTTGGCCTTGGCAGGGATGATTTGGTAAATCTTTCATGGGCACAACCCTCATACTCCCTGAGCTCTGCTGCTCATCCCACAAGCACGTGCTCCGAACAAATGTGGCATTATTTAAAAGGATCAGTATCAGACTTTCCAAAGGCCAAAGAAAATCAGTTTACTGTATATAGTGCCTTTTAACCTTGTTGTAATTCTCATTCTGTAGATGCTACCACTCAGATTCACGGTTGCCGCCATGCTTCCAGCCAGTTTCCAGCAGAAGGTAGAGAGGGAGTCCTCCCCTACCCCAAGGAGATAAAACAACAACAAAAAAAAAAATCATCTCTGAGGTGCCCAGAGGCTCAAACATATGCTGTGGTATTTCCACGTAGAGGCTGGCACCAGGAAATGGACACAAACGCAGGGCTCAAAATGCAAGTGAGAAAACAGGCTTCAGTGGTCGCAAAGAGCAAAGAGCAAAGACTGGCAGACAAATCCAAAATAAGCTGGGTAGAGGCAAAAACCAGGTAAACAGGCAGGGTCTTAGATTGAAGGTCAAATCGAAGAAATGGGGCCAGAACGCTGGGAATAACGTAGGGAAACAGAGACGACCTGCTGCAGAACAGAAGGAGAGGTAAGCTCAAATACACAGAGAAGGGAAGGATAACGGGGCCACCGAGTACGACGAGGGGGGGAGGAGATCACACCAAGCGGGAAAGCAGGAAGTGAGGTGACTTGGAATGAAATGAAATGAGACAGAAAACATGAGCACCAAAGTCGGAGGTGAAAATGAACGTGAAATATGAAGGAAGGCAGCAGAGCAGGGCATGACCACGGCCTAGACGGCCGGGGCGAACCCTCGGGTTGTACAGAGCGACTGTGAAGCCTCTTTTCTCACGCTGCTGTTGTGCACGGCGACAGCCATCATCCAGCGAGTCGCGGGACGATTTACTGGGGGTTTCCGATAGAGGTGGGCGGATCGTGCCAAATATCGATAATATCGATACCAACGCTGGTATTGATATCGAACGATACTCATGTAAAAAGATCGATACTCAAGCTTTTTTTCTTTTCTTTTTTTGAGTATTCAGGTAGATAAAGTGGTCATCTTCAGCATCAACTCGTACATGTTACTTAAGTCAAAAGTTACTGGAGCCAACTCAAAAAAATATAGTTAAGACCTTGAAATAACCTAGTGCATAGTGCTGGGCGATATGGAAAAAAATCATATATCACGATATGGACTATTTTATATCACGATAACGATATATATCACGATATACCATAATAAAGTATGTTTTCAGTTATTCTCTGAAAAGTTTGACAAAAAATTCATTGCTTACTTTTCAACTTTATTTTGAAAGGACATTTAGCTGAAATGTCACAAACATACATTTTAGTGCAGCAAAAACAGGTAGGTACAGAAGTACAGTAGCTTTCACATTTTTTTTTAAAGTGCACAACAGTTTCTGAGAGGAAAAACACATTTTTGCACTGAAGTTCAGCTATAAAAAATAAACACAAATTATTTTTCAACTTTCTGAAATCTGTAACCTTGTAGTGCAAAGTTTGCAAACCAATATAAAGTGTCTAAAGTAAACATCAGGGTTGAAGAGAACTCTGTTTAAGGCATTAACCATGAATAAAAGTGCAAACATAAAAGGCTACTTTGTAGAAGTAGATCTGATTCTATCAAATTTATCGTTGCAGGTTATTTAATAACATATTTGCTGTAACAATTGATAAAATTAGGTTAGAAACGATAGAAACGATAGAAGAGAAATGGCACGATACACACTTTTATATTGTCCCCACGATATGTATGGTCATATTGCCCAGCACTACTAGTGCATGTCATGTATCCCATTGAAAGGTGTTATCTAAGATAAAATAAACATTAGATAATCCTTTATTTATCCCACAACAGGGACATTTTTAGACTTAAAGCAACAGAAAAGTTCACACAGTGCAATCAAAATTACACAAGCATTGAAATATATAACATAAATAAAAATCGTTGAATGACATAAAGTTTGACAAAATTCTATTTTTGGCTTTAACAATATAATCCAAAGAAAAAAAATCCCAAAAGTTCATGATAGATTAAGCTGTAATATGAAAAAGTATCCGTATTGGTATCGGTATCGGTATCGGCAATACTGGCTCTAGATTTACTTGGTATTGGATCGATAACAAAATTCCCAGTATCGCCCAGCTCCAGTTTCCAACAGACTTCCTGCATGCAGGGGTCTTCAAATGATTCGTCAAGGCCTCCCAGCCCCTTCAGCCGAGCCACACAGGAGAAACAGCGGCGCTGCTGGCGAACGTCCAAAGAAGAACCTCCCGGTTCGCCCGCATCAGAAATGTGCTAACTGTTGCTGACGTCTCAGTTAGCAACAGCTGCTCGGCTAAATTTCTCCCTCAGACCCTTCGGGCGATTCTCAACCAATCACAGGGCACAACAAAACATATTCTGTCGGGTTTTTGTTTCCAGCTCAGAATTGAAGCTAAATTGCTGAGGGAATGCTCTTAAATTAAACGGCATCCGGGCCACTTGATTGGTTTAATTTATATTGCTTTATTTGATGTGGTACAAACAAATTCAGCCCACCTTGCTGTTAACATGGATGTAAAATCTTGCTATGGAGTTTTGCACCAGGTATGCTTGTTTCTGCTCTAATGTTGGGAACTTTAAGTTTTTCTTTCTTTCCCAAATATTGGCTTTCTGTTATTTCCAAGTCCTCATTTTCATCTGTGCTGCTGCTTATGACTTTAAAGGTGAGGAGCAGAGTGATGCTGAAGCAGCTGCCGATCACATTGTAAAAGACACAAGAGAGTTGTGACGTCTTCAGCATCGAACGTGCTTTTATGTGCAAATCGGCCATTGTGGTTGCATGTGTGCGTCATACTTAGTGTGATTAAAAATAGCTTGAATGATCGATTTGTCATTTGCCTGAAGTAGCAGAACCACTTCCCAGGAAGAGGATTTTAACATCCATGAAGTGGAGGGAAACGTAGACTGTGATTAAACGATCCGGTGCTGAAGTAATCCCATATCCACACTAATCAAATGCCTCTTGACCAGTCAAATTACTTGTTTGGAAATGAATTATCGTATAAGGCTTTGACAAACAATCCAATTGGGATATTTATTTAAAAAAAAAAAAGAAAGAAAGAAAAAAAAAAAAGAAGCCAGCGCTGGGAATTCAAAGTGGCTCATTAAAACGTGCTGTCTGTATATCACGTTATTGTATATGAAGTTAAAATAAAGTGACTGAGCGAACACCACTGCTGCTCTCATATATTACACCCCCCCCCACCCCCCCACCCACCCTGCCCTGCGGGAGATGGCTAACACCCTGCATATAAATGAGTGAAAGTTTCAAGACAAAACATAAAATATCTTGGGTTCAAGCTCCAAGGAAACAAGTCAAAATTAATTTCATGATTACTGCTGTATTCTTTTTTTAAATTTGCATTATCCATAATGCCCCAGGTCTTTTCTTTTGAGTTTGTTTAAAAAGAAAAAAAAAACAAGCTGATGCTCTGAGATGAAATCATAAGGAACTCATAATGAACACAGAAAAATACCACTAAGGAACAAAACAAGCCTGTTTCAGTATGAAAGCAGCTGAAGCGACTGATGCTTTGCACTTTACTGTGCATAATGTTGACAGTGTGGTCCAAACATCATTTAGCTGCATGACTGATGGAGCTAAAACTCACTCCGTGACAGAGTGAGAGCAGAGGGGAGTTGCTCTGATGTCCCAGCGAGCATTTGTTTCTGAGTAAGGTGTTCGGTGATGAATGGGAGCAGAGTCGGGCCCTTCAAATGGCCCATGAGTTGCTCGCATCGATTTTTGGTCCCCCATGAATAGTTGCTGGGGAAAACAAAGCTATCGCCTAGTTTATCTCCATACAGCGTGCTGCATGGATGGGCAGCGGCTTCGGGTTTGTGCATTTACACAGCAGCCGTGTTCCCGTGTATCACTGATGATCAGATTAATGGTCGAAATGAAAGTGCCTCATGTGACCATCCAGAGCAGAATAATCTGATTCAGGGCAATCAAAGCTTATTCAGACTGAGGGCCTGATCTTCCGCCAGATCTGCTAAAGCCACTATTTAGGGATAGGGTGTAGCGGGAGGGGCGTTCCCCCGCAAAGAACACAATCTTCCACCTTGCTAAATCCGCTATCCCACCTGCGCTACCCGCTACATTATACATAGGAGTGGTTAGGGCATTCCACAGGGGCGGCGCTAGGGGGTAGCTTGCAGTTGCTATAGCAACCCCAAAATATGGCCTAGCAACCTCAAAGCAACCCCAAGAATGGAGACTATTAAAAATGAAAAAAAAACATCTTAATTGTGTTAAATAAAATAAAAATTGTGGCAATTTAATTTAAAATTAATTTCATGTGATTTTGTTCTAAATTAAAATAAAAGGAAGACAATTAAAGATGATGAGAGAGAGACTCGTCTTGCGAGATCTGGCCTGCAGGGGTCACGCGAAGTCAGCTGGGAAAAAAAAAACGGGCCGTTAGAAAAGTTACATCAAAATGGAGCGCTATCTGTTGAAGCGTAAGTCTGCCAGATCTCTTCTGATGTGTACTTATGTGAATATTAACTGGTTAAAATGTGATGAACAGGTTATTGTTAAATGATTTGTAATCTGGGCTGTTAATGTGCATTTCTCACTGCTGTGAAAAGCAGCATGACTATATGGTAAAATTATTCAGATTCAGACAACTTTATTTATCCCCGAGGGGCAATTGAGGTCCAACTGAGCAGCATTGTGTTTACATGGGTATTAACAATACAAATGAGATTGACAGAACTAAAATAGAAATAAATATAGTATATACAGTAATTACACAATTTGAAATGCTAAATTATGTAAAGTGACTGGAGTGAATGAGGTAGGTTTGCCCTTTCCGCAAACTTGTATAATAACGAACTTCAAATTGATTTTTTTTTTTATCTGTTTCATGGCATGCGCGCTAGTTTCAGATAGCGCTGATTAGAATGGAGTTGGCCGGTAATGACATACATATCCATATTTATGCAATTTAATTGGTATTGCAGTAAATTGTCCAGCAACTCCATACAATTGTTTAGCAACCCCTAAGCAACTGCAATGAAAATGTTTTGCCGCCGCCGCGTTCCATCTGTTAAACCAATCAGTGCGTCAGTAGCCATTGCCTTTAAGAGCAGGTTGCACTACCCGCAAACTGCTATGGAGCATCTTTTCATCCAGATCAGAGCAGCTCTCATACGCAGCTCGTCTGGGACTCTGCTGTAGAGCTTCCTCCTCTTCCTTTCTCCTCCTCCTCTGCACTGATATATACATAAAAATATTTTTACACAGACAATTCCTATCAGCTACCTGAAAGTCCCAGATAGTTGGTGTCCTCCCAGTAAACACGCTCTGGTCGTCTATGGTTTAACTGGCTAGCAAGCCGTTTAAGACGATCCCAACTGAGTTCAAATTACGCCTTTTATACAAGAGTTAATTCAAGAGGTAGAGCCATTTGTGCACGTCCACATGCGACCAGGTGGACAACATTGTTGCCATTTGGAAGCGCTCTTGTACGCCCCGACATGGGGGGTCGGCAGGGTGCAACCCTAAACCTGCGATCGCAAGATACCAAGTTTGCGGAAAGGGCACACCTACGATGTGAATAAGGAAGTCGGTATAACGGGTAGCAGCTTTAGTGAGCGGAAGATTGTATTAGCAGTTAGCGGAGTTTCCTGTACCCGCAATTTGCGGGTAGCGGCTAGTGTTAACAGGTAAGGGGAAGTGTACGATCGGGGCCTGAGACTTTAAGTGGTGAAGTGTAAACCTTTAAAAAGTATAAGCAGCTGAGACTATAATGAAAGAAAAACAGTTTCTCTGTTTGGATGACAGCGTTGTTCCTGCAGTTTTTTTTTTTTTTTAAACTTGGTTAACTGAGGTGAGCTGAAACAGGAAACTACTTGGAGCTTTCTGGTTACGTAAGTCTCCTCATCACTCCGTAGCAAGCATGTACACAGTTTCTGTTGAACAGTAAACTGATCTGAGACCACTCAGCTCTGTAGAGTGTAGAGATTTTTTTTTTTTTTATCAGATCATCCATCATTTGCATATGGGCAATGCACTACATTTATAGAGCATTTTTCTAGTGTTGTTGACCATTCAAAAGTGCTTTTACGCTACAAGCCAACTTCACCCATCCACACCTACATTCTCATGCTTTTCTCTTCATCTAAAAAGAATCTATACAAAGATTATTTTTTGATCAAACGCAATTGTGCACCAGTGAATGAACTGAAGGTAATGTGGGGTTCAGTGTCCAGTGACACTTTGGCAACGTGGACTCCACAAGGCCGCTAATTGAACCACCAGCTTTCTCCCTGGCAAGCAACTACTCTTTGAAGGAGGAAGAGGCGCACAATAAACTGCTGGCAAGTTATAAAGCCTCGCTTGCACTCTGCCCCCCGTTTTATAGACGACATACGGAGCAAGGCTACATGCTGTTCAGTTTACTTTTTTAATAAAAGCTGCAGCAGAACATGGCTTGCATGAAATAGCACGGCAGCAGCTTCCGTTCTTCCACTGAATGAATTAGATTTTATCAATAAAAAAGGTAAAAAAAAAAAACAAAAACATAGTTCTTCTGTTATTTTGCTCATTCTGAGGCAGGGAAACAGAAAACTCTGCTTTATTCTGCATCAGCATGAGTTGAAATCTCTAATCAGAATGATGGAGGATAAACCAAGCCAATAAAAGGAACATATACGAAAATACAGTGATGAGAGAATGTACGGGAACCCTCTGGAACTGATTGTTTTTCTGCATCAGTTGCGAAAAAAATGTTATCTGGAACACAATGTGTTTGTGTTGATAACATAAAAACCAATATTATTTCTTGCGTCTGCACTGAACACATGCACAAGAGATTCACATTACTGGAAGAACAAGTCGGTGAATCTTTGGAGTTGGTCGAACATCCATCAGGCAGGCAGGACGCCAAACAAATACCTTCGATATCTCTGCGTCAGGCCTGAACAGCGTTTAGGAGGAATATTTGACTATTCCTCTGCACAGAAACAATTCAGCTCAAACACATGTCAGGGTCTGGGCTATGACTGCAACTCCAAAAGGTTGTTTTTTTTTTTTTCTGAAGTTATTCTGTGGTGGATTTCCTTCCATGCAGGACATTGTCCTGTTGCATCACTTAACTTCTTTTAAGCTTTTTCAAAACACATATGGCCCATGATGCAATGGCTCCTTTTAAAACTAAAACAATTTCTGGCAAACAGAAAAGCTCCCTGCAGAAATTAACAGCTGTAGTAAAACAGAAAAGAGAACAAACAGAGTGAAAGGGATTAAGACACTTACAAAAAAAAAAGAAACAAAAAACAAATCTCCGCCTATACAACTCTGAGTTATGCAGAGCTAGGCAGCCACATCCATCTAGTATCATTAATGGAAATATTAATAACCTTCCTAGCCTTATTTTCTATTGTTATCAGGCAAGCAAAAACTTCAAAAATCCAAGACACTGCATATTTCTTCCACCAAGAAGCTGAAAATATTATACTAAATATAAGATCCACTGTCATCACGAGCCTTCATGACCTCACTATTCTCTGTTTCAGTGTGTGAATCACAAATAACACTCTGAACCCAGCTCCCTGCTCTCTAGATATTCTGCCTCCAAGCTTCTTTCAAAGGTGTGTTTAGTTCTTTGGCGGAGGTTCTGCTCAGCTCTCTCTGGGGTCTTTCCAGCAACAGTAAAAACTACAGTTGTGAGACCCTCGATAAGAAGGAATAACCTGGATGCTTCAACGGTAAGTAACCATCTCATACTTTCCCTTCACGAGTAAGATTACTGGACAAGTGGTTTTTAATCAAATGAGTGACTTTCATGAAGAAGATTGACATCCTTTACGGCTATCAGTCAGGATTTCTGATCATTTCATAGCACTGAAACTGCCATTATTAAAGGTCTTGAATGACATTGAATGAGCCGTGATAAAGAGAAACCGACAGGCCTGATCATTAAGTACTTCAGGGACTACGAGACTGGAAAAGTTAGTTGGACTTTTAAAAACTACTTTTGCAGCTCAGACTTTACTTGAGAGGTCCAAGGTACTGAGTGAGTATTGGTAATTCCATCCATTTATCCATCTATTTACTTCCGATTATCCAAATTCGGATCCTAAGGACAGGAGTCTAAGCACTGAGACCCAGACCTCCCTCTCCCCAGCAGCCTCCTCGAGACCATCCTGGGGAATACCCAGAAATATAATCGCTTCAGCATGTTCTCGCTCTTCCCTGGGGGGGGGGTCCTCCCAGCTGGAGATGCCTGAAATACCTCCTGAGGTAGGCGTCCTCATCAGATGCCCGAACCACATCAGCTGGTGTGTCTTGATGTGGTGGAGCAGTGTTTGTACCCCAAGCCTCTCCTGGATGACCCTATCTCTACAGGACCCTCCAGCCAACCTGTGGAGAAAATCCATTAACACTGCACCTATCCGCCAATCGATTTTCCCGCTCTAGTCTTCCTTCACTCATGAACAACACCACAAGATACTTAAACTCCTCCACTTGAGGCAGAACTTCACTCCCAACCCAGATGGGACATTCTACCCTTTTCCAACTCAGAACCATCATCTTGGATTTGGAGGTACCACTTCACCCCTGACCACCAAACCAGACCCTCTCCGCTCCTTGGCTGCGCCTAGAAATTTTATCCATAATGGCTATCAACTAACATGCTGGTGTGCAGTCCGACCTTCTGCCCACCTCAGTGTTGCTGCCTACATTTGTCTATATCGTCATCTCTGTAGTTCATGCACTAATAATGCACCAGTCATAATGGGTTAGGTAAGGATCAATTATTGGGCACCTCCTCTTCAACCCGTATATGCTCCTCCCTTTCCATATCCTCCAACACCATGGGTTTCTCATCACAGCTACACCGCTGATACCCAGATCTACGTACAACACTCTCCAAATGTCAGTGACCCCTTCAGGGTGATGTCAGTGGCTCGAGGAAGTAGAGTAAAAAAAAGTGAACGAAACAAAGCTTCCTTCCACTTAAAGAAAAGATTGAAATAATAACTTCATGTTACAAAGAAAGGACGTTAAGTTACCTAAACACCAAGACAAGAAAAACAAATGAGGACGTGAAGAATCCTGGTGTAATCCTAGAAGATCTTAAGTTCAGTGCCCACATGAAAGTGCAACAAAGTCATCTTTCAAAATAAGGAACATTATCTCAAAGAAGATTATGGAAAAGCTCCTCCATGCTTTTATTTGATGTAGGGTTATTAGAAATCTACAACTCATTCAAAAATGCTGCAGCTAGAATACTGACAGACACTGAGAAGAGGGAACACACCTGTAACCTTACGCTGGCTTCCAGTTTAGTCCAGTATAATGCTCTTCCTGCTGTCTATGAATCTGTGAATGGTCAGGATTCAGATTAAGGATAAGTATATATTTTTAAGTACGTAAATTTGCAATGCACTTTGAGTTGCCTTTGTGTATGAAATGTGCTATGCCAATAAACTTGCCCTGCCTGGTGGACAGCCGGCCTGACGTTATCCTGCAGAATATATGGGTAAACCTGTAAGTCGATGTCGATCAACTGTGCCCAAGTGGTGCTGCGGACTGCCAGGGTCCTCTTTGGCAAACTTCAGGCGTGTTATTTTTGGAGAGCGGCCGCTTCATGCGTGGTGTTCTGCCACGGACGCCCCGCCTGTCCATTGACTCATGTTTGCCAGATGCAGTTTCAGATGCTAATCATCACTGAAGATTCTTCACTGGTCCTTTCGTGTCATCCTGGCTCAGCATCCGCTTCTCCAGAGTAGCTACAGTATTAAACTGCCTCCATTTATAGAGAGTTTGTCTATCTGTGAACAGATGGATGCCTAAACACTTTAAGATGACTCCGTACCCCTTCCTACCCCTTGACCCATTGTGCGTCTTCAGAGGTTTCCTTTTGTGAGGAATAGCTTACATCATGTTTCTCATGAACAGCAAACTTTAAATGTCTGTTTCTTACCAAAGTAGCTCTAAATCACACCTTCAAACTCGTTTCATTAATTGGACCCCTGGTGTACAAATGACTGACTCCAAGTAGATTTCGTTTAAGTAAATAATCTACAGGTTTACTCACTTTTCCTCCAGCTCTGTGGATGTTTAATGGGCGTACTCATTAAAGGCTTCGAGAAATCTAAATGATGTATTTTTCAGTTTAAGGACATTTTGTTTGTCTGTCATTGTGACTGAGATGAATATTTTGCTTTAAATTGATGCGGAAGAGCATCAAACTTTTTTTTTTTTTTTTAGCCACTGCACATAAAGTTGACTCACTTATAATGCTATCAGTCAGTTAAAGTTTTCCTGATTGAATAAATTCTACATTTCAAAAACAGAAAAAAAAATTGGCAGTTTTACATAATTATTAACATTCTGCAGCCGTAAAAGCTGCTTGTTTTCAAGCATTCGCCGTAAGCCTTCAGCTACCAGGGAGGATCTCTTTACAAGAAGATAAACTTAAATCAAAATTCTGAAAAAAGTTGGAAACATTTGGTGAACATTTGTCCTGCACAGGCTGCTGAGATGCTGGCTGACATGCTGATATTTAGAAATTTGCCAATTTATCCAGATGGAGAGTCTATTAATTGTGTCAGGCTCTGGTGCAACACGCTCCAGAGTCGCTCGCCGACAGCTCAGAGAATTTTGAGCACTTTGGAAAGATGGCCCTCTTCTGTCACATGGTTCTCATGGAAGTTTAAATACGAGGCGTAAAATCTGCCGTACATTAATTTAGGTGCTTCTGAGAAATGTGAGAATTAGCTGCTGGGCAAGAAGTGGCTGTGAAACGAGCTGACGTTCTTAGAGAGGCTCCATCCATCCAGAACTGTAATCATTTTAAAAAATACACTTTTAGAGTAAAAGTCATGGTTGAAATAAAGTGAAGCAAACTTCAAATTCTACACAGATAATTTTTATCACATTCAGCTATTAAACATTTCCACTGGTCTGTACAAACTTAAATTTTATGCCAGAAACTGGTTAATTATGTTGCCAGAATCAGCCATATTCTGGGTTTTTAATGGGTCCCGATGGGACAGACTGTTAAGATAATTTGGAGCACTTAATGATTAGTCTAGATGGGGGGAAATTAATCAGAATCATTATTTATTTAACATACTGCTGTTTCCACAATTTTCATTCTCGAGACATCATTTTACTATCCGGACCAAGGAATAACTTGTTTCGTCTTACACTTCTTGGTCTGTGAGCCCTTTAAGGTCAGGAATACCTCTCAACTGTCTCATTAAACATAAAGTAAAATCATGTATTTGATATGTGGGAGATGCTGATTACAGTTTTAGCTGAAGAGGTCGGGCCCGGCGAGGCACACCGAGGCACACCGAGGCAGTTTTATTTTCAGTTTTTCTGGTGCTGTGTCGTTGGGTAGTCGGACCAAACATTTACATACAGAGAGACCCATCTGGACAGACCTGTTTAACCGGCCGTTTCAAGATCAGCTGTCACTGAATTTACACTCCACAGGACACAATGATGTCATCCTATTAATTCAATGCTCTGCTGGGAACAAAAAAAAAAAAAAAAAAAAAGACATGCATAGTTTAGTAGTTTGATAGGTTGACGCACTCCAGCGTTTCTGCAGGCGACTGACACCGCGTTACATCCCAGCCGCGCTCCCATTCACCAACAGCCTCAACTAGCAGAACTCCAAGCAAAAATTGCTTTGGAAGACCTCCAAACCTCCCAGAACGACAGAAAGAAAACTCTTCAAAATGCTGAAACTTGTAGAAAAGAGATATTTTCAGCTGCTCCGCTCCACTCTAACGAGAACTGTTATTGAGGTATGACCGGGGTGAAAGCAGGCCAGAGGGGCCAGAGGGGCCAGGGACCGCATTAAGGCAGTTCATAAAGGACCCCAGTGAAAGATTCTGGTGAGAAATCCCAGTAAAAGACCGCGGTGGCTTCAGCAAGACATCTATTCTGCCTTCGCCCCTGCTGTATGCATGTTTCTGTCACGAAACTGACTCTTTGAAGACACCGCTGATATACATCAGTTCATGTGCGGCCCACCCCCACATCAATGCCGTGTACCTGAACACCCACAGTGACTCTGCAACATTTTCAGAGGCGTGTTTGAATAAAGGATGAGGAACATCAAAACAGGAGAGACAAACGTCTGAATGCTGTTGGTTTAATAGTTTGATGAAGGCCATCGTTTGAAAAGGCTCATGGGCTCAGCGTTGACTAGAGCTGAGCGATTTTATCAATTCTGCGATGTATATTGATATTTTATCGAATATCGAGTATCGATTTTTCAGCCACAGTTATCGATATCCTAAGCTTCTTTCAAAACCCCCCTTTTAAAGCTTGCAAGCATCAATTTGCACTGTTTAAATAAATGACACTATTTTTCTCAACAAATCTTTTATTCATTTTGTCCAGCATTTGCAAGCTGCCTGTCAGCCATATAATGTGTAATTGACGCTTTCAGTTCAATTAATTCAAACAAAGTCATTGGAACACTCACAAGATGTCACCAAAATCACTTTGTCCCTTTAAAATCTTTCAGAAAATGATGTAAATGTACTGTAAGATGAATATCGATATATATCGTATTGTGAGCCGAATATCGTGTATCGTATCGTATCGCTGAAGATTAGTGTATTGCTGCAGCCCTAGCATGGACTGTACAACAGGTCTCCGGTGGGACTGTTCCAACTGCAAACTGATGTCAAAATGATTTATGTAAATGTTGCCTAAATTATTAAATATTTCCTTCAAGAGATTCAGCTGCTAATGTTTTTGGAAGTTTTCTCAACCCCATTATTCTTGTACAGTGGTACCTCTACTTACGAACGTCTCTACATACGGAATTTTCAGGTTACAAAATCACCTCAACGGGAAAATTATCCTTCTTCTTACGAAAGAAATTTCAGGATATGAAAGGCAAAAATACAGTACGCGCTGCTACTCGCAGCTCCCAGAGTTTACTGAACGTAAACGTACTTGTAAGCGGCTCTGCCACTGGCTATCGGCTAGCATCTTCCTGGCATCTTTCTCTGAATTCTCTGAATCACCGAATTTGTTGAAAAGAATCACCCAGAAAAAGTGTTCACTAGTCGGGCTATCGCTCATTATGATGATGTTTGCCGTGCACATTTTTGAAGAATTGTTAAAAGCCGACAAAAGCAAACGTCCTTGGATCGGTTCTTTACAAAACATCAGGCAAAAACCACTGCTGAGAGAGAAAAGGTGACGACGATAGCAGTTAAAAGGTAAATGGACATCATTTTTATTCTTTACTTGATTCTTTGTTTTTTTATTATGTACGACTCTTATTTTATGTTTATTGTGCAGTAATCTGGCAATGGTAACACGTATTTGTTACACGTTTGGAAGCTTTTTTATGATTTATAAAAAAAATTATGCAAATTTTGGGGGGCTTGGAACGTATTAGATCTTCATTCACATACCTTGAGTTTCTCTTCATCTCCTCCTCTCCATGAAGCTGAAACAGGAGTAATTTCAGCAGACAACTGATCTTGCCATGTGCATTTTGGAGATGTCCGAACAATGACATGTCCTTTTACTGATGAATAGGCAACATACATACCTACATACATAATCTTATCCCCCGCCACGGTCTGCGTTTGTGTCAGGAAAGTATATTGAGGTTGGCCGTACCCTGATTAATTTTCTAAGCACATTACGTGTACCTGCACAGCTAGATAACCTACATATATAATCTTATCCCTTTGTACATCACAAATGTCATCCGTTGTATCCTCATACTTCACACAAAATACAGAATATGCAAAAGCCAGTCCTCGTAATGAATGCTGAACATAGCCTGTTAGAAAGGTAATGGTTGTAGACCTGATTCGTATCTGCTAGGAAGCTCTGAGTTTCTTAACTCAGTGTCTTTTGACTCCGATTTGGTTTTTGAACTCAGAGTTTGTTGAAACTGCTCTCTGAGAAGCGGCCCGATCACAAGCTGCCACTCCAGAGGCTGGTGGAGGCAGATGTTAGCGCCAGGTGTGAACAGACGCTCTTAGAGCTGTCGACTTGTAATCAGATCACTCCGGATGGATTTGGAAAGCAGGTTTAAATGAAGCCTCCGTCTTGTTAGCCACACAACAGACCTCGAAGTACAAGCCACCCTCACGTAGATATTTATTCAGAACTATAAAAAGCCCATTTCCTGATTGCACGTTTATTTATTCCACGCACGGTAGGACAATATGAAGTTCAGAGGGAACTTGTGTTTCAGCAACAGCAACTTGTGTCACTACTGATGTCTTACAGAACTGAATGTGATATTCTTTTCATTTTCAAATGCAGGATTTGATACATTAATGGCTAGTTCGGTCTTGCGTCGTGCACGGAGGACCGGTTGACAGAAAGGAGGAGGGACTGCAGCACCTATCTGCAACGGATGGATGAATTACTGTGAAGGAACACCTGGATGCTGTTAGCTGTTAGCTTGTGTCCATGTCGTCTCCTGGTGCTGGTGCTCTGTGAGGTCCCATCAGCTCAGTTGTTGCCAGGCAACAAACACAACACCTCAATGCATTCGTGATGATTTCTGTGGGTTTCAACAAAGCTTCTCAGCCGCCAACCTTTCCAGCAGTTCAATTTTTTTTCTCAGTTTATTCGACAAATTGGGGATTAATGAGGAACCGTGCAAGGAGACGTGCCCCAAAGAGTCACGTTGCACGTATGATTGGTCTCATCGCAGCACGTCTACTCCAGACATCCAGGTGTGCAGTAGCTGTGTAATCCGTAGCAGGAAAAAAAAAAAAATACCATTTTCTACATGCTTAAGCTTAACGAACAACATGTTTTCTCATCATAAAATTAATATCAGACTGAAAGGTGCATTGCGTTGTGATAAATATTCTAAGTAATTATTCCCATCATAGACTCAGACTCAGCAGCGAGACTGATCATCAAGATACCAAATTGCTCTCACGCTGCCCTACTTATCACTACACCGGCTTCCAATCAAATTAAAGATTCACACTTTAAGCGGTCTGAATCCAGAATACATGAGTGAACTTTTACACCTCATGGTCCTACTGGACCCTTGAGATCCTCCGACGAAGCTCTCGCTCTCATCTGTGAACACAAGGTGACAATCCATTTGCTGTATTTTTGCAGCCTGTGGAAGTCTGGATACTCACTTTGGGAACTTGAAATCTCATTTGGGAGGAAATAACTTATGATGCCAACCTGAGCTAGGATAAGATGCAAAAACAATAGGATGCAGCAGCTGGTTAACACACCAGAGACTCCAGCAACAAAGCCTGCGTGCTTGCAAAGATGTCTAATTGATTTGTTTTTCCCCTGGTACACCAGCTGCCGGTGCCAGATTGGCTAAAATGAGCATCAGCCTCCATGTGAGGAAGATTTTCACGCTAACAAGATTAGCTGTTTTCCCAGAGCTACACAAGGGGATATTGTAAGGTCAGCCATAATGATTTTAGACCACATTCAGACTGAAAACAGCACTACTTTAGTTGAAGTGTGTCTTTTCGGGTTTCCTGCAACCTTGTCAAGAAACGCAAGTAACCTGGTTAAAGTGTTTGATTTTGTTGGATTTCCCTGGTTTACTGGGATGGCAGGGTCTGTTTTCAACAATTAAATTTGTGCAAAAGATACTTTCAAAGTGCTTGATCGGCATTAAAAACCTTGAGGAAGCTGAAGACAATATCCTTGAATCACTCAACAGTGTTAGGTCCAGTTGAGCACAGATACTCCTCTACGTCGAAGTCTTGCTTTTGTAATAGATGAGCTAAGGGGTTTAGCATTGTCTTGCTGCAAGATGGAAGGTCTTCCCTGTAAAAAGACATCATCTGGATGAGAGGATGCTGCTCTAAAACCTGTATACAGTGATCCCTTATTTTTCGAGGTTAATGGGGACCGGCGCCCCACCGAGAAAAGTCAAAATCCGCGAACCCCCGAGCCTAAATAATGTGTTTAAAATATGTTTAAAAATCGTAAAAAAGTAGCGAGGCACTGCAGTGAAACAAGACAAAGGCTCAACTGTAGTCTTTCTGTTACCTTCACAGCCTCTGGTCTCTGAACCGTAGTAATGAAACTGCTGGTATTGTGCTATTTTTGGCTCGTAATTAGCGGCTAACAAGCTAACAACAACAAAAGAAAAAGTCTGGTTTTCTCTGCATGGAACAAGCACTTTATTCTGGCACTGTAGGAACTTGTAACATCACACAGGTTGTATTGTTGGACTCCCGTCTGTTAACAGAGAATATAAATCTATACGCTCTATAAATCTCACTCCACTTTTCATCTAACCCCGTTTTCATTTTGCAATCCCACTCAATTACCCATAAGGCCACACTATTACCAATAAGGCCACCTTCTTAAAGGGGCCAGGCTGGCTCACAACATTTCTTCGCTGTGAGAGAATGCGCACAACATCCTGTGATGTTTCCGCAATTTTTTCTTGATTTTTAAAAATATTATATATTTCTGAATAATCCACGAATAGCTAAAACCGCAGAACTTAAAGAGTGAATTGGCGACGGATCACTGTACAGCCTTTCAGCGTTGATGTTTCTATTCCAGATGCAGGACTTTGAACAGAGCGCTGATGGTCCCTATCATTAAATTTAGATGCGGTGTCAATCACTTCCACAGATGTTGATTTGGTGAACTCATCGCACGTAAAATGGGCTTTGGGGGCCACCAGGCAGCTCACCGGGTTGAGCAGGTGGCTGCGGTCCTGAAGCAGCGGTAACGGGCTCGATCCTTTACTGCATGTCTTCAATGTCTCTGCTCTACTTTTAGAGCTTTGGCACGGAGATGACGGCTGTGTTTCTGCATCCTGTTCCCATATGGCTTCTTATTTGCATGACAGAGCCGTAACGTACATTTGTGGGCGGCGCGGCCAACTGTGTTGTTCAGACAGCGATTTCTGGAAGTGTTCCTGAGTCCACGCAGTGACTTAATTACAGGATCATGCCTGCCTGTATTTAAATGAAGGGCTGAGCATCATGGGCATCCAATATTGATTTTCAAGCCTTGTCTGACGCTCTCAGTGATTTTTCCAGACTCTGAATCTTTTAAAGATATTGTAGATGATGAGCTGTTCAAAGCATCTTTACCATCTCAGAGACTCCGCCTCTCTTTATCCCCGGTCATGTCACTGACCCGTTGACATTTCATTAGTTGCTCAGATATTTCTTTTTAGTACCACTTTTGAGACAAATGTTGCTGCTGGTTTTACTCATTGTCTCAACTTTTTAAGAATTAGAGCTGCATGCCAAACACTGGAGGGTTTGGTAGTGGGCAGGTGAAAAAAAAATAACATTCTGCTTTTCTCAAACGTACAGCAATGAGCAGTCACAAAGGAGAAAAAGAGACCTGGACTGGAACATTTGGAAAAATGAGAGGAAAATGGTTGAAAAGAAAAACAGTCATCATTGATTGAGCCAGGTACTCTTCCTGTCGCCTTCAAAGAGAGATCAGTAAACAGCTGGCGTGATCTTGAACTTCCTCTCTTGTCTGCACGTTGCGGCAGTTAAAACCCCATCAACATACCATGCAGCTTCTTCACCAAATGTGCCCAGCTTTGGCTCCCCGCAACTACATGTACCATAAATCAACACTGGCAACAAATACCATTACAATGAATCAGTAATGGATTGCACCTTTCACTGGGGAGATGTGCGTTCCATTAAAATTCAATTTAGGCCCCACACTTATTTCTCCAAACAAGTAAAAGTGCCAGTCATCATTTTACGACGCAGGAAGAGATTGGGGCACTTCTGGGTTGGTGAGATTGATGAGAAGAGAGATTAACACTTCATTTTCAGTGCAAGAGAGATAGCCGGACCATAATGAGATAAATGGACTGAAAACAGAGTTAGAAGGAGAAAGAGCACAGATTGCAATGATAAAGTGAGCAAAGATAAAGATCTAGCGGAAGAAGAGTGTGTGTTTGAGTCCAGGGCAGGAGGTGCCGGTCGAGAGTAAGCGGGGGTGGATGAGACAGGACATGGATGCTGCATCTGTTACGGGACAAGAAGGATGACATTCAGAAGGTCATTTCAAAAGACAACAGTCACCCCATTTAGCCGCTGACCTCACAAAGCTATCTGAAAGTCTTGATGTCCACGCAACTGCTAAAATTTATCTCGCTATTTAAACCTCTTGATATATTTTAAATTCAACACATTAAGTATCTCGAGAGAATAATTTTTAATACTATACTCTATCACCCTTCTTTTTAAATGCACATCTTATTAGTTTAGGAATCTGAGTCTGTTCCTGCTGAACACAAGATTTTAGCTGAGCAGACTGATCATGGCAGCACTGCGGTTTTTTAAGGTCTCAGTTTACACACACACACACACACATATATATATATATATATATATATATATATATATATATATATATATATATACAGTCATGGAAAAAAATTATTAGACCACCCTTGTTTTCTTCAGTTTCTTGTTCATTTTAATGCCTGGTACAACTAAAGGTACATTTGTTTGGACAAACATAATGATAACCACAAAGATTGCTCATAAGAGTTTTATTTAAGAGCTGATATCTTACCATTTTCCATGGTTTTCTTGATTATAACCTAAATCACTTAAGTTTTTACATCAATAGCTATGGCGTTGTACTGCCAAAAACACTGCTTTTATGCATTCAGTGTTTTCTTTTCTGTCTGTTTTAGTCACATGATGACGTTTAGTGGAACCAGGTATTAAAATGAACAAGAAACTGAAGACAAAAAGGTGGTCTAATAATTTTTTCCATGACTGTATATATATATATATATATATATATATATATATATATATATATATGTATATATATATATATATATATATATATATATATGTATATGTACACACCTCGGCTTCCTCCCACAGTCAACAGACATGCATGTCAGGTTAATTGGTGGTTCTAAATTGCCCGTAGGAGTGATTGACAGTGTGTGAGTGGTTGTTCATCTTACATGTGGTTTTGTGATGGACTGGTGACCTTGTCCAGGTGGACCCCTGCCTTTCACCCTAAGTGACCTGGGATTGACTCCAGCAGATCCCTGTGACCCTGTAGAGGATTAAGCGGGTATAGATATGGATGGATGGATGGATGGATGGATGGAGTTATTGGATATACTTGTTAAGCTTTTTTCATTTGTCCAGCTATGGATGGATTGCTGTCGTGATTATAATTCATTTTGTTGCACCGCCAGACACGTCTTTAATCTTGGCGCTCGAAGCACAGAGCACATCCAGAGGAGTGCCTTAATGTGCAGTCTACTTGTGATTGTTTCAGTAATGTACATAAAGCTGTAACCTCACCTCACATCTCAAATTGCAAAAGCAATTAGCCGCAGATTGCCTCAGTGTTTATTGGCATAGATTATTAGGAAGCTTACTCTCTTATGCTCCTTTGCATTATGTAGCGCTTATCCTGGATCATCTTAAATTATTCATGCAAGTTTTTTTCTGTACAGATTTATGTTTTAATGTCGATATATCCAGACGGGTCTTGCCATCTTACACCGCCCTGTGGTCTGCTAAGTAAGATTACACAGCTCGGTCCTAATTATCATCGGGGGGTAGGCAAGGGAGAAGGTTGCAACTGCCAGACTAACTGTGAAGTACGGGAGTGGCAGCATCATGATCTGGGCTTACTGTGCGCTGCACGTTGGACTGAATGGTGCTCTTCACAAAATGGATGAAATTATGAAGAGCAGAGATGATGTGGATATACTGAACGACCTCTCAGTCAAAAAGTGAAATAAATCTTCAGCAGATGGATATTTTAGACATTTTGAACGCAAACTCAGACTCATATGAAATTTTAACTTTATGACATTCAACATTCATCACCAGGGCATCAAACACCACAGTTTTGTTGAACATTATGGGATACCGTGAGATGTGCAGTACGTGTCTTTTGGCTATGTTGCCCCAATAACACTATATTTAATAAAGTATTGTATTATTTTACACAGTTCTAGTAAGGAACATATTGAGCAGTAATGTAGGGTTCAGCATCTTGTGTAGGAACGTGCTCCAGCTGGGCAAATTGGGGAGTGATCCATCACCCGTCTGAAGAATAATCACGCCACCCCCCACCCCCTACCGAACTAAATTTCTAGCTGAAGCGTTTTGGAACAAGCTGCAAGAGTCTCATAAATGAACTTATAAATGATCCAGCTGCCTTATAAGACCATTATAAGACCTTATAAGACCATTTACAAGCGTCGGAGACTATTTCAGGACAGCTGGACAGCTATTCTTTTTCAATTCTTTCAATTCATTTCTCATCATTCTGCTTATTTTCAGCTTCATACACTTTGATTAGATTTAGCCATCACAGGTTCAACGAGTGGCTTTACTCTAGCAGTGGGCAGTGTAAACGGCTATACGGTAGAAATGTTATAAATGTAGCTAACGGTAGAGATTGCACAAGTTGATAATGTCAAGCTCCGCCTACTTTGGTCGAAAGTGAAAGTGAAAAACAAGGCAGCGGAGGAGGAAGTGCTAGTAAAAAAGACCGGTGCAACGTTGATCACTTCGTACGACAAAGAGAACCAGAGGTGGATTTATATTACAAATGCCATGACTGTATACTTGTGTAAGGTCATGGCGCCATTTCCTACAGTAGAAAAAAAAACGGCTTTGGGAACACGATAAAGACACTTGATGGACGCTACGAGTTACCTAGCCACAAGTACTTTAGCCCAGTGATTCCCAAAGTGTGGGCCGCGTCCCCCTGGTGGGCCTGTCGTGGTACTGCAGGTGGGCCGTGAGAGGTCATTAAAAATAAATATGTTTTAAATCCTCAATTTTTTTAAATTTTTTTAAATTACTGTAAAATATTTATTACATGATCAAAAAATATTTAGAAATCAATAAAACAAACCAATTCAGTGTTATTGTACTGTCATCTTAACATGACCAGTGACCAGTGTCACCTTATTTGTTGACCCCTTACATTAATACTGAAATGTAGCTTTTAGTCTTGTATGTTGATCAAGAGGGGTGTTTAAAGGTTTGCATGGGCCCTGAGATTTTTCACATTTCAGATCAGGCTTTGGTATTCTGAAGTTTGGGAAAGGCTGCTTTAGCCAAACTGAAATGTACAACAAAGTCCACCAGCAAGTAGAGAACGATATCGCGAGCATAAAACACTATGAAACTACTACAGACTTGTGGTCGAGTCGCACAATGAAGCCTTACTTTTTTTTTTTTTTTTTAACAGAAGAAAAGATTATATATCGTAATATATATCGTTACCACACATGCTTTAGATTATACCGCAATACAGATATAGATATCGCCCATCTCTACTTTACTCATTAAAGCCAATGTAGGTTTAGGAACCAAAACTACGCAGTTATGATTAAGAGAATATTGTGGTCACAAAGTACTCATTCATAATTTAAAGAAGCAATAATTTACCGTTTCTGCCATATTAAGAACAATTAAAAACAAAGCTAGAGAGCGCATATCGAGGTATTTGAAGTGACTACCACCTCAAACACTCAACATCATCCTTTGTTCAGTGACATTTAGGTACAAGTCGTTCAGATTTACTTCACAGAGCCAGCTAGGATTTGAATCGCCCAGCATCCTTGTCTTTAAAGGTGGGGTAGGTGTTCTTTGAAAAAACGGTTCCAGCAATCCAAGTCAAGTGAGATTTTGAAAATATACACTCCCACCCTCCTCCCAAAGGCTCCGCCTCCTCCTCTTCAGCTTTACACGATTCATGACTACATGAAGGCGGGTGCATTGATATTTGATAGACGTATTAGGCAGACGTATAAATGTAAAAAAAAAAGAGTTTTTCTCTGATTATACCCTCTAGACCGGACCAAAACATTTCATTTTTTTTGCAAACATTTCATTTCAGTGGGTGCAATGGGAATGTGAAAAGGTTTTCAGGCAGTATTTTAAAAAGTGCTGCAGAAAAAGAACACCTACCCCACCTTTAACTCAACCCAACTGAAAACCATGCTGTATTTGCTGCACCAGGAGGGGGGAAATCAAAACTCTTTATTGCTTTGCCACCGACTGCAAATTCTCATCAAGAGCCAAATCAGTAAAAGGAGTGAGATAGTGAAGACACGTCTGTCTTTTAAATCGAATCGTGGTGTTTATTTGATGAAATACAGTAGTTGAAGTCGCCCTCTTTGGCTCGTCGTGCCTCTCGGCTGGAGGCAGAGCAGAGTTAAATGAACTGTTCAGCGTCTCCGGGTGACCCTGGCAGGGGATCTCATAGAGTGCGACTCGGCTAACTAAACAAAAGACACCTTCATTATGCTGCTGTCAGGACAGCAGGAGGGGGGAGAGCCAAAGCCACCACACACACACACAATTGTGCATGCACTGCATGTACTATGTTTAGGCAAAATCAGTACGCACTTGGAGGCCTGTATGTGGTTTTGAAAATGGCCACAGGCTCCATTAAAAGCCGGGGGTGACACTGAAACACTCTGCGACGTCGCCTGCTGAAGACGCAAACACTGTTTTTTAATTCCAGAGTGAAGCAGCCATTGTGGATTCTGCTTCACGCAGCAGATCAGGCAGCGTTCACAAATACTGGATGTCTATTTTAAAACATATGAAGTTGTTGTTGCATGGCTGCTTCTAATTGGTTTCCATGTTCAAACTCAGTTTTTTTAATTTTCGTATTCAGATTTTAGTCACAAACATTTCCGTTGGTCGTATATTAGCCCCGCCCCTTTCCCTGGATGTAACCTGCTCTCGCGTACTGTCCGGGCCAGAGTAGCGCCATCTTTTCCTGCCTCTGGACCGATCCTCTCCCTGCAGTTGGCAGTTAGAAAAAATGAAGAACGGGTTCGAGAGCAGCTCCGGTGTTGGTTCAGAGCCAAAACACTTATCCGGATCTAACGTGCTGCTCCCTGGCAGCACACGCACATGCAGATCTACAAACACGCAATACATTAGAGTAAGTTTCCACATAAATCAATGCCGCGTATAAAAAGCCCCTGTAAGAGGCTTTATAGTGGCCTTCATTTCATAAGCGACCCCGAGACATAAACCTTTTTGGTTCCACAGATTGTACACTGAATAACTAACCTTTTAACTAAATAACCAATGACGTATTTGAATTTTATACAGTTGACTGCACATGGCAGCGAGCACTGAGCTGAAGTTGAGACAAGTATGTGATTTGTGGAAAGTGGAAAAAGAAAGAGCTCAAGATCCATCTTGCATGTCCTGTTCTTAGAAACTGGCATGAATTTTCCGGAAGATGCACAGATTTCCTATTCTGTGCAATGCTAGAGAGAGAAAGAGAGAGGGGGAGACCTAATTACTGACATTAAATGGAATAATAAAACTTCAATTTTCATTATGCTATGCCCTAAATATTCCTTTTGAGTGTAAATTTTCAGGACTTTATGAGTTCTCGTGAAAGTCCACTGTTTGCCGTTGGTCCTTGATGGCTGATGGCGCCTCGACTCGGCTCCACGCCTCATTTCACGTTAGGCTCAGCAAACAGTGAGTGGGGCAGATTAATGGGATGGGGGACGCCAGCTTCTTGGGTGTAAACATTGTATTAATCACATGCAGCCCGTCTGTTGAACCGACTCTTCCTATTGTCTCTTCATGTCGTGCTTCTCTTTTGTACCAACATCTACACACGTGTGTTGAACACATCTGTATATATGACGACTGGGGGCTTCGGTGTGTGCGTGTTCTTGTTTTTGTTACGTCACTAGGACGTTTTCTGGTCTAATTACTAACCTTCTTAACCCAAAAAGCCCTTAAGGGGACCAAAGTCCGATCCTAATGAGGCAGAAGACCATTTCTGTGTCAAAGTGTTCTTGGCGAGGATGCTCAATGTGCTCCTTGGCGTATGTGCAGGTGGGAAAGTAGGCTGGAACAGTCGGGAACTACGTTCTGGCAAAGGATTGTGGGACGGATCACTGTTCCGGTGAGAGAAGAGAGCAGCTGCATTTTCCAAAGCCCACATTCGAAGCCAGCCACAGCAGCACTTTAAACTGACACATCTGTTAACGGTCGTTGCGTCCCAAGCAGCACATTATCGTTTTATCTGCAGCTTCTAAAAGGCCTTTCAGTTACGATGCTCTGGGGGCCTCGCTCTGATCTAAAACCCATTCATTTCTAAACGTTTCAAAATGTTTAACTTTGGTGCAACAGGTCCAACACAGACGAGCTGACCACAAAGACAACGGAAAAGATGGCTGATTTTGGACATGCTTAAAGTCACACAGTCAGCTTTACATGTCACAGCTGACTGTATCTCAAGATTCAAGGTTCAAGAATGCTTTATTAGTCACTGAGCCAGCGTCCCATCACAACGAAATTACTTTCCAGTCCATCGTCCAAGAAAACATACAAGGAACAGACAAACACAGTACATGGGTCAGCGGTGCACTGAGGCTGCAGGCAGGTGCCTTTCATTAGATAAGGAAATGAGGTAACAGGTTATATTCTGCCCTCTGAGACCACATGTCATGTCAAGCATGACCCTGAAGGAAAGGGTGTGTGTGGGTGTGAAAACTGGGGAGGAATGCAAAAAAAACCAAACAAAAACAAACAAAAAAAAATCATATTAGATACTTATAAGCCCTTTTATTCTCCAGTTTGGCTGCCGGGTCAAGTTGACCCGAACAGCATCGATGTAACATAATCATGGAGAGGGGGGTTGCAAATATGTTACATGAACCATTTTCATTTTATATGTTGATTACACTAATTAGGCCAAGCAGAAGAAAAAAAAAACTTTTAACTTTTTCTTTTTTTTTTAAGAATTTTTAATTTTCAAAATGGGTCAATTTGACGTGCGAAACATAATAGGAGGGTAAAACTCAACTCATGCCAACAAAACCAAAACAAATAAAACATGAAAATGCTGGGAAACCCAACCACCCACAGCATAACAACAACATTTTATTCATTCTGGTCATTGGAAATGTGTTTATTTATTTTAAATGTACATACAAATGTACATTGATAGAACCCGGATGTGGTTAAAAAGAAGGTGCTATGAAGTGAAAAACCATCTACCATTTAAAATCACGACGGGACACCAGTTTACCAGTCTGGAAGTCCCAGTAATAACTCAATCATTGGTATCAGTCTTGAGTAGTGACACTTTTCAGTGGACCAGGTCACTGGATCTGGTGTTTTGGTCCGTTTCAGGCCCTGATGCACACGAGTGGAATGAAGAGATCCAGGATTTCTGAGAAAACAAGGCTCGTCATCTTGATCTTAGTTCATCCTGGATTACAGATTGAGAAGGTGTGGCTATGTTAAACCAGGTCTAAGTAATCCTGGTACGTGCACATTCACGGATTTTCTCAAACACGCCTGTTGACTGCAGATTTACTGATTCAGAAATGGAGAAACTATTTAACTCTCAACTTTCACCAAGTGAGAGAAAGATTCTAGTTAAACCATCTGAGGCAAAACATCTAATGTGTTAAACAAGGAGTATATCTGCTTTTAATAAGTTTAGAGAGTCTGACTAGCAGGCTTAAAGACATCGTTAACAAAATAACTTCTTATTGTGGGTGATATCAATCAAACTGAGGGTTGGTGCCTTTGACAACAATGGATTTTAATCTTATGGGGTATGACATCTAGATATCCTAAAATAATATGAAAATATGTGATAATATTTGCTCTTAATATGGCTAATAAAGTAATTTCTTGCAAGTGAAGGAAGACTTACGTCTTCAAATGCAGCAAATAGTGACCTTTATTGAAATCATCTGCTTCTCCAACTGATTTCCCCCCCAAAAAAAAAGTAAAAGGAGGGAGAGAAAAAAACAAGTCTACTAAGTTTAAGCCTGACTCGGTATCTACACTAATTCATCTGGTCAGACGTCCCTGAGAGGACCGAGGCCCCCCCAGCAGCTCAGTGGGAGTGCTGCTACTCACCACGCGGGGGGGGGGGTCTTGGGTTCGGGTCCCGGCTGCATTAGAGAGGGGCATCCAGGGTAGAACCTGTGCCGAACCAGTCACGTGGATCAAAGCCCTCCTGGAGAGAAGCATCGTTCAAAAACAACTACGATGAGGTGAAAGAAAGGCACATGAGATGAATGCAGCTTCACGTGCAGTAAAACTGACTTTAGTTATTTAAATCATCATCGTACACTCAGCTTACGAATCATCTCAACAGCTGGAATACTGAAGAAAAATATACAAAGGCAAATGTCTGAGATCAATGAGGTATCAGGCTTCCTGAAATACGGCATCTTTAAAACTACAAGCTGAATTGAATGCAACGGTGCTCATAATGTTGCGATGCAGATGAATAAAAGTACAGTAACAAAAAGGCAGAGGACCATGAATAACTGCTAATTAAATGTATTTCCAAAGCAGCGGTTGTTATCTTGGTCCCGACCAGGTCATCTTTTCATGCAACAGGCCTCTGGTTCTTTTGTGAGTTTTGCTTTTGTTACTTACGTCAATAGTATTTTCACTTCCTTAGACTTCCAGCCTCCGCGGTCGTCAGCTGTTAGTTCGTTTTTATCGTGCGAAGAGTCTCGTTTCCCGCCGCCGAGCTTTGTTGGTTTGTTCGATCTCCCTCCCTCCGCCCAGCGTACTTGGATTTATCCTGCTCGTCATACTTTCTATTTAGGCTGTTTTTTTAAAATCTATTGTGCGTCATTTTTTTATTCATTTTTCCCTGCATATTCCTGGACTTTCATTATTTCTCAAAAGCTTTAATTATATTTCTTTTGTCTGCGACGCCCACTTCCTGTGTTCTGTATTTGGGTCCCTCTCCATCTTCACACGGTGGATTTGCTATTCAGGACTAAGCGGCACCTACAATGGTTGGGTGATTAAACCGCAGCTTAAGGGCTTTCTGCCGCCGCTTCTCTATGAACACAAATAGAACCGCTTCTTGATTTCCAACTGAGCCAGAAAATGCTCTTTTAGAGGGCTTCTCTTGTTTGTGCTGTACAATCTTTGATCTCTGGCTACACGATTAGAAGTCTACCGTTGATAATGGTTCTTCTATTATTTCAACGTTATTTCCTCTGACAGCTATTTATATATTTGATATCGATGTAAATAATGCAGTTATTGTGTCTGTGCAGCTCAGAGGAAAAGTCCAAAAGATAGATGCTTCTCTTGTGACACGGAGAAGTCTTACTGCACAGAGCGGTGTGACAGGAATACTTTACTGTAACGGAGATGTAGAAGCCTCCCACTGAATAAACTCTGCTGCCTAATTAGTATGTTGTGTAGAGGGTGGGAGGCGTTGTCAGTGATGCTGAGCTGGTGAAGCAACGCTCAGTCCACGGCCACTCGCAGGAGCTCCACCGTGGTTCCCTGCACAGCGCTCGCTTCTTAATGAGCTTTTTTTTTTTTTTGGTGTCACATTTTTTTGTGTTTTTGTGCTCGCAACAGCCCACTGATAGGACGTATACAATGTCATTAAAAGTGCTTTGCTCCAAAGGTGCAGTCCACTCCGTCACTTCCAGTGTGATATAAGCTGTACAGTTTTACCTGTACACCTGGTGTACACCTCGTGTACAGCTCTGTGGTCCAGCTGGACATCAGAGCTGTACACTAGGTGTACAGGTAAAACTATGTGGGACAGGTGTTTCCATCCTTGTCTTCTTTCGTCTGTCTTCATCACCACCACAAAAAAAATTTATATATCCATATATACATTGATCACCAGGTATGTACCGTATTTTCTGGACTATGAAGTGCACCTGAATATAAGCTGCACCCATTAAAATATAAACGAAATATATATTTTGTCACATATAGGCCGCACTGGACTATAAGCCGCTGGTATTCAGGGTGAGAAATAAGATATTTACATCGAAAGGTTTTGTACCATAAGTGTTTATATACTTGAACTGATTGTTTCTGAACAGAACCTGTAACATGGAAGTAAAAGTGCTGATTAAACAAAACAGAAAAGTCATTGATGGTTTTATTTATTTTCCTCCTGCACACTAAAACCAAGTTGCTTTATTTTTCCTCCTCCTGTGTACTGAAACCCCCCCAAACAGCAAAGACATCCGGAACGGACCACTCAGTGCCGGATCCGCTTTGGAGCCGGATCAGGGACCTGCTGGCTCCACGCTGCGTCCGTCTGCGGCGGGTCCGCTCAGAACCCTGAAATCCACTGGGGAACCAACAAACTGACTGGACAAACTGATAAATCCAGGTGTGTCTGAGTGGCTACAATGGTCAGACACACCTGGATTAATCAGTTTGTCCAATAATAACAGGTATTGATGCTCACAAAATGAATGTAGCGTAGCATAGCCAACATAGGCTACTGAACAAAAACAGAATAGCCTTTAACTACTTGGTTTGTTTTTTGGTTTTTGCACTTCCTGCTAGAGCGCCCCCTGAGGGCTGAAGAAGAATTCATAGAAAAGCCGCATCTCTGTATAAGCCTCATGGTTTAAAGCATGGGACAAAAGTAGCGGCTTATAGTCCGGAAAATACGGTAAATATCTGTGTATATGAGAGGCACAGGTATTTGTATATTTAAACTTCATAGCATTTATTAATCCATTACCCCGACCTAGACTGCGCACACATCACGACCCACCACACATTCAATTACACACACCACAACACACACAAGCCATCCTGCTGCCACACCGAACCATCACTGTCTCGTCTCTTTCGTCTGTCCCGACCTTCGTGTTCTCGCTGTCGGTGATTTTAGTCCTCTGACAGAATCACGGTTTCAGGGGTTAATAAAATGTGTTAGATCAGACTGTTTTAAAGGACCGATGAAGGACACGTTCACGCTCGCTCACACACAGTGCAGCTCTTCCTGAAGTCCGCCATCAACTCTGGATGGAAGTTATTGTTCGTGCACCACAAAGTGGTCCGCCTGCGCCCTGTTCTCCGTCTCTTCTTCACGCTTGGTATGCCCCGGACTGCAGGGTCAACAGGGAGTTTCTGTAGGTGACACAGTGCGTCCTCGTCTGGTGCACCTGTGCTACTGACCAGCTTCACAGGTGCACAACTCATCACGTTAACGTTGTTTCACAGCACCCCTCAAGAGTTACGTTTAATGATGTGCGCCGTGGTCCCGTACAGCAACGTGGAGCCTGGACGGGAAACCAGGAGAGCTAAAAAATGATCATATTCTTCTTCAAATGAGACTGAGACTGATATTCTGCATAAAACATTCTTTATTGTTACTTTAAGATTCCTCTTTTTCATCAGATATGATCATATTAGATCATGGAGTGTCATTTTATTAATGGCGACAGCGGGGGGGTTATGGAGGTCTGCAATTATGAAAACTTGGGAAGAAAATAAGAATTTAAAAAAATCAAAGTTTAATCTCAAGTATTGCATTTGTTGCATAATTTTTTTCCTGCAAAATCTTTTTAATTGTATTTTATTTTATTAATTAATTGCTGTTTTAAACTTCTGGGACATCACAGTTTGTGAGACGTCTGGATTCTTGCCAGTGGACTCCTGTATAGTCACAGTGTATGTTTGATAGTGTGTGTGTGTGCATGTGAGTGTGTGTATTTGTGTATGTGTGTGTGTGTGTGCATGTGTGTGTGTCAAGGGTGACCCAATGATTGTTCAACTGTGAAATTCATACAGTCCCCTGCAGACTTACAAGTACAAGTCGTAATTTATTCTCTAGTGCACTTTTCCTGCTGAAAACACACACATGCAGTGGAGGAAACTCTCACACACGCCAACGCACATACACACACACACACACACACACACACACGTAGATCTGACAAGCGATACTTGGAGGAGGGAAGTTTTTCTTTAACTAGAGTCCGCATTAATTAGCTGCACAGGGTTTCCCGTCTCTCATCTCCTGAGGCCCGAGACTATTTCAAGGACATCCATCCCCCTTTTCCCTGTTGCCACCCACCCACAATGCATCTGCCCCCAGGTTTAACCAATGCCTGTAAAAGGACCACTGGAACAACCTTAGTTTTCAAGAAAGAAAGAACGACTGCAGTTTCCCCCACCGTAAACATCATTTCCAACCACCCCTACAAAGTGCCTTTATACAACTGACAGTTTGCTCTCCGATGTAACAACAACAAAAGGGCATGCACTGAGGTGGGAGTTGGTAGGCGAGTGGTGCCTACAAGATCACATATAGACTCTTTCACTTCAGTGTGTCCTTTATGCTGCTAACTGGAGGAAAGTGGGAAGCGAAAGAAATTTACCATATGGAGTCAAACCCACAGACTGTTGAGCTGGACCATTTGGGTTTTTGAAAGTAAGAGCAAAATCAGTGCTTGAAATGGCATGATGGAGCATTTACCTGATGAGGAACACATACTCATCACCGTCATCATCGCTCTTTTTAACAGCTGCAGAAATGTTAGCTTGTGTTTTCTGCTAACTCTGTAACATCTACTGATACATCCATGTGCTTTATAGCATCAGGCTCAAAGTCCATTCGTTCCAATTTACTTTTTAAAATATTAATGTAGGGTTAGGCAACGATTAAAATTTTTAATTGCGATTAATCGCATGATTTTCACGATTAATCGCATTGCATACGCAAAATAAAATAATGAATTCAAAAGTAGTGTAAAATACACTTATTGAAATGTTCTGCTGTCATATGAACTAAAGTACCATCATATTTGTTGTTCAAACATTTTTAACATCAGCACTTCTTAATCTCATCTTAAAAAGTGTAAAATAAAATAAAGCTTATTGCCACTGCCAGGGAATTAATGTCATCCTTTTTTAATAAAAAATAAAAAAAAAAAGTCTACAAACAAAGTCCAACAAAATGATTGTGGCTCAGCACAATCAGAACATTAACACAGGTCATTTCTGAGGTAACAGCAGAAACTTTTAACGGGGAGTTCATGTTAAAGTTCAGTAAAATTGTCAAGCAAAGATTGAAAAAATAAATAAAAAGTGACATTTTATTACTTTTTTTTCTTGTTTTAATTTAACACAAAAAAAGTGAAAAAAAATGCCTGTTTTTTTATATTTCAATTTTAGACTTGGATCAAAAATACTAAATTAAAAACGGGCCACAGAACTGAATTTGTTTTATAATGGAGGACTGGACTTTCCGTCATTACACATCTGTGCCACTAGATGGAGCTGCACTGCAGTAACCAGCTAGAGAACAGCAGGACAGTGAACACATGGAGCAGATCTGATGGAACATGGAGGAACGACACCAAAGTTTTGTTGCAGGCCAGAACTTTTATTTTTAGACAGAATTGTTAATATTGCTACCTGAGTTGCTACCTGAACTGTAAAGTACACAGATTTTTACCGTTCTCCATGTCTGTTTTAGCTTTTTCGTATGTTTACCTGCCAATTGTTTAACGGTTCCACAGCAGCCAGTAACAGACTTTTCAAAACAAAAGCATGTGAGCAACATACGTTAACACACGATAAAATAAATGTCAGCGTTAATAAAATAATGAATTAACGCGATAATAACGTGTTAACTTGCCCAGTTAACGCATATATATGCAGTAACTGGGCAAGTTAATGCATATAGGCTAAAATGAGGCTAAAATACTCTGATAGGACTCGTGCACCCTGTATTCGTTTATCGACTGTGGCTGGTAAACGAGCCCAGATCATCAGCTCTCCCCCACCATGCTTTTACAGTTGGCTATTAAAAAAAATGGCACAGTGCAAATGAACCAAAAAATATTTCTACTTTTCTATTTTCTGCTAAAAAGAAATAGCTTCAGAAGTCTTAGGTTTGCGAAGTTCAGGTGCAGCATATCAAACTTAATCTGCGCTACTATGTTCCTTTAAAAGAGAAGAGGCTGTCTCCTGGCAACCCTTCTGATCATGGCGGCCCAGTAATCCCTCCCAAGCCAACGGACGGTGACTGGTTAACTCTCTAAGAACATCCTTGATGTCATTTCTCATTTGCATTGCGCTAACAAACACCTGAAAGCTCCAGAGCAGCAACCTGGTAAAACTTCTGCTTTTTTATTTAGGTGCTCACGCTTGCACTTGATCAGCGGCACCTGGCTGCTCCACGCCGTCTTCGCTCCTATTGAAGGGTGTAATTAAAAACCGACATGGTGAGAGAAGGATCTTGAGGGTGGTGCTTCACGACTGTGGAGGGCCACTGCTGTTTCTTTGTGCCGCTGGAGCTTTTGTCACTGTACAGGGAGAAAACGGTGTTCCCGTGCTCATTATCAAGTCACAACTCTGCAGGGACGTCATTTGAAGGCACAGCTGTGATTTAAAAAGGTCACCTGGAATGGAGATGCACAAGTCACATTTCTGATGTGATGTAGCGCTCTGTGCAATGGAAGCTTGAAATGTGTTGAAAGTGATATAGAAATGAGAAGAATGTCATCGCAACTTTGTGGGACAAACAAACAACAACACAACAACAACAGGGTGCTTATTCAGAGGAGACACTGAGATTCAAATGCAGTCAGACGAAGTTGTGAGTTTACAAAGAGCACATGGCAGTTTGAGACAAAGAAACCTCAAAAGGACTCAAATCCCCAGCATGCCTGTCGATGTGTAGTGTTTCACAACAGGTATGAGAGTGATGTCATGCCCTCTCATTGGGCGCTGACCCCCATAACACAGCAGGAGTCCTGGCAGAGGTGGATGCGCTCTGCCATGCTCCCTCCCTTCTCTCTCTCTCTGACCTCCTCCACCAAAGCAAAGGTGCAACGTCTCTCTGCCTGAGGTAACCTTTCCTCTTCAGTAGCCAGCAAAGGCCTGCACCCCCCGGCACCCCTTCTGAGAAGTCGTCGTGACGCGCCTACGGAGTGAGCCGCGATGTAGGAATCACCCGTGCACGGGTGACCGGCCTCAGACGAACCCGGAAAAGGCGGCCTGGCTGCCGTTGCTGCGTAACGCCGCATCAAAAAAATACATAATGCATTCCTCTGAATCAGCAAAACTCTCGTTTCTCAACGTTTCTATCATCTGAGAAACCGTCCAGCTTCATGACACCATCGGTGTCTCTGTAACGACCCGAGTCTCTGCATGGTCGGTCCGTTTTATCAACGCTGACGCTTCAGGAAACACAGTCTGAAGCTTAAAGAGGAAAGATTCCCATCGATGAGGATGAACGATTTATATTTCAGATGTATTATCACGTTTACAACAGGTGGTTTAAAAGTACAGTCCATGTACGGCATTATCGTGGTGAAGGATTCACGTCACTCCTCGTTTCCAGCAGCCCGACCCTGGTCGGAGGCAGGAGGAGATTTCGTTCAAAGCTCTGAAGAAGCTCAGAACTACTAACGCAGACTCATTGACCTTTTTTGGAAAACTTGACTTCTTACATCCAACAGCAATGAATCTGTGACACTTAAGATGAGAACTAAAACAAACGTTTGACGTTAGAAGACCATAGAAGACTGACTTTGATGACCTTTCAAGTTATCTGTTGATGGAAAAAAAAAGACAACGCACTGCATGTCACTGTTGAAGATGGCTATTATCTATCATCATCCTAAAGAGAGGAATCCTTATGATCACTGGCCAACGTACAAATGGAACTGCAACTCAGAACTCTTGTCTTTGTCTTTATGCTACTTTACAGCGTATCATGAACTTGATCTCAACACACACGTCTCATATATCGTCCATGAAAGTCAATCACAATCTCGTCACAGTATTGATTCAACAAAAATGAGTCAAACGTAGGCGGAGATGGCACCAACTCTGGTAAACTGTACTGCGGATAATTCCACCACCGCGTCGCCTCCAAACGTTGACTTTTCCGTCTGTTATGGCTAATGATTCCTCCTTTCCTGAGCAGAATCGATAGACTATATTTTGTGGCAGGTTCTTGTGAAGTTGGGTTATTTGCAGGGGAAGGCGGTGCTGCAGAAATGAAGAGACAAAACAGCAGACGCCTTCTGACACGCGCCTCCAATCCAATCTCCTGCCTTTGACTTTTTGTCCTCATCCTTCAACTGTTGCTGCTAAGTTAGAAGAGCGAGAAGATGTGTAAAGATTTTTAAGAATCAGTCTGTCGACTGAAGCCTTTTCGCTATGACCCCTGCATGTAATCCGAGTCACATGGAGCGCCGCTCTCATCCCGCCATCTCTCTTCTATTCCAAGTCTGCTGGAAAGGTCAGCGGGGTAATTAGGGCCGCCCGGGTCCCGCCCATGTCTCTAGCTGTCTGTCTATCTGGGATGTCACGCACATTTCTAGCCGGCCCTTCTTTGTCCTTCAGCAGCTGCCCATCGCTCAGATCGGGTTGTGTCGGGTCAAGCCTAAAGGCGCCGGCTGAAGGGGAGGAACGATGGGCGCTGTTGTTGTTACGCTGGAAATACTGTAAGTAGCTTCAGCATTAAGACATTTCGTTTTAGCGGGGCATTAACCTAATTTGCCTTGCTACCAGTGCCACACATATCGGCAATCTAATAAGTAATTAGCATCCAGCCATGCTTTTTCTTGGCATGCGCTTCAAGACAGAGGGAGAGAGAGAGAGAGAGAAAGAGAGAGAGAGTGCTTGTGGCTTTCTCCCTACAAACCAAACCTCCATCCCCCCCCCCTCTCTCCGTGCTTTCTCTCTCCATGCATCTATTACTTCCTCTGCCTTTTACCCTGAGAGAAGGAGAACAAGGAAGCAAAAGCTATGGGGGGGGAGGGGTCGGTTGTGTTCGCTTGTCTTTAATGCACCGCGGGATTCTGGGAAGACAAAAGTGAGGTGAAGGTTCCAAGAAATCAGAAGCAACAGAGCTGACAAAGAGACAGCGTTCTCCTTTCCAGATGTGTTCGGTTTCGGACCGTTGTAGTGGTGTCACATTCTTATCTAAAGCAAAAACCATCGTGACTGAACTTGTACTTGCCAAAAAGGTTATGAACAGTTGCGAGGAAAAGTGCATAAATCCTGCTGGTTTTCTGCATCAACTTGCTACAAAATGTTACCTGATCACATTCGATGGAAAGTTACCGCAGAGACTGTGATAAATCCAAGAGGTTCACGCCCTTCCTCCTCCCAGAGGGCAGTGTGTACGAGCGTTCATTCACGTGCACGCCCTGGACATGGACGTATCCATCCAGTTCATACGTGCAACGTCAAGGTTTTTGCTGCAGATCTGAGAATCACTGGGACGTTCCAACACCCTGCTTTTCAAGCTGTGAAACCTTAAACTTTTTAAAGTTTCTGTCTTAATTATGTGCTGTGTTCATTGAACTTTTTTTTTTGTGCACAGCATGAAGAGGTTTCATCTGTAAATTAGCTGTGCAGTCTCTGGTGGCGTAATTACAAGAAAAACGAACCTTGAATATTTATTCGTTAACAAAGGAGCTCACGACGGTCATGACATTGCTCCTCTGTGTTTTTAATAACGACTTGTTGTCATCTTTCCAATGATCGGAGGCTCAAAGAGACAGAGGTGCATCTTTGTCGTAGCAGAGCCTGCTAGCGGAGACCCGCAGGCTGTGGCACGGCGCACGTAATCCGTTTTTTTTCCGGGCCAGCGGTGGACGGGCACTAACGTATTTGCTTTTTCACAACATTTCACACGCTGCGACCAGATTTGCAGACAGATTAAGTTTGAAAGTTGGTGCGGGTCCAACAACTAAAGGTTGACCAGTCTGACCCGCTGAGTAAGTAAAGCTGCTTGAAATGTTTATGCCGTGCAAACAACAGCGGCGTGTGCGTGTGTGGGCGACCTAGCGCAGCTGCCAATGACCACGGCTGTACCGCTGTGAGATTCAGAGAAACTGAACGCATTGAAATAAACATACTTCTAAAGGCAGGAGCCAACGTGTCCATTAGATTTGTCTAAAATCGCTCCAAAACTTGGAGTTATGAAGGGCGAGCCGTGTGCAGTCATGCGTCTCACCCCCCCCCCTCTCACCTTGGAAGTCAATCAGAAGACACTTGTCTAACCGGGCTCTCTGCCTGTGGCAGAATCCTCTCATTTTCCAGAGGTTCTCGCTCTCGCTGTAATTCTCAGTTTTGGTGGTCTGAAGTAATTGCAGCCTTGTGGAGTTACGCTGGGTGCACAAGCACTCTGGAGGTAGCAGAGATTGAAAAAGGAAGAATAAAGGATGTCTGGAAACTAGCATCAGGCTGGTCACTCTAAGGTCCTGAGTCATGACATTCAGCTGCGCCAGAAACTGTTTTAGAAGAGCTGTATCATGTTACAGCGACTTAAACTTTTGACCTTAAAATTTCTACCGATTGTGCCATAATTGAGTTATTTCTGAACTGGCTAGAGCTGAGCGATTTTATCGATTCTGCGATATACATCGATATTTTATTTCCCCAGAGAGTACTGATTTTTCAGCCGTGGGTATCGATATTCTAACCCCCCGTGTCCCACCTTTAAAAGCTTGCAAGCAATAATTTGCACTGTATAAATAAATAAAACTATTTTTCTCAACAAATCTTTTATTCATTTTGTCCAGCATTTGCAAGCTGCCTGTCAGCCATATTAGTGCTGGGCGATATGGAAAAAATCATATATCACGATATGGACTATTTTATATCACGATAACGATATATATCACGATATACCATAATAAAGTATGTTTTCAGTTATTCTCTGAAAAGTTTGACAAAAATTTCATTGCTTACTTTTCAACTTTATTTTGAAAGGACATTTAGCTGAACTGTCACAAACATACATTTTAGTGCAGCAAAAACAGGTAGGTACAGAGGTACAGTAGCTTTCACTTTTTGTTTAAAGTGCACAACAGTTTCTGAGAGGAAAACACATTTTTGCACTGAAGTTCAGCTATAAAAAATAAACACAAATTATTTTTCAACTTTCTGAAATCTGTAACCTTGTAGTGCAAAGTTTGCAAACCAATATAAAGTGTCTAAAGTAAACATCAGGGTTGAAGAGAACTCTGTTTAAGGCATTAACCATGAATAAAAGTGCAAACATTAAAGGCTACTTTGTAGAAGTAGATATGATTCTATCAAATTCATCATTGCAGGTTATTTAATTACATATTTGCTGTAATAATTGATAAAATTAGGTTAGAAACGATAGAAACGATAGAAACGATAGAAGAGAAATGGCACGATATACACTTTTATATTGTCCCCACGATATGTATCGTCATATTGCCCAGCACTAAGCCATATAATGTGTAATTGATGCTTTCAGTTCAAATAATTCAAACAAAGTCACTGGAACACTCACAAGATGTCACCAAAATCACTTTGTCCCTTTAAAATCTTTCGGAAAATGATGTAAATGTATTGTAAGATGAATATCGATATATATATTTTATCGTGAGCGGAATATTGTGTATCGTATCGTAAGATTAGTGTATCACTACAGCCCTAGAACTGGCCATAACTGTCAACTACTTTTAAAACACACACACTCACACACATATATATGCAGTCCTGACTTTCTTGTCAGGAATACTTCAGCAGCCCATTAGTCTTCACTTGCATAATTGTGACTGCTGAAATGCCCCTACAACAAATGCAATCAAGATAAGTTGCACAGACAGAAATATCCGCAGAGACACTGAGACTAATTTAGATTTATGGGACTGCATTATGAATCCTCCCCCCCACAGTCCAAATGGGTGTACTGTTACAGTTAATGTTTATGTAAGTCTTAAAGTGTTCTGTTAAGACCACTCACGATCGATAAAATCAATATGGCGTGGCTGTAAAAGACAAACACTGCTACCTAATGGCTTGGCACAAAAAAAAAAAAAAGCTAATACACATATTACACCGTCGCTGAATTCAAAGGCAGGAAAAGTGCTGCACATGTAGGACGTCTTGGAAGTCTTTCAGTCATGTAAAATACTGCCTTTTCTGAAATGCTCCCGAGGAAAACCCATTGAATGAAACCTGTTCTGATTTATGTATTGCATTTGAAAGCCTTCATTGTCTAGATTTTGTATATTTCTAGGAACTTCCAGGAGGCGACAAAGGCACAGAGCCAGTGACAATAATGTGATCTGTTTTTTACCAAAGTCAGTGTTTACAGTTCAAACAAATGGAAAGAGACCAAAGCCTGGTTGTTCTGTTTGTCTACAAAAGGATTACGTTCGGCTCTGGAAACCGGCGGTTTCATGTTCTTGCATTTGCCCTAAAGAGAGGGATCACACTACTCCTCGTCACTGTATCTGTTTAAAAGCAGGCCTTGAGATTTTTTTTTCCATCTCTCTTGAAGGCTAAATGCAATCCAAAAACCCTGAGGGCATTGCATCAAAGAAACTGTAATATCAAAGCAATGTATGTGAACGGCTGCACTGATTTTTGCAGGAATCCTCAGTGCCCGCGATTTGCACCTTATTTGTTCGAGCTCACATCCTTCTGGCACGAACCAGGAAACTTTGGGGGCTTCGTTCTGAACAGGGGCAGCATGTACATGCAAACGTTAAGTTGCATTTCCTGGACATGCGTACATCCACGTATATATATAATCACATGCATATATATTATCTGACATTTCTTGTGACTCAGATTAAGAAAAAGATAACTAATCTATTAGATTTCGGGACTGGATTTGGATATGCAATGGAAAAAACCTCCAGAACAAGCAGTGCATCTTAAATCAATGGGATTCTTTTTTTCTTTGCAGGTGGTATGAACCCAACACAAACGTCATTTCATGTGCTGACATCCAGGGATTGTCATGGTCCTGGTTTTGACGTTGGCTCACTCGTCTTCTTCTTCTTTTGCATCGACTTGATTTCCTGTTTTATTTTGAAAGCACGATTCCTTGTGTGGAGTTCATGTTTGACTTCCTTTGTTCTCCATGCCGCTGGTGACCTGCCCAGGGTGTACCCCTGCCTTTCACCCACAGACGGCTGGGATGGGATCCAGCAGATCCCCGTGACCCTAAAACAAGAATTAGTGGGTGTAGATGATAGAAGGGTGGATGGATGGTTCACAATAAAAGGGACTGTTTATTACTCCTGCCTCCCCATCTGTCTATCTTGGGTCCTTCCCGTGAAACCTGGGCAGTGTTGGGCAATGCAGGTACCATAATATCTCAGAGCTCTGAATTTCGTATTTTAATTAAACTAAAATACTTTCCGAGACGTCTCTGAGACGTAACAGAGGAAAACGACTCTGAACCATTTTTCAGAATAGCTCGGAGGCATAACAGGAAAAATTGCTCTGCTGCAGGTGGGGCTCATGGGGCACCCCCACCCCCACCCCTGCAGGGAAGGCCTCTCCAGACATTCAACCAATCTGAAAAGTCTTTAGATAACATAATCTCATTTAAAGGAAGAAGTTTCATTTCTGTTATCTCTCTTTATCGTTGTAAAGTAATTACACCCTGTTTGGAGGTATGATGGGCGTGAAGTTAATATAGAAGCCCTGTAGATAAGACACAAATGGCTGGACACAGCACATCTGATAACCATGTTAAGAAAATAGTACCTCATCATATACCACCGCCTTTGCTTGTATAACTTGCAAAGTCTCACCAGGTAAGACTGCAGCTTTGTAACACAAACTGCTCTATTGTAAAAATATATATATTACATAACCAAACAAGTGTGCTGTTGTAGAAGCAATATCCTAAAATACACGCTTCAAGACGGCTCTGCATATTTTGTTAGTCTCATCCATACTGAGGGTGGAGATAGGACCATCATGAGGTGGCAGAATTTAAGGCGAGAAACGAAGGAGGAAAAAGGCTGCCAATCAATAAGGAGATAAGGCAGCTGAGCCGGTGCAAGTCTGTATGCAGCACTTCACCACAGCAACACTATTTACAGAAATTTACTGGGAAGCGTCACCGGTGAATATAATACAACTTGCAGTTCAGTTACATGCAAAACGTGGAGTAAGTGAATCTCAACTCTTAACGCTCCCGATCAGATCCAGGAAATCCACTGGCTGTGTTCTTTCAAATCTGGATCGGGCAGTGGACACAAGAATGTGTTTTTATAACCGTACCCCTAGTTAAGATCATTTCACGTTTTTTGAGCCACAGATAGGATCATTTTTTATGGACCAGTAAAGTTAGTGCAAAAAACACAAGTGCAATAAAGAGGCATGATGGGTAGCCGGCAGTGGGCCTGCCAGTGACGGGGCGGGGCCACTTGCAGTCGCCTGCAGGTTGGTCAAGCCTACAGTGTTGCAAGATAAGTGACTGCAGGTCACAAAGGACTTCTGTTACTTCTCCTTTCAGCTCCGGAGGAGCTCTCTTTGAATGTCAGGGGTTAATGATGTGGACAGTCATCTTGAAATGGTCCTGAAATGATCCAGAGCAAAAGTCACTTGACTGGATGCAGATGATGCAAGAAGAAGAAGCCTTTCGGATGTCTCAGTGGCGTAGTGCGTCACTTCCTGTTTGCCTGTTGTTTGTTTGTGTCACATCTAAACCCTCTAAAATGTGTAAAATTGAAACAAAAGGAGATGAACCATCCACATGTCTGCTAGACCCCATCCCAACTCGATTACTCAACAAACGTTTTCTCTCTTATTGGTACGTCAATATTGGACGAGATTAACCTATCCCTAAAATCAAGATGTGTACCACAGGTTTTTAAAGTCACAGAAATGAAACCTTTACTCACACAACCCTTCCTCGATCCAGATGGTTTTGTGAATTATGGACCAACATCCAACCTTCCATTCATATCTAAAATTCTCAAAAAGGTAATTACAAGCCACTGAGGTGAGCTCTTGCGCTGGTTAAGGTCACTAATGACCTCCTCATGGCCTCAGACAATGGACTGGTGTCCGTACAAGTTCTGCTGGACCTCAATGAGCTTTTGATACAATCAAAGAGCATTTTTTTGCACAGATTAGACCAGGGGTGTCAATCTCCAGTCCTCGAGGACGACTGTCCTGCATGTCTTAGACAACACACCTGATTCAAAAGAATGGATCACCATCGGCTTGTCACCCAGGTCTGCACAAGTGCGTTAACAACCCATCTGATTAAATCGGCTGTGCTAAAGCAGGGAAACATCTAAGACTTGCAGGACAGTGACCCTCGACAACTGGCGTTTGAGCAGTTATTGGGACTGAAGAGAGAGCACTGGGCTGGTTTACGTCATATGTATCTGGCGGTTTACAGTTTCGGTGATGTTATTGATGTGTTTTCTGAGCCTGACGAGGGTTCTGCTTTGGTGTCCCGCAGGGTTCACTGTTTGGGCCAGTCCTCTTTTATAATATTTCTCGGGAAATATTATCCAGGACCTAGACTATAAATTTTATAAATGTTCGTTGCTATGTTGATGATACACAGCTGTATTTATCCATGAAGCCAGATGAAAATGAACCAAACTTCAGGCATGTCTTTAGGACATTAAGACCTGGATGTCCACAAATGTTGTCCTTTTAAATTGAGGTCATTGTTTTTGGTCCCAAACACCTGAGGAACGGATTAGCTGATTTTATATTGGCCTCCAGTACAAGTGCTGGGAACCTCAGTTATTTTTGACAGGATATGTCATGTAAACAGCATATTAATCAGGTTTGTAAAACAGCCTTTTTTCACCTCGGTAATATCACCAAGAGCATCCTCTCGCAGCGTGATGCTGAAAAACGAATCCATGTGTTTGCCACTTCTAGACTGGATTATAGTAATGCGTTGTTAGCAGGATGTCCAAGTAATTCTCTGAATAGCCTCCAGCTGATCTAAAATGTAGCAGATCAAGTGCTGAGACGAATCAGCAGAGAGATCACGTCTCTCCTGTGTTAGCCTCCCTCCACTGGCTTCCTGTAAAATTTGACTCAAATATTCACATATAAGGTCCTTAACGGCCAAGCTCCTCATTACCTGCAAGTCCTGATAACACCTTTATTCCTCTAAATAGAGCTCTCTGCTCTCAGAGTGCAGGTTTACTTGTAGTTCCTAGAAGATCCAAAAGTAGGTTTGGAGGACGGACCTTCTGCTATCAGACACCTTTATTATGGAACCAGCTACCAGTTTCAGTGGTGGAGGTGGTGTCAGCTTCCTTAAACCCAAACTTAAAATGTTTCTACTGGTCAGGCCTTTTAGTCTAAACCATGGTGTGTCAGGGCCAATAGTCTCTGAAAAGCGCCTAGAGGCAATTTGTACTGTAATAGACTCAATAAAATTGAACCGAATTGAATTGAAAGCCGATGAACTAGAAACGGTCCAGCTGGTGTCCTCTGATTAGCCACGACTATCAGCGAAGATAGCTGCTGCAGCCTCCTTTGCTTCGCCTCCAAACCTTTTCAGGCCAAACCAACATGTAGTAGTGCTCGATAGAGGTTTCACACAGTAATCTCTTGTTCATGTGGTTATATCATCTATTGATGAATGATGCAACGCTGTAGGAGGTAATGAAGATCACAGGTGTCCAGCTTTGACTTGTGCACTTCCCTTTTACAAACCGAAACTCCTCCGGATTTCTTGAATGTTGAAATATTATATTATATGTAGATATAAATATATATATACTGCAGAGGGAGAAATATGCAAATCCCTCTGGTCTTTCTTTTCGGATTTTCCCTTTTGAGGTTGCAACTGTAGATCATCCGTTTCCATCTTACCCTGTCTTCTGCATCTTCCTCTGTCACACCAACCCACTGCATATCACCCCCCCCCCCCCCCAGCCCCTCCCCACCCTCCTTGCGTGGCAGCTCCAAATCCAGCATCGCCCTGCCAGTGTGACGCATTCACTATGCCTCATATTTATTTGGCAAAAAACATCTATGACTTGGATCAATGTTGCTTTGAAACATTTCAGCAATTTTTTTTCCTGCCTTTGTTCACAAAGTGAGGATCCAATGCTCATCTTCTCTCCTTAAACACTCAGGGGAAAAAAAAACAATAGTTGATGAGTATTGGACTCAACCATTATTACAAACACCTGTTCTCATCACTTGCGTGGAAGAAGATTTTTGTTTAAATTGCCCCCGTACATTTTTTTTTCCCAGGGAGAAATAATTTAAAAAGAAATTAATTGAATTAATTTGCTTTTTTTTTTTTTTTTTTTTACTTTTTATTCTCACACTTCACTTTACTCTTCTTCATTTATACATTTTGTTTTTGTTGTGTGCAGACAGTACAGTCATGTCATGTAGAAAATTAACTATTCTTTTAATCTCTTGCTTTTGTTTGTGTGAAGCCAAATTAAAAATCATTTGATCATATTTGGTCTTGGTATTTGGTAAATTCAACTTCAGATGAACAGCAACATTCATTCTTTTCATCTTGCCATTATTTATTTAACAAGCCCCACCCAAAAAAGAGAGAAAATAGAGAGAAAATCACGTGAACATCCCTTTACTGGTTCCATAAGATTCAGAAGGGTAAACCAGGTGCTGCTACACTTCAGCTCTTGATGCATCCACTCATTAAGAGGTGAGCAGATCTCTGTAGAAGTTAATGTTTTGACATCTTACTGGTCTGGAGCATTCAGGTATGTATTAACACATTGGCAGGAGTAAAGAGACATAAGGAAGGGTATTGTGAAAGCAGTTATTTCTGTGCATTTCTCTGGAGTGGGTTATAAAACCACTTCCAAGCAGTTCAGTAATTTACACTGAAAAAACCCTTCACACACTGAGAAGCATTCAAGACAGGAGCCCATTTTTACAGAAGTGGACCTCCCAGAAGTTATAGGTCAGACCCTGCAATGGTCAAGTCAGAACCTGCAATGATCAAGGTCAGAACTTGCAATGGTCAAGGTCCCCTTATAGACGCACAACTGACTTTTGCAAAGTTGCCTATGAACAATCCAAAAGACTTGAGTCCTGTGGACAGAAGAGATCAAAAGTGGAGTTTTTTTATTTTTTTGTAATGCCCTGCACGGTGTTTGATGAACAGCCAAACAGGACATTTGAGCAAAAATATGTCACATGCAAATATTGAACAGGAAAAAAAAAAAAACAACTTTATTTAACCGCTTCTAAGACTTCATCTAGGTTCCAAAAACTGTTTGTGATGTGTTTCTCATTCACCAGTTCACACAGGTGCTCATCCAGTGATATGACTCATGCAGAATGAATAATGCTCTATGTACTGTACACAGCAGTTTCCTTTCTACAATTACACACTGATTAATAAAGTAATGGCTGGTAATGTGGGCCTTTAGTCTCTTGCCAAAGAACACTTTCGGCGAGCTGAGGTTTGAATTGTCGACCATCCAGCTGGAAAATAACCCACTCAACCTTCTTAACCATGCCATCTTCTAAAGCCACGACAACCACTTAACCCCCCCTTTAGAATGCAAATTATTGCATCATGAGCCAAACGTATTGCAAAGCCATGGAAATTTTTCACATTTGGGCAAAGCCAGCCTGTAAATACACATCTGGAAAAATGTCAAAGTTGAAGTAACACTTGAGGAGAAGTGTTAAGTTTTAGCAGTCATCTCTGACCCTTTTCTTAACCTGAAATTTTTTCTTATCTCAGCCTTTTTAAATATCCGTCAAATGTGTTGAGGTCAGAAAAACTGTTCAAACGTTCCTCCGAGTGGAGACCTTCAACCTTAATGCTAACACACATAAAAACATACACGTGGTTTATTATCTACTGTATGAATAGATGACTGGCTACTATGAATAAAATAAGGGGAAGAAACTGTGTTATCCATCAAAGATTTAAATTACAAGATTTAGCTTTGCCATTATAGAAGGAACTGAAAATTCTCACTAAAAGCAGTTCTACATCTCCTCACAATATCATGGCTTCTGTGACTGAAAACTGTGTGAATAAAGATGAAGAGAAAACATTGTTGTGACATGTTTAGATGGTTTTGATGTGACATGCATGACTAACTTCCCCAATAACAAACCCTGGATCACCAGTGACCTGAAAGAGCAGCTCAACAAGAAAAAAAGAGCCTTCAGGCAAGGAGACAGGGAATCATTGAGGTCAGAACAAAAAAATTACTTAAAGTCAAGATTAGAGACAACAGGAAGATGTACAGGAGAAAACTGGAGAACAAGCTCCAGCAGAACAACATGCGTGACGTGTGGTCAGAGATGAAGAAGATCACGGGCTTCAAGCAGCAGGAGGATCAGGTAGAGAGACGTATGGAGCGTCTACGATAGGTTCAGTTCAGAAACAAGCTCAGCATCCTCCTCACCTGCCCCCAGACAAGCATTACGTCCCGCTGCTTCTCCGTCACATCTCAACTGTCTCATTCTCCATCTTGCGTCATGGATCTTGTTTTGTTCCATCTACCATATCAGGCATCTCCCTGTCTGCCTCCCTCTCCCACCTGTCTGTCTCAGGTGAAGAGGCTGAACAGGAAAAAGGATGCCGGTCCAGATGGTGTCAGGCCCAGACTCCCTGAAAGCCTGTGTGGACCAGCTATGTGTGATTCTGCAGCACCTCTTCAACCTCAGAGAAGGTTCAGGTTCTGTGGAAGACATCCTGCCTTGTTCCCGTACCAAAAAGAGCTAATCCATCTTCTCCCAGTGACTACAGACCTGTAGCCCTAACCTCCCACATCACGAAAGTCCATCTGAATAAGCAAACAAGCACCTTCCTGGACCCCCTGCGGTTTGCTTATCATCGTGGAGTTGGAGTTGAAGATGGCACCATCAGGCACCAGGCACTGTGAGGGTCATGTTCTTCCATTTTTCCAGTGAATTTAACATGATGCTGCTGTGTTAGACGCAGTATGATGCCTCCAGCATCACCTGAAGCTCTGACTACTTGACTAACAGACCACAGTTAGTGAGACTGAGTAGTTGTGTGTCTGAGCAGGTTCTCAGCAGCAAAGGAGCACCACAGGGGTCTGTACTCTCACCACTCCTCTTCACTCTGTACAGCTATAACAATAAAGCATTAAAGGATACTCCATAAAACGAAAAGCATATTGGACAACCCTGAGCATCTTCTTTTAGGACACAGTGACTGAACCTCTTCAGTCAGAGGATCTTCAGATCTGCTTGGAACACAGACGCTACAGGAGATCCTTCCTGAACACAGCTAGAACCTTCTGCAATGACTCTTATTACTGCAACATGTAATTTCCCTTTGGGAATAATGAAAACAACATCTGATGTGATTTCTACTGCTGTGTTGAGCTCATTACCATCATAACCACACTGGTGTATGATGTGAAACAAACAAAATTAGTTATCAGCGTCGTTCACTGACCTTCCTTTATATTTCCAAGGTCCCTTTGTTTGTTTAGAGCTTTTCAAAGCACGCTGGCGATTTAATATATCACAAACATGAAGTTTGGCATATGAGGGGGCCAGATAGTGGACACCTCTGTGTATCTGATTAGCAGTGCTAATTTGTAATGCACACACATACACTGTAACTGGGTAGCCTTGAGATTTCATGATTTCTGAGATCGCCCTGCCATACGTAAACTGAAAAACAAGACATGCAGTCACACTGAAGGGAGCACAGAGTTATGAAACAAGTATTTAACTGTATATTATGTGATTGTATTGTAACAATGCACCACTGTGGCATGATTAAAAAATGGTTATTGTGATCAAAACAACCGGATGTTTGTAAGAAGTAATGTTGAAGTAATAGAAGGCTGAGAGCGGAGCGAGTAGGACAGATTTGGCTCATTATCGGCAGATAAGTCACGACGAGTCTGGGTGCAGGCGTGTATAGAGCAGAAGGCCCTATACAAGTCTTATGCATAAACAGCGCAGAGATGTGCTGAGAGGAAAGAGGGAGGAGAGTAAAACACACAGGCCTACAAAAACTGGCACAGCCCAACAGAAGCTGTTGGTTCTCAGCGTTCCCGAGAGGAGTGAACGTCAGACATCAAGCGAAAGACTTCAGAGGATGATCCATGGGAAGACTTTGATTGAGACTTGGAGCTACGGAGGACTAACCACTTTCCAACCCTCTGTGGGTTTACTGGAATTGACTTTCAGAGGTTCTTTTGTTCGCTCTGCTGCTGTGGACTTTCTTCTAGGTGCACGTGGTTGGGGCGGGGCACTGGGGGCATTGGATTATTGACAGAGATTTTAAATGTTACTGTTGATTCAGTTTTGATTAATTACTGTATTTCTAATCAGAAATAAAGTGAGCTATACGCTGTACTCCTGCTGAATCACTAAATAAACTCACAAAAACTAAATTCTAGGCATTCCTTTCTTACGCCAAGACTGTAAACAGAAGGGTTAGGGTTGAACAGATCCTGTGGTCTGCTGTGTTGGTTATCAAATGTACTTCCTGGGAAATAAGCGGAGAGCTTCTGTTTGAGGCTGTCAGATTTGAAGCTGGGTGAGCTACTAGAGGAAACAGAGAACATGCCTGGATGAAGGCAGGTAATAGGCAGGTGGGTCTCCGTGGCACAGAGGAGTCAAACTAACTCGCAGTCAGCAGACGGAGTCAAGAAACTCAGAGACGACCGAACCAACTCTAAACCGAAACCGAAAACCCGAGAGGATGTTGACGCCCTAGTTACCACGACTGTACAGAGACGTCATCAGTGAAGCTCCGTCACCATGATTTATCACCAGGTAAACGGACGAGAACCCTCCCACTCCTCCTCGGTGTTTCACAGCTTTCACTGCAGTCTTGTGTCTTTGTCCGGAAACTTACGACGGCTGCAGCGGTGAAGGAAAGACCGTCAATGCGGGAGACGCTACAGAGCGAGTGAAATATTTAATGGCAGCTCGCAAAAGAGAATACAAACAAATTTTGAAGGAGTGGAAAGATAAAAATACATTTCAGACAATAACACAAACGTAACAGGTTGTATTCGGCGTAGTAGCCTAAAGGAGAAAAAAGGAGCAGAGATGGAAAAATGGGTGCAGTCAGTACATCCAACCGCTCTGGGCGATCCTAAAGGAAATGTCTTCACACACAGAAGTGGAAGGATACGAATAAAAAGTTATTTTAAATAATTAATGAAATCAACTTCTAAATCATGTAGGTTATGGGTGATATTTGTGATCCTCATAAAATCCTGATATATAAATGATGTAATTCTGCAGTCCAGTTTGTATTGAGGTCGTAATGGGCAGCTGCAGTCTTTTCTGCACACTTCAGGGTTCTGGAGGTCTACTGGTCATGGAGTGATGGCAGACTGGCAGCCAGTCACCTCCTCTGTCTGGTGATGGAGGAGGGAAAGCTGAAGTCAACAATGGCAGCACAAACGTGCAACAACGTGTGTTTTTTGAGGTCTACGAAGCAGCTGGCCCTGGATGTTCCCAGGTGAAGCCTGAAAACAGAGGTGATGTTCGATTGTAGCTCCCCAACCATGGAGCAGTTCACCTTTTAATCTCTGACCGTTCATCATTTTTTAAAATGTGCTACATGGATGAACTTTGACTTGAAAGCCTCAGGAGAAAACTGGCCCGGTCTCATGTGTTGCTTCCTGCTGGACAGGGACTTGGTGGTCCATCTGCACGTGGACTTGGGTGCACCTGCTTTGGAAAACTTGTCCTGCCGGTCGGAAGTCCACAAACAGGATTTTTTCCTCTTAATACTCATACGATAGTAGCAACCTCCTTGACCTTGATCATGTAGCGTTGTTCATTGAGCAGTAGCTGCTACACGCGACTACAAGTAGACCTAAAATTTTGTGCACAGATTTGTGCATGTGCATACTTTCCTTATTAAGATTCTTCTAAGAGGTCCATTTTTTATGCATCTGACCTATTTTATGGCTGTGAAACTTTGAAATACATGACGTTCCTGACGTTGCTATGAGACATTTCTCTTGTCATCACCACTGTGAGAAAATGTGTGGAGACAATGAGAGACTTTTATGCAGTAAAAAAGGTCTTTTTTTAGCTTTTTTTTTAGTCATGTTAACTAAGTTAAACAGGTGGGTCACAAAGTATCTCATTTAAATCCCATAAAAATGCTTTGCTGTTTTCAGAGACATCGCAATGGGGTAGGCATCCTAGGCGATTGCCTAGGGCCCCGAGCAGGAAGGGGCCCAAGGACAGGCGCTGACACTGGTCTTTCTGTCAATGACAAAGTAGCGCCCGCTGTAAATATTCACGGTCGTTCAAAACCGCTATGTGAAAATGACACTACTTATTTTTTGCATTGGTCACTGGTCCGGACAAAACCATTTCCCGGTCCGGATCCGGACCGGAGTCCGCTGTTGCGTGACCCCCGGTCTAGTCTAAGTCTCTCTAAGTCTATGTACATTGTTGTCTGTTTGTTAGACTTGCGATGGCCAAGGGTGCAGATAGTTTGGATAGCGTCCAGCCCCATCATCCCATGATGGATGGATGGATGGATGGATGGATGGGTGGATCCAAGCCAAAAGGAGCCTTTTAATGACATTTAGCATTCCTTGTTTGGAGAGCTTATTGTTACCCCAGGAGGGCACGAATCAGGTGAGAAGCAAGATACCCAGGTAGACAGATGAGCCTTTTAAATTATTTTGTGTCACTTTCATTATATTTAATCCTCTGCTAATGTAAATCCCATTAAAACAAACGGTTTCTGGAGTTACCGTTACCGAATAAAGTATACTTTAAATGAGCATTCAATGAATTCACCAACTTAGTATAACTGCTGATATGTGTGGAGGCCAGACAAAGCCCGCACAGTTATTCCACTATCATACATATGAATGGAAACAGGAATGCCTTTTGTTAGCGCAACCAGCCATGAAACAGCCCTGGTTCCTGATAACCATTTTCCTCATAGTTATAGCAGTTATAAATATGGCAATGAGCATCCACATTAACAAATATGGGTCAGCAGCACCACAATATTATGAATTATTTTGCTTTTGTGAGCCTGAGGACCTAATTTATGTGCTGTTGGCAGTTCCAGAGGGAACGCTACGCTGGCTAACTCAAATCTACCCCAATACAAAGTGCCTTTGAATGTGCTCTTGCAAAGACAGATATAACTGCACACTGAGCCATAATTGGCTTGCATCATTTGCATTTGAATGAAGGCAAGCCATGCATGGAAGTTTTAGTTATAGAAATATCTACATCTCACAGTCGCAAAGAACAGAAATTGAGTAAATATTGAGAAAAACAGCAGAAATTAAAGCTGGAACAGAAGTAAACTCGGAAGCAGGTTGATGCTACTGGAATTTACACTAATTGGCCACTTTAATGAGCACATCTTACTAGTGCGCTTTTGACTTTAGAACCATCTCAACTCTTGATGGCCTAGATTGAACAAGATGCTGGAAGCATTCATCAAAGACCTTGGTCCATGCTGACTCGATAGCATCACACAGTTGCTTCAGATTTGTAAGCTGCATGTTCATGATGCAACTCTCCAATTCCAGCACAACCCAATGCTGTCAGGTTAAGATCTGGTGACTGCATTGGGCACTTGACTAACAGAGGCCCTCATTGTGATCTTCAACAAAAAAGTCATCCTACTGAAAGAAGGCATCAGATGACTAGTTGCTGATCATGTCCATAAAGGGATTGACATGATCAGCAACAACACTCACGTGGGCTGCAGGTTTAAACAAAGCTTATTTGGTATGAAGGGTCCCAATGTGTACCACAAAAATATCCCTCACTTCATTTTGGCACAATCACCACACTGAACTGTCGTTAAAACAAAATTCTACATCCAAGTGTCCATCCATCCATCTATTATCTTCTGCTTAATCCGTAATCGGGTCATGGGGGCAGCAGCCCAAGCAAAGAGACCCAGACCTCCCTCCCCTCAGCTGCCTCCACCAGCTCCTCCTCGCAGGCCAGCTGAGAGATACAGGGCCCTATCTTCTTCCAGATCTCCTAAAGCTGCTATTTAGGGATAGCGGGTAGCGGGAGGGGTGTTCCCCCGCAAAGAACGCAATCTTGCTAAACCCGCTATCCCACCTGCGCTACCCGCTACATTATGCATGGGAGTGGTTAGGGTGTTCCACCTGTTAAACCAATCAGTGCGTCAGTAGCCATTGCCTTTAAGAGCAGGTTGCGCTACCCGCAAACCACTATGGAGCATCTTTTCATCCAGATCAGAGCAGCTCTCATGCGCAGCTCGTCTGGGACTCTGCTGCAGAGATTCCTCCTCTTCCTTCCTCCTCCTCTTCTGCACTGATATATACATATAAATATTTTTACACAGACAATTCCTATCGCCAACCTGAAAGTCCTAGATAGTTGGTGCGCTCCCAGTAAACATGCTCTGGTTGTCTATGGTTTTAACTGGCGAGCAAGCCGTTTAAGATGATTTGTCATTTTCTCAGGGGTTCAACTGAGGCCAAATCACACTTTTTATACAAGAGTTAATTCAAGAGGTAGAGCCGTTTGTGGACGTCCACATGCGATCAGGTGGACGAATATTGATGCCTTTTGGACGCGCTCTTGTACGCGCCAACATGCAGGTTGTGGCTTGCGGGCTCCCACAACCCTGAACCCGCGATCACAAGATACCGAGTTTGCGGAAAGGGCAAAAGACACTCCCATTGTCACACCAACAAAATGAGTAAGGGAGTCGGCATAATGGGTAGCAGTTTTAGCGAGCGGAAGGTTGCATTAGCGGTTAGTTGGAGGTTCCCAAACCCGCAATTTGCAGGGTAGCGGCTAGAGGGAAGTGTACGATTGGGGCCATAATCTCTTCAGTGTCCTGGGTCAGTGTGTCTTGGGTCTGCCTTGTGGTCTTCTCCCAGTTGGACATGCCCGACACACCTCTCCAGGGAGGCATCCATGGGGCATCCTAATCAACTGAACCACCACAACTGGCTCCTCTCGATGTGGAGGAGCAGTGGCTCTACTCTGAGTCTCTCCCGAATGACTGAACTTCTCACCCTCCCTCTAAGGGAGAGTCCAGCCACGCTGCGGAGAAAACTAATTTCAGTCGCAATCTCATTCTTTCGGTCTGTACCCACAGTTCGTGACCACAGGTGAGAGATGGAACAAAGATCGATCGGTAAGCAGAGAGCCTTGCCTTTTGGCTCAGCTCCCTTTTCACCACAAGAGACCGGTACAGAGTCCGCACCACAGCAGACGCTGCTATCCAATTGTTGCAAGCACTTGGATTTAAAGTAAACAGACTTGGTTTAAAGGACAAGCAGTGGTCTGGTCCTCTAACTGCGGTAATCTATCTGCCTTCAGGGTCCATACAGAGATAGTCTTCTGCATATACTATTTTGGTCGCATTGAGTGTTTATCTAAGTTGCTGTTTTCCTTCCTATCATCGCAAGCCACTTGGGCCACACAGAGAACTACAGACCACAGTTTACTTTCTTTTTTTGTTCGATGTTCGTGACAGGGATGTCCGGGGGGGCATGCTTCAGGAGTATGAAAGACAGGGTGTGTTGCTGCAGGCCGTTCATTCCCTCTTCGAGCGGCGGGAGAGTTTGGTCTGCATTGCAGGTAGTAAGTTGGGCTCATTTTAGGTGACAGTTGGGCGTCGCCGGGGCTGCACTTTGTCACAGTTCATAACTTTTATGGACAAAATTTGCAGGTGCAGCCAAGAGGCAAAGGAGATCCAGTTCAGTTGTGTCAGGATTTCATATCCGCTCTTACAGACAACGCGGCCTTGTTGGCATCATTAAGCAAGGTTCTTCAGCTTTCACTCGGCTCACAGCCTTGTGTGAAACGGCAGGAAATGGGAAACTGGCACTTCCAAATGCGAAACCCGTGGTTTTCAGTTGGAAAAGGGCGGAAGCCCTCTGTGGATTGGGAGTAAGGTGTTGCTTTAATTGGAAAAGTCATTCTTCCATCAACACAGGAAAGTCCAGAGAACTGTAAGCACATTTTTCAGCTTTTTGGCTGACCCACAATCCTTTGTCTTCCAAGTCTCCGTGCTCGTGTAAACCAAACTGACAATGCCTGCGCAAAGCTTGGCTGCTAATTGTCAGACAAACTGATCGGAGCTGGCAATGGCATAGACAGCTCATTTAATGCAACACCAACAGGAAAGGTTATAAAAAGAGTTGACAAGATAGGGAAGGGCTGTAAAAAATAACTAAAGTCTTCCACAGGTTTAGAGTCTCAAGCAGTCTTTCCATTTTTATTTATTTCCATTTTTCTTAATCATCACTTCCAGTGACTCCAAGATCATGGATTCTATGTGGCACCATAAATCCATCTTTGTTCAAACTTGCTGGACTGGCACAGCATGGATCAACATGCAAATGTGTTTCTTAAAGAGCACATATTGTTATTACTTTAAATTATGCACTTTGGTGTAAAAGAAGCCCTACAGGGAGAGAGGATTTTGGTCTAAGGAGAAATTGTTCTGTTATATCAGAGGTGGAGATTTATGAGAGAATTAAAAGGCTGCACCTTAAGGTTTCATATCTATATTGTTTTGACTCTGTCTTACATATCCTTTTAATGAAAAGCTTGCATATAAAGTGTAACATAAATGGCCTCGGAGGGTTAGTGCTTTCTAAAAAGAATGATCACAGGACAATCGCAAGTACAAACAGGTATCCACAAATTTATCTTGAAAATATCAGTACAGAGTGAGCCATCAGTTACTGGCAGATCCGTGTACAGTCCGTGCATCCCCTACATCCGTGACAGTGTAGGTAATGCATGAACAATAAAGACTGCAGTGGCCACAGACTGAGAGTGGCTGTAGGCAGAATAAAGGCCCTTGATAAGAAAATAAAAAAAATACCACCAAGACAGAAAAAACAGTCAAGCTGCAGCTCAGCAAAATTATTCAGTCTCGCACAGACACACACACACAATACTTCCCTCGCAGGTGGCCAGCTGTTTAAAAGGTATCCTTAGAGAGCCTGTTCTAACCTCCACCATCCTTTCTTCCCAACATTACCTGCCCTGTCGTAGCTAATAAGAATAGCCATTAATCACGACTCACACAAACACCGCCACCGCTCGATTCTGGCTTTCTCACTCGCCTTTGCCTCCTTTGATTCACCAAGCATACCTCGGATTTAGGAAATGTCTTTTCCTCACATCCTGCTGCTGACACGTCTCTCTTTACTGCCTCTAATGACCCTCGACAAATCATACTCGCCCGATAATGTTGAACCGACTTGAAGCAGTTTCGGAGATCCACGGGCTGAGTGTTGGAGGGGGTCAAGGTAAGCGTTCTGTGCAGGTTAGTCAAGTGATTTTCATCTTTTCTACAAATTAGTTCTTCGTAGGGATTTATGGAGCGTAGACATTGACAAGACTCAAAGAGTGAGGGCTCCTGCAGCTTTATATAAGTTCATATAAGAGCCTCAGACCACAACACATAATAAACTGATATCATTTTGGTAATGCTTGACAACCAGAAATATTGTATATCTGCATGTCTAATTGAACAGATTTTAGTTGGGGCTCAGGTTATTTCAAAGCGTCCCTTAAAGGTGGAGTAGGTGTTGTTTGAAAAACGGTTCCAACAATCCAACTCAAGTGAGATTTTGAAAATATACACTCCCTCCCTCCTCCCAAAGGCTCCGCCTCCTCCTCTTCAGCTCACCCCTCGAAACCACGCCTTCACACGATTCACGACTGCATGAACCATAGGGAGGGAGGGAGGGAGGGGTGATATTTGATGGACGTATTAGGCAGCCAATCAAAATAGTGATGATCACTTTTTTGATTGGTCAGAGTTTTTCTCTGATTATACCTTCTAGACTGGACCAAAATGTTTAGTTTTTTTTGCAAACATTTTATTTCAGTGGGTGCAATGGAAATGTGAAAAGGTTTTCAGGCAATATTGTAAAAAGTGTTGCAAAAAAACAACACCCACCCCACCTTTAACTCCTGAGGCCCTGTGTGGTCTTGTCACTGTAAATTACGATAACTGTCACCGTAAACAAATTTCGGATCAGTTCAAAATACCATCAAAATGAGTATCCCAAGCACAGAGATACTATTAGATACATCCATCACCTTCTTTCATACAACTGTACCAAAGCAGAGGGAAATTACTTAAGGTCTACTGAATCTACGGATGTTTCTGTAAGGACATGACCAGACGGACTCTCTATTTGAATATTGGGGTACTCGTGTGAAATAGGTCTTTCCGATGAATGAGACAAAGAAAATAAAACTAAATGCCACTGGAGATTTGAACAACATGCTATGTGCACGAAGCGATACCTTACCTAATGCAAAATCAGATTCCATCATTGTTGTCACGTTGTGGGTTGGGCTTGGCACGCTTTCTTGGGTTTTTTCTTTATTTTCTGGGGTTCGTTGGTGTTCTCGTTTCCCCTGAGTCTAGTCTCCCTTGTTTCCTGTTTTACTTTGAAGGTCTGTCTTGTCTTTCGTAGAGTTCTCCTTCATTTTCCTTCCTGTGTATGTCCCTGATTATCTGCACCTGCCTCTAGTTTGTCCCTTCTGTGTATTTAAGTCTTTCCCTTCCTGTCTTCCGGATCGTCCTGTTGATTTTCATCATGTTTCATGTTTGGGGTTTCACCGTCTGATCCTGGCTTGGTAACCTGTTCCTGTTGTGCTGCCTTTCCCTGCAATTACCCTGATTTAATTTAGGATTTTTTTTTCTTTTTTTTTGGGGAATCATTAAAGGACATTTTGAGTGGAACCTCCTGTCTCTCCTGCATTTTTTAGTCCCTCCTACAATAAAGCATGACAACTGTTCACAGTTGAAAATAAGTGAAACTGTATAATGTTGGACACTTGACTTGGACGACTCTCGTTAGGAATGCCTTTAACTTCAGTATGTGGGAAACCCATCCACATGCCTCCCTCTGTGGGGAGCAGAGCCTCATGGGATCAGTAGTCCTACTACTACTACACCTCCTCCTTTTAGTTTAAGTCATACTCTTTTGAAATAGACTCATAAAATGACTCAGTATCTCTAATGAACAAAACTGTGCTGCATACCCTTTAACCTTAACTGCTCTGTTACTTTTCTCAACATAACACTTCTCTTTATTTTTTCTTCACATGTATTTATTTCTTTACTCACTAGTCCATTTGTCAGGTGGCTTTGCTGCTCGACCAGACCTGGTAACTGTCCCTGTTAGCTTGAAGATGACTTCTTTTAAGAAGACCCCTTTCAGTCTCAACCACATATGACCTGTAAGCATTGGACTGATGACTACCCCAGCAGTTCCTTCTGTGGTAATTCAGACTTTCTGTCCAGACGTGAGTTCTGGGAGAGGACTGGAGCGGTGTCTGCGGTTGCCATGTTTTGAATGCTGATACCTTCCTTCCTCATCCTTCTTGCGAAATGCCTGAAGATCCAGCTTGGGTGTCAGTTGGATTAGGGAGGTGCATGGATTTCTCCCCATTATGCTCCAGCAGAGTGGCTCTGTGTGCCAGCAGCTCTCTGCTGGGGTCTGAACAACATGTTGGCTTCTCCGTTGGCTTGGGGGTAACGTGGGAGGCTTGTGACTGCAGCCCATTACTTCTCAGTTCCATGTCTATTGATATAATAGTAACCTCCTTCAAAGCTTTCTTGAGCTCTGCTATCTGAATATATCTTGAGGAGGTTACTATTATGTCAACCTCCTTCAAAGCTTTCTTGAGCTCTGCTATCTGAATATATCTTAAGGAAAAGCCTATGATAAAAAAGATACTGTTTAATTGACAGAACAGATCCATACCAATGGTCTGGGACTGGAGTGGATGATCACGACTCTGTGCCCTGTGACACCAGGCCACCACACTGACTCTTCAGCTATGGCCCTTCATTTCCTGAGGCGGTGGTGTGTCTCTGTGTAAGTACAGCTCCAGTACCATCAGGTGATGCAACCCTTGAGTCCACCTTGTTGGGATTCACTTCTGGGGAGCTTAGTGTCTCTGTCAGTCTCTGAGAAGCTGCTTCCTGGGGCTCCACCCACGTCCATTCCTTCCTCCCTTTCTGTAGCTTTTTCAGCAGCGTGGTTGATGTGGCCAGCAGGGGCATAAACCTTCCCGTGCCATACGGCGTCCTCTGCCACATATCCTCCACACACCGCCGGATTGCCTTTACTTTATTTGGCCTGATGTCATTCACCGAAACTTCGTGGCCCGCAAACATAATTTCTGTTTTTGCGTGAGAATTGTGCACTTGTTTGAGTGAGAACCTTGGTTTGAAACTTCTGGAGCATGCCGTGAAGCCTCTGGTCATCCTCCTGTCTGTCTCTGCCACATACAAGAACATCATCAGCTTGACAGATTCTGTCGAAATCCTCCAGCATCTGAGACATCCTCCTCTGAAGATGCTCAGGAGCTGATACTATGCCAGAAGGAAGGCCTTTGAATTGATATCTCCCAAAAGGGGCGGCGAAGGTCGTGAGGGGTCGTGACTCTGGCATGAGACGGATTTGCCGAAATCCAGATTGGGCGTCTAGTTTTGTGAACACTTTAGCATCTTTCGTCGGCGTTAGTGTTTGATCCACTGCAGGGAGGACATGGCGTTCCCCTTTCACTGCTGCATTTAGGGGTGGGCGGTCTGCACATATGGTGCGTGGCTGTTAAGCTGGGATGAGATCTATATCTGAACGCCATGCTGTCGGCTCAGTAACTTTGGAGGTAACTCGAATCTCTGCATCTCTGAGGGGGAAGGGGGACCCGTCAGGGGGCAGCGACAGCAGCAGGCTCCCTGTTCCAGGTCTTTTAGCTATCCTAAACCCTGTAAAACATCTGGATCACTGTTCTGAAGTCTGACTCGGCTCCTATGGCCATGTCTCCCCGGAGTATTGTCCACTAACTCCAGGGCCTCACAAGCTGGTCTGCTTCACAGAGGCCGTACCAGCCCCGACACAAAGTCGATATTCCTTTTGCTACGACTTGTGCTTTAAAGCAGCCTTTTACCTTAAGTGGGCATCTACCTGGCCCTAGCAGTATCTTATCTGGTTTCTGCAGCTTACCAGTCTTGTTCAGGTTTGTATAGCCTCTCGGGTGTAGAAGTAGCGTCTGCCGCAGTATCGAGTTTAAAACCAACATTTTCCCTGTTTAGCTTGACTTTTTCCAACCATGGTTCTGACCTCTCTGTCCCTATTTATACTAGGAACAAACATTCTTCTCTGTCTCTGACATGCTGGTGTATGACCTCATGCAGCCCTGCTGCTTCGCCTGAACGACAAACTGCAGCAAAAACGCCGCTTTTTCTGACATTTTCGACACCGTACCTCTTCTGGCAGCCTGACCAGCTCTGTGCATCTCTTTATTCTTTCAACCACACTCCTTTTCACCCCAGAATTTCTGGTTTCTGTGTCTTCTCTGACTGTTGCCATGGCTGTGTCTTTCCTTTCTTCATGTCTGTGGTGTCCATGTTTAACATTTTTTCCTTTGCTGTGCTGCCGTGGAAAAATTGTCTGTTGTTTCTTCACCGTCTCACTTTGCCTTTATGCATGGCTTTTGTAGCTGCTCAGACAGCTCTTTGTCCTTTATCCCAACCATGACTCTGTCCCTTATATCTTCCTCTTTCAGCACTCTAAAACCACAATTTTCTGCATGTTTGAGTACAGCTGTGATGAATATTTCTGCGCTCTCTCTGTCCCCTTGATGTCTGGAATTGAACTGTGCTCTTTAAAGATTGTTGTATTTTCCTACAGAGTGCTGTTCAAACGCTGCTTTAACAGCTCCATATTTCTTTTTATCTGCATCAGGCAATGGTAAAACAGCTAAAACATCATCAGCAGCATCTCCTATAGAATGCACGGAGACTCTTCAGCTGATATTCCCATAATTTTTTGCAAAGAAAACCTCTTCAAATCATCTGGTACACCTTAGCCATTCTGCAAGACACGACAGTTCTGGCGGGGTTATTGTCCGGTGGTCGCCATCTCTATTGTGAAATCTCTTGTTTCATCACGTTCAGGATGAGAACCTCTACATGCATCATCTCTCTGCATTTCTCATTCCTGTTGACATGCGTCTACCTGGGCTATTTTCAAGCAATACTCACTTACAAGCAGCTAGCATGAAACTGTCTCTTTCTGCTGGGTGATCTACCAACTTGCTGGTCTTCTCCGGTCTAAAAACTTCCCCTACCATTTAACTACATGTTACCGTACCTGAAAATACAGCGGAGACTTGACAGTTTGTCACTTCCGACACCATATATAATGAGGACACTTGCTAGGAGTGTGGAGAGCAGAGCCTTATGGGAACAGTAGTTCTACTTAATACAGACACAACAAATTGTCTCCAAACATCTGGTCTCCAAACAGTGTTTTTATTACTGCAAATGGATGTGATGCACAAAATTCAAACATTCAAGTCAGTTATATACTCAAAAAAATGTTCAACTATGATAAAGAAGTATCAGTGCAGTAGTACTATTTCTGCAGAGTCGTGTCATAGGTTAAAGCTGCACGCTACTGCTACATGCTACTGGCCCAACCATTAACAAAAAGACACTGCTGTGAATTTGTGCTAGTAGCTTTAATTCCACCGCTGAAAGGAAACTGGCAAGTGTTGTTTTTTGTCATCTGAGTCCCAACCAGTTACCGAATAAATGGTGGGAGAAACTAATTATAGACCTTGTACAGCCACGTTAAAGTCATTTCTCCAGCCACTATACCCTACATCTCTGCACCACATCTCCCCCTACAGCTGAGCAGAAACCACACACCACCCCAGTGCCACAGAACGTAAAACTTAATTGAACTAAAAATAATTTCCATCCTGGACTCTTGTGGTCCAGGGGTTCATATCTTACATCTTGTCTACGTCTTGTGCCATCTCACCTGAGTACTGTTAACCAACTGGCTCTTGTGTGTCTTCTATCTCCCTCATCTCAGTTTTTCAGTTCATCCCTTTGGCTTCACAGAACTTTTTTTTTCAAACCTGTTCAAGTCTTATTTGTCTGTCAGATTTTGATTTCCCAGTTTGGACTGTCACTGCTTTGGATTCACATCTGCTGCTCCTCCTGGCTTTGATTACAAATGAAAAAAAAAAAAGTGTCACTTTTTCCCCACCTCACCTGTGTTTATCGTGTCTATCCGGTCCTGACAGCTCAAATGGGCCGGCAGACAGTCTTTCCCCCAGAGGAGCAAATGAAATATTCAACAGTTGCAAAATATTTGTTTGTCTATCTGGAAAGCTTATTTATGGCTCAGTGACTCTCTCATCATGACTGTCATGGAACTTTCAGTTAGTTCACAACTACTTGGTCTTCAGTCACTTGCTCACTCAGAACAACCTTTTGGAAAAGTCTCCAGAGGGAAGATCCGACTCCCACAGATGATGATCACTGCTTTCCAACACTGTGGAGGTCCCACAACCTTCCTTTCTACAAGCAACCAATTCCAAAAAAGTTGGGATGCTGTGAAAAACATGAATAAAATCAGAAAGCAATGATCTGAAAATCTCATAATTTTATTCCCAGTAGAGCATAAACAACCTATCAGATGTTGGACTAAGACATTTAATGGGAAAATATTAGCTCATTTTGACTTTAATAGCAGCAACAGATCTCAAAAAAGGTGGAGCACGGGAAACAAAAGGCTGGAAAAATTAATTGGTGCAAATCAAGAATAAATGGAGGCGCATTTGGCAAATAATTAGGTTAATTGGAAACAGGTCAGTCACATGACTGGGTATAAAAGGAGCACTTCAGAGAGGCAGAACCTCGCAGATGTGCAGTAGTGAAGACTTTGAAGATCCCACCATCTACAGAACATAATATCACCAAAAGATCCAGAGAATCAGGGGGACTGTCTGTGTGCATGGGAAAATGGTAAAGTCTAAACTGAAAATGATGACGTCTAAACAGACATGATTCTCTGCTGAACATCACTGATGGACTCAGGAACACTTCCAGAAACCACCATCTGCCAACACAGTTCACTACGATCCACAAATGCAAATTAAAGCTGGATCATCAAAGAGGAAGCCGTATGTGGACACCCTCCAGAAAGCACTTGCATCTTCTCTGAACCAAAGCTCATCTAAAATGGTCTGAGGATGAATGAAAAACTGATCTGGGTCAGATGAATCAAAATTTGGACATTTTGGGAACCACGGACATGTATCCTACAGATTAAAGAGGAGAAGAGACCATTCCAGCTGTTATTAGTGGACAGTTTCAAAGGTCTGCATCTCTGATGGTCTGGTGCTGCATTAGCATCTTTGACGTGGGCAGCTTCCACATCTGGAAAGGCTCCATCAAGTGCTGAAGAGGACATCAAAAAAATTGCCCGTAGGAGTGATTGTGAGTGTGCATGGTTGTTTGTCTACATGTGGCCCAGTGATGGACTGGAGACCTGTCCAGGTGGACCCCTGTCTTTAACCCAAAGACAACTGGGATTTGCTCCAGCAGATCCCATGTAACCCTGCAGAGGATTAAGGAGGTATAGATAATAGATGGATGGATGGATGGGAAAAGGTCTGATTTTTAACATCTGATATGTTCAGTTGGGGAGAGAAAATATGGCTTTATGAGACGTGCAAATCATTGCATTCAGTTTTTATTTCCATTTTACACAGCCTCCTAAATCTTGTGGAACTTGGGTTGTAAATAATCCGCTGCGTCTCAACCTCAGTGGCCAAAACCAAGTCTAACTTCTGCGGAGGTTTCTGACACCCGTCCTCCCACTCAGCCTGTTGGATGATGATACCACATCTACGTCCTAACCAGGATCACGGTCTCACTGCTTGTCTTCAATAGAGTGGTTCAAGTTCACTCTTTTTAATGTCATTTATGTAAGCTGTTTCTAGCTTTACAAAGAAGATGCTCGAGAAGTAGATGCAAAAGCACAACTAGCACACATCTATCTAGACTCCGGGTGTGTCAGTGACTACCCATCTGAGCTACAGCCAATCCAAGAGCAAGGCACGGATGAGCTCACATGTTTGTTTTATATAAATATGTTTTACTGTCGTTTACTATAACTGTAACTGCAGAGTTAAGTTGTAGCAGAGGTTGGAGGTGGCTGCACAATAATTGTGCAGGATATAGTCCAGATACCAGACCAGCCCCTGGTTGACCAGAACATCAGATCATGTAGTGTGTAACCTGCTGCCACCAATCATTCATGTTAACACCACAATTCAAGATGATAGACGGACAGACGGATAGATAGTTGGATAGATAGATAGGTGGAACTGGGAGTATTGTAACCTCAACAACACAGCACTCTGCCTAAGTTGAGTTATGTTGTCTGAAGCTGACTGGAACCAAACCAAGTAGTCTCGCAGGTTAAATCAAACCAAACAGCTACAGAAAATAAAATTAAACAGCCAGCTGAAATGTAACATGAGGCCAAAACCATAAAATGAAATAGAAAATTAGAGAAAGAAAAAAATAAATCTCATAGTGGTCACAGCAGCGTCAAATACAGGTTCTCTGCTATCTGTTTGTGGATCTTCACACTGAACAGAAGCACACACACACACGAACACACAGAGTTCCTTACCTGAATGACAGAGGATGTCCGGTGGGATCAGTGGACGTTGAAAGCAAAAAGAGCAAAAGGAGACAAAACAGGGAAAGAAACAGGTTAGTATAAAGCCCTCAAAGGTGACTCAGAATACTCAGAGTGTAAGGAAAGAGAGAAATGTGGTGAGGGCTTTCACTTCTCCCCAACCAGATTTTCTGGTCTCCTTCGAAAGCTTCTAGAAGCTTCAGGGGTATGAAACTCTTTACAAACTCAGAAAAAAAATTTTTAAAAAAAAGGTCCAGTGTTTGGAAGAATGTTGCACGTGTCATACTTTCATTTCTCCTAAACGAACATTAACACACAAAGACAAAAAAAAAGGAAAAGACGCATAGACAGCAAAATGACTGCAGTCTCAAAGGTGGTGAGTGTAGAAATTAATAAAGTAAAAAGAAGGAACTTTAATTGATATTTAAAGCTTTAATGATTTAATGAATGAGCAGCATCGTAACAGTTGACGGGCTGCAGGATGTTTTCAGCAGTTAAGTCAAGAATCGCTGCAGATATCTGGAGAGTCTTAACACTGAATGCTGACCTGCTGGTTCAAGTATTCAAGCCCTGCTCCCAAAAAAGCTACGACGCTGTGTAGAATGTCAATAAAACCAGACTGCAATGATCTGCAGAACTCACGAACCGAAGTTGAATTCACATTAGAACATGAGAAACATGTCAAGTGCTGAGAGTCAGACGGACATTTGGATGCCTCTCCATGGCTGTGATCCTCAGGCCTTCAGGCAGCGCTGCTTTAAAAACAGCCTTGACTCCATATTGGAAATCACTAAATGGTCTAAGGAACACTAAAAAAACTGTTTTTTGCTCTATCTACACACACAGGTTAAAACACAATCATACCAGAAAGAATCATGCGAAGATGATCCAGAATCGCTTCAATGGACAAAAGTTCATTTAAAATTGACTTAAGCAAAATGGAAAACTATCAAGTGATCAGACAATTACTTCTGGAACCATGGACGCCATGGAGGGACCATTCATCTTTTCATGAGTCAGTTCAAAAGCATCTTTTTCAGGGAAGGCCTTGCGTCTTTCAGCAGGACGATACTAAACTGCAGAAGGCATCAATTACAAAAGCATGACTTTGAAATAGATACCGAGATGGCACCCAGAACTCTTCTGCTGGTCCAGACCTTTCATCAGCTGGCGGTATTCGGCACATCGTGAAACAAAATTTACGACAACGAAGACCCAGGACTGTTGAGAAGCTTCAGTACTTTAACACATGAGAGTGGGAGGATCTTCAGCTCTGTTGGGAGAAGAGGGGATGCTACACGGTGGTCTAAACTCGCTGCCATCACACTGACATTTACTTGGGCTGTAGCGATACACTAATATCGCAATACGATACACTATATTCAGCTCACGATACGATATATATCGATATTCATCTTACAATACATTTACATCATTTTCCGAAAGATTTTAAAAGGACAAAGTGATTTTGGTGACATCTTGTGAGTGTTCCAATGACTTTGTTTGAATTAAAGGAGCAAAAAGCGAAATCATTTCACCGCTAGGTTTGCTGTTGAGCACTGCCTGTAGACCAAAACAAAGTGTGCCATTAGCCACACCTCCCTCTGCCTCTGCTCGCCACCAACCCCCCCCCCCTCCCCTCCACACACTCCCCCACTACACCCCCGCTCGCTTCGAAGATCTACCTACACCGAGCAAAACATCACCATGGCGAGTAACAAAGTAAGTCATTTATAACATTATAATGTTTATACTGGTTTGTCCGTAAATTAATCTTTATGTCACTAATTTAGTGAGTCACCATTAGCATCAAACGTTATCTATTCGCCGCTAATTGCGTTAGCAGACAGTTCAATGTTAGTAACAATATGACGGCAGTGAATAGCTTTCCTGCAAATACAATCTACCGGTAAATTAGCCGCTAATAGCTGAAAAGTAATTTTGGATATCGTAATAGTTGCTAAAACTGTCTAAATAAAATAAAAAAAGGCAACGGTTGTAGTAGTTTGTCCGTTTCTATTTATTTATGCCTATAACTTATTTATTTACCTTCCATTTGACATTTGACTTTATGGTGTTACTTGCCTGTCAAGGAGAAGAAGAGCCAGCTCCGAGTTCGACTGTAGCCCCTTTAGCTCTCGTAGCTCCCTCCACCTCGGAAACGCCAGGCCAATGTTAATTCTGGTTTTATCTCTTTCTTTATCGGACAATTTCTTTGCCAATGACCGTTTTTTTTTGTCTGCTCCTGCTCGTCTTCATTGGAAGGTTTTGTTCCGCTGTCTGCCATTTCAGTTCGAAAATGCTGCCGCCGTCACTACTCACTGGCTGTCGCGTTTTATAGAGAGGGAGGGGGGAGGAGGGAGGAGGCGAAGTTTCACATGAACGCACATGAACGCGCGGCCGGACCGGCTTGTAAACATGAGGCTGGAGATCAACACAGAGAGCGGGTGTGTGACGTCATCCTATACTCCAGATGAAATTACACCTCTCGTTCTCCATGTAGCGATTTTTTAATTCCTTCAGTCTTAAATAATGGATTTCCACTTATTGCTCCTTTAATTGAACTGAAAGCATCAATTACACATTACATGGCTGACAGGCAGCTTGCAAATGCTGGACAAAATGAATAAAAGATGTGTTGAGAAAAATAGTTTCATTTATTTATACAGTGCAAATTGTTGCTTGCAAGCTTTTAAAGGTGGGACACGGGGGTTTTGAAAGAAGCTTAGAATATCGATAACCGCGGCTGAAAAATCAATACTCGATAAAATCAATAAAATATCGATATAAATCGCAGAATTGATAAAATCGCTCAGCTTTAACATTTACCTTTTTTTTCTTAAGATGGTACATTTCCTTAGTTAAAAGCAGAGCAAAGGACTTTTGCTCATGTTAAAACACTGGTTTCACTTTCATTTGAAGGAATGTTTGCTTACTTTTATGATGTGTCATCTGTTCCTGTTATTGGCAAAAAACAAATTAACCTTCAGATCAATGTTCAGACTCGAGCTACGGCAGACAGACACTACAGCAGAGGCAACTAGGATGCTTAAGAAAATAACGACAGGAGACAAACAGAGAGTGACTGAGGAAGAGACCAAACAGAAGTGAAAACAACATAACCTCCAGACAGTTTACTGTCTCATCTTTTCAAAGTGTTTCAACTTTATTTTTTTGGAAAACGGTCGGATAATGGAGAAGCACCACGAGGCTTTAAAAAAAAAGTAAACACGTTATTAAATTAGATTACATTTTGTAATCTAATTACTAAGTGGAAGCAGAAAATAGGGCGTGATCAATAGAAATAAAAGAGACGTGAAACAGCTGATGTGCTCTTTTATTCACAGCACACGCAGAACTGAGAATAAAGGCGCAACGCACTGAGACTCCTGGACTACCGTTGTAAAGCCACCGGGGGATGCAGAGAGAGACACCAAATAATGATACCTATTGAATTTCAAAAATACGGTTCAGCTCACCGGCCGTGAAGCAAAACGTTATCCAGCCTGAATCAGCCATAAGCGGCCTGCCTTCATCTGTCGGATGTGAACCACAGTAAAGTCTCTGGCTGGCTGTCTCCAGAAAACAATGTGGGCTACTTAGAGAATCAAAAATCTCTTTGGGGAAATGGCATCTATTCCACTACGATTGGTACAGCTCTCATACCAGGAAGTATGGACGTATTTATTAGACACCTAAAAGTCTTTCAATCCAGGGTTGAGACCAACAACCAGTGTTGCAAGTCTGGCTCTGCCCCCCCCCCCCAACATCCCAGTTACTGACCACACATTAAATCATGACAGGAGCACAAAATCATACTAATGTAATTAACATTAAGACAAGTACTTTAATGAAAAAAGTCAATTAAACGGTCGGTGGTTATTATTAGATCCCTTTCATCTAAGTTTCTGTTGGTAAGTGGCTTGATCTTTGATCATAATATTGATTTATTCTGTTTTGCAGAAAGCTGGCTGCAGCAGAAGGATCGTGTTGCCGTCAATAAATCAATGCCTCCTCAAAGCACAGCGTGAGAATGAGTGGCAGTAATCTACCACTCAAGTTTATTAATCGGCCCTGGACTCAGCCTCAGTCACTTCTTTTTGCGTGTGGAAAATCATGAAAATTTGATTTCCGAGCAACCCTAATTTATCTGGTCATATCTTTGAATACTTGGCCAACTGATTAATCAGTCTACCTCTGATATACAGACAGTGTGTTTCCTGTTTCCATCTTCATTACGATACAAATAGAAAGATGAATATGGTTGGTCATTTAAAGTTTGATAAAGATGGGAATTTATTGATGGATGTTAGGAGTGAGACAGGAAGATGGAAAGAGTACTGTGAAGAGCTGGTGAATGAGGAAAATAAAAGAGAAAGGGAAGTGGAGAGCGTTGTGGACCAGGAGGTGGCAAAGATTAGTGAGACTGAATGGAGGAGGGGATTGAAGAGGATGAAGAGTGTAAGGACAGCAGGACACATCTGTGGAGGTATGGGAGTGTCTAGAAGAGGTGGCAGCAGAGCTTTCAACGAGGATATTCAACTAAGCTCTTAGAGGGTGAGAGGATTCCTGAGGAATGGAGGAGAAGTGTGCTGGTACCTATTTTAAGAACAAAGGAGACGTGCAGAGTTGTAGCAACTACGGAGGAATAAAGTTGATGAGCCACACAACGAAGATACGGGAAAGAGTCGTAGTAGAAGCTTGACTAAGTGAACATCTGTGAACCAGCAGGATGGTTTCATGCCAAAGAAGAGGACTACAGATGTAATATTTACGTTGAGGATGCTAATAGAGAAGAACAGAGAAGGTCAGAGGGAGCTGAGTTGTGTCTTTGTCGACCCTGAGAAAGCAGATGACAGGATGCTGAGAGGAGCTCTGGTACTGATGAGGAGGTCTGGAGGAGCAGAGAAGGATGTCAGAGTGGAGCAGGACATGGATGAGAGCTGGAAGACAGTGGTGAGGATGAGCTGTAGGTGTGACGGAGGAGTTCAAGGTGGAGGTGGGACTAATAGATGAGGTTAGACAGGAATCTCCATGGCGATGATGTTACAGGTGACATTGTGATCTGTAGGGAGCAGGTGGAGGAACATCTAGAGAGGTGGAGGTATGAACTGGAGAGGAGAGGGATGAAAGTCTGAAAGACTGAATACATGTGTGGATGAGAGGAACCCAAGAGGAACAGTGAGACAACAGGGAGCAGAGATGAAGAAGGTGGAGGTGGAAGTACTGAGGAGTAAGTCCAGAGCAACGGAGTTTGGAAAAGAGGTGCAGAAGAGTGTTGGAGCCGGTTACAACCAGTGGAGAAAAGCGTCAGGTATGATGTATGATGAGAGAATCAGCAAGAATGAAAGGGAAAGGAAAAAAAAACCAGGAGGCAGAGTTGGAGGTAGCAGAGGTTAATATATTGAGGTTGTCTTTGGGAGAGATGAGGATGAAGAGGATCAGGAATGAGAACATCAGAGGGACAGAACATGTTAGATGTTCTGGAGAGAAAGTCACACTGAGATGGTTTGGACATGAACAGAGGAGCGATGACGGAGATATCTGGAGAAGGATGATGAGGTTAGAACATCCAGGCAGGACGTGAAAATATTTGGTGTGAGAGAAGAAATGCAGAGGATAGAGGAGACCCCTGAAGGGAACAAGCTGAAAAGAAAAGAAGAAGGTTTCAACTTTGATAAAAACAAACTGTGGCTGCCGTGCAGTTCTGTATGTCAACTGACTACACAACATCTGAGAAGAAATCTCTTTACATTAGATGTCCTTCAAAGAGTACTATCTCCAATTAAATTTAAAAAAAATAATTTATTTATTGTTTTCTTAATGTTATGTGCCTGAAAAGCTGAGACAGTCAAGATGAATGATGTAAGATCTGGCTCCTCCTGCACCAGTCTCTACTCACATCCAACAAGTCTTTTGAATCCCTCGATTTTTGCATGAACAAATGCAGAAATCCTGCCAGCGGAACAAGAGAGTATTGCTTCTGTCAGCAGTTGGAAAAATGACATTTATCTTGTTTAAATTTTAGTCATTCTGACATGTGGAATGGTTTACGACCATTTCACAGGAGATTCGGACTGCACCGTTTCATCCGACGTGCTGCTGATCCGAGTGTTTGTGTACCTTCCTGCCAGTGTCGGTTCCAACTCCAACAGTACGGCCATCGAGACGTCGGTTTGGGCAGCAGATGCCAAAATGCTTTGTGTGTGTGTCATAATGAGCATTTAGTCTAGATCTGTCTGGATTTAGGGACATAAAAAGACACCACACCATCCGAGGTCACGGAGGTTTGGCTTGCTTGTGGGGTCTGGGTGCTTGTGTTGATGTGGTGTCTTGTGTGGGCCAACCGGGTCGGCGACCCTCTTGGTTCTGCTCTGGCGCCATCATTATGGGGGGCTGGGGGGGGGGGGGGGGGGGGGGGGGGGGGGGGGGGGGGTGGGCTCAGGGGGTTTGGTGTCGGAGTGCAGCATGGTGGGATGGGGGGGCATATGGGTGCTCTCGGGGTGCACTGTGTGTGTGAATGTGCAGGGTGAAGTATATGTAGTATGTACTGTAGCGTGAATGTGTGTGAATCAGTATGTTTGTATGTAGTTAGATGTCATTGTCTATCTGGATATGAAATTATAATTCTAAAATGTAGGATTAGGACTCAAAAACCAGATAAATTTTAAGGGTAATTGTGGAACAGTGAAGAGATGTTAAACCTTTTCAGACATGTCAAACCAGATATGTGTTATGCATATTGTTATGTGTGCACATGTGTGTATATATATATACAGTCATGGAAAAAATTATTAGACCACCCTTGTTTTCTTCAGTTTCTTGTTCATTTTAATGCCTGGTACAACTAAAGGTACATTTGTTTGGACAAACATAACGATAACCACAAAGATTGCTCATAAGAGTTTTATTTAAGAGCTGATATCTTACCATTTTCCATGGTTTTCTTGATTATAACCTAAATCACTTAAGTTTTTACATCAATAGCTATGGCGTTGTACTGCCAAAAACACTGCTTTTATGCATTCAGTGTTTTCTTTTCTGTCTGTTTTAGTCACATGATGACGTTTAGTGGTACCAGGTATTAAAATGAACAAGAAAGTGAAGAAAAAATGGTGGTATTTCCATGACTGTAGAACGCAATGTTCCACCTCCCTGAACTTGGATCTCACCTGCGTAAGATCCAGTTACACATACACATATATATGTATATAAATAGGTGTGTATAAATTTTTGCTGATTTTTATTTCTTCTTTTTTTGGGGGGGATACATGTCAATTTATTATTAAGATTTATTTACAAGGGGTTCTATATGTTTCAAAATTCTGGTCATGCACATGTGTCTGTGTATATTGATTTATCCATTCATTTATTTATTTTCAGACGCATAGATTCATGCTCGTGTTAAAATTGTCATGCTTTAAAAGATTCATTTGACGCGTCTGGAACGAATCAATAAAATGAATGAAATGAAATGAAGTGCTGTCAGGAAATCTCCCTCTTTAATGTATGAGCCGTACGATCAGAGACACATTAAAAAGATACCAGTTCAGCTATTCTCTGATATAATTAACATAATTCTCAGGAAACGCCAGTGGAGGGACGCTCCCGTGCCGAGGCGCTCCACACCAGGACCATCATTAAAACCAAATTAGCTGCTGCACTTTGACTCAACTTGAGTCCCAGAGGAGCAAAAACGCAGCCGTCGCTTCAGTGACCGCTGACCGTTTTCACGGTAGGTGAGAGCAGATGGACAACGAGGGGAAAAAAAGCATGTGTGTAAATATAGATCATCAAGCTCAACATTTTTCACTTCCGTATAGGAATGTGGAGTTAACGTGATGAAAAGCAGGAAGGATGCATTGTGGCTAATTACAGCACATCAAGGCCTGTATGGATTTAGTCACTGTTCTTTAAAGGAAAGGGGCATTTCAGAAGCCTTGTCCACAGATGCAGAGAACCTCTTACTACAGTGATCCCCTGCATTAATTTGCCATAAAACATAATTTTCCATTCAAGCCTTCGCCAGATGCATGCTGGTACTGAGACCCTGCCATGGAGGACGTGATGGGAAAAGTATGCTTTATGAAGTAATGTGTCTCCATGTGTTTTAACAGGATGCTGTGTCTGTGTGGTGGACTGTAGTGGCTTGGCGTGAGTCGGAGACCGCCGCGTCCTTGAGCATCGATCTGAAGTGCAGCTGCAGGAAGATGCATCTATAAAATGCTGCATGTTGCTTAGTTCTCCAGTGGCTAATGGGTTATTGTTATTACCTCCACCAAGGAGGTTATGTTTTTGCCAGCGTTTATCTGTCTGTCTGTGTTCAAGATAACTCAAAAAGTTATGGATGGATTCTGATGAAATTTTCAGGAGTTATTAGAAATGTGAAAAGGAAGAACTGATTTCATTTTGGGTGTGATCCGGAAGAAATCCTGGATTCTGGATCACTTTCAAATTTTCGATAACATTGGGGTCAATGGGGCTGAAAATTTTGTTTCGCAATATCTCCGTTAATTATTGCCCAAAACTCATGAAATTTGACTCAGGGATTGACAATGGGAACCTCTATCAAATTTCAAAGGCTGATCAGGATCTGATCCAGATTTTATCGCAATCTGTAAATCGCTATATGGGGGAACTGTTGCACTTGGCGGAGGTCTGCGCCCTTCGAGTGCTTTTCTAGTTTTGTATATTTTCTTCTGTGCAGCTAAAACCATACAGATTATTCTACTTTCATCTTTTTGCCACATTTTGAATCAGATTACTTTGCTGCAGAAACCTGTGCCGCTAATATTTGAATAACAAAAGGCTGTGAAGGTTGTGTCCTATGAGAATACTCTTTTTATTTAGCAAAAAAATTGAAATGAATATAAAATTGGTGAAGAGTTTTACTAAGTCTGGAGAACTGGTGAAATGAAGACACCTTTCTCAGAAAGAGAGCACGTGCAAGTATCAAGTATGTTGGAGAAACACTTGACTTTGATGGCCTTGATGGCCCCTTCACTTGGATAAATCCTGGATCTGGTTGGAGATGTCTCCCGCCGTGAAGGGGGTCTGTTCCGCCACAACTTTCATCTGCAACAGCTGAGGCTGCATTTCAACCTCGGTGGTGGTTGTGTTCAACTCTGGTGATTTCCAAGGCTTTCGGCTGAGTAATGGCTCAAACGACGGTCAGTTTTTGAAGTTCTTTGTTCAGTCACATGCTCCTGCACCTCCAGCTGGGTACTTGTGGACTTGAATCGCCTCGCTATACGATCTGAGACCAGACCGCGCTGCTGCTTGGCAGTTGTCCGACAGTTCTGCCACTACATTACAGCTCTAATTGGGACCTCACCATCTTTCTGCATCTCTCCGACCCCCTGACGTTATGCCACCAGCTGTTGTGGCGTAATGGTCCTGGTCAGGGGTGTCAAACTACATCACACCCTGGGGCCGAAATATAAACTTTTTCTTGTGGTTTAACTCATTTTATTATATTTTTAATTGAGGTTTTTAAAAGTGCTCACCTGCTTGTTATCTGGCCGGATGTCTGACACCGTTTTCCCCTGGTCAGCGTGTCAACGTCTCGTTTTAGGTCTTGTGCTGTAGTTATCTCTGGAGGTGTCAGCGGTGACGCGTGATCTGCGCTCCGCCTTTTTTAGAGTCATTATTGAGAACATCTGTTTGCACAGACAGGTGCACAGGTGGCATCAAGTCAGAGGGCAGTAGATGGTGAAAATCCTCGACTGCAGTAACTTGGAGCTTTGCTCTCAGGCCACAATTCACTTTGAAGCTCTAAGTCCATCTGAAGGTGACGGGTTGGACTGTTGATATCGGCTCTCAAAGGACTGGCAGAGATGGGAAAGCCTGAGTGCTGTGCTCTGAGGTCAGACAGGCCCTGATCAAACTCATCGATTTAATCAACTCACCTTGGTAGCCAACAGAGTGTATGGAAAAGCACCAGCAACTGAGGCTGAGACACTCTGACAAACAGGAAAGTGGGCAAGAGCGCTATGTTCCAGTTGGGACTTCCAGGTAAAGTTTACGCTGGAAAGCTGTGATCATGTCAGACATCTGCATGATGACTTGTTCTCAAGAAAGTTGCTCCCAGTTATTGTCCCATGCCTGGCCGCTACATCGAGGAGCTCGTCAGTGATGGAGAGGCCCGCCTTATCGTCTCGTATAAAAATCCACATTGTCTGAGCTTTCATCAACAAGTTCATGAGGTTTTTCAGTCAGGGTTTAGAACTCATCACAGCGCTGATTAGAGTCACCAACGACCTCCTCATGGCCTCAGACAATGGATTAGTCTCTGTCCTTGTTCTGCTGGACCTCAGTGCTGCTTTTGATACCATTGATCACGGCCTTTTGCTACATAGATTAGAGCACACTGTTGGAATTAAAGGGACAGCATTAGGCTGGTTTAAGTCATACCTATCTGACAGGTTCATCCATGTTAATGACGTTTCTTCTACACGGACTAGGTTCTGCTATGGCATCCCACAGGGTTCAGTTCTGGGACCAATCCTTTTCACTTTATACATGCTGCCCTTGGGAAAAATTATCCAGAACTCCAGCATGAACTTTCATTGCTATGCTGATGATACGCAGCTGTACTTATCTGTGAAACCAGAGGAAGCAAAACCGTTGTCCAAACTTCAAGGGTGTCTGAATGACATTAAGTCCTGGATGTCCTCTAAATTTTTGCTTTTGGTGAGCGGTGATCTAGTCCTCTGGCCATCTCACCTCAGTGCTGCTACCTGCATCTGCTTATGTTTATATGGGCATTATATTCAGTCATTTGTGTGCTCTCCTCTCTCTGTCCTCCATCCTCTCTCTGTCCTGTCTCCCCTCTTTTCTTTCTTTACCTGGCTGGCCTTCGGCAGGAAGGTCCCCCCATATGATCCAGGTCCTGCTCAAGGTTTCTTCCTCTTAAAGTGGAGTTTTTCCTTGCCGCTGTTTGGCTGAAAGTTTTTTTTTTCCCTCTGTGGGAGTTTTTTACCTACCATTATCTTTGTTTAGGATTCAATATTATATTTTTAGTTAATGCTATTTGCTTGGGGATCATGCTCTGGGTCTCTGTCAAGTGCCTAGAGACAATTGACATTGTAACAGATGCTATGCAAATAAAATTGAATTGAATTGAATTGAATTGAAGCCAGATGACTGCGGGTCTCTTCAGCCAGCTGCGTCGACAGATTTCCCGCCAGTTCCTTAACGCTGTCTGCAAAAGCGTTTCTGAACAAACGTGACATTTTTAAAAGTCCACATCTGGTCAGGGCACACCTGCTCGCACACCTCCAACGTGCACTGCTCCAAAACGAGGCACCAGCTAAAAAACACTGTGAAGGTCAGGCGACAACAAAGCAAGCTTTAACTGCCGCGTCATTTTTGACTGCAGCTTTGGTGAACATTCCCCCCTATTCTTGAACCATTTGTCGCTTTCCCTTGGAGGCTAAAATTGGCGTACTTAGCTTTGAGCTTGGTGTCAAAATGCCGGGTGGAGATCGTACCCCTTCACCACCGATATACCAGTTTTCCTCCTTGAAGCACAAATATATATTCACTTTCCCATCTTTCACTAAATAGCCTTTGTTCTGCATCAATTTCTTCTTCTTGGACATGTTGGGGTTAATTGCTGATATTTCTGCTCTCTGCCATCTAGTGGTGGGATGCTGTCACTTAGCGGGTCACAATAAATCAGCATGCATTCTGGGAGACGTAGTTCATGGTCAACGTAAGTCATATGAATAGACCAGGGGTGGCCAACCCTGGATCTCGAGAGCCGCATGTCTTAGACGCTTCACATGATTCACATGAATGGATCGTTAAAAGACTTGTGCAGATCTGGATGACAAGCTGATGATGATCCATTCGTCGGGGTTGGCCACCCCTGCAATAGACTTTCATTTTATGACCACCGTACACATTTTAAGCTCTCGTGGGCCACATGAAATGACACGGCGGGCCTTGAGTTTGACACGCGTGTGGTCTAGGTCAATACTCCTCAGCTCCAGACCTCCAGGGCCACTGGTCACATGTCTTATATGTCTCCCTGCTTCCATACACCTGAATCAAACTGATGAGTCATAACAGACCTTGATGTCAAGCTGATGGTCATACGCTTATTTGAATCAGGTGTGTTGTGGCAGGGAAACGTCTAAGACGTGCAGGACAGCGGCCCTTGAGAAGTGGACTTCAGGAGCCCTGGTCTTTGTGTTTAAATGTCCAGACCTAATATTTATATTAAATGTTATATTTACATTATGTTATATTCTGCTCAATATGATCCTAAAACAAAAGCTGATTGGAAGCAGCAGTTTGAGCTGTGAGGACCAACTGGGAGGTTTGTATTCACATGAACAAATTAACAGCCGTTCACAGATGTCTGGGGGTGGAAAGCAGGGTCCAGCAACAGCTGCGATAACAGTCATCGATCTGAGTTCAAGAATGCATCTTAAACCCTCCACCTGAACAGGTGATGAGTATCATTCATCCATCTTCCGTTTCACCATGAAGCGAGCTGTTCACGATAAACTCTCTGCCCCCGATTATCCATAGGTCTGCCTGTTTGTGACTTCACACTGATCTGCGCTGCTGCTTGCTGATAACTGAGCAAAATAGCCTTCTCACATGCAGAACTGGACGCTCCCCACGGTGCAGCTCATAATTTGCAACACATGCTGACTGGCTCAATTTAGCGCCTTTGGTCCTACGTGTAAAGGCGTTTATGATTTACCTTGTTGGTCATGATGTTTGAGTCTTTTGCATGCTTTCCATTAAGAGCTTATCATTCCGGCCTTTCAATATAAAATTAAATAATAAATGGGAAAAAAAACAAAATGTTAGTTTGAATGCCACCAATCCTGGAGCATGAAAGGTGAAGTTTAAAGTCCACGACTCTTGTCAGAAGCTGTTCTTCACTGATGCAACTGCAGTACAGAAAGTTGTTCTGCTCATGTTCTGGAGATAAATGTCCACGGCTCTCACTCCAGATTCCGGTTCTCTGCAACCTTGTTAAACCCCCCGCCCTCAGAAAAAAGAGAGATCGTACGTTTGTGTAGCATGTAAACTTCCGCAGAGTTAACTGCGAGTGTGATGGTAAGAGATGCTGCTTCAGATTCTTTTCTGCTGACTTGTATTTCTCTGTCCAGTCGCTAAATGTTAATGAGCGACTCTCGCCGTTGCTACGAACACAATGAAACACCGAACTGGAGGCTTCCTCCTCCGCTCTGGAGGAGCTGTGAGCGGGACAAACGCCACAACTTCCACAGTCTCTTCGCATTTACGGCTGCGGACTGCAGTATTAGTGCCGGTGTGAACAGCAACTCCAGCAGAAATCTGGATCAAGCTACCTGAAAATCCCCAGGGCAACTGTTGGACTCCGCGTCTGCGTTGCCTAAAAGTTTCCAACCCAACAGTTTCCTATTTTTCTTATGTGAACAAAGGAAAGCTGACAGTGTGATTTTTCACAGAGGTCCTTCCTGCCCTGGGGCACAAACCAGAGTAAATGTCACCGTTTTCATCTTCCCCTGAATTGATCTCACATTTGGCTGTTCAAACGGCCAACAGACCTCCTTATGCCCTTTAAGAAATCAATGCATTCCTCTGGCTGCCTCGTAAAAGTCCCACACATGGAAATAAAGCTGGACTTATTCACTACCCCTCTCTCTCTCTCTCTCTCTCTCTCTCTCTCTCACTTACACACAAACTTTTTTTTTCTTTAACAAGGATCATTATCTTAATGAATTTGCCAGGCTATTTGCTGACCTATGAGCTGGAAGAATATGGACTCGTCTCCCTACCTGACCTTGTTCTCAGACTCTCTGGTTTTTTTCTCCATCCTTGTTGACAGTCTCTGATTTCTTCTGTTCTCCTCATTCCGTTCTTTTGTACTTGATTTACAGTTTCATGTTTACTCCCCTCCTCAATTTTTGTCAGTTTCTCTTTTCTCTGTCGCTCTGCTCCCTCTCTCTCTCTCTCTCTCTCTCAAGACCCCGTAGTGACGCAGGAAAGTAAATTTGGGACCCCATTAATGACCGAGTGAAGAAATGAAAAGCTGGTTAAAAGCAGTAAAGGAACAGGTCCAATAAAAAGCTAAAAAGCTTGGGCTATAAATCCCTGATATAACAGAAAAGACACTTACTAATAAACAGTAAAGTATATGGTATCATAAAACAACTGTTTTAATTAGCAGCCCAGAAACAGGGATGGAAGAAAAAAACAACCTTATTTGTATCGGATATTTCATATATGAAGAAAACTCAAAGTGTTTTACAAAGGCATTAAGATAAAAATGATAGAAACCAAAATTCAAATTAATCAAGTGAATAAAAACAGCCAAAAAGTGCAGATTAAAATATCAGAAGAGAAGACGCACGCGTGCACGAGCAGCCGGCGCTCAAAGGTTTTTTGATCCCTGAAGCGCCGCCTGTTTTTCCTGCTCTACAGCGTATTTATTTGGGATTGTCACCGCTAATTCGGGCTCGTTTTTGTCATAACCAGGCTTAAAAGGTCAGAAGTCCATGTGGATCATTGAGATCCAGACCTGGAGCACCTAAGGGTCCTCAGACTGGACTGTTGGTTGACCGACCGCCTGTTTCACAAGTAATAACCTTCGACAAAACACCAATTACACACACACACACAGTGAGCAGTCAGAAGATCTTTGAGACTTTTTGCAGTTCAACCTCATTATTGCTACACTGAAAGGGGGGGGTGGATTTTTAAATATGCATGTATTGTATAAAACATGACTGGTTTATGTTCCTTCTCTAAACACATATCAATCATGTAGAACTCTTTTGATCCTGGGGGACGTACGGTCTTTGAGATTACGTCCTGAGCAAAGATTTAACTAGTGTTGTCGCTAAGGAGCATGCATGTCATTTTGCGTGCTAGTGTGGTGTTAAGGGTAATTTAGCTCATGTGAATTAGCTTCACTGTATGCATGAAGGAAGATTATGGGCAGAGCATCACCACGGCTGAAGCTGATCATGCGTTCGTGCCTCCCATGGTGTCCAACCAGCGGCTGGTTTTCAGGCTGTCTGTCCTGCTGAAATTATTCGTATTTGTTTTGTGGTGAGGACGTACTCTGCACACGTACCTAGCTTCATACTCTTTTCTGCACACCTCCGTGGACCTGACATAATGCATTCCTCTCCATCCTCTCGCTGTCACACTGTCACTCATCGAACAGGACAGGCTGACTAACAGGATGCAATTACTGACCCAGACGGCGGGCCAGTACAGTCCCTCACACACCACCGACAGTTAGATCTCTGTTTCTTTTTGTAACTGGTGCACTCTGCAGGCAGAAGACAAGTTCCACATTCAAGAAGCCGTCGAAGAGACGAACATGAGAAAAACCAGAGGACGTAGGGATCGTCTCAGAAGGCCAGCAGCTACGGTGCGTTAGCTGTTGCCCTGTTGTTTGGCTTAATGTCTGCACTGAACCTCAACTACCCTGCAGACCTGAATAACTCTTCTGAAGTGCTCCAGAAAGTTGTGATGGGAGCTGGAAGGCAGCTGCTCTCTGAGAGAGTTCAAGTTCTCAAAAACAGACTCTGAATGAGCTGCTGCAGTGGACCACGACTGACCCCCTCAAGCTCAGTTTGTTTTACGTGGCCCTTTTTACGTCACAAAGCCACACTTTACTTTCTCCATGCTTATGACAGACACATCATCATCATCATTGGCAGTCCGTCGAAGTGACAATGACTGTTCTATTATTATGGTCTTTTGATCTTAGCTCTCCATGCTGGACGATCCTGACAGACACAAGGATCATCTTTACAAGGCAAAATGCTGGAAAATTGTATTGCTTGAATAACTGCCCAGTTTGAGGACTTCCGTTTTCAACTAATGGTGCTGTACATGTGCTGCCCTGTTTGACCGTCATCTCTTTATTCTCAGAATCAATGACTCACTTCCTGTAAAGTAATAACATATCAGATACATATTTCTTCATGTTTTGATTTAGAATAGAATGTGTAATATTCCCAGAGCATTTGTGAGTAAAAGTTAAAATCTATTTTTAGGACACGGAGTTTGACTTGTTGCTGATAACACTCAAGTCCTTTTCATCATCCCTGTGGAGCAAATGGCAGCCATTTAGTCCATGCCACTAAATTATAAGACCCTATACAAATAAAATTGAATTGAATTGAAATATGGAGTGACCAGTCCAATCCCTGGATCTGGATCCACTAGGAGACTGGTGGGGAGACATCAAAAATTGTGTTTTTGAAAAAAAAAAAAAACAAGTCGAGGACCTGTGGAATGCAGTCCAGTGGTCCTGGACTGGAATACCTGTTCACAGGTGACAGAAGCCAGTGGACTACATGAACACAGATGTGAAGCAGTTTCTCAGAAACAGAAATTTCCGCAGCTGAATACCAGTTCAGGGACTCACAGGAAAGATCGATCTGCAAGCATTTCTCAGGTTATACAGTAAATGGGTTTTTGAAGAAAAATGCTGACGCTGCTACTTCCAAAACCTAATATTCCTTTTTCTCCACTTTCTGTGAAGTTATACCCAATTTTCTTTCTTCATATTCTGATTTGGAGCAGAATGAGGAGTGTTGCCAGTGCATTTGCATGTATGGAAATAAAAGCTATCGTCAGAGTTTTGAGCTTCACTTTATAAAAAGTCACTGGTTTGAACACACATCTGTGTGGTTGCATCGGTGTCCTTGGCAAAGCTCTCCTCCACTTCTGTGATGGCAGCATCAATGCAGAAAAGTGCACTGAGGTTTTAGAGTAACATATGCTGCCTTCAAGACCAAATCTCTTCCAAGGACGCCGATACATCTTTCAGTGAATACAATTATAAATTAAGGTGGATTGCGGTGTTTCTAATGCTTCTTCGTCGTGCCAAAAACAACCAATCAAATTTCTTCCTGCTCGCAACGCAAATAACCTGGGTGCTTTGACTCATTCCCACCACTGTGTGCAGTCTCATTGGCTTAGCTCCAGCTGTACAGCTGCAGCGTGATTGGCTGACGCGTCCATTGAAGCGGGAAAAGTTGAAAATCCCCCAACTTACGATGGAGGCAACACGATTGACACGACGCACGGAAACCCACAATTCAGTTGGACAGTGATGGCGTTACCCTGTCCAAACCATACAGAGGTGGACGCAGACGTGTAAACGTACCGTTAAATCCATCCTGCACACGAGGGTCACGGCTCCTGGGCTGCATGCCTGCCGTCAATGACCCATGGTAGACGCATGCTTGTAGGAATAATTTTTGGTTGAAAATCAACTCTTGGTAAAAACTGTGCTGTAAGGGGGAATGACATGACAAAGTGCTAAAAACTTTACTGTTCCATATACTACTGATCTAAATATCTTATAGTATCATATACATTGTGAAAATATTTTACCTGAGTGCACGTTGATAGATATGAAATGAACAAACATGTTCTTGCTTGATACCATTTGCTATGAAATAAATTCAGAAAGTCAGGTCTCTATCTTCTGCCTTTTTTGTATTTTCCATGTATCCCCATCTGATTTTAAAGACAGACCAACGTCATGTCTTGCCCTTCCATCTCTGTCTCCTTATTTCGTCTTGTTTTGTCTCTTCATGCAGCTCCGTCGCTCTGCTCCGCCATCTCACCACAACTCATTTCCCTGATCACCTCACCTCCTCTGCACTTTTCAGCTCTCTCCCTGTGATGTTTGCCTGTGATGTTTGCCTAAGGTTACGCTGGCCTCCTTTCATCACTTTAACCACACCACACACAAAGAGCCCCTGCTGTGCAAAACCACAAACAGGGATCCTGAACCTGCACTGCACAGGCGGTCGGAGAACATCAGGAAACGCCGTAGACCAGCTCCTGCATTGTCAAAGACTAAATGTGGTTCATTCAGATGTGGCTAAGGCTTTCACACACCTGTCAGGCAGACCTCAAATTCCCAGAAGGCTTTGCAAGAGGAACCAAAGAACGACTCCTTTCCCGCTAATCTCTGGCTCCGTTCTCCGCTTGTAAAAATAACATAAGTGCCATTGAATTGGCAGATTGATGAACAGCTTTGGTAAGACCAGCACAGTTTCCTCAGCTCAACAAATAACCCGCGTCACTGAATCGAACACACCCCTGAAATCACCGGCAGTGAAGACATGTGACTTCAGGTAGGAGAGCGGAATATTTTCAGAACAGCACAAACCTCCAGGACTTCGGGTTACCCTGGTAAAAACTTTTACGCGGTCTTTGCCTGGTTTCAAGCCGTGTGCTCGGCTTTACCGGACACATGATTATGCTAAACACGTATTGGTAAAGGATCTGCTGAGGAACTACGGGCAATATTACCTCTCTTTAAAACATCACTATAATGTGTCATGTATCTACATAAAACAATTTATGCAAATACTCAAAAAACTGGTCAAGGTAACGTCGGCTAACAGGCAAGCATCCATCTTCCTTGCCTCTAGGTATTCCGCACGAGCTTCCTCGCGCGTTTACGTATATATACCCAAAACAGCTCACCAAGCAAAGTGCATACAGGTCAGAGGTCAACATAATTTACAATTGTTTAAAACAGAGAAAACATAAAAGAGATATTAAAAAAAACAAAATAAAAACAGCATAATAAATAAAAGACAGATAAATTTGTGTATCTAATACACTACATCATGAACCACAGCCACGTGTAAATTCAAAGATCCTGACTCAAAGGTGAGTAAGCTGTAATAAAAATGAATAGAGAAGTTACAGGTGACGCATGACAGAGTAAGAAGAAAACATCACCTTTACACAGATGAAAATGAGAAATCCACCCTGGTTATCTAGTAAATGACATTTTGATTGTGACTTTGTCTGATTACCTTGTAATAACTGACATTCTGGAGACATTTTAGCATTTCATGAAAAACATGAGCTCATTTTGAATTTGATGGCAGCAACATATTCTCAACATAAGGCTGCAGGTTTACTTTGAACACTGCTGGGGTCATAACCAGCACCAACTCCCCATTTTACTGATAACTTTAAATCATACAACATGTTAAACTGGTTTACGCCATCATAACAGTTGTATTTAATTAACATTGTCATCCTTCTCCATTTTTGAAAGCTTTAACTGTCATTTTCAAAGGAGAGCTGCTCCACAGCGACAGACACCACCTGCTCCCAACATTTTTGTTGCGCGTTGCTGCAGTCGGGTTGAAAATTACTATCTTCTTCCTTTTTTTTTTCTTAAGATGGCACGTTTCAGTTTAAAGCAGTCCTTCTCAAATAGTGGTGCACGACCCCTTGGTGGGGGCCTGGTGCGATGCCAGGGAGGTGTGTGTGACCACAGGGAACAAGCCTTTTTTTTTTTTTTGCCGAACTGGAATAAATTGTAATTGCACATATAGTCCAGTAGGGGGCATGGACCAAAACTGACCCGTGAATATTCGACCCGAACAGACCCAATCCGAGCTATTATCATAAGACCGGGTTCCAAACATGAATGTTTTGGTGCAATATTTGGACCCAGAACTGACCCGACCCGAATCATTAGTTTCCGACCACGAACCGAACCGAGATACCTGAATAGAACCGAGACAATCCAGCCCATAGTTGCTCATGTTAAAAGTTGTCTAGCATTGAATAAAACTTGATTTTCTTACCTAAAGTTGTCTTCTTCTACCGGTTCAGTTGCTACATAGGCTACGTGATGAAACAACAATTAATCCACGTCATTATTTTCTTTGTGGATACAGATGCTATTTGTAGCAACTGCTAATGCTAATAGCCTACACCGGTCAGGACGTGTCGTGAACATATTCTCTCATCCAGCGTTGTCATGTTGGCGATCCGTTGTGCTTTACAGCTGCCGGGGATACCGGTAATAACACGCTACGGCAGTGGTTCCCAAAGTGGGGGGCCCGCCCCCCAGGGGGGGCGCGGAGCCATTGCAGGGGGGGCGTGGGGCACGGATGGGATAAATGAATCAGTCAGTCAGTAATTCACACTGCAAGCGTAACATGGAGAAGTTTTTGACAGGGGGCGCGGGGCTCCCACGTAAACGCAAATCAGAGGATGAAGCATCGCCAAATGTGCTTCCAAAGCAAGAACATTCCAAGGCAAAGATAAGAAAATATGATGACTCATATCTTGATTTTGGCTTTACCTGTACAACGGGGGGTAACGAGGAGGAGAGACCGCAGTGTGTTGTTTGTCTTAAAGTGCTACCTTGTGACAGCTTGAAGCCGAATAAGCTGAGACGACACTTGGAAACAAAACATCCAGAGCACAAAGGCAAGCCAGTTGAATTTTCAGACAAAAAACTCGTAAACTGCCGTGCTCAACAGTCCATCTTTACTAAAGCTGCATCCGTGCCGGCAAATGCTCAACTTGCCTCATATAAAGTTGCCTACCGAGTGGCGCAGTGTAAAAAGCCGCACACAATAGCGGAGGAATTAATACTTCCCTGTGCTGTAGACATGGTATCAACTATGCTTGATTACTCTGCAGCCAGCAAATTAAGAGCTATTCCTCTGTCCAACAACACCATCGGCAGGCGCATTTATGACATGTCAAAGGACACAGAGGAGCAGCTTCATGACAAAGTGCGTGCCAGCCGCTTTTCTCTTTAGATGATGAAGCCACGGGCAGTAACAAAGACTGTTTGTTCATTACGTACGTCAGATTTAAAATCATTTTAAAATCATTGATTCTCACTTGAAAGAGGCCAACCTGAAATGGGAGGACTGTGTGGGGATCTGCACTGATGGAGCGCAGGCGATGGCTGGGAAACGGGCAGGGCTGCAAGCGCTCATCAAGCGCCTCTCCCGCAGTGTGCAGTGGACGCACTGCATGATACACCGCGAAGCCCTGGCATCTAAACAGCTGAGTCCCGAGCTGAATGATGTAATGACCGACGTTATTGCCACCGTCAACTACATCAAAACACGACCCGTCAAAGCCCGGATTTTTGCGGCGGCACTGTGCGAGGAAATGGGCTCCGACCACACAGCTGTTCTCTTTCACAGCGAGTCCCGATGGCTGTCACGTGGGAAGGTGCTGTCCGGGGTCTTTGAACTGCGAGATGAAATCCGCATCTTTTTGAAGGAAGAGGGCAATGATCTTGCCCACAAATTTTACTGTAACAAGTTCCTCATGAAACTTGCATACCTCAGTGACATGTTTCTGAAACTGAATGAAGTGAATTTGCAGTTGCAGGGCACAAATACACACCTCCCACATCTGGCAGATAAAATCACATCATTCACCAGAAAACTTGAGATGTGGCTGCAGCGAGTGAAGGTTGGAAATGTGGACTCATTTGAGAACCTGAAATCATTCATTGAAGACAACAAACTGCAGAACACAGTGATCCCATGCATGACAGCACACATCTCTGCCCTTCAGAACCACTTCCAGAAATATTTCCTGGTGCAGGATCACAAAGAATATGACTGGATCCGTGACCCCTTCAGTGCCACACCACCTCCTGACTTCAGCACATCAGAGGAGGAACAGTTCATTGATGTGAATGAAAAATGAGTCCAGGGTTCACTCTGTCCTTCTTGATGTGCTTCAGACGGTTGTCTGTTGGGGGCGGGGGGCCCTATGTACCAAAGGGGGGCCCAGCAGAGAAAGTTTGGGAAGCACTGCGCTACGGCAACACGACTGTTTCATGTCACACACACCACGATAATTAATAATCATTTAACTGCCCCGAGTCCTGACATTGGCTAAACCAAACTACTGTTTGTTTACTTTTGTTTGACCTGTCACCTGACATTTAACAGCCTATTGGGTAGGTGGGTGGGTGGGGGGGTGGGGGGGGGGGGGCTGAGTGACAGCTGCCACCGCCAATATCTTTACCTCTCTCTCGAGTAAACGCAGACCCAGCCTGTCAGAGAGCGCCGACTGGACCCGAGATTAACTGTACTGATTCTGACCCGAACCCGGAGTCGCGTCTTGTGAATGGACCCGAGACCCGATTTGGGTCAGGTCGAAACCTCGGGTTGTCGGGTTATTTCGAAGACCTCTTGAACAAACCCTCAAGAGACACCACGGAAAAATATTTAACAGGGATGAAAAGAAAGACTTCAAGAGACGGAGATAATGAGACAAACGAAAGTCAGCAGAAAGTTAAGACGAGGAAATGTGACGATGCTGATGTAGCGCTGCTTCACTGAGACTACGGTGGGATTGATGCACTTTAAATTCTGATAAATTTGATCTATATTTCTTTCTTTTTTGTTCCCCTTCATGTTAATAAGGATACAGTGTTATTATAACAATTTTATAGACAAATGATACTATTTATAGTTGCGGTGGGGGGGGATTGAGAAGCACTGCTGGTTTAAAGCAACATGATAGAGTTCCTTATCTAAAAATATCAGTCTCAGTTCCATCTGAAGATCTATTTGATCGCTCGGAGGAAGTTTCATCTTGCCTCCGCGTTCCTCTGTCCCTGCGACGGGCAAAAACTGGCCGGAGTGACTTTTTTTTTTTACTCCAGTCCCGCTTGTCTTTTGCTACAACTGTTTATCACATTTTATCAGACATCAGCGATCGTGAAACTCACTCGCAGAGCCACAGTGGACATCATGGCAGAGGAGACGACGGGACTCGTGAGAGCGATCAGCATTTAATGTTTTCTCTGCTCTGCTGTGGACGGAGTATTCCTTTATGGGATTTGTAAATCATTGTGTTCCAGTGTCTCAGCTATTTTTCTGGAAGATCAGCGTTTGAGTGGCACTTTCAGAACCTACCACCGTCTTCTCCTGCCTCTCCTCTCAATTTCAGTCTCCTCCTCTCTTCTTCCTGCGCGTGACAGTAGGTCAATCACGCAGCTGCTGAAGCTCGTCAAGGACCCTTCATATCAGTGGACGATTAACGAGCGCTTGGCTCTGCACCCCGCGGAGCCCGTTGGAATATCCTCGTTAATTTCCTGCAGCAGATTTCTTCCTCGCGACGCGGTGCGGGGAGAACGGCTGCGAGTTTGGCGCAGGAAATGAGTGGCAGCCATAATAGCGCCATAAATCAGCTGGAGATGGATATTGAAAACACAATAAAAATGCCTTTGAAAGATTATCAGAGGAAATAATTCCACCGACTCACTTCCACAAGCAAATAATCAGACACACAAACGAAAGCATTTCTCCTCCCTGATTGATATGTTGCATTGACCCAGTGAGGTTCTGTCCTCTGCACGGCGCTGCCGACTCTCGGCTCATTATTTACTCCATTAGCAGATAAAGAGCAACGGTGGCTGAAGCCTGGGTGTGAAAGCAAAGCAGGTGAATGGGAAGCATGATGGTCAGCGTCTAAAAATGCAGGTTTTTTTTGCTGCATCTGTCTATTACATTTTGTGATACATCCTAAAATCGCCGATTAAGTGGTCATGTTTAAGGATGGTAAATGTCAGCAGTGCTCAGTGCCCGTTTACTTGGGTGAGACTTGTTGAATTCTGTGGTACAGAAATCACAGATGAGCCACTCGAGGGGTTTTCAGATAGAACATGGCAGGTGCTGTTGAACCCATCCATGTGTTGCGCCCAACCTGTGCTGCGACGAACTAGGCGCAGAGCAGGGCTGCAGTTGAAAAGGGTTCAACGCCGGAGCAGAGCTCTGTGATGACGACGTGTCCAACCGCGGAGAACCACAAAAGGACAAACTGCCAGACATGCGGAGTCTCTGGAGGAGGCCTGGTGGGCGGATGATGTGATGAAGTTAAACTCCAGAGATGCCCTCTCATTCAAATAAAGGAGCATCGACCGTCTCTGCCTTCCCAACCGATGCACTGCTAACCTGCGAAGATACCAAGCTTGCTGCTCAAAAGTCCCAGCATCCACCTGGAGACTCCGTATGAATGATACTGAAGCACGCAATGAGCAGGAATAATTAATGATAATCATGTGCAGTTTGACGAATCTCCAATTCCTGGTGCAAGTCTACAGTTATTTTAACTATTTTTCTCTACTTTTAAACTTACGAGGGTTTTTCTGAACAGTGAATTTGTCTTTTTTTAAAAATAATTCTTCAGTACATATTTTTCTTTTGATCTGCGTTCCTTTGTTGTTAAATTAAATTTCGGTGCGGATCAACACAGTCTTCTCTTATCTCAGGTGTGTCAGAATCATTTTTACTGAGGGCCACATCAGCATCATGGTTGCCACCGAAGGGCCAGACTGACAGCGTGAACGTAACAAAATGCAATGTAATTCAAAATAAATTAAACTACACCTTAGTTTATTGTTAAATAACTGTTTCTGCATTTATTATGTATTCAAGTTTCAAATATTAACCTCATTATTATATCAAACTCGGTTTCAGAAACGGGCCTTACTGAACCCTCTTGCTCAGAGTTGAGTCACCTCACTTTGTGAAACAGAAAGCTCAGTTTCTATGGAACAGCTGGCACATCTGCAAAGGAAGCACCACAGCTGAAAGGCACATACAGCCTCAGTAAAGCTAGCGTTCACTGCTGCATCATTTTTGGCGGTAAACTTTTGTGAACACATTCTGTTGCAACTGCAGTTTGCTGTGATATTTTGGTTTTCTTGTAGGCTAAATTTAGCATACTTAGCTCAGTGATATGCTGTCAAAATGCCGATTATACTTTTTCATGACTGAGACTGCCTTATAACTTGGGTTGGTAATCGAGAACTCGTTCCGTGTGTTTCAATTCCATGGAATTGTTTGGCAGTTTATCTAGTGATTCTCTTATCGATTCCAACCAGCACGAATCTCAAATCTCACGTAATTTACGCAAGTTACACACAGTCAATTCCAGAAAGCACTTACGTGATAAAGTTAGTGCTCCAAACTTTGGCCTCGCTTCGCAAAGAAAGATGGCAACAAGGCAACTAGCAGTCATTGTAAAGTGGAGATAACAGCGTCGGGAGGGAACATGACTAACATGCAGAAACATTTGCGCACACAACATGCGAAAATGTTAGACGAGTGTCGTGTTTTTGACGCACTTCGCACTGATGGATCTCAACCCACCAGCAGCGGCAGTAGCCAAGCTAAGATCACCTCTGCGCTTACTATGAAAGACAATTCTGTCTGGCTATCCCACTGCCGATGTGCTTCTTTGTAAAACACGCTATAACATTAACGCTATGTTATTAAACGAACGCCTTCTGCATTACATTTAGAAGATGACCGTGATGAGAGAGAGAGAGTCTGGCTGGTTCAGAGGCTGGAAAACATGATTATTTTTCTGCAAAAGAATTGTTAATTCTTCATAGTATTTGCAGATTTGCACTATGCACTGTTCCGTTGTATTTGATAGTATTTATCTTTCTTTATTATTATTTTTGAGTGCTTAGTGAGCTCATATATCATTTTAAAAATGAGATATTTTTATTTCTATTAGAAAAAAAATCTGTTAGTAAAATGTTAACACATTCTTGTGTATTTGCACAGTTACATATTACAACAGTTAACACGTTATCCAGGCTTTGGGCCTCTTTTGACCTCGCTGTTGAGTTTGTAAGCTTGTGACTTCTAAGTAAAAAAAAATGATGCAAATAAAACTGTTCTCCTTTTTGCCCAAATTAGAATCGATAAGAGAATTGATAAAGAATCGAATCGTTAAACAGTATCGATAATGGAATCTGAATCTGAAAAATCTTATCAATTCCCTACTTATAACACAAAAGAGATACTGTTTTTTCTTGTAATTTGTATTTGTTTTCCTGTTGTTCATGAAACCTTCTTCCTTGTGCCTCAATTTTTCTTTTCTTGGATATGTTGGAGTTAGATTTTCTTTAGTCCATCACTTCTAAAAATTGTTGTGGGTAATGATGAAATGCATTATGGGAGATGTAGTTTGTGGTCAATATGTGCTTTAAAGCGTTAAAAGGTTATTTTAAGTCTTAAAATACTGGTTTAAAATTTAAGATAATAATACACAAGCTCTCGCGGGCCACACAAAATGACGTGGCGGGCCACATTTGGCCCACGGGCTTTGTGTTTGACACGTATCCTATCTTAACTTGCCGCTGCTTTCCCCAACAGCTGTTGCTCCTGAAGCTACAACGGTCACTTTATACCTGCAGCTCCTGGACAGGCCTAAACTTCCCCAACTCCTGTCTCTGAGGATATACAGCGTGTTGTTTGCTCCGGCTCATATCCTAAACCTCATCGACAGACCCAAAGCCAGAGTTTCACTGACAGCATCGAGGAAAACGTTTTGGACATCTAGCAACCGGTGGCCTACATATGTTTGAGTCCTTCTCTCCTTGGTCCTCTCTCTGTCCTGTCTCTCTCCTCTTTTCTTTCTTTACCCAGCTGGTCTTCAGCAGGAAGGTCCCCCCATATGATCCAGGTCCTGCTCAAGGAGTTTTTTGCCATTATCCTTGTTTAAGATTCAATATTATATTTTTAGTTTATGATATTTGCTCGGGGGTCATAATCTGGGTCTCTGTAAAGCGCCTAGAGACAATTGACATTGTAACAGACGCTATACAAATAAAATTGAATTGAATTGAATTATATTGAGCAGCTACTTCCCATACAGAGCAAATAAGGAAAGGCAATCAATTACATTTTTTTATAGTAGCGAGTAAAACAGGCGCAATTTTTGCTATGGGCAATGTGGGCAACCGCCCAGAGAGCAATCTATTTGGGGGCACACAAGTGCTCTCCAAAAGAAAAAACAAGAAAAAAAAATGCTAGCTTTCTAGATTAATGCCGCTCATTTCCACGTCAAGTTAGTAGAGTAGGCGCTGGGGCGCTCCTACTATCATGTTAACTTGCTGCTGAGAGTAATCTATACACATTGTGTGTGTCAGAAAAAAAGGCAGGGGGGAGATGGGAGGGGGATCAACTCTGCAACTGCAGAGGTTGAGTCTCACTCTCAGAGGAAAAGCAAGGAGGGGGGGGGGGGGGGGGTAGACTGACCTCTCATGAACCCAGGCCACACAACACAAACTGCTACTTCCAAATAAATTGTATTTCATTCATGAAACATTTATTGGGTTATGACATAACCCAATAAATATCTATGTAAAATGTAAAAAAAAAAAAAAAAAAAAACTGCCAAAAAAAACAAAAAAACAACAGGAATCTGTGCCTGCATCAACGTGTATTTGTTAACATCACGTCAATCTTGACTCTGGGTGATTGACGGACAGAAAAGGTGATGATGTCAAGTCGAGTCAAGGGTGCTGCATCATGGACAAACGTCCAAAAAAACCATCAGGTGCCCAGTTCAGGAAGAGAAGGAAAGAAGAAGAGGAGAAACGTTCAAAAGATAAAGGTATGCAGGTCTCTATGAGTGACGTTAATTTAGCATGTAATGAAACAGGAGCCGGCAGCACGGTGGCTTAGTGGTTAGCACTGTTGCCTCACAGCTAGAAGGTTCCTGGTTCGAACCTCGGCAGGGGGGGTCCTGGATTGAACCTCGGGGCCTTTCTGTGTGGAGTTTGCATGTTCTCCCCGTGCTTGCGTGGGTTCTCTCCGGGTACTCCGGCTTCCTCCCACAGTCCAAAGACATGCATGTCAGGTTAATTGATAATTCCAAATTGCCCATAGGGTGTGAATGTGAGTGTGAACGTTGTGTCTGTATGTGTGACCCTGCGATGGACTGGCGACCTGTCCAGGGTGTACCCCTGCCTTTCGCCCGTAGATGGCTGGGATAGGCTCCAGCAGATCCCCGTGACCCTTCAAGGATGAAACGGGTATAGAAAATGGATGGATGGATGGATGAAACAGGAGCCTATACGCTATGTATTATCCTCTTGCTAATATGTTGCTATTTGGCCACAGAAGATGACTGTATTTGTTTTTTAGCTTTGCTGAACTAGCAGCTAGCATTTCACCAGTAGGCTAGTTTGTATTTACAACACAAGTGCTAGTTCACACAGGCTTATTAGTCTGGGAATTTGGTAAACAATAGTACACCCTGACCGTGGAATTTTTAATGCTATACCTGGGTCTGTGCTAACTTAAATAACTTAAATAACATTCATGTCAATATACACTGACATGACGTTTTGTAAGCTTCATGTGATATAGCTTTTTGAATAATTTGTAGTGTGTTATGCTTAGTTAATAGGATGTTATAAATTGATCATTTCTGCATTATTATGTATTTTTTTAATTCGGTAACTGATGAATGTTAAGTGTGATCTAACTTACATATTGTATCATAATTGTAAATTGCCCAGGGCGCAAAAGAAGCCAGGACCGCCTCTGGAGTAAAGTGTGACATTAGCTCTGTGAGCAATGACCCCAAACACTCATCTCACTGCTGAATTGTTGCTCCGTCTTTGGCACGATTTTGGGTCCCACCAGGAGCGCCTCAGAATCAGCGTCCTCCTGCCTTCGGCCTCTTCGGCTGCGTTTGTAAGATCACATATTTTTACTGTGCAAAGATCACGACGCCGTGCAGCAGTCTTCTTGTTTAAAGAGAACACCAACCACCGCAAGAGGAGCTCATGTGACCATCTGATCTTTGGCACGAGCGATTCTCAATGCCGTTTTCGCATCTGACCTCCTGCCAGCTCCATCTGCGTGCGTTTGTCCAAAGTGGGATGCTACTGAAACCTGCGCTGGTGCGTCTGGTGGTACCGCTCTCATCCACGAGAGCGTCTACGAGGCTGCAGACAGACCAGCTGCTCCCGCTGACAAATGCTTGTTTTCAGGGAGATTACAGACTTCTGGAGTCCTCCTGGATGGAAAACAGCTCTGGTGGTACCACAGGCTGAAATAACAGGTCTGATAATGAGGATAACATGGCCATTTTGATATTTCTGCTCACACAAGCTGTTGCAGGGCTCCGCTGTCCCGGATTACCTTCAGTGGATCGCACCAGCCGAAGGAGCCTGAGAACAGTGTGGCACTAATTTCACTGCCAGAAGAACTGATGAGTTCTTTAAGTGGACAATCAGGGCCTTATCACCCCTGAGTAACGGAGCGTGAAACTCAGCCGGCGCGCACGCACACGCCGCTGCCCTGGCTATCCCCGGCCATCCTGAAAGTATTATCAGTCACTGCAGATGTTCAGCAAGTGTGTATGAGACACATGGCATATTCTCCAGGTCGCGGCCGCTCCATCTCAGCGGACACGCTCACGTTTCCATTCGCCCCGTGACTTCGCTCGTCATTTTTCATTTGCCTCTTTTTCTGTCTAACCGGTCCTCCTACATTAAACCGCTGAACCCAAACCGTCGAGGTCGTCCTCAGCTTTCTGAGGACGATTCTGCGGCACCGCGGCACCGCGAGGCCGCTTGAATAGAGGTCAACGTCATTACAGGAACCTGAAGTCATCCCAGTCCGGCGTCACCAGCACTGCTGCAGAGTCAGGCAGAGTTAATCTCCGTTTCTGTGCTCCAAAGGTGGAGAAACCAAACTGAATCAACGTCTGTGTAGCTTCAACGATTCTGCTGGATCTTCAAAAGCAGCCGAAGAGAGAAACGTTTGCATCTGTCTCGTTCCGTTTTCCCGCTGCCGTTATGAAACCACCGCTCTGCAAATATTAGAGCCGCGCTCGTCTGCTGACTAATAATAAAGCAGTTTGCGGGTTCTTTAAAGTGTATATTCTCATTACCGGTTGCACAAAAAGCCACACCAAGCAGCAGTTTTAATCACAGAGCAGCACGGAAACAGAAATGCAGTCTTTTTCTGCACACTGTTAGGATTTAAATTAACTGAGAACTGTTTAACTGTTAAAACTAAACTTTATTACATGTAGGAATGCTGTCTCCTTTTATGACCGTGAGTTCCTCAGTTGACTGCTTTAGGTTTTATGACTCAAACGACTGTAAAACATCCTCCCCAACCCCCAACAGTTTTGCGACCCCCAAATAAACAGTTCGTTTATTGACCCGGACTGTAAGACTGGAGAGCTGGTGGCCATCTTGATTTTTGAAGACAAAGGGCCAGAAAAGCGAGGATCTGCCTCCCAAGATCTTTTAAAAATGGAGACAATTATCCATGTGCATTCCCTGGCGTCTCTTTGTGGTGTTAAGGCAATGCACCATTGGCCGATTAAAATATTCTGCATGGCATATTGAATCTTTATATTCATGATTGTATTAAACTCTTTAATTGACCTTCGTTTCTAGTCTCGTCAATGGCACCAGATAAAACATGGAGAATAACTTTCAACACTAAACCACAGATGCCGATGCTCCACCAACACAAGCATCATCATCATCTATCATTTCTTAGAGTTACTGCTTATTTTATTTTATTTTTCTCATTTATTTACTGTTTTGCTGAGCGTTCACCTTATTCTGCTCTGTACTGTCCCCATTGCGGGACACTAAAGGCCTTAATCAAATTTATTTTAATTAAAAATTGATTAATTTACTTTCAGAGACTAATTAAGTTTATTTGAACTGAACTGAGTTGAACTGAATTATTACTATTACCATTTTTTAAATTGTAAAACCACAAATGAAAATCTACTTTTTTCTTAGTTTTCAATCAGTGTTGCATCTTTAATAAAATAATAGTAATAAATGTGTACGAGCAGGAATGTGTTAGTAGGTTTTCATCATGTTCCGGTCACAAAGATCAATAAAAGGTTGAGTTTATGTAACCTAAAAAGGAGAATTTATAACCACATGTGGCAGAAACCTTCTTCTTCTGATTCCACCATGAAAAAAAAAAAGACATTTTCTGGGACAACCTTTAAGCTTAAAAGACATTTGTGATGACATCACTTTAGTGAGTGAATGCAGAATCCGTTCCAGAGTCACGTTTGATTGATACAGACCAACGATCTGACCTTTCTGACGCAGAGGAGCATCTTCTCCGTGACCACAGGATGCATCTTCTGACAGGAACGAGAAGCTGCTTGCTGCATCAGTTCAGGCTCAATTAAACGTGTTGCAGCTGAAACATATTCATCACTGCAGGACGCTCAGAGTTAAATCAAGGTGGTGACGGAGTATCAGAACACAAAACCACAATGTAGCACAATGTCACAAATGCTCTCTGCGAATGTTATTTTATTTTTGGGACTTTTTTTTTAGTGCGTGGTTGAGGAAGTTGAGATGAGGGTTTTTCATCTGGTTACATCTTTGCAGACAGATGGTAAGTTTTCAAAGCTTTTTAATTTAACCTTTTCCAGTCCATCTCTGGAGAATGAGTCCTGCTTTAACAGGCTAAACTATAAATTACTGCTTGAGTGAGTTATAACATTAACTTTTTTTTTCAATAAAGTAATCAACATTGTAGACTTGACATCAGAATGTGATGGGTAATGATTATTAGCGTAATTATAGATTATTCCAAACCACAAATGTGGAGAATTTTAACATGTATGGACCCAAAATGTTTCATGTAAACGTCTCTGCTGTGCTTCCTGAACACTTTGCAGTTCTGGACGGATGTTAGACCAAAAAATATACTTTATCTCTTCTCTTTTCTTTCTTAATTCCTTTAAAATCAAATTTCATTTCCTTATTCACAGATGTTCATGCACCAAAGTCCGTTAAGACAATCAACTATGATACAACTCTCCCTTCAGGTGTCCATCCTTCTGAAAGAAGACATGCAGATGTTTCTCCAAATAAAAGTTGGGCCAGAATATCTGCATCTGCTGACTCGAGCTGCAACGATTATTTCAGACATAGGCGTAATTTATGGGTTTAATAATTTAAACCAGCCACCACAAACCCCCCCAATAACATATCATAATTATTTAAAATGAATGTTAGGTATTATAAACGCGACAATGTGGTAGATTTTCTCAATGGCAGTAAAAAAGAAAAAAAGGTGACATTGATCTAAAGTTGATGTTTATTGTTAAAACCTTTGATACTTTATTATTCTGTGTGTTCTTTAGACAAATAAAGCTAAACCTAGTTGTAAATGTGATTTATGCTATATTTTCACTATTGATCTGTCTCTCTACCTGATTCTGGATGATTCTGATTCTTGATTTACTGATGCTAAACAGCAGCACGAGGCTTTAATCTATCACAGGGATGTTAGAATAATCCACTTCTGGACCGGACTGTAGCTGCGCCGCTGCCTGCATGTGTGCTTCTCTGGCAGAGTTTAAAAAAAGGCGTACCTTTTTTTTCTTTGTTCAAAATTTCAATCAAAATATGACAAACAGCAATTGTGTCCTGCCTTTTCTTGCTCCCTCAAAACTTGTTTTTGCTTCAGCTGAAATGAATCTCTTTTCACTCCTAAATGCAGTCTGCACTGGGAAACTAATGAAAGGTCAGGCCATCCAGATTCAATCGATTTCTCACTAAGATGTACATCTGCTGCTGCTTATGGGAAGGCAAATGATTTTCACTTTTTCCACTGAACAACTCCTGTTGTAAAAAAAAAAAAAAAAAATATGAGCAAATTTATAACTTGACGCCAGCAACAGAAAAACTACGGAGGCAGACTGAGATAGAGAGAAAGGTTTTCTGAATATGAGAAGCATTATAGATTGCAGAGAGGATTCCTCTGAGCTGCTCTTCCCATGCCTCCCTGCCCTATAATGTAAAAAAAATAAAATAAAATAAATAAAAATGGTGTATAATGTGCAGTTGTGTTAACATTTCATTGACTATAAATGTGTTAGAACACGTTACACATGAAGATGAGCTGATTCAGAATCAGCTACTTCTTCACCAGTAAAGTAGTTAACTTGTCCGTTCATTCCCATAATGCTTTCTGGTCAATGCATTTCTCCATAGAAGCTGACCATCTCATTTTCATTGCTGCAAAACTCGACGGGCATTGGCTTAAATGCCAACGTTATCCCGCCCCCCCGACTCTCAGCGTTTCTGGGAGTGAATGGAGCTGTGGGTTGGCCTCGGATCAGTCCGCATGGTGATTGGTGGAAAAGCTGAATGCAGTTTTGACTGTGTATCGGACCCAATAGCAGCACAACCAACACGGATTAAAGTTCCAAAACATTCTTTTTTTTACAAATTTGCAGACTAGGGCTGGGCAACGATTAAAATTTTTAATCACAATTAATCACATTATTTCCCTGATAATCACGATTAATCGCATTTTATACGCAAAATCAAATAATGAATTCAAAAGTAGTGTAAAATGCACTTTTATTTAAATGTTCTACTGCTATATGAACTAAAGTGTTGTAACATTTGTTGTTCAAACACTTTTAACATTAGCACTTGTCAGTAACATTAGTGTAAATCTCATCTTAAAAAGTTTTAAAGTAAAATTTATCATATATAGCTTATTATCACTGCCAGGGCATTAATGTCATCCTGTTTTTTTATAAAAAAAAAAAAAAAATCCTTCAAATAAAATCCAACAAAATGATTGTGTCTCAGCACAATCAGAACATTAAAACAGGTAATTTCTGAGGTAACAGCAGAAACTTTTAACCTTCAACTTGCCACTTGTTACAAATAATCTTGTTTCTGTTGAATCCTCCGTCTGGAAGAACTTTAAAATTAAAATGTCCATGTTAACGTTCAGTAACTTTCCCAATCTGTGCATCATTCATTCCTTCCATTTTCAATTGTCAATCAAAAATTAAAAAGTGACATTTTATTAAGTTTTTCGTTTTTTAATCTAACAAAACAAAATGCCCGTTTTTTTTTTTGTTTTTTTTTTCCTTATTTCAATTTTAGACTTGGATCAAAAATACGAAATTATACAGGCCACAGAACTAAATTTGTTTTATAATCGAGGACTGGTCTTTCTGTTGTCATTACACATCTGTGCCACTAGATGGAGCCGCACTGCAGTAACCAGCTAGAGAACAGCAGGACAGTGAACACATGGAGCAGATCTGATGGAACATGGAGGAATGATGCCAAAGTTTTGTTGCAATCCAGAATTTATTCTTTTTTTTAGTCAGAATTGTTAATATTGCTACCCGAGTTGCTACCTGAACTGTAAAGTTCACTGATTTTTAACGTTCTCCATGTCCGTTTTAGCTTTTCCTTATATTTTACCTGACAATTCTCTTCCGGTTCCGCAGCAGCCAGTAACAGACTTTTCAAAACAAAAGCATGTGAGCAACATGCGTTAACGCGTGATAAAATAAATGTCAGCGTTATTAAATTAATGCGTTGACCCGATAATAATGTGTTAACTTGCCCAGCCCTAATGCTGACACAGCAGCAGTTCAGATGGTGGCAGCAAATAACTGGATCCAAGAGGGGTATGGAGGGGGGGGTGGCAGGTGCCGGTCCAAGAGTCTTCCGACGGGTTCAACAAGGGTGTCAGAGGGGAGGTGAAGGTAACTCACTGGTGAGGGGTGTCCAGCTGTGATGAGGCTCCGGGCTGGAGATGTGGTTGGTGGAGCTGGTGTCACCAGAGGACGTGAGCAGGACGGGGGGAGGAGACCAGGTGAGTCTTTGGTGAAACAGGGACAGCCACAGCCCCTACCAGTCACAGGCAGGTGAGAACACGGCAGGCAATACTCGTGGTCGGGCACAGAGGGCTGGAGGATCCACCGTGGCTGGGACAGAATGGATGGTCAGAGGGAAGTCGGGTCGATACCAGGTAAGCGATCCAGTAGTACGTGCTGGAGAGTCAGGCATGAGAGCGAAGGCCATCTGGCAGAGAGTGAGTGGAGTAACGGCTCATATATCCTGGCTTGATTGGGGATAGAGAGCAGGTGAGAGCAGCAGGTGAAAGCTGTAGGCTGACGAGGGGTGTGGCTGAGCAGCAGAGCAGACTGTGACAGACTGATATATATAAGCTGTCACGTCTCGTGCACGCTTTCAGTCCATTGCTGATTTTGCATGCAAAGTCAAATGACAAGCAGCGACCATTTGTCAGCATTTCTATAGCGAAAAACTTCATTTCTTACACTGTAAATAAATCACACTCACCGTAGGGAAGGGAAGGGCAGAATTTACATATAAATAAATTGACACGTTTTTATGATGTACTCCGACTATGAGCTTCCCCTGTGGCTGATTCATCAGCGACAGGTGAGGGAGGTTTGAACGCTCGCTGCAGACTGGCTGGATGTGAGGAGCATCCCATGAAGTATCAGCAGCTCAGTTGTGCTCGGGGGGGGGGGTCTGGACTTATCAGGTTCACATCCTCCTCGTCCTCCGGGGAGGTCACCTCTGCCCGTCTGAGCAGTCACCATCACAGTCAGCTTCAGCTGCAGCCAGGACTGTGACGTAGCACGCTTCCCTTTCGGGTTCCTTTAAGTCTAGAACACATGTGTCAAACATAACGCCTGCGGGCCAAATGTGGCCCGCCACATCATTTTATGTGGCCCATGAGAGCTTGTGCATTATTGGCTTAAATTTTAAACCAATATTTTAAGACTTAAAATAAGCTTACGCCGCTCTAAAGCGCATATTGACAATAAACTACATCTCCCACAATGCATTTCATCGCCACCCACAAAGATAACGGTATCTCAACATAAGCAAACATCAAGACGATTTTTCAGAACTGATGGACTTCAGAAAAACCTGTACAAACAGCAACTAGACTGCTGGCCACTATGTCCAAGAAAAGTAAAAAGGAAGGCAGTTTCATGAACGATGAAAAAAACAAATACAAGTTTGTATCTCAAGGTGAAAAACAGTTTGTCTTTTGTGTTATGAGGCGGTGTCAGTCGTGAAAAAGTATAATCTACGTCGGCATTTTGACAACAAACACGGAGCTAAGTATGCTAAATTTAGCCTACAAGAAAAACAAAGAATCGTTTCTGAAACTAAGGTAATGGATACTCTCAGTGACGTTTACAGAGTCCATTACCATGACAACGGACTCTGTAAACATCACCTGTGCCAGAGTAGGTTTACAACCACAAACCCTGAGTTTAATATAATAATGACTTAAATATTTGAAACTTTGACACATAATAAATGCAGAAACAGTTATTTAATAATATAATATATATATATATATATATATATATATATATATATATATATATATATATATATATATATATATATATATATATATATATTGTATATATACTCATGCTGTATCATAGCCCTTCGAGGGCCACTATGATGCTGATGTGGCCCTCAGTAAAAATGAGTCTGACACCCCTGGTCTAGAAGATCCAAAACCTTTCATATCTTTGAGCGACGAAGAAAAAAAATATTATGTCAGGTAGAATAAACAGACAAAAACCTTTGACACCTGACACTGTGACTGTGTGTTATGCTGGAGGCGAACAAACGCTGCCGTCTTCACATTTACTCTTCTAATGATCAAAACATGCACGCAGGCATAAAAATCTCGTCATATATCGGTGGCAGACCTTTCAGAAAATAAGATATTTCAAGTACGTGCGTTCACTGAGGTGTTTTACTGACTCCCTCTGGTTTGAGTTTCAGGCTGACGTCTCACACAAAACACTTTAGAAGAGACAACCTTTTCTTCTCATTTCAAAACGCGTATCGTGTCAAAACTTGCCCAAAGCCAAAACAGCACTTTCAGACGAAACAAAAAAACTGCAACAATTATAAGGATTAGACGGGCTAACTATTACAAAACTAACTATCAGGGACAAAAACAATAGATTCAGGAAAGAAAAAGACAGTTGTTCTACCACAAATTCTTCCTCGAACCCTGAATGTGTGAATTATTTTAACAACGTTTTTCTTCAGAACCCAGTCATCCATCAAAGACCACACGCGACAGTGAAGCTCCATGTTCGTCCAGTTCAGACAAACAAAAAATTTAAATTAACATGTCGACACTGAAGAGAGAATGGTCTGGATAAGTGTTATTATTTGCCGTCTCACCATCATTTTATTGAATCCTTTCTGCCTGCGACGTATGAAAAACGACGGGAGGAAGATGCTGATGAGGCGCCAGAAGCAAAGTATTGGTAGAACATTATCTCCCGCTTGAGCTCATCTCTGAACACAACAGTTGTGCTGGCCTGAATCATTTATCCCTCTTATCGGGTGACTCTGGACTGTAATGGTGGGCCAAGCCTTTTTACTGTCGGATTTAATATTTATTTCAGCACATTATTGGTATTTTCCATGGCTGCTTTACAAGAAGCTGCCAGAAAGCACCACAGTGTTGTTTGTTCTTTATTTAGAAAATCAACCAGCAGTCCATCCCTTCCTGTTCCTTCCTATCCAGGGTCACAGGAACCTGCTGGAGTACACCCTGGACATGTCACCGGCCCACTGGAGGGCCACATGGAGACAAACAACCACTCCAACTCACCAGTTAACCTGGTATGTTTATTGGACTGTGGGAGGTAGCCGTAGCAACCGGAGAAAAAAGGAAAAAAGTCCAAGGAGAACAGGGAAACTCACTGAAGTGCCGGGACTTTAACCGGAAACCTTCTCGTGACATGAGGTAAACGGCAAACGACCTAACACTGCCCTCGCTGAGCAATCTTCTTTTAGTGACTAAATTGTGAAATCACTTTGTGAGATCACAAGAGGCAGATGCCACTTGACACAAGACAGAAGTGGACATGTGTTCTGTGGGGGGAGAGCACTTTAGCTTTCTGAGAAAAAACAGATATTAAGGTCTTGGTGTCACAGATGAAAGAGATGACCCGGGCTGTTATCAGTGAGCGCTGCAACAGCCTCCCTGATGGCTTCAGAGAGTCCACTCTCTCTCTTTTCAATCCTTTATTTTGGTTCATTTAAAAAAAAAAAAGTGAAATGAAATCAATGAATGAATGTAAACGGTAAAAGAATTAGAATGGATAACTAACAACATAGTGGAGTTACAGTGTAGAATTTGGTGTGACAGGAAATTGAATTAAACAGAGGCACAGGAAAACAGAATTTCTAAGCTTAATTTCAAAAGCTAGAGATGGGACATATATAATATCAACAAGCAGTTTATTCCATCTGTGTGCAGCGAGGAGAGCTGAATACATTTTTCATTCAGTCCAAGAAGATCATAAATGCATTGAGGCAAAAGGAAATTCACTATATTTTGTTTTTGGAAGTGCCTCAACCATTTTGTTTTTTTGTTTCACACGTCATATATATAATATATATATATATATATATATATATATATATATATATATATATATATATAATATATATATATATATTATTAGACCATTTTTTCTTCACACTTTCTTGTTCATTTTAATACCTGGTACCACTAAACGTCATCATGTGACTAAAAACAGAAAAGAAAACACTGAATGCATAAAAGCAGTGTTTTTGGCAGTACAACACCATAGCTATTGATGTAAAAACTTAAGTGATTTAGGTTATAATCAAGAAAAGCATGGAAAATGGTAAGATATCAGCTCTTAAATAAAACTCTTATGAGCAATCTTTGTGGTTATCGTTATGTTTGTCCAAACAAATGTACCTTTAGTTGTACCAGGCATTAAATGAACAAGAAACTGAAGAAAACAAGGGTGGTCTAATAATTTTTTCCATGACTGTGTATATATATATATATATATATATATATATATATATATATATATATATATATATATATATATATATATATATAATGAAAGAGCTCATTAAGCTGATTTTAGTTTACATAAAGGTTACTACTGATGTTCCTCAAACAATTCATTCTGCTCTCCTGCCACTAACAGCTTCAGCGTAGGAGGAGATCCTCCTGCAGCATGAGTGACAGTTAGTTTAGTCTTTAAGGGGTCAAACTGGTGTGCAAGTAAATACAGGCCGTGTTGCTGAGCCATCTGCAGCGCCTGCGACTGAAAGTACACCGGTTCCGGTCATTTACAGGTGTCTTTGAAAGTGCGTACCATGTACGGTACTGTCTTTACAAAACAGAATCCAGCATGCTCTGCCAGTCACACAGCCGCTCCGACTGGCTCCCGCTGTTGTGGCATATTGCATTATGGGATATTGTTTGATGCATACCGCTTAGGAGGCTCACTAGAAATCAGCAAGTTGAAGCAAACCACTGAGGCACTTCCTTGCATCCTGCAGATTGTGCAGCTGTTTGCGTACTGCATGTAATGCATTTAGCAAAATCAGATTGCATTAAAACAGCCCAAGTGTCGTCAGTGGAAAAAACACTGAGTTACTGTGAAATGCTCGTGCACGCTGGAGTTTTATGAGAACTGGACACAGGTAAAGGCAGCGCTCACCTTAATCATGTGAAATGGAAGATCGCAACGCCGAATTCAGGGCAATTTAGAACAACTTATAAGCAGCTAATGAATAGACGATCTGCTGATCAGGTGGTATAATGTCAGCAGGTCGGTTTTCCTGCTGAAGGTGCGACTGTGAGGTTCTGGATGTTGGTTTTTCTCTCTTCTATTACTGGAGCTGCATCTTCCATGACAACACAGGTTCCTGCCTGTTCTGGCCTACTTTCACCCTCATTGTTGATTTTTATTGATCAGTTTACAAATCAGCAGCAAGTCTGGCTGCAACAAGTCTATTTTGTGGGTGACTGGAAGCCATTGTAAATATTTGAGGAGAGGACTGATGTTCTCAGATTTTCTGCTCTCTGCTGGACCTGGTACCACGTCAGGTCAGGCCAGATGTTGCTAATCATTAGCCCTTGATAAAATTATCATCGGCGGATCTTTGTAAAAGCAGATATGTTGGCAGTTTGCTGATCTGGAGGACTCGAGTGTGCGTTAACACAAAACCAAGACAGACGAGACATTTAAAAAAAAAAAACGTCTCAGGAAAGCAATTTTTGCTGCACGACAACTGGAAATGGTTATAAAACCAGTTCCAAACAATTTGAAGTTCGCCTTTCTTCAGTGAGAAGGATTATTCACAAGGGCTGAGCATTTAAGACAGTTGCCAAACCTCCTGGGAGAGAAATACAAGAAAAAGAAAAAAGGAATAACAAACCCAGAAGAACTAAATCTTAGACCCCACAGGCCTCACTGAGCACGTTAAATGTTGAGGTCCATGAGAACACAGCTGGAAAAAGACTGAACTGATAGGGTTTGTTTTGAAGGGCTGCCAGAAGAAAGCTTCTCCCGTCTAAAAAGAACAATGCAGCATGACCGAGGCTTCCCACAGTGCATCTGAATGAGCCACGGGGCTTCTGGGACATTGCCCTCTGGAAAGATGAGGCCGAGGTGGAGTTGTTTGGTCTTAGTGAGCACTGCCGTGATTTTTCTGAGACCACAAGACAGTTGTGCAAGCTCCTTTACAGATGTGCATCTCGCCATGTCTCGTTCTGTCTAGAAGTATTAATTCAGAGAGGATGAGCTGTGTTAACTGCTGCTGTCATTGAGCGAAACGCCTGGATTTTTGTGTTCGACGTGTTCAACGATGCCACCGTGAGCAGCATAGCTCACACAGATTCCACTTAAACTGCAACATTCAGTATCCTCCATTCTCAAATAATTCAAAGCACCGTTAACAGGAATGATTATCGAACAGAATACTAACGACTTCTTCAGGGTACTGTTGCATCAAATTCTGGATTTTTTTTCTTTTCTTTTTTTTAAATCTCCTGTTACTCATTTAAAACGCTTGTTTTGAATGATGTACAACATTGGTAGATTTAGTGAAGCCCCTCCAAGCCCACCCTCTCCCCTGTCATCACTGACCGTGTGACGAGCGAGAAATAGCCGTAATAATACCTGTAATAAACTGTCAAACACGTTTTCCTGGTTTTCACTGTAATGAATCCAGATTGATGTACGTCGACTGGTTCATAAATTGAGATGAGAGGTTCAGGTGCTGGAGGAATTAAAAAAAAGTGATAAATCCACGGATATTTGTTGAAAATGCTTTTTTTTTTTTTCCTTTTTTTGGGGTCAGGAACTTCAGACAGGCTTTGAGGACTCGTTGAGGAAGTGCTGACATTGAAAAACACCGAGCGGCCCTTGAGGACAGCTGGGCACGCCTCTAAAATAATCACTCCATTTACCCGGATCTCTACGTGGCATTTTATTCTGTTTTTTTTTTTTTTTTGCTTCCCCTTCCCCTCCTGCTCTTCCTCACTGGATTTATTCAAAAACGAAAATGCACACTTCCTCTCTTTGTGTGTTTTACTTCAAGCTTAGCTCAAATGCACACCATGTCTGCCGCGTGTCCCCAGGCGTTGTTTTCCAAGTCGGTGATAATCCACTTGTCTCTGGGTGTACGCTCTGTGCATGCTCTCAGTGGCATTGTTGAACACATTAAACAGAAGAACGTCGACTGGTGTGAATTTTAGAACCCAAATAGCCCGCAGGCAGGTGAGAGATTAACAATGTGTTTCGGCGTGATCTGATGATGGATGTTTGTTTCTATGCTAATTCTTTTTCCCCCTGAAACTGATATTGTGGAGTCTGCTGAGCTCGCTCCTCATCTGCAGCGTGTGCAGACCGGGGATCATAATTGATATTTGGATGGTGTTTCTGGGAGATTATGTTTCATTTATATGTATAGAAAAGCAGATTTTTAACAACATTTCTTTACTTCTCAGAACGGGAAGTGAGAAATGTAAATCGGGGTGAAACGTAAGGACATTTCTTTCGAAGTAGCATGAAACGAGCATGTCAGGGAGGTTGACGTTTACTCTGCAGAATCAGCACATCTTAATGTTAGCGCAGACGTGGGGGGTTGTCAGGGTTGGGCTTTTCTGCTTCCATAGAACCGGACCGGTATTTAGTTACATACGAGAGACAACAGTCAAGCGTTGGAAGCTGTTTGTGCGACTTGACGGCAGTTTGAGTGACACCAGAAGTTGAGCCGTACGGACTCAAAAACAGATGGCAACGAAGGGACGGAGGTGTCTGTACAAAAAAAAAAAAAAAAAAATTGCTTTTATGCACTTTTTGTACACATACAAAGTTAAAATGAGCTGGGTTTGTCTGACAGGATCCCGTACTCACTAGCACTTAGGTGGAATGACATTTCTGAGTCTCATCAGAGGCTTAGAATAACTATCTGATGTAACGCAGCTCCATTGTCCCATTGGCAACAATAATTACCATTTTGCAGCAAACACATCATCTCTTCACACTCAAACCTCTTCACTTCATGTTGTTTACACTCCTCACTATTTCATATTATACCTAGGTCTTATTTTAACTCTTGGATATCCCTTAAAGCCTGGTCCTTTTATTGCACAAAAAAAAAAAAAATGTAAGCATGTTGCACTTTCGCCATAGGTTGCCTTCACGTCTGACCAGATGGGAGAAGAACAAATTCATCAAATACAAGATGTTCACTGTTATATGAAAACTGCATTTTGGGGCCTTATTATATAATGCTGATTCATAAGTCCGTGACTTCTGCTCTAGATTCTGGTCTGTTGAGGGCCATCGCTTCTGATTATCACTCTGGCTCCATCAAGTTGCTAAGTTTTGACACGTAGGCATCTAGAGAACTTATCTCAAGGTCCTCTTTTTGTTCATGTGATGGTTTTAAAGACGGCTGTTTCTGACTGACGAATTGACATTACCAGAGCATCCTGCATTCTGTGATGTGAGCGGATGACCTCTCTAACCCATTATACAACTTGGAGAATAAATCCACTTTGCACCCCTGTCGTGTAATCATTTAACTGCCCATTGACTGTCTCACTAGAACACACTATGTGAACATATAAGTAAGATAGAGCAAATTCTTTAATTTACGTCCACTGCTGGCTGAGACGGATCTCACTCTGCTCCAGATACCTGACCAGGACAGCTGCTGAATGCCATTTCATCTGAAACTGGACAGATGATTTGTGTTGTTACAGATTACATCCTATTCTCATCTTCTTGAGTGCAGGGAGAACATGCAAACTCACACTAAGGCTGGGACTTGTTCTGAAATCATTATTTTTTTTCTTGTTTTTCTGTCTAGTTATTTTTTGGGCATGTTTTATGTAGGTCTCTTACATTAAATCCCAATAAAACATTCCAGGTTGCAAGACAACATATCAGCAAAAATGCCAAAGGGGACAATTACATGAGGCACATATAGCTTTTTAATGAGATACAGCATCTAGGAAGATCTGTTTGGATCCTCACAGGAGGATTGTTCGTCTGCAACATCCTCAAACCCTGCAGACTAAAACCTTTAATCTGCAAATTAAAACTCTGAGTCATAATCCTCAGACGTTCTCAAGTTTTCGCAAAGTCATTTAAGGGGTCCCCAACCCCTAGTCCCTGGCCCGGTACCGGCCAGTTCGTGGGTCATTTGGTACCGGGCCGCAGAAAAAAAACAAACCTTCCACTATTACCGTTTGATTCATAATCCGGGTCTAAATGATGTTTTATGTTGAAAAATGACCGGATTCTCTCCATTACATCTATTACGTCTATGACTTTACTCTTGACACACAGCGTTGAAGACCCGTGGGAGGATGTTACCGATGTTCTGCTGTTGGTACGATGTTATGAGGACGCTACTGATAAAGTTGCACATGAATACACAGCGGAATTTATGTTTAGACTGTGTTGGACTGGGATTGCTTTGTGCAGATGTCATCAGGCCCATCAGATTGGTGTCTGGGGAGAGTGAACGCATCGGTCTCTTTATGAGCTCAAGAAACTAAGGGCCCGATCTTCCGCCAGATCTGCTAAAGCTGCTACCCGCTTGATTATGCATAGGAGTGGTTAGAGCGTTCCACCTGTTAAACCAATCAGTGCGTCACTAGCCATTGCCTTTAAGAGCAGGTTGCGCTACCCGCTAACCGCTATGGAGCGTCTTTTCATCCAGATCGGAGCAGCTCTCATGCGCAGCTCGTCTGGGACTCTGCTGTAGAGCTTCATCCTCTTCCTTCCTCCTCCTCCTCTGCACTGATATATACATAAAAATATTTTCACACAGACAATTTCTATCAGCTACCTGAAAGTGCCAGATAGTTGGTGCGTTCCCAGTAAACACACTCTGGTCGTCTATGGTTTAACTGGCAAGAAAGCCATTTACAGACCATCTCTGCTATCTTCTCAGGGGTTCAACTGAGGCCAAATCACGCTTTTTATACAAGAGTTAATTTCGAGAGGTAGAGCCGTTTGTGCACGTCCACATGTGACCAGGTGGACGCACATTGATGCCATTTGGATGCGCTCTTGTACGCGCCGACATGCAGGTTGCGGGTAGTGGGTAGTCTGACCACCCGCTACCTGCGATCGCCAGATACCGAGTTTGTATAAAGGGTAAAAGACACGCCTATTGCCACACCTTCAATGTGAGTAAGGGAATTCGCATAATGGGTAGCAGCTTTAGGGAGTGGAAGTTTGCATTAGCGGTTAGCGGAGGTTCCTAAACCTGCAATTTGCGGGTAGTAGCTAGTGGGTAGCGGCTAGTGGGAGGTGTACAATCGGGGCCTAAGTTCTTTAGCAGGTGAACAATGTTCAATTCAGTTTCAATTCAACTGTATTTGTATAGCATCTGTTACAATGTCAATTGTCTCTAGGAGCTTTACAGAGACCCAGAGCATGACCCCCGTTTGGGGGTTCCCATGTTAGGGATGTCATTGGTCTGCAAAATCTTTTAGGTGGGTTGTAAGTCCAAAAATGTCAGTGTCAGGATGCAGGTCTTCCCAGCAGAACGCTGCGTTGTTACAAGATGGGCAGATAAATCATTATGTTATAGCTTATTGGTCCATTATGGTCTTGATTAAGCTGGTCAAGAGTTTGCATGTCATTTGAGGAAAAAAAAAAAAAGACTTGGACTCACTGATAAAATACAGTATTACTCAGCTGAGCCATTGTTGAAAATGTTCTGCTGGGAAAATATGAGCTAAGGGCAAAGTTTTTAATTCTAAAATGAAGCAGGAGGATATTTTCAGAGAACTAAGAGTGAAATGAGATGAGAGTACCACATCCAGAGTGTGACCTTTAGACTTTTATATACTCTTCCAGAGATTAAGTGAAGTGAAAAGAGTCTATAAGAAATTAGAGTTTTAGGAATGGGGCAGGATTTCGTACATAAATATTTAAGTCCCCAAGAATAATCATCCTGGGCCAACTTGATATTGCAATGTATAAAAATTCTGACAACTGAGAGATAAAAGTGGCTGAATTAGGGCTCCTGTAGATTAATGCACATAGTAAGAATAGACGAAACAGAATTAACAAAAGTATTAAGGTAACGATTGTGACCGAGCTCATAGACTAGAGTTGGGCCACCAAAATCATAAGATCCGGTTTCAGTCAAGGCAACAGCCTCCCCAGATGAATGGATTAATGTTTGCTTTTCTTGCTATGTTGTAAGGATGGAAAACCCTGTGCCCCGTGACGGTCTGGATGCGAGGGTTTCCCGGTTAGAGAGCTGTTGACTCCCCACTAGCTTCCCAAAGCGGACATATCCAAGTGATGCTGGCCAAAGAAGAAACACCTCATCCAGTGCGCCACTCAGGGCTACCAGCGTCAGCTCATGAGCAGACTTATCCAGCCTCTTCATCTTAATTTTTAGCAGCACAGTTTATCACTATCCTGCATTTACTCTACTGTAGAAAGTGTGAAGCCGAACTCTTTTGGTTTTCTGCTTGGCTATCAGCAGCAGAGTCTCACTGGGAGTTTCATACAGCACTGTGGAAAAGTCCTGTTGGCACTCATTTTGTTGTTTTGTCAAAGCTTTAATGACATCCTCATTTATTTTCCAGTCACTCTGAGAATCAAACAGAAAAAGCAGGAACCTGGCTCTTAAACCGAAATAGGATGGAAGCCTAAGGAATACTATTTAGAGACTTAAATCTGTCCTTGGCTCTGAGGGACGTCACACTGAAAACTGGTTTCTGCTTGAAGAATTATTTGCTTCTGAACATTTTATGGTTTTACTTGGTGTCCATGTTATATTGAGGTCAACAGACTTGGGTTTTCTACAGCTGATGACAGTTACCATATTTAAAATGGCCACCTTTCTGCCATCAGTCTACCTCTAATATTATCACCGTATTCTATGTTTCTGTTTCATTAAACACAAGGACAAGGGGGCGTCTAAGACTTTTCCGCAGCAGCTACTTTAGATGACTGATGAAAGTGTGAATATCGCAACACCAGTGCTTAGCACAATGTTTTCCACACCCACCAGGAAAGGTGACAACTGGACGGCATATACGCCAGTTCTCAGAAGCGGCACAACGCGTGGAAAAGGGAGAAAATGAGCAGCTCGGTCCACTCCTGAAAAGTGTCTGCTCTGAACAGAGGTGTATGGACGTAGTTGACTCCTACTGTATCCTTGTGGAAAAACAAGCAGGTCTCAGTAAATGTAATGGAGACGCAGTTCTTTGTCTTAGTCTGCGTACCATGATTGGCACCACAGGACCCTCACAGCACTGAGGACAGTCGTCTTTCACACTTCAGCTGACTTAATATGCCTAAACTGCCAAAACCTAAGACGTCAGTGCAAACGCAGGAGACGCAGGGCTGAATTAATCTATTGTTACTGTCCGCTTGAAATGTTCCCTAGTACAACGGCAAGACAGCAAAGTGGGAAAACCATTGAGAATGTGCACAAAAGAAGGAACTCTTTAAAAAGATTCTAAACTCAAACTAAACTAAACTAAAAATCCAGATGCCATTAGAGCCGCTGCAGTTTATCGTTTTCAACAGATTCTTTTAGATTTGGAAAATCTCTTTAAAAATTGGTTGAAAATCCAAAACCATTCTCACAGCTGAGGGGAAATTAGCTTTTCTTTTTTTTTTTTTTTTTAGATCGACGGATAAGTAAAAGGAGGTGATCTGGTGATTTAAAGCCCAATTCCAGGTGCTAAAATTGGTTCCTGCCAAAGTAATACATCACAGGGAATTAAAAGGTGATGGTAGTGGGGGTTCTCGTGTGTGTGTGTGTGTGTCCATGTTTGTGCTGTCCCCGTATTTTTCTGCTCGTATCTGTGGCGAGTGGTGGGGTTAGAAGGTGTCATGGTAACAGAGATAGAGATCCAGAGATTGATAGAGCAAATGGATTAGCTTGTGGACAGAAAAGGGGAAGGAAAAGAAGTGGAAAGGATTGCTGCAAACTCCCAGTGACCTCAGCCTGATTCAGCCTGTCCTGAGACACAAGGCACCAACATCACCAGGTCATCATGCTGTAAACACCTAAAAACATTGTCTGGAAAAGGAATTCGCATTGTTTCTGTGTGCGTATTTCTGTTACGTTAGCATGTTAGCATCTGTGACCGATCCACAGCTGGGTAAAGACACGGTCACGTGTCAAGTATGTTTACACAGCTTGACTGATACATGTGTGTTTTCCCAGTGTGCTAAGATAATAAAGTTAAGCTCACAAATTCACATCGCAAATTTAAAAGCAATGTTGTTTATTCAACCAAAGCTGCAGCAGCATCCATGCTTCCTGCTACGGCTCTGAGCCTTGAAGTGTTTTTCCTGTAAAAGAGCATGTGTGGTTGCTGGTCCAGGATGGACTTGGTTAGCTGCTTCGCCGCCCCTGGCAGGCTAAACTGGCGTTCCAGTGCCAAGTGAGGATTGGCATCTTTGACCACCTCCTGCCGGTGCGGATTGGATGGCGTCCTGGCCCTCATCAGCAGCAACGACAGTCACCTGCAACCGGGGTTTAAAGGAGAGACTGAACCCGTTATCTGATGGGCAGATGTGAGTTGGAGACCGGGGGTCCGTTAGGTAGAAGCTCTGAGTTTTTCCATTTCACTAAGCGAGGTAACTTAATCCTAAACTGACCCTGTGAACTAATCCTGGTTCAGGACCAGGTTTATCACCACAAACCCCGAGTTTCTCTCTGTCTCCTGGCCTTCGTGAAGCTGAAACAGGTTCAGTTTCACCAGACAATCCGTCATGTAACGAGTATTTAGGAGACGTCTGAAAGAGTGACATAATTTACATAATCCGACACGATCTTATTCTTCCGTGCATCACATAAAACACCTGGGTTATTTTATGTTATTAGCTATTATTTAATTGCAAATATCAGTTTCCTTAGTAATAGAGCGGGGATGCTGAACAGAGACCGGGTCCTTGTAGAAAGTGAACAGCAGAGCTGTGAGAAAAGCCACAAACATCAGAGTCATCAAAGAAGGTTCTTGAGTAACCTACATGATTGAAGTTAATATCATTCATTATTTAAAATAGCTTCTGAGTAAAGAAAATGTCTTTAAGTATCACCAGAGTTATTGGATGTACGAACTACACCCATATACTCAATGAAGCTCCTTGAATTATTCTTTTTCTTTGTTAAAGTTGGTAAAGGTTTTTATTAGGGCTGTCAATTTCTCAAAATAAATAATCAGATTAATCGCATGACTGTCAATAATTAATCATGATTAATCGCAAATTAATCACATATTTTTATCTGCTCTAAATCTACCTTATACAGATCTTTTAGTGGTTGTATTACTCTTATTAATGTGAGAGTACAAAAATGCTTGCTTTATGCAAAAGAATGCATGTTTATTTATTTGTTCAATGTCAAATACATTGTCCAAAAACATGTGCAAACTGCAAACTAAACAATTTATCCCCATTTTAAGCAGCCAGGAACCTTAAACAAGACTGATGCCCAAAATAACTTTACAGAAAATAATAATGTAAAACAATTTAAATAAATTAAGTGTGCAAAAGAGTGGGGACTGTAATACAAAAGAATACTCGCCTATAACAGCTTTTCTGTTCAACAGAGACTTAACAACCCAGGTAATAGGTAAAACAAACTAAGCACCAGGCCTCCAACAGCCTACACCTCTTATAGTTTATAAAAATAAACATCAGGCTTGACCTTTTCTCTTTTAACATGCAAAATAAAGATAAGCTTCCAACAGCCTCAATCTCTTCTTTTTTAACAGACAAAATAATGATTAGCTGCCTTCTCTTTTTAACAGAAAATAAAATGATCAGCCTCCAATAGCTTCCATCTCTTCTCTTTTATAACAGACAAAATAAAACAAACAATCCCCTGTAACTTCCATCTCCTATATTTTTAACAGACTCAATATCCTCTCTTATTTTCTACAAACAAAATATTAAACATCAGCGTTTATCAGCCTCCATATCTCTCTTTCTTAAAAACAGACCAAATTAGTAACTTAAAATCTGCCTTCATTTTTTCTTCTTTTGTTTTAACAGACATGAGCATCAGTTATTTCTTTGCTTTGAGCCAGTTGCTCAAACAGACAAGCCTGTTGACATTTTCAGAGGCTAGTGAGGCTCTCTTCTTGTTAACAACATGCCCAGATAGTGAAAATAACCTTTCACAAGGCACCGAGGTGGCAGGTGTTGCCAAGTACTTGCGCGCAAGGCAGGCCATCATGCTGTGTGCTCCTTCATGGTCAGCCCACCACCGCAGTGGACAGTTCTCCTGGGCAATCCTGGGCTCTGCCCTGTAGCGCTCCACACTTCTCTCAAGGTAATCCTTCTCCTCTTCATCAGATGAAGAGTCAGCATGAAAGCCATTTTTTTTCTTAGGTGGCACAGATGTCTCTGGTTCTTCCTGCTGTGCAGGCCTCTCCTCCCTGAGCAAGTCAGTGATGGAATGCCACACCTCAGCCCTCTCAGGTTTGTTCAGACATTTAAGGTCCTTAAACCTAGGGTCTAGAGCTGTCGCTACCTTCAGCCACCGCATGTCTGTTTTTTTCTTGCGTTGCTCCAAGTCTGCTGTGAAGGTCTCCTTGAACCTGACCATATATGCTGGGTCATCTTCAGAGACCTCCATGACTCGTGACAGATGCCGGAAGGCTGGCAGCACCATTGAGCAGGAAACAAAGTTCTCTCCTCCGAGAAGCTCTGTGACGTACCTGCAATAATAGGGGAAAGAAAAAGTTAGAAACTTGTTAGACTCCAGGGCTGAGGAAACACACACACCTATAGCTCCCTCTCTCTCACACTCACACAGACACAGAGACAAACAGAACATTTAGTATCAATGAGAGTATAAATTATTCACCTGCAGGGTTTCAGTACTGTCTCCAACTTCTGCAGTTTCTCCAGCTCAGCTGCTGTTGGTATTGTCACCTTGGTTGCATGGAGGGCCAGGGCAGCTTTCACTGGTTCTTGATTTCTCAGAAGACAGCTGACCATCTCTAGAGTGCTGTTCCATCTAGTTGAAACGTCCTGAACGAGCGCCTCTTTAGTTTTTCCCATTTCAACTTGCAGCTTTTCAAGCTCTGTTGAATTTGGTGCACTATGCTTGAAATGGCCAACCACCTCTGCATTTCGTCAGTGCGTTCTCAAACGGGCTCTGTTGTAGAGACACAGTGATGGCCCGTTGGAGGAGATGCGCTGCACAAGACATGTGCTCAAACGGGAGTTGCTTGGCCGCTGCTATCATGTTGCGTGCACTGTCGGTGGTCAGTGTGCTGACTTTATCTTCAATGTCCCATTTTCCAGCTACATACATGAAGTGCTCCGCGCATGTGTCGGCGTAGTGCCTCTCCTCCGTCTTCATAACAGTCAACGCGTGTGACTTAAGTTCCCACTGCTCGTCAAAATACTGAGCTGTGACCCCGAGGTAACTGTGATTTCCGATTGAGGTCCAGTAGTCTCCGGTGAGCGCTACTGTGCTTGTCTTACCCAATGCATCCGCCACTTTGGCTTTCTCCTCTTCAAACAAGTGTTGGATTTTCTGTGTAATAGTGGCTCTAGCTGGTAATTCGTACGTCCAGTCATTGGATGCGATGCGAATTATATCACGCAGACCCTCGTCCTCCACGATGCTAATGGGCCTGCAAGCTGTAGACACCCATTTGGCGATTGCTGTTGTCAGTTTACGGCTCGTAGCACCGTCCATCTGTCTCCCTGGTGTTAGCGTGGTTTGCCGCAAACGAGGGGTTGCAGGGCTCTCTGCATCCGCGCTGTGTTTAGCCGACAAGTGATACCTGAGAGTAGTCGTACTCCGATGGAAACTAAACTCACACCGACAATATACACAAACAACTTTTGTTTTGTCAAGTGAACCATCCGGCAAGGTTTTGAAATTGAACTTCCCATTCAAAACATTATCTTTTTATCCATGTTTTCGCCGGTTCTGGTCACGCAGGAGTGTTTCAATCCGCCTTCCTTGCTGCATGGACGTCAATGACTTCCTGTTTCGACAAACTACGGAGGCCCATGTAGTCTGGAGGCTCGCGCGATTAACGCGCGTTAAAAAAATTAATTGCGTTAAAATCATTTTGCGTTAATCACGCGTTAACGCGTTAACTTTGACAGCCCTAGTTTTTATGTTTCATCAGCTACTTTGCATTTTCTTTCCTTTTTTCTAAATATTTAAATTACGGTCACTCCCTCTGTAATTTCCATCTGTCGCTTTACGTTTCTGCAGAAAGTCACATGACTGAAGCAGAGCAGGTGGATGGCGTTGTCATGGTGAACCACGGTCTCGGAGATCCATCGATGACGGCGTTTTATAGTCGCAGGTGTAGTCGATAGTCGACATTCTCAGAGTTGGTTGAACCGACTCTGAACACCTGTCCTGAAACCGAAAACTCAGAGTTTCGTTCCTCAAAGTTTGTTGACTCCGAGTTAGGTTTTTTTTTTCACTCTTGTTGAACCTCCTTTCTGAAACAGACACCAGATCAGAACTCAGGTTTCTCTTGAGACTTTGTGTGTGTGACAGCTTGTATTTTAGGAGTTTTGTAGTAAACACGTTTTGTTGATATTGCCTGACTTAGACCAGGTCAGAAAGGTGTTATTTTGGGAGTTAGTTTCTGATCGTTGGCTCTCTTTCCAGCCTCAGTTCCCCATTCTTCTGTTTATATTGTCTATATGTAATAAATCTCCTCAGTTTTAACATCTTGGCATTTCTTTTGCGTTACCACCTCTTTTCCCTCACTGAGCCGAGGCTACAACTGACTTGAAACCCTGCGTATCTGAGACGTATCAGATGCTAACAGTGAGAGATTTTACTCTTTCACAAAAAAGTACTAGCTCATTAAAACTTTGATGGAAGCAACACATTTCAAAACACTGGGACATGGGACCGACCTGCAGCCTGCATCTCTGATGGTCTGGGGTTGCGTTAGTGCCTATGTGATGGGCCGCTTGGACATCTGAGAAGGAAACATGAATGCTGAGAGGGACATATGCTCCCATCCAGGCGATGCCTTTTTCAGGCCGTCTTTCTTTCAACAAGACGATGTTAAACTGTTTCCTGTAACAGGAGAGTCCAGGAGCTGAGCAGCTCAAAGCTTCTATCAGATGGATTGTTGTTAAAAGAAACCGGGATGCTTCAGAGTGCCGTCAAATTCATCAAATTTACACTTTACTGATTTTTTCTTTTTTTTTTTTTTTGTCCACTTTGGACTTTGGAGCAGTTCTGGTAGGTTGGTTGGTTAGAAATTTAACTTTGTCCACTTCTTTTCATTATTTTCATAATATGTTGTGCATTGTATTTGTGAGCAGACAATTTTCCCCATGTCTTATCTAGCAACCTGAGAACGTGATTGTCTCTGGATCAAGACTGGAGGCAGCGGCAGAAACACACATTTGTGTCAGAATGTGTCTTTGCAAGCAAAAGTATGCTGAAACATTGTTTGAGAAGCCAGTGTTTTCCTCTTAAACGCCTTCATAATCGCTGACATTACGATCCCTCGCCATAAAAAAAATCTCATGTTTTCATGAGGTAATTTTGCTGGATGTAGTTCCTCAAACATTACAGGCAGCACAGCTTTTTCATCATTACAGTTAAAAATGTTCTTTTCAGTTTCCACTGAGGACCTCAGTGGAAATTTCAGTGAATGAAACTTCTCAAGGCCTCAGAGTTGTAATTCTCCAGGACGCCCCAACGACTTGGAGCTGCTCTTGATGATACATGTCAGTCATTTAAGTCTTCTACCGCCATTTAGCCAAAGTTCACTTCGCACCGCTTGCATCAGATTAGCTTCAGTAAAGAAAACAGATTCCCCATGTGGACTGGAACACTCAGAAACACCCAACTGCCACTTACTCCGCCAGCAGCCTCTGCTTCAGAAACAAAACCTTAACCAGAGTCCATAAAAATATCTCGGTTCCAGGAATTTACGATGATTTGCACCTGTGCTTTCTAATCACGTCACCCCACCGGCTGTATTATTGCACAACTGATCTTATGTCTGGAGCCCTGCTATCTCTGAGACGTGTTTTACAGCCTGCCCAGGACCAGAGGGGAGCAACAAAAGAAATACATTCACGGGTCTTCTGGCCGTTGGGATAATTCATCGATCTCTCGCTCTCTCTCTCCAGTGTGTGTGAATTTCTTTTTGTTGTGGGGGGGGGTAAAAAAAAAATCGGATCACTTTGATCTTGCATATACTTTAGTGGGCTCAGCAATATCACAGTGAAAAATAAATGCTCTCCGTCATTAATCAACTCCACTTCCACCACCCGCTTCAGAAAGCGGTCCATCTTGACCAATTTAGATCTGAGGAATGCCCACCGCCTTGTTGAGATAAAGAAGGTAAATTAATGGGAGAGTCTTTAACATCCTTCTGAATATCTTGTTATGCTGTTTTTTAGCTTTACTTAAGCCCCAGGAGTCTCCCTGACCTTCACTGATGATGAAGTCCACTCTTCAGGTGCAGAGAAGTGTCCCTCTTTATGATATCCCGGTCTTTTCTGAAATCCCAATTAAACATGAGGCACCGGTCTGGTCAGGTGTCACAGAAACTATCGTGTTTCTCAGGTACGCCTTCCCTGTGGCTTCATCATCTCCAGAGGGGAAAACGTTACATGGATCTTGCTAAAGATTGTGCTGTGGTGGAATGGGAAACCCTTTCAACAAGAGAGTCACAGTAATTAACATGGGACTTATGTGTAACTACGGCCACATACCTATTTTCTTCTTGCGTGGTGACTGATGATCTAGTCCTCTGACCATCTCACCTTAGTGCTGCTACCTGCATCTGTTTATATAGTCATTTCATTCAGTCATTTGTGTGCTCTCCTCTCTCTGTTCTCCATCTTCTCTCTGTCCTGTCTCCCCTCTTTTCTTTCTTTACCCTGGCTGATCTTCAGCAGAAAGGTCCCCCCATCTGATCAAGGTCCTGCTCAAGGTTTCTTCCTCTTAAAGTGGAGTTTTTCCTTGCCACTGTTTGGGACTTTAAGATTTTTTTTTTCTCCCACTGTGGGAGTTTTTTTTTTTTTTTTACCTGCCATTATCCTTGTTTAGGATTCAATATTATATTCTTAGTTAATGATATTTGCTCAGGGGTCATGCTCTGCCTCTCTGTAAAGCGCCTAGAGACAATTGACATTGTAACAACGCTATACAAATAAAATTGAATTGAATTGAATTGCCTTCACGCTTGTGTCCATCACATCTCATTTAAATGAGTTTCAGAGGCTAAGACACGGATCTCAAGATCTTAAGATACCTATCCAGAACTCATCAAGGAAGCAGATGCCAACCTCTGGATCAGTGCAGTCCTCTAAAAAAAAACACTTGGCCTTCGACTCTAAACCTTTTTTCCAAATGTTCCAAAGGTAGGGGGGTTAAATAGCCATTTGAGATTCTCACAGACCACAAATCACATTTAAATTCATATGAATGTTACATCCTGGTTTACAAAACCAACAACCCCATGATTCCTGAGGAGGATTATAATGCTTTTCAGACAATCAGTCAAACCGACACCTTTTTTAACCTAAAAAATGAAGGAAAACATCCAGACCTGTTTCTTTTTTTTTTCTTTTTACAAAAAGAACAGTACAAAATTATAGAAATGCAAAGAGTACATCAATTCGCTGATTAATAGTTAAGAAAAATAAATTTGAAGTGTTCACATGCAGGGAGAGGTGACCACATACTCACAGATATGTGGGGCGCCACTGACATCAGGTACTAGCGACTATATGATACGAGCTATAAACACCAGCCTGGGATCCTCTGAAAGCGAGGACTCAGCAGAGAGAGAGAGATCATATTGAAGTGCAAAACTCCTCTCAGTTCACGTAATCCCAGGTCTTTTCATTCTTCTGATCGGATAACCCTTTCGGCGAGGTGGATTTTTGAACTGCCAGTTGATTTATATTGGCGGTGAAGAATTCCATAGAGGTGCTCACATCCCAAGTTCTCCAATCAGTTCCTGAGTAGAGCCCCCGGGCAAACCACGCTCCACATGGGGTCACATAAACCAGAGTCAGCTGATGACAATACCGGACAAAGACAAAACATCCATATTAGGACGGCATGGATACATTTGGTCCATCCATCCATGAACCCCTGAACAGCCCCCCTCAAAAATGCCTTGCATGTCTTCAAAAAGCAAATGTGCCACAGGAGGGACGCCACATGTTAACAGGTTAATTTCTGCTGATCCAGATCTGGGTCATGGGTGCAGCAGCTTAAACAGAGAGGCCCAGACCTCCTCCAGCTCCTATGGAGGAATACTGAGGCCTTCCCAGGCCAGCCGAGAGATATCGGGCCCGATCTTCCGCCAGATCTCCTAAAGCCTGCTATTAAGGGATAGCGGGTAGCGGGAGGGGCGTTCCCCCGCAAAAAACGCAATCTTCCACCTTGATGAACCACGCTATCCCACCTGCGCTATCTGCTACATTATGCATAGGAGTGGTTAGGGCGTTCCACCTGTTAAACCAATCAGTGCGTCAATAGCCTATGACCTTTAAGAGCAGGTTGCGCTGTCTGCTAATCGCTATCCGCAAACTGCTATGGAGCGTCCTTTTTATCCAGATCAGAGCAGCTCTCATGCGCAGCTTCGTCTGGGACTCTGCTGTAGAGCTTCCTCCTCTTCCTTCCTCCTCCTCCTCTGCACTGATATAAACATATAAATATTCACTAATGAACAGGAGCCAGAGATACTAAACTCCTCTGCTTGAGGCAGAACCCTGAGAGGGAACCATGGTCTCGGATCTGGAGGTGCTGATTCTCATTACCGCCGCTCCAGTGAAAGCTGAAGACTCTCTTGATGAAGCCAACAGGGACCACGTTTAGTGACACACCGTTTATGCCAAATAATGATGTTTTATCGCTTCTCTCCTTAAAAATCACATTGGCACGTGGGCCAAAATGGCCGACTGGGAAAGTCCACTTGTGCATTTCTTTTCAAAATCTTTGTAAAACGACTCTGCTGAAAGGCAAACTACGTCTTTGCACAGTCAATGGTATGTTGCTATAGAATGAATTTCTGTATTTGTAAAGCACATTTCATACACAAAGGCAATCCCAAGTGCTTTACAAAGGCATTAAGATAAAAATAATTAATAATGCATAAGAATACAAATAAAATGCAAAATCACAATGTAAATGCTGAGATGTACTCATTTAAACATATGGAAACACCCAAAGGCAGAACTCTGTACGAGTATTTAGCCATGTATGATTGAGATTATCATGATGACTGTGATAATGCAGCAATACGCTATGATTAAAATGTAAGTAATGTGACTGAACAACTGGATGTTCATGAGTAAGTATCTGATGCCCGTGTGAAATGATAATGTCTAAAATATAAAGGCTGTTGAAATAGTAATAGGGTTGAGAGCTGCGTGTGAAGGTCAGATATGCTTCATTATCAGCGAGGAAGCCGGGACGAGCTTGAATGTGTGTGTGTGAGAGAGAATATCTCTCACAAAGAGAGCCGAGAGGTGTTCCTGGAGGAAAAGATATGAGAGAAGAAGAAAGCCACCGTATAAATGAATGTAACCAGAACAAAAATAAATCACAAAAGCCCCTGTAACCCAAAAGAATCTGTTAGTCGTGCCAGAGACAAGCCAGACATCAGACATGGAGCGAAGGGCTTTGGAGGACGAGCCGCTGGAGGTCGGGGCTGATGTCGGGAGCCACGTGGACTAAACGCATCCCAGACGTCTGTGGATGTACTGGAATTTAATTTCTGGAGTTCGTCTGTGGACTCTGAACCTTAGTGGAGCACGGGACTCATCTGTTCTCCCTCAAGGACTTTGGTTTCTCTCAGGGCTTGGTGAACTGCTGGTTAGTGGCCAGGCTCGCTTTTCCCAGGGTCTCTTTAACCAAAATGTGATTGAATATCCTTCATCCCCTCCTAGTAGCAAAAGATTATTGTTTTGATCTATTTGGATTTAATTTTTATGAACATCTCTTTGTTGAGTGATTCAGTCAGTAATCGAGCTGTCTGCTAAACCGATAAACTAATGAACAATCGTCTGAATTGTGGATGTTCCCTTTATCACATTGGTGAGAAGGCGGTGTGAATTTTTCTCTCAGCATTAGAAGGTCTAAAAGGTTAATCCCGCCAATATAAAGGAACCGACGCCTGGGACTGCTATGTAAGCCACAAAATGTACTTTGTGACAAAGAACAAGAACGCCATAACAGAGCTGTTATTAACAGACCTGGGTGGTGACTACACAAGGGGCCACTTAGTTGCTAAGTAACCAGAGAAAGCTCAGACGAGGACATTTCATAGCCTGGTTATGTCTCGCCAGCCTCCGGCTTGAATGAGTCTTTGTCCAGATAGAATGGGACTCACTGCTGAGACTCAGAGAGCTGGACCGGGTCACCTCATCAAGGGGGCTTGAGATCTATCGGACTGGGCAAGTTAATGCATTATTATCGTGTTAACACATTAATTTAATAATGCCGACATTTATTTTATCGTGCGTTAACGCATGTTGCTCACATGCTTTTGTTTTGAAAAGTATGTTACTGTCTGCTGTGGAATCGGAAGAGAACTGGCAGGTAAACATAAGAAAAAGCTAAAAACAGACATGGAGAACGGTAAAAATCTGTGAAGTTTACAGTTCGGGTAGCAACTCAGGTAGCGATATTAACAATTCTGTCTTAAAAAAAAAAAAAATTCTGGACAAAAACAAAACTTTGGCGTCATTCCTCCATGTTCCATCAGATCTGCTCCATGTGTTCACTGTCCTGCTGTTCTCTAGCTGGTTACTGCAGTGCGGCTCCATCTAGTGGCACAGATATGTAATGACAACAGAAAGTCTATTCCTCGATTATAAAATAAATTCAGTTCAGTGGCCCGTTTTTTAATTTTGTATTTTTGATCCAAATCTAAAATTGAAATGTAAAAAAAAAGAAAAAAAAAAAGGCATTCTTTTCATTTTTTTGTGTTAGATTAAAAAACGAAAAATGTAATAAAAAGGTCACTTTTTAATTATTTTTTACTTTTGATTGATAATTGAAAATAGAAAGAATGAATGATACACGGATTGGTAAAGTTACTGAACTTGGACATTTTTATTTTAAAGTTCTCCCAGACGGAGGATTCAACAGAAACAAGGTTATTTGTAACAACTGACAAGTTGAACTCCCCGTTAAAAGTTTCTGCTGTTACCTCAGAAATTACCTGTTTTAATGTTCTGATTGTGCTGAGCCACAATCATTTTGTTGGATTTTGTTTGTAAACTTTTTAAAAAATTTTTATAAAAACAGGATGACATTAATGCCCTGGCAGTGGCAATAAGCTTTATTTACACTAAATATGTGTCACTGACAAGTGCTGATGTTAAAAGTGTTTGAACAACAATGTTATGACACTTTAGTTCACATGGCAGCAGAACATTTAAATAAAAGTACATTTTTCACTACTTTTGAATTCATTATTTGATTTTGTGTATACAATGTGATTAATAGGGATTAATCAGGGAAATGATGCGATTGATTGCGATTTAAAATTTTACCCACTTGCCCAGCCCTGGTATAAATGTTGTCTGAGTGATTCAGTGGAGCAAAGAAGCAACAACCAAAAATGCATTTTCCAACAGTTAACCCCTTCACATGACTCTTTTAATGCAGGACATTTCTCTCCTCTCCCCCTTCACTGACTCTGCTTCTGCTGGAAGTTTCTTCTTTCTCCGTCACGTGCCCTGAGATCACATGTGTTATGAACCTGCTGTTATACGAATAAACTTAACTGAACTGAATTAGAACCAATTACATGACGGCATAATGAAAATTCAAAAATGGCGGGTGATGATGAAAAACTGAAGGAGTGTTGATTAGTGGCGTCGTGGAAGGGAATGAGGAGGAGAGACGGGTGTTTGACGAGTGATGGAGTGATGAAGGAAAACAACAGAGAACAAGATTTCACAATCATTAGTCACGAACACGGGTGTGCGTGTGTGCACGTGCATGTGTTTGCGTGGCGCGAGAGCTTCATTATCGACGCCCATGCCGGTAATTCAGTGGGCCGCTGGTGTTTTCGTCACGGGTGTTCGTGTTTGATTGAGAAAAGTCACGGGCTAATTTTTGGATAACCAAAGAGTCGTCCTTCACTTCACCGTTCGCCGACAGATGTGCACGTTTATTTATTATTTTCCTACTGGATGGGCCACTGAAGTCTCTCTCTCTTTTTTTTTTTTTAATCACTGTAAAAGTTGTGAGCTTGCTGTGAGCCGTGTAGTCAGCACTGACATGAGTAGGAGTGCTTTCTTTTTTCTTTTTTTTTTTGGAAAGAGTCAGAGCTGAGTCCTCCCAGCACCCCGCCAGCAACTTTCTCCTCAAAAAAGAAGGAACAAAAAAAGCATCAGTATGTGGGCAGACGTTTGTTTAACCACTGAAACATCACTTGACAGTTCACTTCCTCCAGTCCCTTGAATGCTAACAATCAAAAGGATTCCCCTTTTCCAAATGTTCCCAAATGTTTTGATCACTTTATCTGTTAATGTACATCAGTTTGAATGCGTGTAGTTCGGCTGACTGACTGGTCTCACCCTGTCCTCGTCATTAGGTATCATCTGAATAACAATATAATGTGTTCCCGTGCTGCCTAATAAAACCGCTAATGGTAGCACAAATTAATGCAACAATGGAGAGAAAAGAAGAAATGTAATTACCTGAGCTAAAAACAGATGACAGCTATCCATCTGTTCTTTTGTTTGGATGCAAAGTGAAGCGATTGACAGTAACTTCTGTACTGTATGTCATATCACTGACATTTAACACGAGTTTGGACACGGGTCCACTGAGACCCAGACGAGTTTATCTGTAGCTTAAACCAGAATCACTTCTGTGCTGTAACCTAAACCCTGAAACTATTCATTTCTCTACCGATGATCACATAGTTTCACATTTTTACCTTCAGTTTATTGAAGCAGGGCTAGATACATGTTTCATAAGTGGCTAACACCAGAATAAAGAATAGCTTTAACTTGACAACTTAAATAGCCTGGGCCACAGAACCTGTCAATCAATCAATCAATCAATCAATCAATCAATCAATCAATCAATAAATATATACTGCTCGCATCCATTATGCGGATGTTAATCAGGGGAAAACCGTACAGTTGGTTTGGTTGGGAAAGCTTTTAATTAATAAGTTGAAGGTTTTGATTTTTACATTTTGGATTCAAAGGTTTAATTAGAAAAAACAGGAACAACCATTTAAATCTTTAAATGAGCTGCGAGTGTCCACGGAGTGCGTGGATAGTGCGACATCTCTGGAGTAAACTAATAAAACCAAATAGCTGGAGCTTTGCTACAAGAAAAATAAAAGCACTTAAAGAGATGATTCTGAAGTCAACTGAAGTCAGCTTACTTTAACGAACCAGATGTGCAGCATTACAGGGTTTGATGAAGCATTTTTCCAGTTCAAACACACATCTTCTGACTTTGTAATGTGTGCAGAAAGAGGCTTGTGTGGGCTGGGATGTCCGTGGAAAAGGTCCTGAAAGATTTCTCAATGAACGGCTGCGTCCTCAAACCTCCAGAGTCCAGCTGCTGATGACAGTCTGGATGTTCCTTGGTGTCTTTGGTCCAGAGCATAACAGAGAACACTTATTACATAAAAGATCTGGACTACTGATTGGTACGACCATGATACATGTTCCCACTGGGTGCCTCAGAGCCCAGGGACGATGACTCCGCCTCTCCACAAGGTTAATATAAGACTTCTTTCTTCACAACAAAGAGGCATTTGTGAATGTAGCTCTGCTTTGTAGCACTTTTCCGCAGTAGTTTCCTGGCTCATGCGGTTGTACCTGATAATCAATGATTGCTCTTGATGCAGTGAAATCAAATTAATCTGAAATCATGCGTGTCAACGCCAGACGTGGACTAAAATTCCCTCCAGATTCTCTGAATGGTTTGATGATGGTATGCACAGGAGAAATGTCCCGGTCCTTTCCCATCAGTCTTTGAGAAACATCGCTTAGAAATAAAACAAGTCTCAGTGACTGACAACGTGGAGAACCTCAGTGGGTCTTTGGTCCTCAAAGCTCAGCCTTAACATGGACACCAGATCATCAATGTAACCACAGGTTGACATCACCTGCAGGTCTGAAACGCATAAATGGACGTGCACCAACAGATGCAATAAAGCTGATGAAAAAACATGAACTACCTTGGATTCATAGTTTCTGCAAATAATTAAAAGTATAAAAGTAAACGTAAGAACCACTCCTTTGATGCGATGATTTATTTTTTTATCCCACATTAGTTAAACATTTCAGGTTATATCAGACCTTGGCGACTTGTAATATTGCTTCCAAAGTTCACAAGTCTTAGAAACAGTTGTGTTTTTATCATCTTACCAGTCCAGTGACTTTTTGGACGGTCTACTCTAAACAAGTCATGGACTTGTAAAAAGAAAATGAAGGTTTATCACTTTGTCTTCAGCTGACTGATGGCTATTCATGATGACCTTTATTTTATGATGTTAAAATGTGCATCAGAAGTCACTGAAAGGATCGTAAAGCATCTCTTTTTGAACGTTAGACGTATTTTCAGTGTTGAGATATAATGTTGCTAATTGAACTTTAGCTACAACTGAATTAAAATGCATTCTTTAACACACACACACACACACACACACACACACACACAGATGCAAGTTCTGCTTTTACACCCCACCACACACACACACACACACACACACACAAGCTTTCAGGGGCAAACCATGGTGTCTCTCACTTCTGCAGTGTTGTCACAACCTCATCCATGATGTATGAGAAGCCTCAGAAATCTTTAGCTGAGATGATCTCGGCCAAATTAATTAATAATTCATGTTTGATGGAGTCTTTTTAATATCTCAGGCATAATTAATAAGCAGAGGCATCACTTTCCCTCCGCGGCGAACATCACAAACATCGTCATCAGCAGATAAATGAGACAGAACGTCCTGCCCCGCTCCTCCGTCTAACATATACACACATTCCTGCACGCAGGGACACACGGAGATGGATGAGGCGCGAGGCCCGGGGCGTAGCCCGGATCGCTATTAGTCAGAGAATGAGAAATGAGCGTTCACAAGTCGCGCGCGCACGTTCGTAAGTGACGCGTGGCGGTACGCATGCGGAATAAAAGGAGGAGAGCGCCGTCCACGCCCCTGTGACGGAAAGTTCAAATCCAAATCTCAGATCAGAGAAAATGAATTGTGAAAAACAGGCATTACTCCGGCTCCCGATGAACAGCGGCGGCGAGCTTCCCGGCGGCGACGAGCCCCACAGAGGGACGCGTTAGGAAAAGGACAACATGAATGCAGTCCCGTGAGGGTGTCGCTGCGTGTGGCGGCTTGATATAATCAGTGCATTGTGATGATGAATAGTCCCGGAGTACGAGCTGCTCCCTCTAAATAGACCATAATCCTTTACTGAAACACTCGCCATTTCATGCTAATAAATCCACCTCTGCCGGCAGCAGGGGAGGTCTCGTTTTTTTTTTTGGGGGGGGACCAGGGTTTACACAGCAGGCCCGTCTATGACAGAGTTTAGTCTGTCCCAGATGACAGACCACCTCTTTAGGTCTGTGATGGCGGTGATGTGGACTTCCTGAACGTGCATGGCAGCAGTCAAGTCCACTCTAGTCCAGGGGTCGGCAACCTTTACTATCAAAAGAGCCATTTTTTTTCCTTCTCCCCTTAATAAAATTCATCTGGAGCCGCAAAACTTATTTGACCCGTAAAATGAAGATAAGCAGTATCTGAAGTTTTATATCTGGTTATTCTGTATTCAGAGGGATCTGAATCTATCCAAAAGCTTATTGTAGACCCAGCAGATGTCCAGCAGACCCTGAGGAGGATCCCCCCTGATCCGTGCCACAGTACCTACCTGCTACCAGTCCCCAAAAACAGACCCTCCTGACAACTACCGGCCAGTTGCACTAACTCCAGTCGTTTTGAAGCGTTTTGAGAGGTTAGTTAAAAATCGTATAACATGTGTCCTTTCCTCCTCGCTCGATTCACAGACCAGATCACTCCACCGATGTTCCCGTAGCGGCTGCGCTTCACCTCGGCCTGGAGGCACCAGGCCTTCGATCACAGAGACCTCAGGTTCTGCCTGTGGGCAACGATGCGTCCTCCACCATCTGCCTGGGCTCTGGATCCCCACAGGGCCATGTCCTGGGTCCTCTACTCCTTCACAATGAGGACACACGACCGCTGTGCAAAGAAGACCCCCCCCAACAACAGAATCAAATATGCAGCTGACGCAACAGTAATGTGGGTCTGAGAAGGAAGGTACGCAGGGAGGAGGTGCAACTCTGACAAGAGCCACTTATGCAAACCCACCTGCAACAGTCTGTATATATGTAATAATCTGTAGCTAATGTATTTCATTTTCATTTAAAGGGCATTTGCTCTACTGTTTTTTTATATGCTTTGGCTCTGCTTTCATGGCCATGTGCCCTCGTTCCTGCACATTTTGTTTCTTTGCGCTGACTTTTTCATCTGTGTTTTCATCTGTGTGAACTCAACTCCTTTCAGTGCTTCAGTGGTGCCGTCTGAGTGACAGTAATGGAAATCTCGAATCCTCAGTCTTGAGTGGCTACGATCGATATCCATCCCTGTATTCTGTCACAGTGGAGTACCACATATGAAACTCATTTAAACACCATAACTGTTGTAATGTTCAATTTAGAAAAAGGTCTAAAAGTGGGGTCATTGATTTCTCACATCTCAATAATGCACTTAAAAACTGAGAAATAAAATAGATCTCATTGTTCATGACTAAATAAAATCTATTAGACTCTTTGAACCGTCTTCAAGCTATTTGGTTAACTGTTTTACAATTATTCAAAAAGCTGTGACACACAAATTTCCTGTTTTGACATCTCGAATTTGTCTTATAGTTAATCAGGGCTCCCTTCGGAATATTTCTTTCTCAAAATTGTTGGACATTGTGATAAAAACATATTTCTCCTTCAGCAACCTGAGCTTGTAGGTGATGCAGAAACCCTCCCGTGTGTTGTTGGTTGCTCGCCTCACTTGGACCTCGTTGCCATCATATCCACATCAGGGATGTAACCGATATGGAAAATCTGATATCTCTATTATAGTGACCAAATTATCGCGGTTTACGATATTATCGCAGTATTCTTAATTGCTGTACAAATGTCCAAAAGACACATACATTAAAATAATTTCACAAAATCTTGTGATTTTCTTGTCGTACTAAAATATTCGAGGCCAAAATCTTATCAGAATGAAATTTTCACATTAAAAGGGCAAACAACTGGCACAGAAAGAGGTTTTTTTTTTAAATGAATAAATTATTATTTGTCTGGTGCAAATTCAAATGAGCAATTTAACAACCATAGTAGGTCAAAATATGCAAACAATTATCAGGAACAAAAATTATAAAAGTGAAATAAACTTTGGACTTAAGGTTGAACCCTATATAAGTATAAATGTGCAAATAAAGAAACAGTTTCTTGTACAAATTACAATAAAATGTAAACAAGTTCTCTGCAGACAGGATAACTGTCCTCCACCAGTTGTCTCTCTTCATTCATAAAAAAAAAAAAAAATATATGCCCAGACCTCGGATTTCGTCCTTTTAGTGGGTTGGTAAACGTACTCCATGCTATCACCACTTTCCACCATGCTCACTTTACGATGCCGATGTTACAAACTACATGTTCACGTGAAACACAGTCGCTAGTCGCTCCCAGACTTTATTGAGGCTGATATTACATATCCCAGGTAAACGAAAAAGTCAAACATAAAGTTTCACCGTGCTTTACCGTAGTACCGGTAACCATTCCATCCCTAATCCACAACCAGCTGCAGCTGTCGGGAATCAAACCAACCTCAGCATCCAGGCTTCAACGGCACCTTTGTGTTCTTAGAGACGAAACCTGTCTGAGAAATAATGTAGTAGCACAGGGAGCGTGCGCTGCCCCAACATCATTACATGACACTGCTGCAAATGTCTGAAGGAAACGAGCCACGCTATAAATGATGAATGAAACAAACAAATAAAAAAGAAGCTAAAATATGACCCAGTTTCTGAAGTTTGAATGTCAGAACGCTATGATTTGCAAAAAAAACTTACAAACCCATATTTTATTCACAAGACGACATGGAAGACTTATCAAATATTCAAAGTGAGACATTTTATCGTTTCATGAACCACACCAACTTGTTTTAAATCTGACAGAAAGCAACGATTCCCAAAAGGAGCTGGGTCATGGGCGACGGAGGGCCAAGCGAGAGGAAACACCTGCAGGAACATGAGGCATCTGAGCGATTGGACGGCAGAGGTTCACCCATCTGGGCAAAAACTGCACCCACAAATTGTGAAACAGTTTCAGAATAATATTTCACTGTAAAGTTGTTAACACTTTAAAAAGTTCATCATCTTCAGTACGTCGTGTCGTAAAAATGTTCATGGAATATGGAGGAATCTTTGGCCAAAAATCTATGTTTGATTCCCATTATCTTCACGTGGCACTTAGGGCTGTAGCGATATACACTAATCTCAGCGATACGATACACAATATTCAGCTCATGATACGATATATATCGATATTTATCTTACAATACATTTACATCATTTTCTGAAAGATTTTAAAGGGGCAAAGTGATTTTGGTGACATCTTGTGAGTGTTCCAATGACTTTGTTTGAATTTATTGAACTGAAAGCATCAATTACACATTATATGGCTGACAGGCAGCTTGCAAATGCTGGACAAAATGAATAAAAGATTTGTTGAGAAAAATAGTTTCACTTATTTAAACAGTGCAAAGCTTTTAAAGGATGGGACACGGGGGATTTTAGAAAGAAGCTTAGAAAATCGATACCTGCGGCTGAAAAAGCGATACTCTCTGGGAAATAAAATATCGATATATCGCAGAATTGATAAAATCGCTCAGCTCTAGTGGCACTGCCTTAAAACAGGCATGATTCTGTAACGGAAATCAATGCACGGGCTCAGGAACACTTCCACTAATCATTGTCTGAGAACACAGTTCGCTTTATCGCCCACAGTGAAAGGTTACAGCTCTGCCGTACAAAGAAGAGGCTATATTAAAAGATGATCTTCCATCTGGGCCAAAGCTAAATCAAAATGGACTGAGGCAAAGTGTCAACTGTGGTCAGGACAACTGAGATTTGAAATTCTTTTTGGAGATTCATGTGAAACACTTCAGTATTGAATAAAGGCTACAAGCTCCTCTACAGCTCCAACGATCTGTCGAGATCCAGGTGTAACAGTGTGGATACTGCAGCAGCCATCTTCTGTGACAGGTCAGGATACTTTTAGGTAAATACAGACCGAATCATGTGGGAGTCAGAGGCTCTGAGTGTAAGGAAACTGGATATTTCTCCTGCCCGGGCGGGACAGCTGGCTGTTCCAAGTGAACGGATCCGGGTATTTGGGGTCTGGGTCATGATTGGGAGCACAACGGAGCGTGGAGTTTCCAGGAATATATCGGCGCAGCATCAGCATTCATGGGAGCGCCACGGCGGACGAGGAGGGCACAGCTTTCGTTCGTCGTCTTCTTGGCTGGAACGTCAATCAGCATTCCAGCCAACAAGCTCTGGGCAGAGACCCATCAAAATGTATTTCCTCCACAGCGCGGCTCGGTTTACCCACAGAGATAAGGCCGCGGCTCAGGATGTGACTCCTGCAGAGGTGGCTCGGGTTTAGAAATAAGAATAAACGAAGTGCAGCCGTAGCTGTAAATCATCTACGCTTGCAGCTTTGTGTTGCAGAGATGTCAGAGATGGACAGTTTAAACAGGAGCTTTACATACATGGAAAAGACCTTTTTTATCCTGCAGGTCTGAAAGTAAAAGGTAAGGAACGTTTCCTGTTTTGGTCCAGTTAAGATTCAAAAATTCTTTTTAAAAATATCTGTAAAACGTGAGGAGATATTTAGAGAATTTGTATAACTTTCTTCAGAGTCAGAGACAGATTACACACAGTAAATTGACTGCGTGCTTCAACAGATGGTGTTTTGACATTTCGAGGGTTTATTAGGCTAACTGATATCACTACGGTTAGCTTTTAAAGCACATCCTCCAACACAAGAGCCTAATTCTCCAACTTCATGAGAAAATCGAAAAAAAAACTCAACTAAATCCCCAGGGAAAGAATCCTGGACCTCCATGAGTGTGGACCATCCGTATAATCCCCAGACGCCTGGTTCAGCACAAACGGCACGGGAGCTCACGGCCGTCACACCACTGAATGAGCTTTGCTCATACAAGAACAACAAGCAAAGAGCTTGTAAAGTTGCTGGCTGAAACCAGGAGGAAAAACACGTTGTCTCACAACCAGAGCTGAAAGGCCACACAGCAAATAATAAAAAAAAAAAGCTCCAAAACTTTAGAGGAAAAGGGGGGGTAAAGTCTACAAGTGTCAGGACACCAGCTGTGCCAACTGTGAAGTCTGGCAGTGGCGACGTCATGCTGCAGGAGCCACTGGTGCACGTCAGTAAACAGACGCCACCAGCAGGAAAGAAGATTCTGTTTACTCCGAAGTAACATCTGAGGACATCAGGCCTGGTAACCCCCAAACATGTCTCCAGATACGGTCCAGAGTGGCTCAAGAACAACAAAGTGAAGGTTCTGGAGTTCGTCACAAAACCCGGACCTCAGCCCTGTTGACAGTCTGTGGGTCGCAAGACAAGGCAAGTGGGGGCGAGACGCCGCAAACTGGGTTCAGGTCAAGGTTTAAAATAGTTTTGGATTTTTCATTAGTTTCAGTTTTTATTTAGTCTTTAGTTTAGTTTTTCAAATTCAGTTAGTTTTGATTCGTTTTTAGAGCAGTTTTGCTAGTTTTTATTCATTTTTGTTTTGAAATACTTAGTTTTAGTTTAGTTTTTATTAGTTTCAGTGTAAGTTTTAGTTTTACTTTGTAAATTAGGGTTGTAATTTTGGTTGGAGTGAAGCACTGAACTTTTTGAAGGCTATCGAATCACATAGTTGTGTTTCAGTGACGTGCGGTGAGATTCATGGCTGGTGAGGCACTGACTTCATCAGTCAGATTTACAAGCATATGAACCCTCCAGAACAACTTATTCACCATTTGATTCGCAGCAGTTAACTGTTTATGTTTAAAACCTCCTATCATCATTCACATATAAATGCTTTACACATACAAACTGTAGCGCACAAAAAAGCACATTTAATTAAAAAAAAGTTATTATGGTCTTACCTTTACTTATAAATGAAGTTCATGCGCCGCTACTTCTGCAGAATAAGTGACAGCGCTTACTGTCACTTATTCTGCAGCCAATGTTCGCAAGAAGAATCCCTGTGCTCACTAGTGCCCCCTAACGTGAGGCAGGAGAAGTGCGTGCCTCACCCCGTGCCTCTTCTCAGCCGTTTTATGATCGCGCCGGCACAAGAAACACATTACACACATATAGTTGCTGTTCATTATATAAATCAGCTAAACTATGGAAACTTATTTCATATAGCAAACGTGTTTGAACATTTTAATAGTGACATACAAAGAGACGGCGATCTGGTCTCACTACATAGCATGGCAGAACAGTTAGCCGAGTCATTGCGCAATCCATGGTGAGGCTCAGCGGGGTGCTGCCTCACCGCCCGCATCTTCTCAGTATTTGAATGGTAAATGTGAAAATTCGGCGATTTTGAATAAAAAATAATCTAAAAATGGTGAAGTTAAATGGAAAATTACTGTATAGTACAAATCAATTGATAAATATAAAAATATATATATATATTTTCATTTCTTTCTTTCCATGATGGCAGGTGAGGCACGGCCTCCCCTGCCTCACCTGACCGCACATCACTGTTGTGTTTACATTGTGGTCTCAATAAACATATTTATCAATGCATCTTCCCTCTTGTGGTGTTCCTGCGTATTTACTGACCAGCAGCTATCTGGTCTCCATGGAAACAGTCCATTATAGTTGCTGTTTTCTCCCGTTCCTTCCCAACGCTGACTGGCCTGCAGCTGTAGCTTCTCTTTCCAGGGGGCTAGCTTAGGCTAGCTTATCCAGGTAGTCTTGGTTAGCCTTCTTTCCAGGGGGCTAGCTTAGGCTAGCTTATCCAGCTAGTCTTGGTTAGCCTTTTTTCCAGGGGGCTAGCTTAGGCTAGCTTATCCAGCTAGTCTTGGTTAGCCTTCTTGTGTGAGCTTTTCAAATGGACTTTCAGATTTGTGGGTTTTTTTCTCCTTGAGAAGTATTCCACACATTGTATCACCTGCTTCTACAACAAGGCACTTATTTTTATCGTTAACACAGTCATAGTCAAAGAAATCCCAAATAGGACTGAGACAATTTCTCCCAACTTTTGCCGCAGCCATCACTGATCACTCTAGTTTTTTTTTTTTTTTTTTGCTCGTTATTATACAGCAGAGTGAAGTTAATAGATTACATGCAAATCCCAAAATGTTTATGTGAAAAAAAAAAATTACAAATACGAAAATGAAGGACTTTCTTGATATTATAGTTTAATTTTAGTTTGTTTTATAAACAGTTTCAGTTAGTTGTCATTTTTTAAAAATCTCTTGTTTTTATTTTATTTCAAAAAACGAAAATGTTTTTTCAATTCTAGTTCTTGTTATTTTGTTAGTTTTTGTTAACTATGTCAGGAGGAACGGACCAAAGTTCCAGTAGTATAAATTAAATTCAGAAAATGAGTTGTTGCAGTGGTTTAAGTCCCTTCAGTGATTCGTCATAGATGGTTCCAGTTGTGTTCCGGAAGGATCTCCTGTTTCAGATCTGAGGAAGCCTCTGACTGGAGACACTGTTGCTTAAAAACAATTCTGCTCAATACTAACTAAGTGTGTGGAAACGTCCGACTGACTGACTGAACCGGCCGTCGTAGCTCAAAGACGGCGGTCGTTCATCTCGCAGTGAGACGGGAGCAGAAAGATTAAACTGTCTAGTGACCAAAGACACAGATATCAAGCAGTCTCGGAAATCTGGAGGAATCATCTTGCAGCGTGTCTGCCTCTGCGACCTCTGTCAGCGAGACGACCGGCGGGAACGCACCATGAAATGACATCGACATCAGCGTGTCCACACAGCACGGCAGCCTAGCAACAGCAGCTCCAGATAAATGTATTTGTTGTAAGTAAAGACGAAAGACACTTTTTCTTGATTATTGTGATTTGCACCGCCACTTCAAGCGCTAACTTTAGAGCCATCGTCACATTAGCAGAAACCAGAGGCGGTCGCGCGTCGATGACGCGACGCTCAGAGCCTGAATGTGATCAGGCATTGCCAGGTGGGAAATGTAGGATTATCGTACCAGAGACTCCAAATTATCGTATTTTGAGGGAAATTATCGTACATCTGTCATAACCAAAATAAGCCCAATGATGCGCTATAGTTAAATATAATCACTCTAGTGATAACTAGCGTCCCACAGCTAACTCACAGCTTCGAGGCGTCAGTAAGGAATGGGTTAACGGCACCAAATCAGCCCCAACTTACAACTTACAACTTGCGTTAGACTAATGTCCCCCCAAAATCCCTCAAAAACAAATAAGAGGCAGGAACTAAGGAGCCAAATTATGAGGCCTGGAAATGATTTTGGAGACTGATTTTTTCTCTTCTGCTTAAACTCGGTGTAAATGTCGCTCGCTCGACTTCCTCATATGGTCCTGACTGTGAGCGTCTCGTGGGGTGGGCGGGGCTGATGACCATTCAGCCGATCATGCTAGTTGTTCTGAGACAAACACACATGTGACTCACATGTCACATGGGAACAGATGCCTTCAGGGTTCACAAAAAACTCTCCGGCAGACAGTTGCGGCAGGCCAATCATTTTAAATGGTGAAACTGTCGTATATTTGGCCTTTTTTTGGATTACTGATCGTACATAGGGCCAAATTATCGTACAAATACGATAATTATCGTACACCTGGCAACGCTGATGTGATTTTATGACTGTAAAATCGTACAGCATGAACCCGGACTGAACTGACCTGAAGCAGGAAGGCTTTTAGCTCTTGACTGTCGGACATGGAGGAGAAAAGTTGCCTCTTTCCAAAATACTCATAAACTTCTGTTTGCATCTTTACATTCGTGGAAAGTGACTGAGGAGAAAAGTCGGAGTCAGTTTCGGCCTCTTCAACCGAAGCTAACTCAGACCCAAGCCGTTGTTTCCTCGCTGCTGTCACAGAGCGCCATGTCTGACAGAAACATCTCACCATCAATTAAAACGTCTTCACATGTCGGCGCGTCTTCAGATTGTTCTGCTGGTATTCTCTGCCTGTCAACATCCCTTCCCCGTGTTCTCACCTGACATGCCAACATGGCCTCCTGCCAGTTTATGAGCACGCAACAAAGATGGAGAGAGGAGCGTAGAGATGGAGCAGATGGAGGGAGAAGATGATGGAATTAAAAATAATTCAGTACGCAGGAGCACGCTGAGGACCGTGTTTGGATGAGGCTTGTTCACAGAACAGGGTTGTTCCTGTAGATCCTGATCCAGGAAACTAAACTTAGTCGTTTTATCTGCAACGTTTGACTGAGGAGGTGCGGTGACACGGCGTGAAGGAGCAGAGCAGCAGATCTAGAACAAAAGCTACAGAGTTCATGCTGACTGTGCATGTGGTTTTCCATATGATGATGTGTGGAGGCGCTTTGAAGATTAGCTGTGATGAGCTGCCGTGCACGGCTTTGTTCAGCCGGGAAAAAAGAAACCACCAGATATATAGCTAATTTTGAAACGCACCCTGGAGATTAACGAGTGTGAACTTTCAACCAGGCTATCGTAGTTACAACGTTCTTCACGCGTTTCATTTTCTTGATTACAACCACAGATTACTTATCCTTTAAATCTGAACATGAATTAATTAATTAAAATAATAATGATGCATTAATCATGATAAAACAAAAGTGTGCAAAAAAAAAAAAGACATTATTGATCACATATTTTAAACTGAAACTGGACGTTGCCATCTGTAAGAGACGGGTATCAGTCATGTGATCACACTTCTTCATTTCATTACTTGCTAACAACTTAAGATGCTGCACAAAACTACAAACATGCAAACATGCACATATCAAATATCATATCTGATATATATAGATATATATCTATATATATCAGATATGATATATCTATATATCATATCTGATATATATAAATATTTAATATCTGATATTCAATATCAGAGGGTTATGAGTTTAGATTGTATTCATCATGTATATATATATATATATATATTTATTTTTGTGCCTCTCCTCTCTCTCTGTCCTCCCTCCTCTGTCCTCCCTCCTCTCTCAGTCATCCATCCTCTCTCTCCTCCATCCTTTCTCCCTCTCCTCCCTCTTCTCTCTCTCCTCATTCTTCCTCTCTGTCCTCCATCCTCTCCATACTCCATCCTCACTCCCTCTCCTCCCTCCTCTGTCTGTCCTCCCTCCTCTCTCCCTCTCCTCCCTCCTCTCTCTCTCTGTCCTCCATCCTCTCTCTCCTCCATCCTTTCTCCCTCTCCTCCCTCTTCTCTCTCTCCTCATCCTTCCTCTCTGTCCTCCATCCTCTCCATAATCCATCCTCTCTCCCTCTCCTCCCTCCTTTGTCTGTCCTCCCTCCTCTCTCTCTCTCCTCCCTCCTCTCTCTCTCTGTCCTCCATCCTCTCAGTGCTCCATCCTCTATGTCTCTTCCATCCTCTCTCTCTCCTCCCTCCTCTCTGTCCTCCCTCCTCTCTCTCTCCTCCCTCCTCTATCTCTTCCCCATCCTCTCTCTCTCCTCCCTCCTCTCTCTCCGTCCTCCCTCCTCTGTTCTTTCTTTACCCGGCTGGTCTTCAGCATGAAGGTCCCCCCCCCTGATGATCCAGGTCCTGAAGAAGGTTTCTTCCCTCTTAAAGCAGAGTTTTTCATTGACACTGTTTGGCTCTGAGGCTTTTTCCTCCAGCGGAGTTTCTCTCTTTTTTTTTTTTTTTTTTTTTTTACTTGCCATTGTTTCTTCACTTAATATTTAATAATATTACTAATATTTAATAATATTTGCTTGGGGCTCATGCTCTGGGTCTCTGAAAAGTGCCTGGAGACTATTTGTACTGTAATAGACGCTATTTAAAAAAAGATTGAATGGAACAGAATTGAATCATGAAGAATAGACTTAAAATATGATTTAACAAATGGGAGTATCTGGAGATTGAGAAATTACCGTATAAACGTACATAAATTCAGCGATACCTTTTCATACTGTCCTATGGACCGCCAGGCTCTCCGGTGCTCCATTAATCGGAGCTTTTGTGTTATCCAATCAGAGACGAGGAGCCAGGAATCCTCATATCCAGGACAATTCAGCAGCTGTTGCCACACAGCAAGAAGGTTCCCGGTTCAAATCCCAGCAGGGGTCCTTCTGTGTGGAGTCTGGGTTTCCTCCGGGTACTCCAGCTTCCCCCCACAGTCTAAAAATGTGCATGTTTGCCTCATTAGCGATTCTAAATTGCCCGCGGGGGCGATTATGAGCGTGCATGTGGCCCGGCGCTTCCTTGTAAAAGAGATCAGTGATCTCACCGGGACTAACTTGGTTAAATAGACTCTTTGGAAACATATGTGGAGATTCTTATTCAAGAGCATCCCACTATTTATATCACGGGTTGATTATCATTTCCGCAGCGTGAACATCCTCACCTGGCGTTACCGTGGCAGCAACAGTGTCAGCTCAGGCGTCTGGCTCTGAGCCACATGTCAGGCGTGTCAGTCAAAACACACTACAGATGTGGGTTTAATTGAGATTCATATTGGACGTGTCAGCGTTAGCTTTTATCCAGCAGCATCCAAGCAGACACAACAACTTAGAAACATAAAATATTCCACACACGTGCACGCATCGGCCCAGTTTTCCCTGAAGAGTTCAGGGTGGATGAATATTTTCAAGTTGAATACTGCTAAGAGCCAGTTTTTTTTCTTAAATAACAGTCTGTTAGAGTTTTAATATGTTCCTCTTAATCATTTCCCTCCATTTCCTGCTGATTTTTTCTTCTTCCTGTGTGATGAGTACATATATTTGTTTCTATGGTCTCTGTTTTTGCTTTTTGCCATAACTGTGATAGAAAGCTTATGGAGGCTCGTTCATCTGCAGAAACGTACTGGAGCCCGGTTATTTATTGGAGATAATATAAATAGCTCCACTTTGTGTGAGGTAAATTGGGCTGCAATCACAAATGATGACAGGGTGAAATGTAGTTTCATTTTCAGTGAGTGAATTACTCATAAGGTTAAGATCAGGTTGGATGGAGGATGAATCAAAGCCACAAAAGCTTTACTCATTCCCCCAACTATCTGCGAGTTTGACTAAATCCTCTAAACCCCCCCCCCCCCCCCGTCTCTTCTTCACCACCTTATGATGACCTTGCTGTTTGTTCAAAGCTTTTACAGACACCATTTGCACAATTCAGACTGATTTTAATGTTCTTCCTTCATTTATAAGAGATGTTAAGAGACAGATTTGTCTGTGCTTACATTTTAAATCAACTCAACCTCATCAGGACCAGTTTTCAAGGTCAAATATGAGCTGAATTCATTAAGATATTGTTCTGTAATGAAATGTTTGAGCTCAACAGGAAATCTGGGTGCAATTCACTTCACTGGTCTTTATTTGACAGTGAAGGAGAGACAGGAAACAGGGGAAGACAAAGGTTCATCCGGGCCGGGAGTCAAACCCGCGACCCTCTGTAGCCTCTGTACATGGGCCGCCTTGCCCTGACCGCTGCACACCACCGGGCGGCCCGACTTCAAGGCTCTTTTTTTGTACTGTGAGGTTTAAAGTGGTATCTGTAAATGTGGCTCCATATTGTTTGAAAACGGTTTCCTGCAGTGAAACCTTGTCCGCGCGGTTACATCAGCTGTAATGAATGTCGATTCTTGACGCGGTGTCATCAGGGATCATGGCCTTGCCCGTTACACCCCCAAGCTCCTTCAGGGTCAGTGAATGGTTTAGTGATGTTTGCAATGTAGGAAAATAAAAAAAAAAAAGGAAAATCCCTTTCAATCCTTCTTTGAGGTAAATAGTTTTGAAGCACTCCAGACTGGAGACATGAGATTGCTACTGGATCAGGACATCTCCCTGCATGGAGACCGCCTCCAGTGATGACAGGCCTGGTTGTTACCAGTGATAGGAGGCCCCCCCCCCCCACCAACATGCTACTCTATCAATGCAGCATTCAGCAAAGGGTTCTCCACTTCTTCTCCACCCTTCGACCCTACAATCAAGCTGTGTGTGTAAGAGAAGACTCACAGACCGTCCCACAACTAGATGTGGCACCATTTAAAAGGGAAAGTAGCAGGCTTTCCAACACTATAAGAGTTATTTCCAAATGTCCTTACTTTTTGTGCTTAGTTCATATTTCCCTCTTTCTTTCAGCCTTGTTTTGTTTCAGTATTTCTGCCTCATCTTTCTCTCAGCCATCCCTGCATGCTGGAACACATTTCTACAACACATCATTTCAATCGCTGGTCCTCCCTTCGTGGTATAATTATGTATCCCATTAAGGGAAACAACACGAGCGCTGGAAATTCCTCCAGCTCTGCTTTTGCAGTTGGCGTCCTGGAGATGCCTCCAGGCACATAATGTGCAGAAAACTCTGCGGAGTGCATTATGGGACATTACTGTCAAAATTGATGTCCCTTTACACTTAAAGCTCCGAGCCCTTCAGTACAGCACAGTGTGAAGACAGAGTCAGACAGCAGAAAGTTATAACTTCAGATATACATTATGTATATTCAAGACACAAAAAAAAGGCTGCTGAAAGACTTTGATGAGACAGATTTATCTCCCTTTGATATATTAATGCCGCAAACTTTGCCTCTGTGCTTTTGAGAAACAGAAAACAACTGTTTTATGAGCTCATAGAGTCACAATTAACCTTGACCTCTTCTGACTCTGGTTAAAAAAAAAAAAAAAAAAAAATCCCATCCGTTCATGACTATATTTACGCTGGATTTTTTTTTTTTGTTTGTTTGTTTTTTGTCAGTCTCTGCAGCTACCATCTGAAACCTCTCCCTGCACATTGTTGAAAATATACTTTTTGACATTTTGACACACCTACGGTGAGGTTTGGGTCACTGGCTCATACGCTCCTGTGCATGGATCGCTGAGCTGTGGGTAACACTAAGGCCCCAATCGTACACCTCCAACTAGCCGCTATCCGCTACCCGCTATGCTAACTCCCTTACTCACATTGTAGGCATGGCAATGGTTGGTTGGTTAAACAGGTGGAACGCCTTAACCACTCCTATGCATAAATATAGTGGCTCGTATAAGATCGCGGGTTTAGGTAGGTGGAAGATTGCGTTTTTTGCGGGGGAACGCCCCTCCCGCTACCCGCTATCCCTTAATAGCGGCTTTAGGAGGTTTGGCGGAATATCGGACCCTAAATGTGTTGCATTCTTCGTTGAGTGCATTGTCCTATAGGGGCAACCCAAATAACGGGGGATATGACGAGTAAGGGGGTGCAGAGCTCACATTCATCCAGGACTTTCTCTCCTCTGTTGTTTCCTCCAGTCATTCCAGCAGTAGTAGATCTGTTCCTGATCTGTACATGACATGAAAAAGCCTCAAATGTAGCAGTGACTAAAGAGTTTCGACCGGTGCTGCCACCCAGTGGACACCCTTTTCACAGCACTCGGGTTCCCCTGATTGGATGATTGACATTACTTTGGAATCTTTACAGGCAAAAAGGAATCAATGGGAAGTTCATAAATCCAAATCACTCAAAGCAATATCATATCACAATGACATGAAGATTGTATATTTGACAGGTTGGCAACTCGGTCTTCCTGGCTTTGTAAAGTGAAGTCGTTTTTTTTTCTTTTTTTTTTAATCTTCTTTGGCTGCTTGTTGATTCAGTCTGCAGCATGTAGCAGCTAGTCAGTGCTAACTTCCTGTTTGCATGCCACATTCTTGTACTTTTGAAATATGTTCTCTTTGCTTCAACTCAAGAACTACTTGAACGTTGTGAAAGTCTCATGATGACAGAGAAGCTAGTAAAGTAATGCTTTTTTTTTTTTCCTCTCACAGATTGAGTGGGCAAGCATGCAGCCGCTGATGCAGTTGCAGAGGATACCCATTACCCTTCACACCTCACATGGGCAGATCTACTTGTAACCTCCATTTCTTTAATCAACATACACACAGAAAACACAAGGCTGTGTGCACGCATGCACTCCTATCAGTAGTTGTGTGCTGACAGTGACAGGACAGAAAGGACGTTGGCAGAAAACAGATAGCTCTGTCCTCTTTTGTCCTCTGAACTCTTTCAGATGATGTATTCGCTGTAAGTGCTACACCACAGAAAAAAAAGGTAATGGTTCTACGGCTACATCCACACTGGTGCGGTTTCATTTTAAAATAACAGTCCACAGCATTTACAAACTGAGACGGGGTTCGTAGCAGATCATACATTTTTTATTTCACATTTAAAAATGAAACTGCAGGATGCTGATTAGCTCGCCAGGTTGAGAAGGTTCTCTTGCTGGGTTTCTTCACTCTCTCTGCCCCCGTTAATAAAGACCACTGGAGCCATAAAATATTTAAATAAATAAATCAAAATTTAACAATACTCAAGGACAATATCCTTCTCAATGCAATGTAGACTACGCAGTCAAAATATTTGCTCACACTACATCAATGGTTTCTATTCCAACATGTTTTTTTTCATAACATGTGAAGATGAACAAGCCTCCACTCCTCTGGTCTGTGACAGGGATTACAGCTGGTGATCAGCTTTTACTCTGCTTGGTTGTTTAAAGCGGAGCAAAGGACTTTTGTTCTTAATAAAATAGTTTTCAGCTTCATCTGATAATCAGTGCTTGGCTAGTGGCAAAATCCTGACAAGTAAGGAACTCTAGGAGGAGTAAAGAAGATGGGGATGAGGAAAGAGCCCAGTGCATCATGGGAGGAGCAGTTTATGCCTCCAGTACCATAGCTGAAGGGATGGTTCAGCAACCCAAGCCAGTCCTAACTATAATCTTTCTCAAAAAGAAATGTTTTGAGGCTAATCTTAAAAGGTAGAGAGGGCATCCTGAACACTATGTGGGAGCTGGTTCCAAATGAAGGGAGCCTGATAACTGGAAGACTCTAGTAACCACATGTAAACCTGCAGTATAAGAGCTAAGTGTTCTGTTGGGATAATGTGGAACTATGAGTTCCTGACGACGAAACAGAGTCGAAATAACTCCAAGGATCCTTCACAGACTGGACAGTCTATCTCTGAAGGCAGTCAGGACCAAGGACAGCAACCTCAGTCTCATCTGAGGTGTGAGCCTAGCCATGAAGCAGTCAGAACCAAGGACAGCGACCTCAGTCTCATCTGAGGTGAGAGCCCATCTCTGAAGCAGTCAGGACCAAGGACAGCGACCTCAGTCTCATGTGAGGTGAGAGCCCATCTCTGAAGCGGTCAGGACCAAGGACAGCGACCTCAGTCTCATCTGATATGAGAGCCTATCCATGAAGCAGTCAGGACCAAGGACAGCGACCTCAGTCTCATCTGAGGTGTGAGCCTGTCCATGAAGCAGTCAGGACCAAGGACAGCGACCTCAGTCTCATCTGAGGTGTGAGCCTGTCCATGAAGCAGTCAGAACCAAGGACAGCGACCTCAGTCTCATCTGAAGTCTGATTTATACTTGAATGTCAGGTCGTCTGCGTCACCTATGGAGACAACACAGAGATGCCCCCCCCCACCCTACGCAGAGACTACGCAGACACTCCGGTGCACCTACCCAAAACTGTAGGTCAACACTGACAGTGTCGCAGAGAGGAGAGAAAGGAGGACCTCGGATTGGTCAATTCTACATCCGCATAGAAAAGACAACGTTATTGAAGAAATGAGGAAGTACCCACATCTGTACGATTCTCGTTCTCCACACTACAAAGGCAGCACATATTTTAGTAATTCATGGAGGGAGATAGTGATGAATGTGGGTCTAGATACGGCCGAGATGGTGAGGAAGTGGAAAAACGCAAGAGATACGTTTAGTAAGTTTAGCTAGTTCGTGAATGTCCCTCTTGCATTGTGGCTTGGAATAACATAGCGGAGACCGCACAAGTATAAATCAAAAGAGACGGCGGCATCTCTGCGACAAGCTGACGGCGACAAATTGCCGCGAGAGTATACACAAGCCTTAAGGTGAGAGCCTACTTCTGAAAAGTCAGGACCAAGGACAGCAACCTCACTCTCAACTGAGATGTGAGTCTCTCTGAAGCAGTCAGGACCACGGACAGCGACCTCAGTCTCATCTGAGGTGAGTATGAGGGAAATTAACCCAAGTCTTTATGTCAGTGAGACCTTTTTGTAGTCTAGTGGCTAGTATACTGTTTTATGTTTCATGGATAGGTATAGCTGAAAATCATCTGTCTAGCAAAGAAACATTACGCCATGCTGCCTAATAACAGTACCTCATGGATGCATGTAGAAAATGAAAAGGATTATCCCATGTACTAAATACTGTGACAGCTCCTCATGAGAATGAGAGACTCCTCATTCACGTGAACAAACTGGAATCAAAACCTCTGTAAGAGAACATTGTGATCAATATGAAATGCAACACTGTGATCTCACAGGAGGAGCATAGACACAAGTCCACTGTCTGAGGCCATGAGGAGATCACTGGTGACTTCCCGTACTAAGATGTAATCTGAATCCTGACTGGAACGCTTGAACAAATCATTTCTGTGCCAATTGGTAAATAAGTCAAACTTTGGAAATAAAAGGAAGATTGGTACAGGTCTATAATTAGTAGTTCTCCAGCTTTTTGAAGTTCAGAGAGGCATCATGTCAGTCAAGACTGAGTGATTACGACCAACTCTGAAATATTGACTGAGGAGAAAACACCCTTGAAGATGTGTTCTTTGTCTAGATGAAGCCATTATTTCTGGCCGCTCACAGAGCTCAAATGGACAGAAACAGTCCAGACACGTATCAAATGCAACAGTCCCCTCTAAAACTCTTCTATTCAGTGTCACATCAGAGTTAGGAGCAGGGTGCCGGGGGTGCAACAAACCATCTCTCTAATGGAAATAATCTTATTTGTGAAAAAGCTCATGAAGTCATCGCTGCTGAGAGTTAAAGGAATACATGTCTCAAGAGAGCTGTGGCTCCGAGTCAGCCTGGCAACAGCGCTGAAAAGAAACCCGGGGTTGTTCTCATTCTCCTCAATCAATGTTGAGCAACAAGCATTTCTAGCTTTGTGAGGAGTAATCTTATATGAAAACGCTGATGAACAAAAGGACACTGAGGCTTTTACTCTAAGCCCTTGAAGTGACATGGCACAGGATCACAGTCGGGCTAAAGAAGGGGAACACAACAAGGTTGCAGACGAGATTTATTTGACGTATCATGGTCTTTGTTTCCCTTTCTTCTTAAGCTGCGACTGTTGGTAATGAATACCATCATCTGCACGGTTTCTAAAGAGATCCCAGTGACCATCCAATATCAACGGTCCTTATTTGCAGCTGAACAGATCTCAGGACGTAAAGGAGATTTAAGTGGCACATCACATAAATGAGCTGCGCCGTCCAGTTTTAAAGAGTATTTCCTTCTGAAATCAGAGTCCCGATGCAAGACATGAGTGTGTTGAGAGAGTCCTCTCCAAGAAAAGCCCTTTGCTTTGATTCCAGTTTTACTTTAAGCAGTATCATTTTATGTTTAAATTTAAAACTTTGATGTGAAAACAAAAAGAAAACAGCGACTACTGAGAGATGTCACTGCTCATCTGCAAAAAAAAGCTGACAAATCTAAACTGAGAAGACAACAGTTTATGTCAAGACCCGAGCAGAGAACTGTAATCCAGTTGTTATAGATCACTTGGTTGAGCAGGAATCACGTTTCCAGAGGCTACAGTCCTCCCTAGAGCTGGCCCAGGTTCGAGTAACAGCCCGGTGCCCTGTCCTGCGTGTCTTCCTCCTCTCTCTGACCCATTTCCTATCGAACTGCTTCCGATAAAGACCACTAGAGCCACAAAAGCTTAGAAGAGAATTGTCTTGCTTCACCTCTGAAACAACAGCTTCTCCAAAAACACGTGTCATTCCTACAGTGATACATCTCTGTACAATCTCAATCCTGGAGCACATTTTTCTGGCAAACTCTCAAAGGGTTACTGAGGGTCGAAGGAGCTCATTTAAGAAGCACAAATCTTCACAAACTTTTTTTTTTTTTTACTGCCTTCTTGACAGCGCTGTTGATAAACGCTGACATGACACGATGCCTCGCAGGCAAAGTGAAAGTCGTTTCTGTTTCCCCCTGCAGGATATACACAACAACAAATGGAAGCTCACAAGTGAAATAACTTGACACTGACAAAACTTGTATCCATCATTCTTTATTCCACATTTACATGGATGAGTTTCAGTTTTGAGAGGTTTTAGCACCCCCTGCTGGCGTTCTGGGTTGAAGCAGTTTTTACAAAAGTGACCATCGTGCACGTACGAGCCGCTACCTGGAACCAGGTAGAAAGGCAACCTGAGGAAATCTTAAGAGATCGACTGAGCAGGTAAAATTATATGACTTTTACATAAATGTTAATGTATCATTTTGTAACGGGGCGACAAGCATAAATGGAGATGTTTCATCCACAGCATTTTTGCAGGCTATGCTTCCAAACTATACAAGATACAAGGTTCTGTGAAGAAGTAAATGTTTACAGACATTTCACTGACTGGCTGATTTAATCTTGTTTTGCTCGACCGCTCTCATTTTCCTTTTCTCTCGTCCTCTCTGTCATCACTTTCTCTGGTTTCTCAGCCGCCTCTAAGAGACATGAAGCTCACTGTTGGAAAAACACGCAGAACTGAACTAGCTCTGTGAGTTAGCATCAATTTACTGTTGATACGTGAGGAAGTGGTGTGAAGTGACAGAAATAAAAGACAAAGTCTGATTTGTGTTAAAGCGTGACAAAATAACTTTGTCACGGCAAAATATTGGTTTCAGTTTCCTTATAAGGAAACATTTGATTAGTTTTAGTAACTGTGGCTGAGCTCTCAGACCCATCCGGCCCTGCTGTCAGCACAAACTGTCAAAGCAACTTCTGAATCCTGGGACGACACGTTCTCTCACGAGAGCTGCACATCTGCTTCATGCTACTGCGTCACATATAAGCGATAAAGGCTGTAATGTCAGAAAATCGAGTGATTGCACAAGAACATAAGTTAAACGTCGGGAAGGCTTCCACCCAGTAGCAAGACCTTAAAGAGAAGACAGGGCGCCGGTTGGATGCGGATCGCTTGTTGTTAGAAAATTAAGTTTGCCTACAAACATATAAACTGTTCTTTTATATTTTATGGTTTAATAAGGCATCATAGAGTGGTGACTCATCTGTTTTCCATCTGTGTTTATCCACTACAAACACAGTGTGCCCTCTTGTGTACGTAACAAATGCTAACTTGAGTTATTCAATTAAACTGTTTGGCGAAAAAAGTGTTTTTGCATGTAGTTTTTTTAGGATGCCAAATTTGCTAATACCGATGTGGGCCTTAATGCAAAAATACAAAAAAAAAAAAAAAAAAAAAAAAAGAATGAGCCAACGGAAAATGCTGGTAAATGCACATTTTTTTTTTGCATTTTCACAGAACGTATTGGCTGAAATACTGCACGGGTCGGGAAGAACGCTGCAAAGTCTTTTATGTTAAAATGCTTATCACGCCGTCACAAAATTATACTTTGATATTTGTGTAAAAGTCTTAATATTTTACCTGGTTCGTTGACATCTGAAGTTGTTTCTCTGGTTTCTAACACCGGCCTGTGAACACACGCTCGTAGAAGGGCGACTGTTGTAAAAGCTGCTTCGCCTGCAGGAAGTGCTGAAATCTAAAAGGTTGCTCTGGATCGCTTTTAACAATTACAGCTGCACGATCGCTCGTTTTCATTGTGGTTTATGTAAATTAGAAGGTGTCTATCTGTAATTCTGCCTGCAACCATGCCCAGAATATACATATAATGAGGCTTTTAGTCTCAGTGAACGATTTCCTGATGAAACAGGGATGATAAATAAGAATGGCTGGAGAAGGTGAGGTGAAATAAAAAGAAAACAGCCTGTGATTCTGCAGTGATAGAGGAGCACATTCCCAGGGTGACGGTCTTTGTATCTCATTCTAAAGGTGTACAATCATCCCAAGATAGCATTTCATTTGCCAGCACTGTTCCGGGTTTGAATTCACAGCTGTGAAGCAGGAGCCGCTGGAGTCTGACAGACGTCTGAAGGAAATAAAACAACCTTTCCAGAATGTGCTCTGAAATCACAGCTCCCAGGAGTCAAGAGTGAATGTGACACGTCACAATCAGGAATTATGGACAATGAAATATCTTTGGAGTAAAGGGAACGTGTGCGTTCATGAGGACAAGGTTATTCAAAAAGCAACAAATCTGAAAAAGCTGAGTGGATCTCAAAAAGAAAAAACAATGACTCCTATATTCACGTTCATTCAGGAGACAAATGAGATAGTAAAAGTTTTAGATCTTTGTAATGTTTCCACTCAGATATCTGGCATTAAGGATGTCAAGTAAAGGAGAATCTTAGAAGAGGTGTGGGGTTTTTTTCTTGTCGGAAAATACACAGACGTTCCTGGAAACCATGAGGTCTTGAAAGCAACACGGTTCCTTCTAGAGTCTCGGTGTACTTTTCTGCATTAACATTGAAGAGCAACGGAGCTTTGACAAAAGGCACCGGCACAACCCCGGACCACCTCGGACCGCCCCGAACCGCCACGGAGCCTGGCCTTTGAACGTGTTGGACGGTCCACTGTCATAAAAGTAATACAACAAATACCTGTGTGATTTATTTTTTCATCTTTATGTCCCATCAGATCTGCCCTGATCTTCAATATGGCCTCTCTGGAGATTAAAAAACCTGCTGTAGCGACGCAGAACTTTAGTCTCTGGACATGAAAATGAGAGGCCTGCCGTCTCACTGTAGTGCTGAATCCTGCCCAACTTTACATCCTGTTACGTAACTTCTGTGAGGAACCAGGGGGCAGCGAGGAAGCATTTGGAGACTTCGGCATCCGCTGCTTGAGTGAAACTGTCCAAGTCTGTTCTTGTCCACGAGCTCAGGCGCTCTCACAGGCAGTACGAGCAACCAATTAGTGAGACGGGCGTGCAAGAATATTGAAATAAACTGAAAGATCATTCGTAGCCTGAAGCTGGCGTGCATTTTGAAAGATTAATGGTGGCCCAACACACACACACACACACACACACACACACCCTCCAAAAAAATCATGAGTCTAAAGAGCAAAAGGAAGTAGAACTTTTTTTTTTCTACTAAAGCAGTAGTGAAATTTATGATACCTTCAGGCCAGACAAGCTCACAGGAGATCGAGTCAGGAAGTGGCAGAGAGGAGAAGAGAGATGGAGAGATGGAGTACGAGACGTCTGAAGTGGTGTCACAGAGCCGCTTTTACACTCAAATACAACTTTGTCTTTCAAAATAGCCTAGTTTGAGTTCGACTGTACACCTCAACGCTAACACCTGTAGTCAGGACTGGGGCACATGAACTAAGGCACTATCACGATTAACTGAATATGTTACGTCAATTACAGTTAATTAGTGATTAGTTTTATTTTGTGCCCTGATAGATCACCGACAAAGTTTGAAACTGTCCCAACTTATAAAAGTCTTTTTTTTTTTTTTTTTTAATTGAAAGAGTCCTGTGTCTGTGATTTCAAAATACATAAAAGGGATATGTGCACATAGAACTTCATGCTCATTTGCTGAATTTTAGTTTTAATGTTAAAAAACAAGTCAAGAAGCTTAAATCTCACCAAACATTTGAACATGGCGCTGAAAAATAGTGAGCACGTGGTGTAATGCACTTCATAGAGAGTAGAGGTGATTCAGGACATGACGGCCCTGATCGTCCACTTCCCCTTACCCGTTAACACTAGCCGCTACCCATAAATTGCGGGTACAGGAACCTCCGCTAAGCGCTAATGCAATCTTCCGCTTGCTAAAGCCGCTACCCGTTATGCCAACTCCCTTACTCACATTGTAGATGTGGCAATGGGCGTGTCTTTTGCCCTTTCCGCAAACTCGGTATCTTGCGAATGCGGGTTGCGGGTAGCAGGGGGTCTGACCACCCGCTACCCACAACCCGCATGTCGGCGCGTCGGTTCTACCTCTCGAATTAATTCTTGTAGGAGGAGGAAGGAAGAGGAGGAAGCTCTATAGCAGAGTCCCAGATGAGCTGCGCATGAAAGCTGCTCTAATCCAAATGGAAAGATACTCCATAGCGGTTAGCGGGTAGCGCAACCTGCTCTTAAAGGCAATGGTTACTGACGCACTGATTGGTTTAACAGGTGGAACGCCCTAACCACTCCTATGGATAATGTAGCGGGTAGCGCAGGTGGGATAGCGGGTTTAGCAAGAGTGGAAGATTGCGTTCTTTGCCGGGGAACACCCCTCCGGCTACCTGCTATCCCTTAAATAGCGGCTTTAGCAGATCTGGCGGAAGATCGGGTCCGACGTCTCTCTTTTTGAGCCGAATGAGATGGAGTCATGTGACTGCACATGTGGTAGTGTGATGCCTACAAATGTATGATCACAATCTCAGAAAGAGAGATATTTGTCTGTGCATTCTTTTTGTTTGATACCTTTTAATATTTTGAGTATTTCTGGCGTTATTTATCACAGTGGATAATATTTGGATAAGTTTGAGCTGCAGTTCTTAACTGAGCCACAAGGGGGACATGGGTGCGTTGGCTGTGCAGGGAGCTACGTCATTCTTCTGTTCTCATACAGAGACAAGCCTGCTCAACGACAACAAGCATCTATTTTTTGTGTCTCTTTTTAAACAGGTTAGTAATGAGTGAAATGTATCACAAAAATATTTCTAAGGACTTTTAAAACCTGCATGACATTGATTTGATTAATTTAGTATGAGGACTCGTGGTTTTGGTAATGATAGAAACTTAATTTTCCTGCCGATTATAATGGCGTCTGAAGCAGTCCTCTCCCAAGATGGCGTCTCCCCGATAGTGTAAATTTTATTTTTTTTAAAGCTCCTTGACTTATACTTTTACTGAGTTTTAAATAAGGTGAACTACACAGGTTACAGTGTTGCTGTTAAACTTTATTATAATTGCTAACATCTTCATTGAAATAATTTGTTCGGAATGTTTTTTTGAATGTTCATAAAAAGAGTTAACTGTAAAGTGGGCTAACTTTCATGTAAATGTGAGAGTCTAATTACTTTGCTAAAGTCTGGCAAATAATAACTTGGTGTGGATTGAAGTTGTACATTAAAATTTACAAAAGTATTTGATAGCAAATTGTTTCAGTATATATATATATATTTATATTACTCTGTTTTTGAAAAAAAAAAGGAACTTTAGCAATGTAGGAATAGGAATGTAAATAAATACAGAGAAGAGCCTGCTCAACGACAACAAGCATCTATTTCTTGTGCTGTTTAAACAGAACATTACTACTGTTACTCGCATGAGCACCAGGACCATGTGAGGCCTGTAACAGTAGGAAAAAATGGTTTTAAGGGAGCACTCCACAAACATAAACCAGGGAAAAGTAAAAACAGAATTAGACAGAATCAATATTATGTCAGTTATAGACTCTGAATGTCAGTTCTGATTAATCGGCCTACCTCTGATACTTGTGTACCGAATGAATGCTCAGAGCAAAAATATATAATCAATATAATCCCTAGCCTGATCAGTAACCAACAAGTATGGCAGGAATAACAGGAAGTTATGGGAGAAGTTGCAGGAAAATACTGCTTTTCTGTATTTATTGAGACGATATGCTGTCTTGGAAATAGTGAATTTACCCAACCAAGCTGAGGAAAAGTTACCGGCTTCAACCAGCTGTAGATCCAAGGAAACACAACACATTTGATGGTAGTTTGGAGTAGAAATCCAAAGGGTCAGAAAACATTTGAGAGAGGCACACGTGAGCTTTCATTACCGTTTTCCTTGAGTTCAGTCTTTATATGGCACCAACTCACAACATTAGGCTCTTTACAAAAAGTATGCAGCCCCAATGCAGTCCAATTAAATACATAATCTAATTATTCTACTCTAATTCAAATTCATATGACGCCACTTCATTAAACAAGAAAAAAAAAACAAACCAGCTTAGAAACCAGCGAGGCAACGGTGGAAAGGATCAACAGCCTGTTAACAAGAAGGAATCTCCAGCAAAACCGTTGTTACTGACGTTATCGATTCTGAATCTAAAGCACGATGAGGACTGAACCCATGTGCCGAAAATGATCTGCATCATTGTTTGTACGTGGTATGCCTCCATGAATGCGATGCTGCTGCTTCAGCTGCATCATGGGACGAAGTCTACGAAGCAGACGGGTCATTGGTGTACTGGAGGTTTGAGCACGGCTCTGCTGAACTGTCTGCATGCTGCATCAACAGCAGAGGTGGAGACTGTGCTCAGGTGTGACTGTGGTGTGTGTAGAAATAAAAACCTTTGAAACTAGCATGACGTTTTAGAGGGATTCCAACCCTCCCAAACAACAGCAACTCCAACACTGTATGACTTTTTCTGGAACATTTGGAGTAACCAGAGTCTCGGCTCGAGATAAAGAAGAGCCTTACCTGAGTAGGCCCAGTAGGTCTCCTCAGTGGCGGCTCTACTGAGTCGTTTGCCAACGGCTCCGTAAGGGTTTTGGACCTGGGATTGGATCTCAGCTCGGTGTCCGGTCCGTGCTGTGGGGGAGAACGTAAAGACGGCAGTGTTAGCGTCGACGGCGGATCATGAGATTTGTTCGGCAGCAGACAGTAAGTAGGGGTGAGTATAGACAAGGATATGCATCATGATACTTGGGTCACGATACGATATTATCACGATATTGCGATATCACGGTATATTGTGGTATTCTACCTCGTTAATATCAAAATTAAAAGTAGAGATGCAAAATCAAGTTTCTGTATATGTTCATCAGATGATATTGTTCAGAGGACAAATTGAGTACCCCGTCCATTCATAACGATGTCCACAACAAAAACAAAGATCAAAATTAAAGAACAGCATGACACAGTTGTACAGACAGACGCATTATGTGGCTAAAAGAAGATTTCCCAAAGAAGAAAAGTGACAGGTTTACAAGATGACAGACTGGACGGATACTGAGGACTACTGGGAAAGCAGAGGCACGTTACATAACAGCAGCGCTGTGTGCCTCTGTCACCGTCACAGAGAGCTGGCCACAGCAATTTCCCAGGCAGACATCCAAGACAGGCTTTCCAGTATTCAGTGGACTGCACCAGGGTATGGCACGATACTCAGCTAAAAACGAAACTAAATAATTGCCCTCCTTTAACATCTCGCTGCAAACGAAACGGCCGCTAATGGTTTCGATGCAACGGGCGCGGTTAATCCGAGGCTGGATGGTGAAATATATGTTCAAAAATAAAAAAGCCACAGAATGGGCCGGGTCCATTCATTATACCGGCCAATAATCTGCTTCTTCACAACACAGAAGCTCTGGTCAGTCGCCATGACAGAAATGGTGAGAAGGTGCTTTTACAACTCGTGATCTGGGCCAAGAAAAGAACAGATGCAGAAACAGAAGGGCTGAGAAAGAATAGAGTCAACGGCCCTGGCAAGAGTGAACCAAAAAAAAACTGGTATTGTCATGAGAAAAACAAACTACTTTAAATTATTGCTGCATGGGATTTCATAGTTTCATCACTCTGCCTCTGTATCTCTCTTTACTTTTCTATTAAATCAGGGACAACATGTTGTAAGATGCCATGAACTGACTTCTGACTTTGTCTTAACCTCATTTTCAAACCTGATGAGGACCAGATGGTTTCAACATGACTGTACAAGGAAGACGCGGCGGCCGATAAACGGATGAGTCTGAAACACGCAGAAGAACTGAATATTTCCCAGAATTTTGATACTGAAGGAGGAACAACCGCAAACATGGAGGAAATCAACCTACAAATCCCAAACACTTTAAAGGAGCAACAAAGCTCCCAAACATCTGAAGTCGGGGTCTCCAACACTTCAGGAGATCCTTCCTCCCCACAGCTACAACCATCTACAATGACTCTTGAAAAAATTTAACAAAAATTACTGCAACATAAAATTTCCCTTTGAATATTAATAAAGTAGTATTGAATTGAATTTATACGAACTGTTGTTCATCTGAACATGGATCGGTCTAATTTTAACAGCTAACAGGGACCATGTGATTCTTTTCCCAAATGATTTTCCCTCCCAAACGTCGTACCTGTTTAAACAAGATGCAGTTTTTTTCTTTCTTTAATCAAAAAACAAGCTTTATCAAAACTAAGAGTCCATGTACAGTAACACTCTTATTGTTCCACTGGGAAATTAAACTGTAAGAATTGGGTGAGCAATAAATATCTTTGTTGCAATGGAAAATCCTGTGGCTCATAAAATCAGTTGTCTTTCCGCTTTATTTCGCGTCCGAGTACATCTAGGAACGTCCCTCCACACCAGACGTAGACAAAAGGACTTTTCCGGCTCACCTTCAATAATAAAGAGCGTTGGCACAAGACCGTCAACAGACAAATGCCCAAACCACAACTTCAACATATGTCAACTAAATTTAAATTGGCAGTATCAAAGACCATTGTCAAAATAATTCATGGCTGTGTGTAAATCCTTGCTTACAGGCGGCCGCAGAGTCAACAAACAAATGAATATTTGGGTCAACAGTTGAGTTGTATATCAAAAGGCATGTAGCCTCCTCCCAACTGGACACTGCAACCAAGTCCTTACGTCCCCGAACTCCCTCCTTCCTGAGGATGAAGGGTTATACAGAAATATATATTATATATGCTGCAAAGACGGGTCTATTAAGACGACGGGGGCCGCAGAACAGACATCTAAACTAGCTGTCCTGCACAGAAGAGGCAGGAGGCCATTTAAAGCTAGTTGACAAGCAAATGCCTCAAGCGTTGGCAAACTGTTGTAAGGCTTGGCACCTCCGTGTTGCAGAAAAAGCTGGCTGTGTGTGTCCTGGGCTCATGCTTGATGCAGCAACTGAGAACCAGTTACTCCATGACTTTAGCACAAAGCTGGACCACGTTGGTAAAGCTGCCACTGTTCGCGGTACATATCCTGCTGGTTATATAACAGCTTATGAATTTATCCTTGATCCAAAGTGAACATTTGGGTTAAACTTGGGGGCCTTACCTCATGTTATTGCGATCTAAGGTTTACGAGAAGTGGGCAGACAAATGGCTGAATACAAAGCTTTTGGACTCTAGCCTCTGGACAGAAATAAAACTCGGCTTCCTGGCCTTTTGTGTCCAGACACACAAAGGTTCCTCTTGAGGGCAAAACTAGACAACACCAGTTCCTGTCATCCATCAGACAGCAGCATTTAGGGAAATTGCAGAATGCTTGCTCAAGCGTTAATTAAAATGCACAGGTTGTCACGGGGTTCCCGCGTTCAACCTTCACGTACAGGCTTCTCCAACCCGGTGCAGAGCTGCTCTCAGTAGGAAACGCATCGTTTTACAGCAGCAGCTGTAGCGTTGCAGCAGGCGCCTGTCAGTGAGGCGGGAAGAGTGTGACAAGGGTCCCGCCTCCTGCCGGCAAGCGAGGAGACAGACCTGGAAGCTACCAGTGAGAGGAAGCGCACACGATGCTGATGGAGAAATGACACCATCTCAGGGTCTTCACCTTGCTCTGAACTCAAAGACGGCGGTGGTATTTATCTCTGCAGTTAGGACACTGAAACACCAGGAACGATGCTAACATTAAACAAAAGACCATATGGATGAAAACCACGTGTGAAGATAACAGAGCAGGTCACATCAGACTCCCTCGAGGTCCAGTTCGAATGAATCAATATTCTGCCTCACGTGTCCTCTTTTTGCAAACAGTGTGTCATCCTAGTAGAGCTGAGCGATTTTATCGATTCTGCGATATATATCGATATTTTATTTCCCCAGAGTATCGATTTTTCAGTCGCAGGTATCGATATTCTAAGCTTCTTTCAAAATCCCCGTGTCCCACCTTGAAAAGCTTACAAGCAACAATTTGCACTGTTTAAATAAATGAAACTATTTTTCTCAACAAATCTTTTCTTCATTTTGTCCAGCATTTGCAAGCTGCCTGTCAGCCATATAATGTGTAATTGATGCTTTCAGTTCAATAAATTCAAACAAAGTCATTGGAACACTCACATGATGTCACCAAAATCACTTTATCCCTTTAAATCTCATGATATATTGTATCATGAGCCGAATATCGTGTATTGTATCGCTACATCCCTACATCCTAGAGTAAGATGTTTGCAGATTTAGTGGAACGCATCATCAACAGCTGATGATGAACCACTTGTGAACTTTTGCAGGTATTTGAACATATTAGAGAACAGTATTCTGCCTGAATCTGTGACCCCAGAAAGGCTCTCCAGTTCATCATCAAGACAATCCAGAGTATGAACGGTTTGTGGCTTCTGAAACCTTACAACATCCACAAAACCTGCTGCTGCCATGCGCAGAGACTTGCCCGTCTCTGGCCACGCCATCTTCTCCACGTTGGCATTTTGCAAGTTCTTCAGAGTGCTCCATGTCCACATGGCCTGTCAGGAAACCAGCTTCTGGAACTGCAGCTCCTGTGTCCTGTCACAGCTGTCTCAGTACTGAAACTGATGTGACGGATGCTAAAGTTAAGCCTTTGCTCAGCTGTCGTGACCTTGAGAAAGCCATCCACGCTTTCATCAGTCCCCGACTTGATTACTGTAACGCTCTTCCTTTTGGAATCAATCAAACCTTGTCCAGAACGCTGCTGCTCGCCTGTCGACGAAAACCTGTCCTGTGCTCCTCCCACTGCCTCCAGTAGAGCTCAGAATTCATTTTAGGCTTCTGTTCTTTGTTTTTAGAGGAATAAATGGCCTCGCAGCACCATATCTACGCGAGATTTTAAGTTTTCATCTTTGTTCTACGGTAAGCATCTGTTAGGGGTCCTACAGTTGGGCACTGGTTCCTTTGCGGCTGCAGGTCCTAAACTCTGGAGCAGTCTGGCCCCTGAGCTACGTTCCATCACTGTTCAAAGCCAGACTGAAGATGTTTTAATATATAATGGCTTTTGGCACTTGAAAGCACTATGCGGCTCTTTTTTTTCTTTATTTTGTGAAGCACTTTGGTCAACTTAGGTTGTTAAAAAGGGCTATGGAAATGAATGATTGTTAAGGATGCAGGATGGTGTGAAGGTGTCTGTCCACCAGCTGAAGCTTAGAAGAAGTTGGGTGATGCAGCAGGACAATCGTAAGCGTGGCAGTAAATCCAGTACAGAATGACATCAGCCTTTTGGCAACTTATCCCCAGAGGGATGCTGTGAAATAACCTTAAGACTTCACACGGGACAGTTTACAAATGTTTCTGAGCTGAAGCAGTTCTGGAAAGAGGAATGGTCAAAAATTCCTCCAGACCATCGTGCAGGTCTGATCCAGAAAAATGCTTGAAGTCAATGCAACCAGAGGAGGTTCAACCAGCTTTTAACTCCAAGGATTTACTTCCATTTTCCTCCAGCACTATGACTGTTTATTGAGTGATTTAGTGGTTTAGTGATCGATGTTCGTTTGTTTTCGGCTTAATTCCAAGTGGTTTTTGTAGTCTTCTTGCCACCGACTGTCCTCCTGATGGCTCTGAAAGCTTCACTATTCCTGCATCATGCTGCTCTGTCCTCTCTGGTTTTACTGTGCTGCAGTGTCATTGTTTAATCAGCAGTTTTTCATTGTGTGAGATAATAGCTGTGTGACGCAGGAGCCTGAAAAAGAGATCATACGAGTTGCTGAAGGAAGGCCACACATCAGCCAACAGTGTGCGTTTCCATAAAAGGAATGAGTCAAAACCGATGACGCATGAGCGTCAGAAGACAGCGTCCCATTTCATGCAGGAAAATTCCAGCCATCACTCAACGGCAAGGAGACTCATAATGAAAGAGAAGGAGCAACATTGAGACAGATTACACCCCACTTTTAGTCTCCAGCAGACCCCCGATACCTTGAATAGGAGGAAGCAGGTATGAATGGATCTATGGATGGATGGATGGATGGAAAGTGTGTTCTGAACTTAAAACTAGAATTGAAAGGCAAAAAAAATCATTGTGATGGATGACAAAAAAACGGAAAGAAAATAATTTGGGCATGAAAAATGGAAAGAGGTAAATGACTTAAATCATGAACCAGGGTAAGAACAGAGGACTGCGAAGATGCTGCTGGAAAAAGAAAAAAAGATAGAAAAGTACCATGCTGACCCGAATATAAGACGTGCGAGCACATCTGAAAAATTGTCTTTTGTTTGGGTCTAAATTTTTAAGCACCTAGACATCCACAACAACTGGTGGTGCAGTGCCTTCACCCTGAATGTGCCCATTAGGTTTCCACTGGAGGTAATGGTTCCAGGAGGTTTGGGAGCTGCAGTGAGACGGCAGGCAGCCCGCTAGTGGTGTGATGAAAAAAGAAAAAAGAAAAAAAAAAAAAAAAAAAAAAAAAATCGATTTGGCAATATATCGCAATTTTAGGCTGCCCATTATAACATCGATTTTTCAGCTCCTAATATCGATTTTTAACAACGTTGTCAGTACAACGTTGTTAAATGAGCAAAAACAATAATTAAAAAAAAAAAAAAAAGGTTGTTTTAAAGCAAATAGTTTTGACTCAATTTTTCCTCTGAATGATCAATATCATCTGATGAACATATACAGCAACTTGATTTTCATCTCTACTTTTAATTTTGATATTAACTGGGTAGAATATCGCAATATATCGTGATATTGTGAAAATATCGTATCGTGACCCAAGTATCATGATACATATCGTATTGAGAGGTCCTTGCCAATACTCACTGCTACAGCCTACGCAACGCAACGCAGCACAAAAGGCCGAGTGAAAAAACAAAAGAGCAAAGGTTTGGATGCCCACCAACCTCCACTGCAACTATAAACAGTATCATTTGTCATTAAAATTGTCATAAGTCCACCTCTGTATAACACTGTATCCTTATTAACATTAAGGGGGGAAAAAAAGAAAAAAAACAAAAGAATACCTTTATTAAAATAGTTAAAATTAGTCTGTAAAGATTTAAAGTGCATCAATTCCACCGTAGTCACAGTGAAGCAGCGCTACATCAGCATCGTCAGATTTCCTCGTCCTAACTTTCTGCCGACTTTCGTTTGTCTCATTATCTCCGTCTCTCTCCTCCTTTCTTTTCTTCCCTGTTAAATATTTTTCCGTGGTGTCTCTTAAGGGTTTGTGTCCGTGCTTTTCTGTGTAAAAACCCCGACAACGGAATAGCAAATACTCCCTGAACACACTGTGACAGTGAGAGCACCGCTGCCCCCTACTGGAGAATATGTGCAATTACACTTTATTTCAGTACGATGAAAAAAAAAAAAAAAAAAAAAAAAAAACAAAACAACATGTTCCCCGGGGTCACAACCCCCCCCCTAACATTGCACCATGCCCCCCCCCAGGTCACACCCCACTAAGTATAATAATAATAATACACAGAAATGGCGAGTCCAAAAAGGTAGTATATAACGAAGGTGGCTTTCCTCCCATGAGTAGTACCTAGAGACTAATTGTACTGTATTAGACACTGTACCATAAAGTGGAACTGAGCTGAATATTCGGGTCAGTACAGTAGACGGTCAGTGCCGTTAAAAGTGGAGACTGGGCTTCTGTGGCTGGCTGAATGGACATCAGAGCAAAGCAGGGAGAAGCCACTGAATCCTGGAGTTCACCCAGCTCAGCGTCATGCTTCCTGGAGTCTGACGCAAGGACAGACAAAGGCAGCGCCACTTGCGTGGATAATCACACACTAACTCATGCACGAACACACGCCGGCGAGCGGCAACACTCACGAGGCACATTATCAGCTATACAGCATAAATAGATGGAGGCGAGGCTGTGTGAATACAGCAGAAACAGAGCGGTCTCAAAAGATAACCAAAACCCCTCTTTAATGTGATGAAAAATACGCTCACAGACAAATCACCGCCTGTCCTTCCCATTCTTCTTCACCTTCCTCCAGCTCATTTGTTGTATACCCACTGCCAGGCAGCCCGGTATCACTCACACCCTTTTCCCTGTCGCAGCTACCTTTTACCAGTCACTTACTATTGGTTAATGGATAGCCACTCCTTAGGGGCCCGAGACTCAATGTCAGAAAACTGACACCAGCGCTCGGTTGTAAAACACAAACTGCTCTATTGTGCTGTCTCAGAGGAAGATGTCCCTCGTCTCCACTCTCCGCCACTACTCACACCCAGCTCCAAAGCCCATTAGATGATTTGGGAGTGTGCCACCCTAGTGGCAGCTTGTTGCAGTAGCTCTAGCAGTATTTTATCTTCTTTGTATTTTCTTTCACCCCCTCTCTCATGAAACACTCCTGCCTGTGTCGCGTGGCTATCCTGCTGGAACTCCTGTCTTTTTTTTTTTTTTTTTTTACTGCTTGGATGCAGAACTTCACCAACAGGAGAATTATTCAAACGTGGGCACCGCTGCTTAATTTCCAAAGTCTCACTCAGAGTGAGATCCCAAATACCAAAACGAAGGGGAAGTTTAACCCATTTCTAGATTAATCAATGTAACATTCAAAGTCCAGTTATACTGCAACCACAATATCGTTTAGTGATGCCCAAAGTGTGGGCCGCGCCTGCTAAACCGACATAACTTAATCATCATCATCATCATCATCATCATCGGGTCTCATGCTCGGCGGTGGGGTGACGCCATGCGTAGAGCCAATCAGTTTCACCAATCTTCTCCGTTTGGGTCGGTCCAGTCAAGGGTGTAACTTTGAGGTGAACATTGGGGGGGTTGAGTGACACAGGCTGCATGAGCCGCTCAGGTAGAGAGACAGATCAATAGTGAAAATATAGCATAAATCACATTTACAACTAGGTTTAGGTTTATTTGTTCCAAAGAACACACAGAATAATAAAGTATCAAAGGTTTTAACCATAAACCTCAACTTTACAATACAACACACCTTACAATCAAACAGAATTGTATATTTTTAGAACTTCGCTAACTAAATCTAATATTTTGCATTCTTTGCTTTACTGATGAATACTAAAGCTCCTCTCTTTTTCCCTTCAGCTCGCCTCATACCACTACGGATACTTCCGAAACATAACCAAAGAGGGAACCTCAGATCCGTGGTGGGCGAAACCAAATATATACATAGATACATAGAACCAAAACATGAAACACCTGGCTAGATTCAGAACTACAGAGGAACTCAGCGTCGCAACAGTCCAGTGAATCACTCTCAGATGTTCTTGCCGGCGTAAGTGATGGACAAAAGTTTAAGTTTAATCGCCTCGTCGTTGACAACCCAGGGTACTTGGGTACCAGGGTACTTGCACTGGACTGCACAGCGCTGATCACATGCCTCTCATCTTATTGTGTTGCCAAAATGACTAAGGCAGGGGTCCCCAACCCCCCCCGGTCCCCAACCCGGTACCGGTCCGTGGGTCATTTGGTACCGGGCCGCAGAGAAAAAATAACTTCCATTATTACCATTTGATTTGAGTCAAAATGATGTTTTATATTGAAAAATGACCGGATTCTCTCCATTACATCCGTCTATGACTTTGCTTTGACACGTGTTAAGACCTCCAGACCCGTGTCTCAGTCACGTGACAAAATGAGTAAAAAACAAACCTCTTCAGAAAGCGTCTTTGTTACCGATAATCTGTTGTCACGAGGACGCTGCTAATAAAGTTGTACGTGAATACACAGCGGATTTAAGTTTTTAATATTATATAGAAAAAAAACACAGTTTTTATCCCAGTCCTATCATTTTATTTTGTTGCATTTATCATTTTACAGACCGGTCCGTGAAAATATTGCCTGACATTAAACCGGTCCCTGGTGAAAAAAAAAAAACTGTTGGGGACCACTGATTTAAGTGATTTGGAGCATAGTGTCTGATGATATGGTCCTTATCATAAGTTCTGACCTTGTTCTTAGCGTCAACGAGTTCATTCCTTTTCTGTCTTAGGAATTTAGTAAACTCAGAATTTCACGCTCAAATCTTTTCAATGTTTGCCAGCCTGGATCCCACTTTGCTTAAGCTTTGATTGACAGAATCTGAAGAGGTCTTATCCTACAACGTTGCACTGTATTTGAAATGTTTGATTGAAAAAGAGACACAGCTTACCGATTCAAGTTTGAACCAGAAGAATGAAACGGTATAGATGGGGAGACCCCCACATGAAGCCACGCACCATCAACTCTGAGGCGCCAGGCTTTCGGCTCGAGCCATTCAAAACTGGATTTTTTTTCTTTTTTTAACGTTGCTGCCTGTGTTAATTGGTGACAAGATGCAGATTCAAGAAAATAAAATTTGGCAGTTTGCCCTTGAGCTTAAGGATACTGTTGAAATTGTTTATGTGCAAAACATTTCCTCATCACAGATAGCCCATCTTGACGTTATAACTCAAGAATATTTAGAGTCAAGGAAACGTTTATATCCCGAGACTTCGCTGAAACTAAAACATCATTTCTTGCAGCATTAATTCTGAACTTTGGGCCCTTGATTTGGCCGCGGGCAATGCGTTTTGAAAGCAAACATGGATACTTAAAGAAATGTAGCAGACATTTGAAAAACTTCAAAATCATCTGCCAGATCAGATGCTTCAGGCAAATATCTCAGCTGGGCCATGATGCAATCAGCTTCTGCAAGTCAAAGACAGCTGTACTTTTTAACCAGGCTTTATAGTGATGAAATTAAACATGCAGTGGCCGAGGCTGGAATTTTTAGAAAACAGAACAAGAGTTTCCACAGGGATACAATACAAAAGAACCTCATTAAACAAAAAAAAACAAACAAAACAAAAATGCTGAATATATGGAGTTTGGGGAGCTACTTGTTTAGGTTCAGGATAATGAAGCTGTATATTGTCTTTATGGATATACAGTCATGGAAAAATTTATTAGACCACCATTTTTTCTTCACTTTCTTGTTCATTTTAATACCTGGTACCACTAAACGTCATCATGTGACTAAAACAGACAGAAAAGAAAACACTGAATGCATAAAAGCAGTGTTTTTGGCAGTACAACGCCATAGCTATTGATGTAAAAACTTAAGTGATTTAGGTTATAATCAAGAAAACCATGAAAAAATGGTAAGATATCAACTCTTAAATAAAACTCTTATGAGCAATCTTTGTGGTTATCGTTATGTTTGTCCAAACAAATGTACCTTTAGTTGAACCAGGCATTAAAATGAACAAGAAACTGAAGAAAACAAGGGTGGTCTAATAATTTTTTCCATGACTGTATATATGAAACTCTATGTCCACAGATGCTGCAATTATGTATATCCATTCAATGATCTTTTCCCACATTATATACTGTTTAACAACTTGTTTCCAGGCCAGTGGAACATCTCTTATGCCCATTCAGTCCCTTTATAAACAAACCCTAAAAGTTCTGGATAAAAACCTAGATATCATCACCACTGTTTCATTTTAACTAAATATAAACTCCTGAGTTGGGAAAACCTGGTGAAATACACTAACTTATGTCTAACCTATAAGATTATAAATGGATATGCCCCTTCTGTGATAAGACAATTCATAAAAACAGGTTCATCTGCAAACATATACACAAGAAGCACAACTAGAGATGACGTATAATCCAGATGAGAAAAAGCAGTTTTGGCCAATCTGCATTTTCCATTAGAGCTGCACCTGAGTGGAACATAATACCATCCCACATTAGAGATATAAGTACATACCATACATTCAAGTACAACCTAAAAAAGTGGTTAGTTAGCCACCAGATATATCAACACTAAACATCACACTGTCAGCACCTTTACTTGTTATTAGTTATACATTGTCATATCATTTTCGTTTTTCTCTTTCCCGTTTTCCTATATTAACCATCCTCTTTTTATATGTCTTATGTGTTTTTTAATCAATAAGTTTTAACATGATATTTGTGTATTTTATGATTTTGTTTCTTTTAGTATGCATCTGACCTGTTAACATCGGTCCATGGACAACAGATGTAAAATAGCCATTTTGGCTAATTCTGGCACATTTACATTCTATGTTTATTAATGTGCACTATCCATGTCAAATAAACCATAAATAAAAAAAAATTTACTTAAAACACCAGCTTTTTACTAATGATATTTGAGAGGCAACTGTTGCTGCCTAACAGCCTGGAACTGTTATAAAACAATCAAGATAGCTGTCAGTCCGTAAAAAGCATCATGATGTGAGACATGATGGCAAACTAACAGAAAAACAGTCCACTTCAGGGGAATCACCTACTTCTTCTTGGCATTGTGCGTTTTAAAAAGATCTCATGGAACAGGAAACTGGGAAGATTTTAAGTGTTTGAGGTAGAGGAGTCTGATAAGAGCCTCCATGATCACTGTTTCTTCGAGCAAGTGGATAAAGCTTTGCTGGTCTCCACACATGATTATCAAAACTTCAGACCGAGTTCACTCCCAGTCACTCACAGAAAAATCACATTTTCGCCAGCCCAGCAGGGATTTGCCTCTGATCTGTATGAGCCCTGTCGCAGCTTCGTCTGTCATTGTAATTGGCTGGATCTGTAAATCTCAGTAGGTCTAAGAGTAAACGAAGATAGCTGGACTTGGTTACCACTTCTATCTCGATGCGGTGATACAGGCAGCATGACGGCGTGTGTGAAGTGAAATGTACACTCATCTCCGCTTTGCATTCACAACGTTCCGCTCAATGCCACTGGAAAGTTTTCCGGCTTTAGCTGTGACTTGAATGCCTAATGTGGCTCAGGGTGGCTTTGCTGAACTTCACCCGGAAAGAGGCATTTCTCCACATAAGTATTCAGAGCAAGGAACAGTGGGTGATCTTTCCTGATGTCCCAGGTGGTGGTGAAATGATGTGTCGGTGTCACCTTGTCACAAAAAGGGGAAAGGAAACAAATCCCATCCTACGCACCTATGAAGTGCTTTTTCTAATCTATTTCTTCCCGATTTAAAGAAGGCTTGAAGGTCAACGCATTTAAAATGATAAATAACAGCTGTTTCTTGGCAGAATCCGAGATTAAAGGCACCAGCCTCTCTGAAAAAGTCCTCTTTAAATCCATCCATTCGTTATCTGTGATCGCTCGGCCCTATTTCGGCTCGTCGGGATCTTTCTATTCCAGCTCTCTTCGGGCGAAAGGCAGCGGTACAACCTGGATGATCTCCAGTCCATCGCAGGGCCACAAATTAACATACAGCCCAACACTCACATTCACTCCTGTGGACAATTCAGACACGCCAGTTAACCTGACATACATCTTTTTGGACTGTCAGAGGGAGCTGGAGTACCTGCAGAACGTGCAAACTCAACACAGAAAGGCCCCTGTCGGGATTCAAACCAGGAACCTTCCTGCTGTGAGGCAACACCGTCAACCACCGAGCTGCCCCAGTTATTCTAATACCTCACCGTGTCCTGGCGTGGCATTTTAACGTCCGTCACTGAGCCAAACTAAATGTCAGCGAACGTGGTGGCTGACATGCTGTGAGGACTGCATCATAATGTTCATGTAGCCCTCAGCGTTGCCTCTGCCTCTTTTTTGATCACTATGAACAAATGAGATCTTTCATTTTATTGTGTTCTTTAAAGGTCAGAATCTTAAAGAGACTGTAAGTTACAGTCTTTGTTTCCAGAAAAGCTGTTAATATTTCTTGAATGTCATCAAAACTGGTGTTGAAAATGTGTAATTTGGTCATTTGTTTAAACCAGCCATTCCCAAACTTCAGAATACCAAGGCCCAGTTTGAAATGTGAAAAATCTCCACGGCCCACCAGAACCTTTAATCACAACTGTGATCAACATACAGGACTAGAAGCCATGTTCTGACATTAATGTAAGGGGTCAACAAATAAGTGACACTTGTCATATTAAGTTAAGATGACAGTAGAATAACACTTAACTGGTTTGTTTTGTTACTTCTTAATGTTTTTAAATAATGTCGTTAATATTTTACAGTAATTAAAAACATATTTAAAAAAAAAACGAGGATTTAAAACATATTTGTTTAATTTGAATGACCTCTCATGGCCCACCTGCAGTACCGTGATGGCCCACCAGGGGGCCGCGGCCCACACTTTGGGAATCACTGGTTTAAACCTTTAAGGAAAACATTCTGCTGTTTTTTTGGGGTTTTTTTTTTGTTAGTTTGTTTTTTCAGGGTTTTGAAAAACCAGTAGAAGTTTTATAATTGTATAAACCCGATAAAACCATGGAAATGGGACCCATGTAGTAATCTAGTAATAACTATAATACGGGGATCGACATCGCAACCAGTCTCCTGTGAACATCAGCGTCACAACAGTTGGAGGTGACGAGACCAAGTTGACTAGACCGGTTGTGGACCAGCCTCCTGCTGAGACTACAGACGGGACGTGACCTCTCCAGTCACATGAAAGATTAGATTAGATTAGATAGAACTTTATTAATCCCTATTAATCCCTAAAGGTCCGTTAGCATGATAAAAGGTAAAACTAGACGGTACGACGACGAGGGTGAACTGAGGAGCTGACGAACTCAGAGGAACTGTGTCTAACATGATGTGGCCTTGACGGTTTGGCATCCTGATAATGACCTGCTCATTTATGGAGTCTGCAGTGAACCAGTCAGACCAGTGCATCAGGCCAAAATAAAAGTTTTGATCCGCATGATTGATTTGACACAAGTTTTACGCTGAATGTGTTTCCTGACACGACCAGGATTCAAACCAGGACCAACACTGCCCAGTGTTCATGTGTAGTTTATCTGAGGACACCTGCCTGCTACAGGTGGTGAAAGCGTCGTGTTCGGGGTCATCGTCCCTGTCAGGAAGTGCGTCTTTATTAGAGCTGGGCAGATCGATCCAAATATCGATAATATCGATACCAACGCTGGTACTCTGTGTAAAAAGATCGATACTCAAGCTTCTTTTATCTCCCGCAAGCACTGACTGCTGCGAAGTGCGAATTCATTGAAGTCTGTGTGACACGCTGTCACTGTGTCCTCCTTCAGTCCAACAGAGAGTCTCAGGTAGATAAGACTGATCAGTTTCAGCATCAGTTCATATTAACTTTCAAAGTACATGTTACTTAAGTCATGTGTTACTGGAGCCAACTGAGAAAAACATAATTAAGACCCAGTACATGTCATGTATCCCATTGAAAGGTGTTATCTAAGATAAAATATTATTAGATAATCCTTTATTTATCCTACAACAGGGAAATTTATAGTTTAGAAAACTTCCCCAGGTGGACTAGAAAATACATTATGAACAGAACAATTCAACTCCAAAGAATATTCACAGAAAAATGTTATTTGTAATGATAAAGTATTTCGCTGTCACCTATAACGTTTGCTGAAATCGTATTCTAGGTTTTAACAAAATAATCAAAAGACAAAAATCACAAAAACACCAAAAGCCCAGCAGTTTCATGATAGATCAAGCTTAATATGAAAAAGTATCGGTATTGGTATTGGTAATACTGGCCCTGTATTTACTTGATATCGGATTGATACCAAAATCTCCAGTATCGCCCAGCTCTAGTCTTCATATCAATTTTATTCAAATAAACAGAAAAATAAAACAGAAAAATGCACGTTTGATTCATTTTATGAGTGTTTTGTCAGTGTGGTTTGCCGAAGTTACTAGTGGATCATGACTGAATATAATCATAACGATGGCGTTAATGCACTCCAGTTATGCGGAGCTTTTCAGCCTCCAGGCAGGACATTAAATACTGTGCAAAAGTCTAGACACCCCTGCTCTTGTAGTTTTATCAACATTTTTATCACGTCCATATTAATTATCCAGTCTGTTTAAGATCCAAAGAGATAATAAAGCTAACCCTAAATGGAATGGAATTCAAATTAAAAGATTTTAAACCTTTGCTTCTACAGTCATTCAGTTCAGAACACTGTGTGGTTTTATTTTGTGTCCACGTTATTCAGAAGTCAATAGATATGTTCTTCAATGTCCAATGAAGAAGATTAAAAATAAGCAGCCAACATATTAACTGGCCAACCAAAGACGTTTGTACGGTTCTGCACCGTTGTCTATAAAATGTTTTTTGGCAGATTCAGTCTGACTGAATATTGTTAGAGTTTTATACCCAAATGCAGGAGAGCAGGAGTTTCCAACAGAAAGTTCTTTTCTTAATTAAAATGAAAACAAAGGCTTAACTGAGGGATCCGGGAGGACAGCAGGGAGCCAGAAACACAGGACGATGGACAGCAAAGATGAATGGACGAAGGGAAAAAGCAACGGACTAACCAGCCAGGAAAAAGAGAAGAGACAAGACCTGAATAACTCAGGGAACAAACGAGACGCAGGTGCAAACAATCAGGGAGGTGAGCAAACGGAAGTGAAGTGGGACACAGCAAGGGACAGACAGACCTTCAAAATAAAACAGGAAACAGAACACAAGGAACTCAAAAAAAAGCAGACCAGTAAGAGGACAAAAAAGAAAAACCAAGAAAGCCTAAGATGCCCAACCCTAACCAGGACAAATATGAATCCATCTCAAAAAGAACAAATGATACCATTTTCTGTTTTATTCATATTTAAAATCCTGCGTAGTTATTTTAGTCATCATGCACAGCTGCCTCTCTCTTATAGATAGATAGATAGATAGATAGATAGATAGATAGATAGATAGTGTTGCAAAAGCAAAGTCGAGTTTACAAACAAATGACATTTCAGAACAAGAAAGATACATACTTTCTTTCATTTCTCATCCTTCTTTCAGAAAATTAAAAAAATGCATTTTGGTTTTTATATCATAAAACCATCTACCTCACAAATCCCTCCATGAGCTTCAAACGGTCCAGAGTTCAGCCGCTCGCATCATCACCAAAACCGCCTCAGTTCAAGGCCATTCACAACCGTGCCCCTCCTTATCTGTCTGACCTCCTTCCCAACTGCCTCCTCCTCCTCCTCTTCCTCCTCCTCCTCCATCCACCTGACCGTTCCCGCTGCGGTACCTCGGGGAGTAAAGCTTTCAGCCGCTCTGTCCTCGACTCTGGAACTCAGTCCCCCCGGACATTCGCAATATCAACTCTCTCCCTCCGTTTAAATCCCAAATAAAAACTCACCTGTTCAGTCGCTTCCCTGTGATGACACGGTTCCATCTTCTTTTACTCTGTGTGACTTTTTAATCTGTTGTTTTCCTGTTTTATTTCTGTCCTTGAGAGCCTGGGGTGACACTATTACCATAATTAGCTTTTTAGCATATGATAAAAATAGAATAATCACTTTGAAAACATGTATACATATAAATATGTAATTTAGCACGGCTTAAGTAGAATGCTTGAATTTATATTAAATTAACCTTGAAAGTGCTTGAATTTTTTTAACCCTGTCTGCCACTCACGCGTCATCGCATCGACAGATTTCTTTCGGAGGATGACCTGCTGCCAGGTACTGGTTCTTGACTAGGAACTCAAGAGTGGCAGATTGAACTGTGGTCGTTGCGAGCCCTGAGGAATGGTGTTATTTTGTGATTGCTGTGTGAATTGGAGTGTTTATTCATTTTGTTTCAAAGTACTAAATCCTCCTCTGTCTTTCATAAGGTGTGCCTTACATGAGATCTGGCCTACAGGTTTGTTTTCAAATTCAAATTCAATTCAAATTCAAAATACTTTATTAATCCCCCAAGGGGGAAATTCAAATTTCAGTACACCAGGAAAAATCTGGTGTACTAGAGGGGCTGCTGGCGTCCAGCGCTCCTTTTCATGCCAGGTCCCGTGGTCCGAGTGCTAACTCCAGTTAACAGCCGTTAGCATCCGTTAAAACAGTTAACAGCCGTTAAAACCAGTATATCTCCAAAATGATGACAAGTGAGATATCTCCAGGTCAGAGGAGGAAACACCGATGAAATTCCCTAGCAATTTTGAAATTTGTACATTAATTTCATAAAATAACCCTTGAAGTTTGTTATCACAGTGTGAGGGAGCACATAGTACCTAAAAAGTGCACTACCACACAGAAAGTGCGCCAACAGGAACTCATTTAACACAGCTGCACTATATCTTTAATTAGTTTCTGCATCTATTTAGGCAGTGGCACTCACCTCCCATTTCCCACTAAATGGCAGTATGTTCTTGAAAAAGAACAAAATAAAGCAACACTTGTTGTACCTGATGCGTCTGGCGTGTTTGTGCTGGAAGGAATCCAAGCAAAAGTTCCTCACCGCATCACCGTTTTATCTCACGTTGTACAAAAATGTTAACGGCTAAATTAAACGGAACCGAAACGACTGGCTTTTAAAGAGGTCAGTCATGGAAATACCAAAGCCTGAGTTCAGGTTGGTTTATAAGATGTGCAGCCCTGAGAAATAATGGCCTTCAGAAAAACTGGAAGTGAAAATTGTTTCGATGTAAGACCATACCCTGCGTGCTCCAGCTTATTATCAAAAAAACCTTCCTTATAATGGAGAGGTGTGGAAACGTATTGGTTTTCAAATAAATCTTGGTTCAGTTCTGCACCTGTATGACAGTTTGTTTCCACCCTCCTTCCTTCCCATTTGGTTTTCCCATTTAAATGCTACTGTCTTTATCTGTATTTATTGGTTTTTAATTCATTAGAGTTATTAGGTTTTTGCAGCTATTTTTCCCTGGTTGATACCTGAGACTGAACTGCTGAATTTCATTCAACACGTTACACGATGAATCACAAATATTCATTGATCCTTGAAAGAACATCATCACAAATGTGCAGCTTATGCAAACTGTTATGTTAACTTAAGCTTTCCTGGCCCAAGTGGAACTATAAATCCAGACAGTTACGACCATGCGTTTTGTGCTATAAAACACAAAAGAAAAAGAAGCACTTCAATTAGCAGTTACACTGACACGCTAACGTAAAAAATGAGCAATTCATCACGGGGATATGGAAATCATGAACAAACTGGATGTCTGTGTAGACCTGAGATTACGATGAGCTTTTAAAAACGGCGTAGGAGCCACATTAGCCTCATGTGGTGTGCAGACAGTGTGTCGTGAGAGCGAGTGAAACAGCCAGTCCCACCAATCAGCCTGGAACCCAAGCTGTCCTGGTCAATGTTTCCTCCCAACATTGATCAATCACCAAATGTGCGGTGGCTGAGGATTTATGGACTTCACTCACAGAGGATCCTGGGTTTCACCTGCTGCTGGAGAGGTTAGAGCCGTGATAGAAAACTCCTAAAGAAGCAATCAATAAGTCCAGGCGAAGGACTTGGTAGTAAAAACTGGTTTAGAAGCCATTATGTCATTTACAGGCTTCTGTGACCAGTGATTGATATGCAACATTTTTAAAACTCTAAAGAAAAAGGGAGACTGCGGTTGATCTGACTGAATGTGTTTATTAAGAAAATGCACCAATGTTTGATTGCACCGTAATTGTGGATAAAAACGCTGAGATGCTCTTTAAGCTCGCTGAATCATGCAGGTGAATTGGATTAGTTTCAATTCAATTTCATTTGTAACAATTGTTACAATGTCAATTGTCTCTTTACAGTGCAGTCCTACCCTCGCAATCCTTGCTCCTCTCCTACCCTCGCATCCTCCTCTCCTACCCTCTCTCCATCCCTCTCCTACCCTCGTCCTCCTCTCCTACCTTGCATCCTCCTCTCCTACCCTCGCATCCTCGTCTCCTACCCTCGCATCCTCCTCTCCTACCCTTGCATCCTCCTCTTCTATCCTCGCATCCTCCTCTCCTCCTAATCATCCTCCTCTCCTACCCTCGCATCCTCCTTCCTACCCTGCACTCCTCTCCTACCCTCCTCTTCTATCCTCGCATCCTCCTCTCCTCCCCTTGCATCCTCCTCTCTTACCCTCGCATCCTCTTCTCCTACCCCTCTCATACCCTTGCATCCTCCTCTCCTACCCTCTCATCCTCCTCTCCTACCCTGCATCCTCCTCTCCTACCCTTGCATCCTCCTCTCTACCAGAATCCTCCTCACCTACCCTTGCATCCTCCTCTCTACCCTCGCATCCTCCTCTCCTACCCTCGCATCCTCCTCTCCTACCCTCGCATCCTCCTCTCCTACCCTTGCATCCTCCTCTCCTACTCTCGCATCCTCGTCTCCTACCCTCGCATTCTCCTCTCCTACCCTCGCATCCTCCTCTTCTATCCTCGCATCCTCCTCTCCTACCCTCGCATCCTCCTCTCCTACCCTCGCATCCTCCTCTCCTACCCTCGCATCCTCCTCTCCTACCCTTGCATCCTCCTCTTCTATCCTCGCATCCTCCTCTCCTCCCCTTGCATCCTCCTCTCTACCCTCGCATCCTCCTCTCCTACCCCTCTCATACCCTTGCATCCTCCTCTCCTACCCTCTCATCCTCCTCTCCTACCCCTGCATCCTCCTCTCCTACCCTTGCATCCTCCTCTCCTACCATGGCATCCTCCTCACCTACCCTTGCATCCTCCTCTCCTACCCTCGCATCCTCCTCTCCTACCCTCGCATCCTCCTCTCCTACCCCCGCATCCTCCTCTCCTATCCTCGCATCCTCCTCTCCTACCTTCACAGCCTCCGCTCCTATCCTCTCATCCTCCTCTCCTACCCTTCCATCCTTCTCTCCTACCCTTACATCCTCCTCTCCTATCCTCTCATCCTCCTCTCCTACCCCTGCATCCTCCTCTCCTACCCTCGCATCCTCCCTCCTCCCATCCTCCTCTTCTATCCTCGCATCCTCCTCTCCTACCCTCGCATCCTCCTCTCCTACCCTCGCATCCTCCTCTCCTACCCTCGCATCCTCCTCTCCTACCCTTGCATCCTCCTCTTCTATCCTCGCATCCTCCTCTCCTCCCCTTGCATCCTCCTCTCTTACCCTCACATCCTCTTCTCCTACCCCTCTCCTACCCTTGCATATTCCTCTCCTACCCTCTCATCCTCCTCTCCTACCCCTGCATCCTCCTCTCCTACCCTTGCATCCTCCTCTCCTACCCTTGCATCCTCCTCACCTACCCTCGCATCCTCCTCTCCTACCCTCGCATCCTCCTCTCCTACCCTCGCATCCTCCTCTCCTACCCACGCATCCTCCTCTCCTACCCCCGCATCCTCCTCTCCTACCCTCGCATCCTCCTCTCCTACCATCCCATCCTCCTCTCCTACCCTTGCATCCTCCTCTCCTACCCTTCTATCCTCCTCTCCTACCTTCACATCCTCCTCTCCTACCCTCGCATCCTCCTCTCCTACCTTCGCATCCTCCTTTCCTACCCTCGTATCCTCATCTGCTACCCTCTCCTATTTAATTCAATTCAAATTTATTTGTATAGCGTCTGTTAGAATATCAACTGTCTCTAGGAGCTTTACAGAGACCCAGAGCATGACCCCCGAGCAAATATCATTAACTAAAATGATAATATTAAATCCTAAACAAGGATAATGGCAGGTAAAAAAACACACAGTGAGGAAAAAAGAAAAAAACCTTTAAGCCAAACAGTGGCAAGAAAAAACTCCACTTTAAGAGGAAGAAACCTTGATCAAGACCTGGATCATATGGGGGGACCTTCCTGCTGAAGACCAGCCGGGTAAAGAAAGAAAAGAGGAGAGACAGGACAGAGAGAGGATGGAGGACAGAAAGAGGAGAGACACAAATGACTGAATGAAATGACTACATAAACAGATGTAGGTAGCAGCACTGAGGTGAGATGGTCAGAGGACTAGATCACCGGTCACCACGGCAACTGACACCCCGAACACATCTACACACACAGGTGGAGGTAAACGAATACTTCTAAAAATGAAACAGTGCAATTCATAAGACTTCCTTCAGGACACGAGTCGTATCTTAACCGCTGTTTCATGCTGTCTGGGAAGAAGAACCAGAGCGTTTAAGCATCTCTCTCCCTCTAACACTGAGTACCGTTTGTACTCTTATCAGGAGCCATAACGCTCTTCAGTTCAATACTTTTTGTCATTGCTATTCATCAGAAATGTTAAAGTCAATCATTTATAAATGTGGTAGATCTGCAAGGACATTTGCAACGTGCTGCATGCTACCTGACAAAGTCCTGCGTCTCTTGACTTCTTAAGCCTTCAGCCTGTCTGTGATAAGTGTGCACCATATCTGACAAAACTGCTGATATTCTCGGGACAAACTTTGTCCCTCGGGATGCCAATAATGAGATGTCACGGTGCATCATCACGCTCTCGGGGTCGCGGTACACTCAAAGTACAAAAAAAAGCAGCTTTTTTTTTTTTTATATAGTGTTGAATGAGACACGGGAGACGTTTCCGTCCATTAGATGTGTGACCTTTACCGGCGGTGTCGGATGGAGCGGTGCTGCTGCATGCTGTTTCATGTGGAAATGATCTGCCGCCGTTGTGCACGTCTCATCATGTCACGATCAGTTGTGGAGAAACGCACATCGGGATAATTCTTTCCCACCTGCTGACATCAGCTGGGAGGAACGGGGTCTTTTGATAGCAGTCTTCACACAGTCTGACAGGGACAAAATATTAGTCGGCCAGCTTGCCAGCACGGAGGTGTTGATGCTTTTATCTCCAGCAGAATAGACTGCTGTAATGCTCTGTAACCTACAATTACTTCTGAATTCAGCCGCAAAGGGAGGGAACACATTACACCAGATCTAAAATCACTGCATTGCCCCCCCCCCCGTGTGTTTCAGGGTTGATTTTAAGGTTCTTTTATTAGTTTATAAATGTCTTAATGGTCTTGGGCCTTGTTATTTATCTGACCTCGTTTTAAGGTACGAGCCCTCGCGGACCCTGAGATCCTCAGGTACTGGCCTTTAATCTGTTACTAGAGTAGGAGGGGGGGGGGGGGGGGGGGGGGGGTATGTGTACCGTGTGAGTGAGTGAGTGAGAGAGTGAGAGAGAGAGGATGACTGGGTGTTGATTCTTTTTTTTTCTCTTTTTTCCACTGCTGTAACTCTGGGTGTGTCATGGCTTTTAAGTTAATTTTGTTCTTTCTTGTTGTTGTTGTTGTTTAGATAATAAAAACAATCATTAAAAGAAATTTGTGTTACTTTTGAATGAAAAGGGCTTTATAAATAAATTTGATTTGATTGGAAAGAACTGCGATGCTGATGGAGAACGTAGGGCAAGCATCTTCCTCTCTTAGGAAGGACTAACAGGACTGTTTCCACTGTTTCCAAAAATCCTGCCACTAGTGCCACAAAAACCCCTTTAAAAAAAAAAAAGAGAGAGAGAGAATGTATTCTATATAGAAACACAAAATGAGGGTTAATAGAAGCATTGAACCACAGCTGAAGCACATATTACCTTTTTCTTATTATCTAGTAGCATAAAAAAAACGCCTGTTTGGGATATTTTCAGCTCAGCTGAAGGGTCAGGTGTTGCGTTTCCTCCATCAAAATACGAACCGTTGCGCATGAAAACAATAACAGACAGTATGTGAAGTTACAGAGGCGACAAAATAAAGCCGAGAGGAAGAACGGAACGGCCCTCATCTGAGGGCCTTAATTTGGCCGGTTTATTAAACAGCTGTTGAAATGCAAAGCTCCATGAAACTATAACGAGAGATGAAAACAGGAAAAAAAAAAAAAACCCAGGAGGGTGAGGATGGAAAGAAAAATAAAATGCCTACTTGAGTTGGTGTCAGACAGAAAGACAGGGAAGGCCAAGCAGATGAGTGCTTATGAATCAATGTCCTCGGGGCGCTCGGCTTACCTTTCCTTACCAGAATTAACCTCATAGTCGGCACCGATTCAACGTGCTTCTCATATCAATCTGCCCCGGAGCTCAGAGAAACACAGTCCTTCATTAACAAGCCAACATTAGCGAGTAAATGTTTGCAGACCGGTATGAAGTAGACATCCTCTTTAACCCTACACAGAACAGTCCTGCATTTTCAAATCTACTCATCTTTGAGACTACAAAACACTTCAGCGCTGTTCAACCACTGGATATTTAAATGTTCATTTTCTTCTTAAGCAACCTTCACTTTCAGTCCTTGGCACTTTTTTTTACAGAAATGTTTCAAATGATTCCCAGCGTTGCAGAGGTGTCAGTGAGTTTTGCAGTGAGGATAAAAGGATAACCTTACCATCTAAAAGAAAATGATCGTACGGGAGCCAGCATTGTTTTTGAGGTCTCCGGACATATCGTTGTCCCACCGCTACGTAACGACGTGTGAAGACGCTCATGTCATGTCGATTAGAGAGATCAGGTTGGATTACCACTCCTATTCATCCCTTAATTAACAAGCGGGCGATTCCACACATCTCTCCGCAGTGAATTTGTTTCTCCTCATCATTAGCAGGTTTCTGCACACTAAAACCCAGCTCTCTTAGTCCTGACTCCATTAGGATTTAATTTCCTTAACTGTGTTTGTGTCTCACCTCCCTTCCCTCATTTTTTTTTTTTTTTCTCATTTGATCCGGCGATCATCTGAGGAATGGGGCTTACAGAGTCTGTGGAGCTCGCGCCGCTCGCCTTTTAAGAGTGGATATGTGCTGGTGCCTCTGATGTCTTTAAAACAGAGCTTGCAGGGCATGGTCCTGCAGACTCCGTTAAATGGAGTGGACTGAGGACTGGACAGAGATAAAGGCGATTAATGTCTCTTCCAGGGTGCTGCTACCACTCCGGACCCTGTCTCGCGTCACATCCAACTTGTTTCCAGCTCTGCTGATGGAGGTTCCCACCCACCACAGGCTGTGAAAAGGCCATTTCTTCTTGTCTGGAAAACTACCTGCTGCCAGTGAGGCTTTTGGGTTTTGTACAGTTCAGGAAAAGATGGCTGACAGGTGGTCTGGAAATGGAAATAATAGTTCCACATTTATTTAATTCCTTTTAGCTTTACTCTAATTTATTAAAGCACCCTCCACAGTTTTTTTTGTTTGCCCAAATTCACCCTTTATGTGCAAGACTTTCTCTCTGTCATACAGTCATGGAAAAAATTATTAGACCACCCTTGTTTTCCTCAGTTTCTTGTTCATTTTAATGCCTGGTACAACTAAAGGTACATTTGTTTGAACAAACATAACGATAACCACAAAGATTGCTCATAAGAGTTTTATTTAAGAGCTGATATCTTACCATTTTCCATGGTTTTCTTGATTATAACCTAAATCACTTAAGTTTTTACATCAATAGCTATGGCGTTGTACTGCCAAAAACACTGCTTTTATGCATTCAGTGTTTTCTTTTCTGTCTGTTTTAGTCACATGATGACATTTAGTGGTACCAGGTATTAAAATGAACAAGAAAGTGAAGAAAAAATGGTGGTCTTATAATTTTTTCCATGACTGTACATACTATCTCACAGTGAATAAATGAAGGGCAACACTTCGACACATGGAGAAGCCGATGATTAAATAATAAAGGACAACCAGATTTGAACCTCTTGAAACTGAATGGATTTCTCCATTAATTTACCATAAAACATGATCTGATCTTCATATAAGTAGCAATAAAAAGAAACAAAGACATCATGACGAACACACAAACAATATGAATGTTTCACGTCTTTAAATTTACTCATTAAACATCCCAAAGTGTCCGCGGAAAAAAAAAAATTCAACCACAGAGTAGCTGCTGCAGTCAAAGCTAATTGGAGAAATTCACACTTTTTCTTGCCACTGCAGAATCCCCAATTCACTTAGCGTGTAGCTAGTCAGAGAAAACGAAGAGCATGGAAATTTCTCACAGAAAGAACCCGGGCAGGACTGGGAATCTGCTTGATGTGCAAAGACAGCGCTAAGACCTGCTGCCCTCACCTTTCAAAGTGTCACATGCTGATGAAACATGAACGCTGTTGCATCACCGCTCTGCTAGTAGTCGTCCTAAAGCTGATGTGCTCATACCTGGAACATCCGCCACCTTACATCTGTCGCTGCTGGACGAAATCTACAACGCGAGTTCCGCAAAAGCGTTGGAACGTCTTTTAAACTTGAATGAAATGAAAACTAAAAGGCTTTTAAGCCTCCCTGAAGTTAAGATGGACAGAGGCTCTCCAGACTGCGAAAGAGTGCGTGAAAAGATTGTGGAATCCTTTAAACGACAACGTTCCTCAACGTCAAATTGCAAAAGCTTTGCAAATCTCATATCATCATCTACAGATTCAGAGAAACTGGAGACATCTCTGTGCGTTTCAGGGACGAGGCCCAAGACTTTTATTGGCCTGTGGTCTTCAGGCCCTCAGACGTCACGAGATGGACACAGGAATACTTCCAGAAACTGCCGTTGGTAAACACAATCCACCGTTCCATCTGCAGATGTCAACTGAAGCTCTACCATCAAACATGACATATTTGAAGATGGTGCAGAAGAACCGTTGTATTCTGTGGACCAAGACTCATTTAAAATGGACTGCTTCAAAGTAGTAAAGTGTTCTATGGTCAGACGAGTCCAAATTTGACATCCTTGTTGTTATACACCAGGTGCAGAAGTCCACACAGACAGCTGCCATGTTCTGGAAGGAACTATGAATGCTGAAAGGTTTTTTTAGAGCAACATCCGCTCCCATCCAGCCGATGACTATTTCAGGGAAGGTCATGTGTGTTTCTGCAGGACGATGCTGAACCAGATGCTACAGCTGTTACAACAGCGTGGCTACATCAGAGAAGAGTCCAGGAGCTGAACTGGCCTGCCTGCAGTCAAGATCTTTCACCTGTACAGAACATTTGGAGCATCATTAAACGGAAAATACATCAAAGACGACCATGAACCCTTCATTAGCTGGAAACCTGAATCAGGCAAGAATGGGTCCAAATTCCAACTGCCAAAACTCCAGAAACCCGTAACCTCGATGGCCAGACGAAGTGGAGATGCTCCACCACGGTGAACATGTTCCTGTCCAACTATTTAGAGACCTGCAGCAGGAATCACACCTGAAATGAGCTCATTGAGTGGATAAAATTAAGAAAAAAAACTTACCTTGTTTAAACATTTGTTATATTATTCCATGTTCTGTTGCGAATACAATATTGGCTCATATGATTTGAAAGTCTTTTCGTTTTCAATTTTATTCAAATTCAAATGATGTCCCATATTGGGTTGTAAGTCAGGGTCAGCTGAGTCTGCTCCTGGCATGTTATAATTGTTAGCATTTAAAAAATCCTAGTTTAACATTTGGATCCAGACCAGGAAGCTCATGATCCTCTTATTCTAGAGAATCTATGGTTTGGACGGCCTTACTGAGAAATATCACACTTTAAAACTGCGTATAAATCGTGTGACAGAGCAAAGTGAACTAATAGAAAGCCCCGGAAGCAGAGCCCACTCTTGAATATCTAATTTACTTGGGTGCCACCATTTGCATACAAGTAAAGCCACTTCACAGTGTGGCTCATGTTCATGACACCACTCATCCCATGGGCATTAGCAAATCATCCTCTTTCCCTTTCGGCTGTTCACTTCAGGGCTCCAACCTCATCATCCTTTTACAGATACAGTGGATTCACTATCCTCCTCTGTACATGTCCAAACCATCGCAGTCTGGCCTCTTTGACTTTCTCCCTAAAAGATCTAACATCTCATTCCTGATCCTCTCCATCCTCATTGCTCCCAAAGAGATGTTCCTCCACCTGCTCCTAGCTCTTACTGCAGAACCTAATGTCACCTGTAACATCATAGTCCATGGAGATTCCTGTCTAAGCTCATCTGTCAGTCTGTCCATCAACATAGCAAACAAGAAGAGACTCAGAGCTGATCCTTGATGCAGTCCCACCTCCACCTTGAACTCCTCTGTCACACCTACAGCTCATCTCACCACTGTCAGGTTTCTGGGCTTGGATCCAGACACAGGGGACCAGGAGGTAGTGGTTTCCAGAAGAAAGTTATATTCTTCAAAAAGGTGAAGAAGAATTGATCTTCCTTACTGAAACGAAGCAGCGCAGCAACACAGGGTGGACCAGCAACGAGGGACAAAAAAAAAAAAGACAAGACAATAAATGCAAACAATCAGGACAGATGGAATCAAGGGAGTAAAACAAAGAAACAGACCTTCAAAGTAAAACAGAAGTAACCAAAAAAAGGGACACTGAACATAACAAACAAGGAGAACTTTGTTTTCGTTGTGTTTTCCTTTTGTGTTCTTTGAGATTTTTCTAAGATCATAATGCACCATTGTCTTGTAGTCGTACTGCACCACTCTGACATCCTTCCCTGCTCCTCCTCATCAATAGGAGGAGCAGGGAACCAGATGCTCCTCGCTCAGCATCCTGTCATCTGCTTTCTCAGGGTCGACAAAGACACAGCGCAACTCCCTCTGACATCATCCTCAAAGCAAATATTGCATCTGTTAAACTCTGGCGTAAAAAACAAATTGCTGTTCACGAATGCTCACAGTTATATCATTTATCACATATTTAATACACATTAGTACCATTGATTTGATACATATACAATACAAGCTGCTGTTATTTAACTCACATTTTTATGCATTTCTCCGATTGCATTTGTTCTGGTGAATTGTTTCATACTATATTTAATTTTGCTGCTCCTTATTTTCTTCTGCTCTTCATTGTGTGGCTTATCAACTTTATTTTAGTTCCTTGTTCTTAAAAATAGGCACCAACACACTTCATTCTCCAGGAATCTTCTCACCGTCTAAGATCTTGTTGAATGTCCGAGTCAAAAAGCTCTCCCGCTGCCACCTCTCCTAGACTCATCCATACCTCCACAGGTATATCATCAGCACCAACTGTCTTTCCATTCTTCATCCTCTTCAATACCCTCCTCACTTTCGTCTGATCTATCTTTGCCACCTCCTGGTCCACAACAGTCAACGGCCTCTTCTACTCTTCACTCTCCTTCATTTTATCTCATACATCAACTCTTTCCATCTTCCCATCACAGCTCTGGCACATTTCCATCTCTGTCCATCCTCTCCTGCTGTACGTCCTTCCCACTTCTATGTTTCTGCCTCACCAACCTGTATACGTCAGTCTCTCCTTCCTTACTGTCCAAGCTCGCTAACAAATCATTGTACAACCTTGGTTTGGAGTTTGTCAAACCTGCCCATCCCTTCCTCATCACCTCTGTTACCTTCCCCATGTCCGCTGAAGCCTGCATCAATCACCGCTCTTCTATCTTTAGATATACTTTGCATCACTCATCTGCCTCACTCCAGGATATCTCCTTCTCTTCTAATTCACAACCCTCCTCTAGGACACAATCAAAAACAGCACTAAACATCACACCTTTGGTTTCTAGCTTCAGAGTCATCACTCTGGCACTCTTTCACTTCCAGAACATTCCTAACCAACTCCTCCTTTAAGATAACTCCATTATTCTCCATTATAGGGAAGAGAGACTCTGTTTCGCTTTGGTTTGGTGTTTTCTTTTTAGTTTTCTTGAGTCCTGTCTTGTTTTCTGGTATTTCTGTCCTTTTCTGTTTCCATTCCATTACTTCCTGTTTTATTTTGACATTGTTTCCCTGCTTGTTCTTGTTCTGTTTTATAAGCTTGGGTTAACTCCCATGATTAGTTTCACCTATGACTCTGTCTTTATATTACTCTCCTACCTGGTTTCTCTCTCTGTAAAGCCTGCTTTTGCCTCAGTTCCTCAGTTATCCTTCCCATCTCTATGTTTCTGCCTAACAAACCGGTTTAAGTCAGTATCTCCTTCCTTACTGTCCAAGCTGAAGTTCTGTTTTTGGGCTCTGTTCTGATGTGATTGGACTTTTGGTTCCTAGGAGGATCTTTCTGCCCTGTCAGTGCTTTCTGTTTCAGACAATAAAGACTTATGGATTACATCTGCCTCCTAATTTCCTTCATTTGGGTCCTCACCTCAACCTAAAACTTAACAGATCCTAAGCTTCTAGTCACCTGGTCTCCTGAACACACAAAATATGCACCTTCCTCCTCTGCATCAAGTCAATCAACCCTCTAGCTTTTCCTGTCGTACTCCCAAGGTTCAAAGTCCTTACTTTGACTCAGGGGTCTTCAACCTTTTTTAGCCCAGGGACCCCTTGGATGAGAGAAAAACAGAGCAGGGACCCCTGCTTGTAATTCTCATTCTTTTTCCCCCTTTTTTTTTATGTGTCACATTTTAAGCCTGGCTTATAATAACTTTTAGATGTATTTTATTCTGCTTATTTCACCTTATTAACCAATTCCTGACTGGGTTCTTAGCCTATATGCGTTTATGGTTGATAAAACTTTCATGCATATCAGTATTATTATTATTATTATTAGTAGTAGTAGTAGTAGTAGTAGTTGTAGTTGGTATGATTTTTCTATTTTCTATTATTGTTATTTTCCAACAATGAAACATTTAACTTCAGGCAGTTATATATTTAGAACTGCCTGTATATACACACACACACACACATATATATATATATATATATATTTTTTTTTTTTTTTTTTTTTTTCAACTCCAAATTATTTTGGTTAAAATTGCCTTTATTTCTTTTTAACTTGGAGGACCCCCTGCAGTACCTCCACGGCCCCCCTAGGGTTCACGGACCCCTGGTTGAAGACCACTGCAGTATGGGGTTTATGGGTCTTGTGATCTGCATGTTTAATCTGGCATAATTCTGATGTCCTCCAGCATGGGACCGGGTCAAAGAAGACACTGGCTTGTGCGTCCTTTTAGACTGCACTGACATTTGACATCTGAACATGACCGGTCCAAAAGAAGCTATCATGGTCGTAGGCAGGTTTAGAATTTGTTTTTCCCATCACACTTCTGGCACCTATCACCTGCTTGAAGCAGAGAGGGACATGCACATGGCAGTTTGTTCAAGAAGAGCTACTCTACATCTGTGATGGACAGCCACACAAGCACATGAAACATCAGGTGCATGAGGTGGTTGCTGTTTTCTGGAGGGCCATCAGAGAACCACACCTGCATTGCATAATGGATTGGAGGCCATGGACTGTACCATCTCCTTCTAGAGTTTGGAGAGTGGCAGTTTTAGTTAAATTGTATAGTTTAAGGGTTTTCATTACTTTGGTAGTTTTTCTTATTTGCTTGATTGAGATTGCTTTTGTTTGAGTGATGAATTGATTTCTATTTTGTACCTTTTGTAGTTTAGTTTGTAAGTTTGTCTTCCCCCATGTGTCTGTGTTGGTGGACTGATCACTCACTATAAATGTTTCCCTTGTGTGTCATTTAGAAAGTCAGTTCAGTGATGATTGGTTTGGTTCTTTTTTCAGTTTGATGGGCCCAGTTTATGATTTGGAAAAAGATTTTGAAGTTTTTACCTATTTTTGTAAATAAATTGGATCCTTTGAGGCTTAAAACTCTGTGTCTCTCTACCCTGTCTGCTTGGTCCCTCGCAGCATCTCAGAATACACAGGCTTCAGTTAGCACGTTAAACATCTAAGTTAGGCTATCAGAAAATGTCTGAACAAGTGGCTTGTTCAGAACAGTTGCTGAGACAAAGTCTTTCCTCCTAAAAAGAATATGGGCACATGGATACTATGTAGGTTGGCAAAGTTACATGTTGGCAAACCACAAGACTTCTGAAACAATGTCCTCTGAATCTCCTCCTCTCCTCTGAAGATCATGAAGCAGAATCAAAGAGGGTTAGGGTTAGGACACCAAACGTTTGGTTAAAAATCTTCCTCATATGAAGAGGGGTTCACTTTTAAGATGAAAAGCACACTTTATTTGACACAACTCCTCTTTATATGTATAAGAGCAGAACGATTGTGGCAACGTCTTTAAACAAGCAGTTTACCATTTGATTCTCACATGATGTGGAAGCCTTCGGTTGGACTACTAATTTATCCCACAAACCCAGCAAATCATTCAGCATTCAGAAGGCCCTCAACCTCTGAAATGGACCATGTACACCAGAGGTGTCAGACTCATTTCCACTAAGGGCCACATCAGCATCATGGTTGCCCTGGAAGGGCCAGACTGACAGCATGAATGTAACAAAATGGAATGTAAACCCAAATAAATTAAACCACACCTTATTATATTGTAAATTACTGTTTCTGTATTCATTATGTATTCAAGTTTCAAATATTTAAATCATTATTATATTAAACTCTGGGTTTGTGGTTGTATCCCTGCTTTTGCACAGGTGAGTATCCATTACCTTGGTTTCAGAAGCTTCTTGGTTTTTCTTGAGAGCTAATTTAGCAAATTTAGCATGCACCGTGTTTGATGTCAAAATCTCGACGTAGATTGTATTCTTTAATGACTGACACTGCCTCATAACAAAAAAGACATGTTGGAGCTAGTATACTGTTATCGTTGTGGGTAAAGACAAAATGCATTATGGGAGATGAAGTTTATTGTCAATGTGCACCTTAAAGCAGTGTAAGCTTATTTTAAGTCTTAAAATATTGGTTTAAAATTGAAGCCAATAATGCACAAGCTCTGGAGGGCCACATAAAATGACGTGGCGGGAAAACCATCATTTGGCCCGCGGGCCTTGTGGTTTGACAAAACAATGTGTTAATCTTTCACACACCACAAAATATATGTCTAATATTTACTACAGTTTGCTCTCCTTCACTCTTAACCCCTACCTCTCTGTCTGCATTCATTGTCTCCAGTTACTGTCTGGAACCGGTGTAACGAGGAGAGGAGTTCAGGATGCATGAAGCACGTAATACCGAGTATCCCCATTGTGTCTGCGTCTGAGCTCCAAACTAATCCATTGTGCTCGCCAGTGATCTCACGTTCCCCGTGATGATCAATTGAAGAAATGGTTTAAACTTCCTCATCCTTCATTTGTCTTACTCCTACCCTGCATCCCCCGCATCTCCTTTTCTGCTCGTTTGGATTTGGTTTTAGTCTTATTTGGGGGCTTACTTGCTCTCTGAGAAGCTTAATCAGCTTCTCATATGTAAACGACTTTCCCATTATCATTAAAGATGTTAAAGAACTAAGGGCGTGAAAAAAATCGATTTGGCAATATATCGCGATTATTCGGCCGCCCAACATAATATCAAATTTTCATCTCCTAATATCGATTTTTTAGGAAAATTGTTTAATTTTCACATTTAAATTTTAAGCAATTTAAATGTGCAAAAACACTAATAATAAACAATAAATAGGTTGTTTTTAAGCTAATACTCCCCCCTACCTATAACAGTCGCAGATTCAATTCCCAGCCTGTGACCCTTTGCTACATGTCTTCTTCTCTCTCTGCCCCTCATTCCTGTCTGCTTTCTTTAAATAAAGCTAGAGCCACAAAATCTTTAAAAAAAAATCTATTGAAATACCTGCAGAAATCACTTCTGTAGGCATCACACGATCCAGACCGGTGGAGTAAAATGTTTGAATGGAAAACAGCTCAGGGGAAAGTAGACAAGAGCTACTTCAATCACTAAGATGGCACCATTCTTGAGCTTAAAAAAAAAAAAAAAGTATAAAACTGGTTATCATTGTTGAATTACCGCCATGCAAATATAAGTCAAATGAATTTCATGGGCATCAGTGAATGCTGTTGCAGTTTGCAGCAAGCATCCAAATCAATGTCCTTTATTCTAAATGAAAATATTTTTTTCTCTCTGGTCTAAAGTATGAAACAACGATTCTGTTTGGACTCATTTCAGATTGCCCACAGACTGAAGGAGGAGGACAGATATTTATATGAACGTCTAGCTCTGCTCAGTCTGGCCTCATTTGAATATCATTGCGCTCACTTCTATTTTCCATATTTATTTGCTGTCTTGCATTTTGCAAGGCAGCAAATAAAATAATATAAAATAAGCGAGGCACCTTGCCCCCCCCACCACCCCCCCACCCCACAGCACATAAATGCACACATAGCCATTCACCAATCAGCCACTTTATCACCATCTTTCTCTGTGGTGCATGGAGCATGGAGACGGGAGAATGACATCTCATTCCTGATTGGTTCAGACTGACAGCAGGACCATACTTCTCTACAGATGCCCCACAAACACAAACGTGGATAGACACACTCCCCCATGAACACATATACGCACACCGCCGACCCATGTCCTCCTTCAGACTTACGACTAGAGGACAGATGAAAATGAGGCGATGATGAATTTAATGGAGGAGTACTTTGTCCCATATTCCATCCTCATCACCGTTGACTAAACACAGGACAGGATGATAGATGTCCAACTGCTCCTCAGCCCCACACCCCCGACCACACAGTCCTGATGTCGTATCCCAATAAACCTACATTCAATCCACACATCACTGGTAGAGCTCCCACTTATTGACCGAGCCAGTGATTACTTTCTAATGGAGTCGGAGCCGATCTGAAAGTTAAATGTGAGGTGGAATCAATATGTGCAGGATAAGTGACTAGGGGAGTAAATTATATGCTTAAGCCTCCACGTTTATCCTTATGACACTAATAGAGGGAATTAGGAACAAAGACGAGATTTGATATATAAATATGATTCTGGTGAGAGGCCTTAGCGGCACGCAGGTTTTATTTTCCCCAGTGGAATCTGGGAATATGAGAACTCATCTTTGTGCTATGGCAGCGTAATCTGAGGGAAATTCTTCATCTGCTTAAACATGTAATCAAATCCTGTTTTGTGGGAGAGCTCCTGTGGCAATTTGCGATTTGCATGAAGTATAGAGACAGAGAAAGGTCAACATAGGTTTATTCAAAGACTCAGCCTTTCAAAACAATCCATGCCTGCTCACTAACCTTCTGAAATACAGAGAAATGCAGGCAATATTAGTTATTTTTTTACTGTGGGCAGCTAAGGTTGGGGAATAAAACTGATTCTGGGATGCTCCAAGATGTGAACATGGATGATTCTCAGTCGATAAACAAGTGTCAAAAGTCAACATCCTTAAACAACATCCTCTACGATGAAGTAGAGGAGAGGGAATATCACGTTGTGGCTTCCTTTTGCTACCTCAGGCCCTGGCCCACTTGCCATCATGGAGGTGAAAATGAATTCCCAAGTTTAGCAAGAGACGGGAATAAATCCACTTCACTGAGCAGACAAGTAAATCAGCCACAGGATTGCTTCAGAAAAAGAGGAGAGTGGTCCAGTCAGAGCCAAGATCCCAAGCCCACAGAGATGCTGTGAAATGACCTCAAGAGATCTGCTCACAGCAGACATCTTTGAAATGGGTCTGACCTGACACAGTTCAGTGAACAGTGATGGGCATCATGCGTTTTCTCGCCTTTGTTTGGCATTATAATGAGCGGTAATGCTAAAGATAACTGCTAGTTTTTAGCTTCCAACAAAAAAAAAAAAAAACAATGACCCAAAACATGCATCTAAGTTCATTCATAACCGAGGGAAGGACACTAAAAATATAGGTTACGGTGTGACCTACTGAAATCCCAGGTCTCTATCTATCGAGTATGTGTGGAGGGAGCTCAAGATTAATGGCGATACTCTGAAACCATGAAATTTGCTTGAGCAGGAAAGATTTCCCATGGAGGAATGGGCTGCAGTCCTTCAGGAGACATGTGGTGACTTGGTTAGGAACTATCATCAGGGATTTTTGTCGGTTGTAAGTCACAGAGGATACACGTTTGATTATTAATGGTAACCAGTGTTGTACCTGATCGTCTGCAATGAACGAAAGTTCACAAACTAGTTCTTATTTTGTGCGAACGTAAACTGATTTTAAATTAAATATATCATCTAGCTTCATAGAGTTTGCTTCCATCTTTTTTATGTGTGTTGGTTCAATAAATAAGGATACAGTGTAATATGTCAGTTTTGTTGTTCCCTTTTTAACTTAGATTTACTTCATTTTGTGACCTGATAGGTACCAGATGATAAAAACAATAGTATATAAAGGTTTAGTATTAAAGAATGAAATCAAACTAGAAAAAAAATCCAAAAAACATTAGCTTTCTGAACTTGAAATTTAAATGTAAAAATGTATTTGAATACAGCTAAAGAGTAACATGGAAGTGTAAGATGAAATTGTGATTAATTCTCTAATTTCACAAGTTTTTTTTTTCCTTATTTTATATATAATTAAGGAAATTGTGCATGGTTGTTCTCTACATGTGGTCCTGTGATGGACTGGCAACCTGTCCAGGGTGGACCTGTCCAGCAGATCCCTGTGACCCCGTACAGGATTAAACAGGTATTAATAATGGATGGATGGATGGATGGATGGTTGGATGGATGGATGGATGGATGGATGGATGGATGGATGGATGGATGGATGATGGATGGATGGATGGATGGATGGATGGATGGATGGATGGATGGATGGATGCATGGATGGATGGATGGACTGATGGATGGATGGATGAATGGACAGATGGATGGTTGGATGACAGATGGATGGATGGATGATGGATGGATGGATGGATGGACGATGGATGGATGGATGGATGGATGGATGGATGGATGGATGGACGGATGGATGGACGGATGGATGGTTGGATGGACGGATGGATGGATGGATGGATGGACAGATGGATGGATGATGGATGGACAGATGGATGGACGGATGGATGGATGGATGGATGGATGGATGGACAGATGGATGATGGATGGACGGATGGATGATGGATGGATGGATGGATGGACAGATGGATGGATGGATGGATGGACAGAGGATGGATTGTTGGATGACAGATGGATGGATGGATGGATGGATGGATGGATGGATGGATGGATGGATGGATGGACAGATGGATGGATGGATGGATGGATGGATGGATGGATGGATGGATGGATGGATGGATGGATGGATGGATGGATGGACAGATGGATGGATGGATGGACAGATGGATGGTTGGATGGATGATGATGGATGGTTGGATGGACGGATGGATGGATGGATTGTTGGATTTACAGACGGATGGATGGATGGATGGATGGATGGATGGATGGATATGGTAATAACTTAACCCCAAATTTAACCCAGCTCATTTCGGACTGTCTCTTCTGCTGCAGGTGAAATCCTGTTTCTAATAGTTTAACTAACTTGAAATGTCTCACAGGCCAACGCAGCTCAGTCCTGGTGCCGTAGCACTTTTCATGTGACTTTTAGACTAATGACCTCCGGGAAGTGCAGCACAGAAACACCAAAGTAATTAACAGTTGGCACCACGGACATCAGAGTGTAAAAAAAAAAAAAAATCTAAATTCTGGTCCACGGCCTGTCAGACTTTTGCAGATCAGATGTTTGGAGATTTTGACAAATGAAGTCCATTACGTTAGTGAATCTTGCTGAATCATGATGGATGGGATGTTTGTTGCCAACAGAGGAAGTCTTCAATGTGTGACCCCAGCCCTCGCCAGCCGACAAATGAAACTGCTGATACTGTACATCTGCTGGCCTACCATGTACTGAACACATAAGAGTTTATCTTTTATCATCCTAAGTACAGTTAGGACGATAATGAAAAGAGAGAGAACATCAGAACATCAGAAGAGCCCACATTTTAGTCAAACCTCCCAGGTGAGTGACAATGTGTTTAAAGCAACATTTTTGAACCACCTGGTTGCGAAGAAATATACAGGGGCCCGATACGCTACGTGATTTTGGGTTGACGTAGGCGAAAGATCACCATCATAAGAGAATCATGGAGATATCTTTCATCAAAATCGGTTGGCCTACGTTCTTCAATGTGAGCGGTTTCACGACGGACGTCACGCTGGTCTTGTGACCATTAGGCACCACAATCTGGAGGAGGTCGGGAGGTCTTGTGGTTAAGCAAATCCAAATCCTACAGTGTGAGATGTTACAATCTTAGTTCACTATTCCGTGTAGGCTACATCTATCAAGGCAGTTGTCCCAAAGAAACCAAAGAGGACCAGGTCGGTGGAAGAGGAAGAGAAAGAACAGGACTGGTTTTTTACTCTTTGGTAGGATGCAGAGTGACGGAGAAAGAAGGAGGCCAGTCTTGTACTGATTTTTACTTGAGAAGAAATGGGATGCAGACTGTTGAGAGAAGAGACTTCCCTTTGGCGAAAGCTACGAGAAGAAACAAGATGTGAGGCTGATGTTGCTGGTTTATTATCAGCTGCTAGCTTGCTGTGTGTTGTCACTGTGGTTTCTTGTTTTGATGTGGCAGGAATCTGTCAACTCTATCATTCTACTTTCGCACTGCAAATGTGCTCCATTGCACTCAGACTATGTCTGGACTCTTGTATGGACAGTATAGTCAAGTGTGATGTGTTCCACTGAAATTCATGTTTTATCAGTCAGTTCCTTTCAAGCTTTGTAGGCTAAATTGTATAAAACAAGTGTACTTCTACTTGTTAGGTTGTGTTTGCTTACTCAGTCCAGTTTTCATTTTTTTTAGGTAGCTGTTACGAGATACATGCGGTGCTCTGTACTTTTATTTTAGATGATGCATGTTTACCGTATTTTCCGGACTATAAGTCACGCTTTTTTTTCGTAGTCTTGCTGATCTTGCGACTTATATTTCGAAGCAGCTTATATATCAAAAATATCCTCCATGTAATCCATGACAACAACAGGACATCGTCTACACTCACGACAACTGAACTCTGGTAATTAAAAAATGACATGAGTAAACCATAAAGACAGAAAGAACACAAATATACCACCAAAGAGAAAAATCTCTACTGCAGAATTTAAACTGAAGATGTTGTGGAAAAAATAAGATCCGATCTCGATGAGAAAATCAGAATAGAATTTATTACAGAGAAAAGAGACAAACATACAAAAATCTTATGTGCACACAAGGAGAGGCTGTCGGCCAGTGCTCCGCAGAATACTGGCTGAGGACTCTGTCGTTACAACACAAAAGGATGTTGATTCTGCTTACAGGTTTACATACAGAGTAGATCACAGCAGGTAGTGGTGAGGCAATTGTCTTAAAACAGACTGATTGAATTTATGGATGTCATACAGAGGCAATTGTCTTAAAACAGACTGATTGAGTTTAGCAACTTTAAACAGTTCCTTGATCAAGAGGTTAGTTACTTGATGTTAATTGAATTTTAGGAATGTTTATTCAAAGTCACAGCTAACCCCCTGCTGGTGTGGCCATGATCAATGAATCACAGCTGTCTTGTCTTGCCTTTTGTCAGACATTTGGTCTTGCTGACTATGATGTGTATTGGTCTTGTTAAGAAAGACAAATCACTTTTAAAGATATTGTTTAAGACAAATAACAAAATTACAATATGAAATAAACCAAATAAAAATTTCCTCCACAAAGATGATAAAATCTGCAGCAGAAAAAATTAATGGAGCAGAAGAAAGTGATTTGGAGTGATGAGAATCTAGTCAGAGACTGAAGAAAAGCAGAGGAACATCTGACAGCTATGAAAAAAATCAAAGAAGGAGAACCACGGACTGAAAGATGGACAGAGATGGAGGAACGAGTCCACAGGTGGAGGAATGAGTCCACAGGTGGAGGAAGGAGTCCACAGATGGAGGAACGAGTCCACAGGTGGAGGAATGAGTCCACAGGTGGAGGAAGGAGTCCACAGATGGAGGAACGAGTCCACAGGTGGAGGAACGGAGAGTCCACAGATGGAGGAACGAGTCCACAGATGGAGGAACGGTCCAGAGATGGAAGGAACGAGTCCACAGATGGAGGGAGGAGTCCACAGATGGTCCACAGATGGAGGAACGAGTACAGATGGAACGAGTCCACAGAGGGGAGGAACGAGTCCACAGATGGAGGAACGAGTCCAAGGACGGAGGAATGAGTCCACAGATGGAGGAACGGGTCCAGAGATTAAGGAACGAGTCCACAGATGGAGGGACGAGTCCACAGATGGAGGAACGAGTCCACAGATGGAGGAACGAGTCCAAGGATGGAGGAACGAGTCCACAGATGGAGGGACGAGTCCACAGATGGGTCCCTTGAACAGCTGCTGCAGGAAGGGGCAATTATCACCTGCTCTTATTGCCCTAATGTGACTTGTATATATTTTTTTCTCTTCACGATGTATTTTTAGACAGATGCGACTTATAGTCTGAAAAATATTGTATTTGTAAAGATAATGCACAAGGGCTACGTAATAGTTAAATGCACTTTGGCACTGGAAACTGAGATTTTATTAACATGTTTTTTTTTAAATGTTGACAATATTTTTCCATCAGTGGTCTCTATTGGTTCTGCACGCGTTGCTTTCTTCACTGCTGATACTAGGCTTCAACTGGTTAATTAATCCACATGTTTTTTTTTTTTTTTTTTTTTTATTTAACGTTTTATTTAACCAGGTTAGTCCCATTGAGAGCAGTGATCTCTTTAACAAGGGAAACCTGTCCAAGAGTGCAGCGTGTACTCCTCTCTGTGGGAAGGACTTGTATTCATGATAGTGTTGGACCACACCTGAGCTGTAAAAGGGTCACAAAGAGAGAAGAAAGTGCTGCCGTCAGGATTCTTGGGTAAGGGCACCAATGTCCTGAGCCAAAGAGTTAGTTGTGTGGGAAAGCATTACACACCTGCCTTGACTCCTGCTAAGCCCCATCAAGCCAAATTTTTGATGGACCACTTTCTCATCACATCCAGCCATGTCCTCTCCAGAACAACCCTGACCAGCCGGTGAAGGAAATGGTGCACTTTTCACGGCAAGGTCGGGCCTTTAACACAAATGTGCAAGATTTCTGTAAAAACAGAGCCTTCTGCTCATGACATGCTGGCTGTGCTTCACCAAATACACATTCAAAAAACACGCTTTTGCGATGTGCATTTTAATAAGAGGCTCTCTTTGTTTACAAGATATTTTTCCATGCTTGTACGATGAAAATGAGAGATCCTGTTTTATTCTACCCTGTCATATGAGCAGGGTTTTCCTAAATGCAACACCTGAAAAAACGGGTTACCCAAGTCACCGAGTGGCTGCTGGAGAGGTGATTAACTTTGGGAGAACAGCGTCCCCTGTGGGTTTGTAGTGTGTGTGCAGTAATTTCTTGAGGCTGCAACGGAGTTTAAGTAGGTCAGAGAAAACGATGAGCCGACTGGATAATGTTACCAACTTCTATGTCAGTTATTGTACTGTTCTGCATTATCGTATTTTCTAGCATTTTTTTTAATCGCTGTATGACGTGGTCTCTTCCGAGGTCATTACTGTTGTGGAAATTCTTAATTCTTTCAGCACAGTGATTTTCTTATATTGTACATTTCCTTGTTATACTTCTTCGTTAGACTACAGTGTTGTGTAATGGGAAGGATTTTGAATTCATGGTTGTGTGTGGAGATATGATCTACTCAAAGTCAATGACTCAATGTAATTGTAATGCATAAGAGGGTGGCCATGTGGCACGATTCCCCACATGGCCATGGGGGGCTACATGTGATCAGAGTAGCGATCAGCAGTGCAGCTCATGTTATATTAGGGTTAGCAGTTTTTAATATGAAAGCCAGTGATTTCATTTTATAGTATTGGATGTCTTTTCAGAACCACACACATGCATACACACAGATTGTGACGCCTAAGTTCAATTAATATAAAGCTGCTGTGAATTGAGCTTCCCTGTGCATGGCTAATTTGACAAGACAGTAAAGATCACAGTGCCCCACATACTGGTCAAGCCCCTTCTTCCCACGGAGGAGGAAAATATAAAAAATCCTGGTGTCACGCATGGGTGTGGGGGATTGTGTAGGATGGGTGTGAATATGTTGTTGCATCTGCTCGGGGATATTTCTTTAGTGGTCTGCTGTGGTACTAGGTGTTAGGAGTCTACGCTAGGAGGTTTCTAATTAACATGCTACTGTGGATCCCTCATGCTTGCTGGGCATGCATGAACATCTGGGCTGTTATCAAAACACTTGGAATGGACGTAATGCAGCTGAAGGAACTGTCAGGTAACAGTGCCTTGTGAAAGTATTCGGCCCCCTTGAACTTTTAGACCTTTTGCCACATTTCAAGCTTCAAACATAAAGATATAACATTTAAATGTTTTTGTCAAAAATCAACAACAAGTGGGACAATATTATTCACCCCCCTTGAGCTAATACTCTGCAGCGCCACCTTCTGCCAGTTCCAGTCTCTTGGGGTTTGTCTCTATCAGTTTAACTCATCCAGAGACTAAATTCTGGTCTGTTCTTACTGTAAAACAGCTGGAGCTCAGTGAGGTTGGATGGAGAGCGTTTGTCTTCAGCTCTTTCCACAGATTCTGGACTGGATTCAGGTCTGGACTTTGACTTGGCCGTTCTAACACCTGGATACGTTTATTTGTGAACCGTTCCATTTTAGATTTGTCTTCATGTTTTGGATCATTGTCCTGTTGGAAGATAAATCTCTGTCCCAGTCTCAGGTCTTCTGCAGACTCCAACAGGTTTTCTCCCAGAATGCTCCTGTATTTGGCTCCATCCATCTTCCCATCAATTTTATCCATCTTCCCTGTCCCTGCTGAAGAAAAGCAGGCCCAGACCATGATGCTGCCACCACCATGTTTGACAGTGGGGATGGTGTGTTCAGGGTGATGAGCTGTGTTGCTTTTACTCCAAACATATTGTTTTGCATTGTGGGTAAAAAGTTTGATTTTGGTTTCCTCTGACCAGAGCTCCTTCTTCCACATGTTTGGTGAGTCTCCCAGGTGGCTTGTGGAAAACTTTAAATGAGACTTTTTATGGATATCTTTGAGAAATGTCTTTCTTCTTGCCACTCTTCCATAAAGGTCAGATTTGTTCAGTGTAGGACTGATTGTTGTCCTCTGGACAGACTCTCCCACCTCAGCTGTCGATCAGTTTATCCAGAGTGATCATGGGCCTCTTGGCTGCATCTCTGATCAGTCTTCTCCTTTTTCCAGATGAAAGTTTTGAGTCTTGGTAGATCTGCAGTGGTCTGATACTCCTTCCATTTCAGTATGATTGCTTGCTCAGAGCTCCTTGAGATGTTTAAAGCTTGGGAAATCTTTTTGTATCCACATCCGGCTTTAAACTTCTCCACAACAGTATCTGGGACCTGCCTGGTGTGTTCCTTGGTCTTCATGATGCTCTCTGAGCTTTAACCAGAACCCTGAGACGATCACAGAGCAGGTGCATTTATACGGAGACTTGATTCCACACAGGTGGATTCTATTGATCATCATCAGTCATTCAGGACAACATTGGATCCTTCAGAGATCCTCACTAAAAACACTTCAGTTTTTTACAAGTTGAAAAAGTTTAAAATATCCAATAAATTTCATTTCACTTCACGATTGTGTCCCACTTGTTGCTGATTCTTGACAAAAAATTAAAATTTTATATCTTTATGTTTGAAGCCTGAAATGTGGCAAAAGGTTGAAAAGTTCAAGGGGGCTGAATACTTTTATAAGGCACTGTAACTGTGTTTTAAACATTTGATAAAAGAAAAAGCTGCTCGTTAAGCAAAAGAAGAAAAAAGGCCCCAATGTAAATGCAGCCCAGCTGATTGGTGTCATTGTTGTCTTATTATTAGGCTTCATGGGATTAAAGAGAGTAAGTTGCGGCCAGGTGCTGTGAATCATTCACCTGTAATGAACTGACCATCAGCACATTTACAGACCTCCATAAAAGCAGACATTCAGGCAGCATGCTGGTCTGGATCACTCAGCTGTGTGTTAACACGATGCCAAAGAGCAAAGACATGATCTCGGAGAAGAAACTGTTGACGCACAACAATCTGGAAAGGGTCATAAAACCATTTTCTCAAGTGGTTGGAGTTCAGCGTCCTGCAGTGAGAACAAATACTTGCACTCAAGACAGTTGCCAATATTACCAGGAGTGGACGACCCAGAAAATGTGTGCGTGCATTCAGACCATCAGGCCGTGCAATGCTCAAAAAAAAAAAAAAAAAGAAAAACACTCATGCCTTGAGCACTGATATCGTTTTCCAGATAACAGATTCGTTTCAGTATGTTTTGAGCTAATTTGGTCACTCATGGTACTGTTTACAGATTCTGAAAAAGAAAAAAAAAATCAATCTTAATAATATTCCTTAACATAGAAAGACTTTATCTAATCATCAACAGTAAATAATACCTTCAAATGATTCTGTGAATCTAGATAAATCGCTTTGCACGTGGAACAAGGCCCAAAATCAATATTGAATGCTAGAGATCTTCATTCTGCTTTGCAATAAAAACAGATATAATTATGCAAAGCAAATCACTTAATAGGCTCAGAAACACTTCCAGAAACCACTGTCTCAGAATACAGTTCACCATCTCTTCCACAAATGCAGGTTAGAGCTCTGCCGACCAAAGAAAGAAGCCACATGTGAATATTTGCTTGCAACGTTACATCTTCTCAAGGCCAAAGCTCAGCTGAAAGAAACTCCAAAGCAATTATTGTTGGACACCATGAACGCCGTATCCTCCAGACGTAAGAGGAGAGGAACCATCTGTTTTGTTATTGGTGCTCAGTTCAAAGGCCTGCATCTCTGATTGTATGGGGATGCATTAGTGGCTATGGCAATGAGGAGCATGCAGACGTAATGGAAAGATGAATTGTGAAACGAATATAGAGGTTTTAGAGAAGCACAAGCTCCCAGCTAGATGTCTTTGTCAGGGAGAGCACTGCATCTTCCAGCAGGACGATGTTAAAACACACTGCATCCATTACAAAAGCGTGACGTCAAGGCCTGCCTGCAGTCCAGAACTGTCACCCGCGGAAAACATTTTGAGCATCTTGAAACAAAAGCACAGCGAAGAAGCACCTTGGACTCTTGAGCAGCTCACGTCCTACATCAGACAAGAATGGGACAACTTTTCTCTCCCAAAACTCTAAACACTTCTCTCCTGAGCTCTCAGACACATATTGACTCTTGTCAAATGTTAATTGTGGTAAATACTGTCCTGTCCCAACTTTTGAAAAGGTGTTGACTGCTATAAAGTCAAATTTACCCAGTTTTTTTTTTTTTTGAAGATGGTACATTTCCAAACCTTGAACAATTGATACATTTTCTATTTCCGATTCTGAATAAATTTGGTTTATGAGAGTGTTAATTCACTGCAGTCGTTTACAGGGCAATAGGAATGTAAAGATATGGAAAATTTAATGTCTCGATTATTGTGACCAAATTATCATGGTTTACGATATTATCGCGATATAAGAATATCGCGATATAATCGTAAACCATGATTAATGGTTAACTTTCAATGAGTAAACCAATTGCTGTATAAATGTCTTGAAAACACATACATTTAAATAGTTTCACAAAATCTGATTTTCTTGTCATACTAAAACATCAGAAGCCAAAATCTTATCAAAATGAAACTTTCACATTAAAAGGGCAAACAACTGGCACAAGAAGAGGTTTTATTTTAAATAAACAAAATAAATAACAGGAACAAACATTATTTGTCTCGTGCAAATTATAAATAAACACTTTAACAACCATAGTAGGTCAAAATATGCAAACAATTATCAGGAACAAAAATTATAGTGCAAGTTGAAATGAGGAAAACCTTTGGACTTTAAGCTGAACCTTAAATACGTATAAATGTGCAAATAAAGAAACAGTTGTATAGGAGCCAAATATGTTGTTCTGAATTGTAGTTCACTCTGTGTCTGTGGGTGTCACTGTGTTGTTACCTGAGGGTCAGGTATAAAGGTAGCTGCCTGTTATTGGTTAGGTGTTTGACCCGGAAGGGCAAAAGGTTTTTGACCGCTTTGGCGCTAACTGCTGGCGTTATGGTTGTCGGATCAGTTAATGGAATAAATTAATATTTTAACTGCATCAGAAGAACATCGTTCTAGTCATTTTTCGAGTGACACGCAAAGGTAACATTTACAAAATGCTAGTTAGCGAAGCACGTCGACCAGGTTACTTTTGGTCAAACATCTCAGTCGCTTGAGGCATTAGCCTTAGCTCCTTCAAGTTGCTTGTACAAATTACAATAAAATGTAAACCAGTGCTCTGCAGACAGGATGATTGTCCTCCACCAGTTGTCCCTCTGCATTCTTAAAAAAAAAAAAAAAATATATATATATATATATATATATATATATATATATATATATATATATATATATATATATATATATATATAGGCTATCGGATTTCGTCATTTTAGTGGGTTGGTAAATGTCCTACGTGCTATCACTACTTTTCTGCCATGCCACTTTTCTGTCATATACACGTGAGACACAGTCGCGAGTCGCTCGCAGACTTGATTGAGGCTGATATTACACATCCCTGTAATCGACTGCGATAATGAGATGAAGTCAAATATAAACGGTAATCGTTATCGCGTAAAATTTTACCACGCTTTACCGTAATACCGATAACCGTTCCATCCCTACACAGCATCTTCCTTGGAAAGGGAATTATAAATATAGAGCATATATATTTTAAATGTAGAGACGGAACATTCAATGGCAGTAATCAAAGCAAAAAATGGATCAGTAAAATAATAATGTGTCAAATGTAGTGGACACATAGCTCATTATGTTGCCCAGTTTTCAATGTAATGCAGCAACATGAAAGATCACAATAAACTAATTAGGCAGTTTATTTTGGCAGTAGCTTTGGGGAAGGTTTCCTTCTGCATTTCTGCTTCAGGCCTCTGACCAGAGCGCTGATTGATTGGAGCGGCTGGCTGTCTGGGACTTTGGGAATATGAAACGAGAGGGCGACTGAAGCAGGAACAACCCCACAATTAGCTAATTGAATTTGAAAAACTAAACTAAAGACTTAATAAAAACTAAAACTAATGGAAAATCCAAAACTATTATAACCCTGGTGGGCACAGGGTCATGTCACAGGTAGAGCACCTGCAGTGGCATCTGGGAACATTTGTTAAAGGGCATTAAGGCCTTCAGAATCAAATTTATTAGAATCAGAATCAGAATCAAATTTATTATCGTCACTGAGCCAGCGTCCCAACATTTGCAGTTCTTGGTCCATTGAGTGAAAGTGTGGGAAATTCCACCAAGTATGCATTACATGACCATATCAGTGGTTTCAGTGTGGTGGGAGGGACTAAAAATAAGTTGTTGGGAAAAAAAAAGGGGGGGCTACTGTCAAAATTGCAAGCTTGACCAAGGTTATCAAAAAGAATTATAGCAGAAACTCAACTCTCATTCAGTCTCGGTTATTGATTCTGGTTTATTTCCTGACAGTTTATTTCACTGATGTAATGGTGGAGATGGCTGTGATGGATAAGAGCAGAGCAACAAGATCCGATCACGACGGGAGCACAGAGAGGGGAGAAGGAAGGTTAAAATGAGATTAGACTATGGAGAGAGTTTAGGAACTAAGAGCCATAAAAAAAATGTCATTTTAATCTCCAAGGATGACAGAGTGATGCAGTTGATTGAAATATAACACAATGGAAAAACATTTTGCAGTACTTTTCCAACTAATAATTAAAATCTTCCAAAAACATTATCTTTCCAATTTTCCTCAGGGCCCAACAGGAACATTCCAGCCCCAGCCAGCCCCTCCACCAGCAACAGGTCCGGTCAAGGCAATGAGAAAAAAGGAGCAGCACAGAATCCAGGAAGGCACCAGCGAGAGAATAAGTGGCGCCGTGGGCACGGCACAATAGTGGGGAGAGGGTGACCCCCAAGTCGCCACTTCACAGAGGGCAAGGCGCACAACCCCCAGCCCCAAAAGGACACAGAGCAGAAAGGACACAGCAAACGCAAAGGGAGCAGGCCAGCACCATGCAGGCCCCCAGCCGTGGGGGTCACCACATCTCACGGGGATCCACTTGGCAAACACATTGTATGGGGCCAGATGTCAAGCACCAGTGGGCTGGAGCAACCCCCACCACAGAAAACCACACCCCGTGACAAGGGTATGGGGGTTCAGGGTTTACAACCATACAAAGAATATCAATGATATGAATTACAGCACAAATACATGTTTTGTATGTTTGTGTATTGGTATCAGTGTGGATGATTGGCGCAGGCGAGAAGTGATGACGAAAGAACAGTAAAAATCAAGATAGTCACACTTAAGTGGTAAAAAAATATTATTATGACTCAAGTCAGAGGTATTAGGTATTGATAAGGTGCCTGACTGGAGCTGTGGCTGCAAGGTCATCTGTTCCTGCCATGTCAGCAATCCTCAAACCATCTGATGGAAGAGAGGCTGTCAAGCCTGACGAGGGAGTCCTATCAAGCTTGGTTAGCTTGTGGGAAATAACTGACAGGTACAGACAGACCAAATGAGCTGCAGCCTTGGCAGTTTCTACGGCAAAAACTTGGGTGTGGGAGGAGTTTGGTGAGGCCATGGGCAGCAACTTTCAGTTGGCTCCAAGAAAATGTGGCTCAGGTGAGGAAAACCAGTGCTTCACCAACACTGTGTATAATGTGGGTGGGATGCTATTGACCTCAACTGGGGAGTTTGTCAGGTTGTCAGACAGTGGAAGGAATACGTGGAGAATCTTCTCATTCCCACCAACACGTCTTCCATAGAGGAAACTGAGTCTGAGAACCCCGAGGATGGACGAGATCCACCCTTAGTTCCTCAAGGCTCGGGGTGTTGTTGGACTGTCTTGGTTGACATACCTCAGCAACATCGATATACGTAGAGGGGACAGTCCCACTGGATTGGCAGACTGGAATGTTCCTTCCCCTTTTTAAGACGGGGACTGAAGGGTGTGTTCCAGTTACAGGGTAGTCACACTCTTTACCTTAACTTATCCTCCTGGTAGGGTCTATGCAAAAGAGAGTCAGAGCAACCATCGAACATCCAGGAGGACCAATGTGGGTTTTCGTTCTGGTCATGGAAGACTGGACCAACTCTATAGCCTCTCAAGGATCCTGGCGGGAGTATTGGAATTGTTTCCAACTAATCCACATGTGCTTTGTGGAGTTGGAGAAAAGGCATTTCACTGTCCCTCAGGGTGCCCTGTGTGGGATGCTCCAGGGGTATGGGGTACTGGATCCACTGTTACGGACTGTCCGGTCCTTATACAAACGGAGCAAGAGTTTGGTCCACATTGCCAGTTTTAAGTCGGATTCATTTCAATCCGACTCTGCCAAGACTGCCCTTTTTCACTGATTATGTTTATAAGTTTGGGGAGAATTTCTAGACGCAGCCAAGGAGCGGAGGAGCTCCAGTTTGGTGGTGTCTGGATTTCACCTCTGCTTTTTTCAGATGATGTAATCTTTCATCGGGTGGGGACCTTTAGCTCTCACTGGACTGGCTTGTAACTGAGTGTGAAGCAGCAAGGATGAAAATCAGCACCTCCAAATCTGAGACCATGGTTCTCAGTTGGAAAAGGGTGGAATCCCCACTCCGGGTTGGGAGTGAAGTACAGCTTCGAGTGAAGGAAGTTTAAGTATATCAGGGTCTTGTTCATGTTAAATCAGTTTCAGTTTCAACTTTATTTCGACTTCTCTATTTTCTCTAACTTTTAACATTTATCTGAGTTCCCATGGTGATGCTAAGATCTAAGTATGAATCTTTTCTCCCTAAGGAGGAACACGAGGTTACTTGCTCATTTACTTGCTGCTTGCTTTTATGTAGCCTTGGTCCCTGTACAATAAATAATAAACCTTTCAGAAAAGAAAACTGCTTGATTATGATTTATTCACGGAGATATTTTGTTAAAATAGTATTTTTCCTCCACATTCACAAGAGAGGAAAGAATGGAGCATGGTACAGTCTCTGCAGTGGTGCAAACTTCAGTCGGTTGTGGTGAGTTGAGCCAAAAGGCAAGGCTCTCTGGTTACCTGTCGACCTTTGTTCCTTCCCTCACCTATGGTCATGAACTATGGGTACTGACTGAAAGAAGAAGATAGCGGAAATGTGTTTCCAGGGTGGCTGGCTTCACCCTTAGAAGTACGGTGAGAAGGTCAGTCATTTGGTTAGGTGACTCAGAGCAGACTCGTTGCTCCTCCTCATCGAGAGGAGTCAGTTGAGGTGGTTCAGGCATCTTGTGAGGATGCCTCCCAGGTAGGCAGGACACACTGGCAAATGCCATCAATGTGCTTCCACCTGGTCATGAGGAGGAAGGAAGAGGAGGAAGCTGTACAGCAGAGTTCCAACCGAGCTGCGCACGAGAACTGCTCTGATCTGGATGAAAGGATGCTCCATAGCAGTTTGCAGGTAGCGCAACCTGCTCTTAAAGGCAATGGCTGCTGACGCACTGATTGGTTTAACAGGTGGAACGTCCTAACCACTCCTATGCATAATGTAGCAGGTAGCACAGGTGGGATAGCGGGTTTTGCAAGGGTGGAAGATTGCGTTCTTTGCGGGGGAATGGCCCTCCCGCTACTTGCTATCCCTTAATAGCGGCTTTAGGAGATCTGGCAGATTGGGCCCGATATCTCTCAGCTGGCCTGGGAATGTCTCGGTGCTCCCAGAAGAGCTGGAGGAGGTTGCTGAGGGAGGGAAGGTCTTTACCTCCCTGCTTAAGCTGCTGCCCCCATGACCTGAATCCAGATAAGCAGAAGTTTATTGATAGATGGATGGATGGATGGATACTTGAGTACACAGCGTCTGAGAGCAAATTTCTTTCGGTGTTTATTGGAGAGTGACATCACCAAGTTTGAACAAGTGTGTTATTATTTTGGTCAACGCAATGTGCCCATAAAAGTCAGTTCTCAAAACTTTATTCCTGCACAAGCTGATTGTCTTGTTGAGACTACGATGGATTTAATGTGCAGAATGCACAAAGTTGTCCCTCTGAGAAAGAAGGTAATCAGTCAGAAGAGTTTGGCCCTGTGATTTAATTTACAGACAATGTCAAAGGAAACATAAGGGACTACTAAAAGAAAACGCAGCTATTCCACAGAGGTATATCAGTTTACTGCTCAAGAATATATAGGCTATAGTTTAGCGCCAGCTGCCACCTAAACAGGAAGTTCATTTAAATCCAGATGTCTACTTTATGAAGCCTATAATGACCGCATAGTTTAATAGTTAGGATTATAAAGTTCCCTATGAGTACAGTTACGACCACTCATGTCTGGTTCAAAGCAGTGTGAGGAATGTACTTGTCCTTCAGTCACATCCCGAGTCTATATATCTAACCTATATGGTTCTGTGTGTGTGTATACGTCTGTGTGTATGTAATGTTGACTTTAGCGCCTCAGAAATATTGGCAAAATAATAACATAAGAAGTATTGCGTCGAGTACACAGATGGCACGTCCTCATTAGGCAGATTGTGTCTGAAAACACTGGTGGTAGGAACTCTCAAACATACCTCGCATAAACATTTAGGACCTCAATAAATGAACAGATTTAGAAACTATTCTTAGATATAGTATCTTTCACTTTCTACGGGTGGGCTTCATCTAAAATAAAGCGTAAACATTGTGAAATATACAACACTGTCGGAAAAAGATTAAAAACCATTAGTGTTGAGTCATGAGGCTATTGCTCAGCCAGTTTGTAATCTAAGTTTATTATGTGCGAAAATGTTTTTGCTTGTTCGTGTGTCTTTTTGCCCTTGACCAGTCTATTTGCTCGGCAATGACAATAATTCCTCACTAAGCTAAATCACTTGAGAGGCTGGGTGGTCATTAATTTACATTCTCAAGTAAAGGCAATGCTTGACATAAATTGCTGTGTTTGTACAAATAAGTCCATTCTTTTTCATTAACTTTGTGCTCATACTATAAGGAACTTCCTCTGCAGCACTGCGAAAGTATTTTTGAAGAGGTCAATCAACATCTCACAGCCCTGATAAGCCTTAAATCCACCTCCTCGGGCTCAGCAGATGGTAATACAGCAGGTGAGAGAACAGCTGTTACCACATTTATAAGTTTGAGTTCAATCAAGTTATTGAGTCATTAACTTTTATTGAGTCATTAAGACATAATCATAGAGCACATAGCACATGACTTATTTTTAGACATGTTATTTCTAGCATTCTCAAGAAACTTTCACTTGTTGCTCTACTTGTCACGTACAATACCCATGTGCCTTTGTGCTGATGGTGATCCATTCAACTGAATCAGGTGTGTTGTGCCTTGGAAACATCTAAAACATGCAGGACAGTGGCCCTCGAGGACTGGGTTTGGACACCCCTGGCCTAGACCATGTTCATTTTCTATCTATCTTGACTTTCAGTTGTCTTTGTTCTGACCTCAACAATTCCCAATCTCCCTCCCTAAAGGCTCGTATTGAGAAGACCTGGATCCATCCAGGGTTTCTTAATGGGGAAACACCTCACTGTAAACTAATCAGTAATCAAACACTCCTCTGTTTATTTTAGATTTGCACCAAAAACGTCAGCCGTTTTTTGCCCGTGCTCCAACTTTTTAGAGATGTGTTGCTGCCACCAAAGACAAAATGAGCTAATATTTTCAACATTTGATGTGTTTCATGTTCTATTTGGGTTAGGGTTAGGGTTAGGGTTAGTTTATGAGATTTCCGAATCATTGAATTCAGTTTTTATTGTTACGTTTGACACAATTTCCCAGCTTGTTTGGAATTGTGGGTGTAGAAGATGGTAAAACTACAAAGTTCTCTCTTGTATTGCTTCTCTGCAGAGGCACTGCATCAAAACAAGCAAAGGCTCAACTGTGGTCTTTCTGTTACCTTCACAGCCTCTGGTCTCTGAACCGTAGTAAAGAAACTGCTGGTATTTTTGGCTCGTAATTAGCGGGTAACACGCTAACAACAACAAAACAAAAAGTCCGGTTTTCTCTGCATGGAACGAGCACTTTATTCTGGCACTGCAGGAACTTGTAACATCACACAGGTTGTATTGTTGGGCTCCTGTCGGTTAACAGAGAATGTAAATCTATACACGCTGGGCTGCTGTTGATGCTCACTACACTTTTCATCTAACCCCGTTTTCATTCTGCAGTCCCACGACACACACCCACCATTACCCATAAGGCCACACCAAGGCTACCTTCTTAAAGGGGCCAGGCTGGTTTATAACATTTCTTCACTGTGAGAGAACACACGCAACATCCTGTGATGTTTCCATGCTTTTTTCTTGATTATATTATATTATATATTTGTGAAAAATCCGCGAATAACTAAAACCGCGGAAATTAAAGCGCTAATTGATACGAGCTCTGGGCATATTCTGTTGTTTTTTTTTGTTTTTTTTTTAGAATGCAGAGGGACAACTGGTGGAGGACAATTATTCTGTTTGCAGAGCACTTGTTTACATTTGATTGTAATTTGTACAAGGAGCTTGAAGGAGCTAAGGCTAATGCTTCAAGCTACTGAGATGTTTGACCAACAGTAACCTGGTCAACGCGCTTCGCTAACTCGCATTTCGTAAAAGTTACTGTTGTGTGTTGATCGAAAAAGGACTGGAACAATGTTCTTCTGATGCAGTTAAAACATTAATTTATTCCATTAACTGATCCGACAACCATAACGCCAACAGTTAGCGCCACAGCGGTCAAAAACCTTTTGACCTTCCGGGTCAAACACCTAACCAATATCAATACCTTTATACCTGACCCTCAGGTAACAACACAGCGACACCCACAGACACACAGAGTGAACTACAATTCATAACAACACATTCAGCTCCTGTACAACTATTTCTTAAATGTATGGTTTTTTTTTTACAGAAATTAAGAATACCACGATAATATCGTAAACTGCGATAATTTGGTCACTATAATCGAGATATCAAATTTTCTATATCGTTACATCTCTAGTTGAGATTATGGAATCATTATTGATTTTTTCACTGACACTGTCTTGTCACTTTGACCAACATCAGCCCATTGGAGCATAGAACAGCATTAACCGGTAACAGATGTGGATATCTGTGTGCTGTGTCCTGTCCCGTAACCTTGACGTGAATATGAGTCTGCAGCTGTGGATTCAGCAAATATCTGACAGACATCCGTCCATCGCAGGGTGTGGCTTGGCGTGAGACAGTTTTTTATTCTTTTCTTTTCAAATTAGATAGATAGATAGATAGATAAACTTTATTACAGACTCGAGCAGATTAAATCAGTTCAATCATACTTTCTAAATCCCCAAAGAGAAATGAATTGTCGCGGTAACTGTCATTATTTAAGTTTCTTTAAAGAGTCATGATAGACGGTTCTAGCTGTGGACAGAAAGGATCTCCTGCATCGGTGTGTGTTGCAGATCTGAAGAAGAATCTGCCTGACCTTTCTTTTTTGAATCACTGTGCTGTGAAGAGGATGTTCAAGGCTGTCCAATATGTTCTTCATTGTATGAACTATTCTCCTTTCCACAATGAGCTGTAGAGGCTCCAGAACAGTCCCAGAACAGAAAACGATTTGTCGTTGTTAGGGCTGGGCAACGATTCAAATTTTTAATCGCGATTAATCGCATTATTTCCCTGATTAATCACGATTAATCGCATTGCATACGCAAAATCAAATAATGTATTCAAAAGTAGTGTAAAATGCACTTTTATTAAAATGCTCTGCTGCCATATGAACTAAAGTGCCATAACTTAACACTCTTAACATCAGCACTTGTCAGTAACACATATTTAATGTAAATCTCATCTTAAATCATGTAAAATAAAATAAAGCTTATTACCACTGCCAGGGCATTAATGTTATCCTGTTTTCATTAAAAAAAAAAAAGTCTACAAACAAAATCCAACAAAATGATTTTGGCTCAGCACAATCAGAACATTAAAACAGGTAATTTCTGCGGTAACAGCAGAAACTTTTAACGGGGAGTTCAACTTGTCAGTTGTTAAAAATAACCTTGTTTCTGTTGAATCCTTCGTCTGGGAGAACTTTAAAATGAAAATATCCATGTTAAAGTTCAGTAACTATCAATCCGTGTATTATTCATTCTTTCCATTTTCAATTGTCAATCAAAAATTTAAAAATTAAAAAGTGACATTTTATTACGTTTTTTGTTTTTTAATCTAACACAAAAAACGAGAAAAATCCTGTTTTTTTATATAACAATTTTAGACTTGGATCAAAAATATGAAATGAAAAACGGACAACAGGACTGAATTTGTTTTATAATGGAGGACTGGACTTTCTATTGTCATTACACATCTGTGCCACTAGATGGAGCCGCACTGCAGTAACCAGCTAGAGAACAGCAGGACAGTGAACACATGGAGCAGATCTGATGGAACATGGAGGAATGACCACAAAGTTTTGTAGCAGTCCAGAATTTTCTTTTTCAGACAGAATTGTTAATATTGCTACCTGAGTTGCTACCCGAACTGTAAAGTTCACAGATTTTTACCGTTCTCCATGTCTGTTTTAGCTTTTCCGCATGTTTCCTGCTAATTGTTTTCTGGTTCCGCAGCAGCCAGTAACGGACTTTTTAAAACAAAAGCATGTGAGCAACATGCGTTAACACGCGATAAAGTAAATGTCGGTGTTAATAAATTAATGAGTTAACACAATAATAACGCATTAACTTGCCCAGCCCTAGTCGTTGTTTCTGGGAGCATGTTGCTGTTTCAGAAGAAAACCCCCACATGCTTCTTGACAGCCAAGGCACAAGATGAACTCAACTCCAAGGAAAAAAAAAAACACACACACACACATCACTGCTGGTAAGAGCCATTCAATAAGGACAACGTTTGCGGAGAGATAAAAGTCCCCACAGACAGCCCAATAGCTCAGGAGATATTTAACAAGGTGATGAAGGTCATTGCATTGGATGAGAAACTTTTCTCTTCCAAGTTTCACATAGAATATTGAGGCTGAATGAACTCCACGGAGTCCCACTACATACTGTCCATCTGTCATCATTTTACGGATTTTACAGAGCCGTTTATAGAGTTCAAAGTCCAATGAGTACACTTACTCTCATGGCACCATGGATTTACAAAGACTTTATCTTAATAAAGGCAGTGTTACAGGAGTTCACAGCCTCCCGCTCACCACCACACATCTCAGAGGCCCTGGAGAGAAACTTTGGAAGGACGTTAAAGCAAACAAGCCTGGACTTTATGTTGCCATGAGATAACGTAGCAAAAAGCAATGACAGTGATTCTGGCAGCATGTTTCCAGTTGTTACAGGTCAAATTTAATCCAAGCTGGGCTCCTGATGGCTGGAGCCACAACTACCACCGGTATCAGTATATACTGTACTTAACTGGACTATACTTTTCTGAAAATCACTATTCTGGTGTTGAGGGGAAGTGGTGCTTTAGCATCGGCCACTTGGCTCTGTAGGGATGCCTTTCAGGTGAATCTGAGTGAGTATATTTACTGTATGCTTGTTTTTACAAGGTCACAAACGCCTATATGCTAATAACTGATGCTAGATTATTATCTGCCGACAGGGGCCTCTTTGCCAAACCCAAACCGCTCCTTCTCCACACATTTTCATATTAAACCAATGGAGGCTTGATAAAAGACCTCCTCTTCTGTATATTTTGTTGAGCTTATTAACATCCAGACCAACAATTCAATTCAATTTTATTTGTATAGCGTCTGTTACAATGTCAATTGTCTCTAGATACTTTACAGAGACCCAGATCATGACCCCCGAGCAAATATCATTAACTAAAATTATAATGTTAAATCCAAATCAAGGATAATGGTAGGTAAAAAAAAAAACTCCCACAATGGGATAAAAAAAAAAACCTTTAAGCCAAACAGTGGCAAGGAAAAACTCCACTTTAAAGGAAGAAACCTTGATATCCAACACTGTCGGTTAAAAAAAAGGAACTCGTTGAATTCTATATAACTATGTAATCAGCCAGTCGTGGCAGCAACTCAGTGCGTTTAGGCAAGGTAGACATGTGAAGACCGTTTGCTGAAATTCAAGTGTCAAAACATAGAAGAAAGGTGATCTAAGTGGCGCTGAATGTGGCATGATTGTTGGTCTGAGAATTTCAGTAAACTGACATTTTCACCATGAACGTCTCTCGGGATTACAGAGGACGTTTAAAAAAAAAAAAAAAATGAGACAATAACCAGTGTGCAGCAGTTCTCCAGGAGAAAATGCCTTTTGATGCCAGAGGTCAAAGGAGAGTGGCCAGACGGGTCTGAGATGATAGAAAGTTAATAACAACTCAAATAAGCACTCAGCATTCGAACGGGAGGGTCAGATTCTGGTGTGAACGACACGGAAGCTCGGATCCATCCTGCCTTGTGTCAGCGGTTCAGTGCCAGCGGGGTAATGGTGCAAAGGAAAGTTTCCTGGCAAGCTCAAGGATTTGTTATGTGTTGAAATATAACTAAATCTATGAAGGAGCAATAAAGCACCAAAAAAAAAAAAAAGATAAATATTGAAAAAAAAAACAGTAAAAGATTGCTTCAAGAGCACATACGTACATTCATACTTAAGACTAAGAAGTCAGATTTTTTTTCCTCTGAACTCCATCTCACGAGTGGCTCCAACCATCAAGAAAATATTCTGATTCTGATAAAAAACAGCTTGATTTTCAACTTATTTCAGAGCTGCCCATTCTCTGCCCACATGCAGATGGAGGCTGGGCATACAGGGACGAGGAGAAGAGGAGGAGAAGTGTGGGCTGACACTGATGAGGCCTAATTAGAAAAATTAGATTGGGGGGGGTTCTCACTATAGTAGCAGCTCTGACCTGACAGCTGTTGTTCTCCAACCACTGCTTTCATACAATACTCCTCAGCTATTGTCAGCCTCTCTGTGTTGTTCTTCCTCCATCAAAGATAACTGAATTTTGTCCATTTACATTGTTCCTCAGGATCCATGTGAGATAAAAAAGATGTTTACTAAAAATGGTGGAGACTCGCCTTTTACTTTCCGTAAAGCATCATCTAATTCCTACATTTCTAACCTTTACAACCATCCAGCCAAAAAAAAAAAAAAAAAATGCAGTTATCTACATCAGTGAGAATAAAACTGCATTTCATGTTGTCAAAAAAGAGGAAAACCTCAGAAAATATGAAAGGTTTCTGGACTTATTTGTGCTGCAGCACTTTTGCACCAGATACTGCTTTTAGGCACCACAACCTGTTTATTGAACAGTTAAAATGTGTCCATTCATGCAGACCTTTAAAGCAATACCAATACAATAAAATATAAGGCCACAAAGCTGCAGTGGACATCATGGCAGAGGTGATGAAGACACCCAAGAATGTAATGATGGAAGAGACAAGGAGAGAAAAACGAGAGATCGACCGAGCAAGAGACAAATAGGAGTAAATGTTAGCGTTGTAAAAGCAATTTGACCTCCACACCTATAGGGGGACCCTTGGAGCTAAAGGGTTGATAAAAAAAAAGTTCCACTAACGAGCTTTAAATACCATTAAAATAGTTCCAGCCGGCAGTCAGACTCATTTGTACTAAACAAGGTATTTTAGACCCCCCGGCCTCTTCTTCAGTCTCAGAGCTGGCAGGTCCTGGTCCCAGCTGACTGCACTCCAGATTCCACATTTAAGCTGCTCACAGGAGCTCCCTGACTTGCTGACTGACTGCTGCCCCAGTTTTGAGCAGTCAGCAGTTCCTTCATTTCATTGTCATCCCAGTTTCCCGGCATTACCCTTTTTCCAAATTTGCCTACTGCATGAGCCTTGTGACGGACTGCGGCGCTCTCAGGTGTCAGTGTTATGTCACACAGCAACTATAATGTTATTCACGTTACCACACTATCCAGTCCTGACATGCAAAATGACCCAACACCCTGTAAACGGTGTCAGTTATCAAAGTGAGGTGATACTGGGTCACCAGCTGTGCCCATTTTAGCATTTTGCTGCGTGAGATGGACTATCGTGGCGCTATATTAGCAGCTTCTCTGACATTCAGTGATAAAGATAATGTAGTGGCGAAAGTGAGACAGTAACACGGTGTAAAAATCCACAACACAGAACAATACAGCCTTCATTCAAACACTATGAAGTACACGAGCTTTGAGATGTTTTAGTTTGTGAAAATCTGCTTCTCCTTTGCAATCCACCTGAGTAGCTGTTAGCTATTAGCCTAGCTGCCCATCATTCATCTAAAAAACTAAATATCCCTTTAAGTTTTTATCTGTGTTGCTTTGAGACTCCCTAACTCAAGCTGCCAGTGTTATCAGAGATATACGCCACACCCGTGTTTGTGATTCAGTGCAGCTTTAGGACTCAACTCCAACAGGCGCTGTATTAGCTTTGTTGACTACACACTAATTACACACTAAATAGGGCCAGACCCACACTTGGACGTCTGGATATTTGTTCTGCTAGCACTCGCCTCAACCCTCCTTACCCCAGACTCGTGGGGGCGAAGCTTCGAATGCTCATTACGCTTCTGCCAAAGCTCCAGAGCACATACGTCGGTATTTGGACCAGCCTGAATACTAAAATGCCCGGCTTAATAATCTCGAGCCAAAGAGTGATTCATTATAAGATGCGGCTAAACGCTGTTTTGCTGTGATCTTAAATGAAAAGTGAACGTGAATATGCATGAATAAATGCAAAGCAGAACTGATTTGAATACTCAGAAGTCTCTTGGCAGCAGCATTGTCCGTGTTTGCCTCCCGGCCCTGTTTTTGCTTGGCTGGGTCACGTTATTACCCTGCTCTCAAATCACTCTCTGGTCTTCCAGTAACAAATGTTCCCCTTTAATAATGACACTGCCCTTACTTACAGATATATTAGTACAAAAAGGCTTGTTTTTGTTTTGTTTTTGTGATTTTCACTCTGATGACAGCTACTTCTTCAGTGTAACCTAAAGAAACTGTCACTTTTATCTACAAAAAGCATGATTGAGGTTGGCTCAGCTTTGGCTGTACTCCTGTTTCCTTTGTTTCGTTTTGATTTTCTTTTCCCCATAGCACTTGGAATTTCATTGTCCATATTTATGTAGGTAAATATTTCTGTCTTTAGCCAACAGCAGTAGTGTTTGAAGTGTTTGAGAGCAGGAATCTTTGCTTTAATGCTCAGATATCGCATGGTTCAATATATTCCAAGTTCTCACATCAAATCTACAAGCTCTTGCATATTTACTTCCACTAGCACTGGGCTTACAAATAAGTTACATGAATAAAATTAATATATTCCTCATTACTTGTTAGTATTTTCAAAACTAATGTTACTTAACGTCATCATTCCAACTCCCAAAGTATTTCGTTAAATTGCTTGATACTTTACATTCTGTTCAGCCACTGCGGCATCTTTTCTCCTCATGTTCAGAATCAACAGCCCGTTACATTTTAGATGCCTTTAAAAAGTTTGACCCTTTTTCGGTAACAGTGACTGTCACTTTGTCAGGGAGTCCACACGACTGCACTGAGAGCGTCATAAGTGTGTTTCCTCCCCGATGTGTTTGCACGCCACAGCCGCTGCCTTTTCACAGCACAAACTTGACCCGTTAAGCCAATGATCAGTTATACCAAAAAAAACCGTCAGTGGTTAGCAATCCAGCTGTTAGCAGCTGTAGAGATGAGGTCTTGGGAAGATTCTCGGTGCCGACATGCAATTTACCAAAAACATTCCTGCCATCTTTCTTGTCCCAACAAAATCAACTGCTGCTTGCACGCTATTATTCTTTAATCCATCCATCATCTATGCCCATTTATTCTCCGCAGGGTCATGGGGATCTGCTGGAGTCTATCCCAGCTCTCTTTGGGTGAAAGGCAGGGGTCCACCTGGACAGGTCACCAGTCCATCATAGGAACACATGTAGACGAACAACCACACACACTCACAATCAGTCCTACGGGCAATTTAGATCCACCAATTAACCTAACATGCATGTCTTTGGACTGTGGGAGGAAGCTGGAGTACCTGGAGGAAACCCACGCAAGCACGAGGAGAACATGGAAACTCCACACAGAAAGACCTGCTGAGGTTTGAACCAGGAACCTTCTTGCTGTGAGGCTACAGTGCTGACCACTAAGACACCATGCTGCCTATTATTCTATAATATTGATGTATAAACAGGATAAATCCAAGTACAGTGGTACCTCTACTTACAAATACCTCGACATATGAAATTTTCAGGTTACGAAACGCCATCAACGGGGAAATATTGCCTCTAGTTACGAAATAAATTTCAGGATACGAAAGGCAAAAATACAGTACACGCTGCTACTAGCAGCTCACAGAGTTTACCCAACGTAAACATAGCTGTCGGCTCTGTATCTCAGTTTGAAAGAGGTCCGTCCGAGCTGCTCTGCCATTGGCTATCGCTTAGCATCTTCCTGGCATCCCATTGGCTAGGAGGGCCCCTTGTCTGTATGAGCGTAACCCAGCAACCCAGGTAAACGAACAATTTTACCTCCGCCGAGGAGGTTATGTTTTTGCCGGCGTTTATCTGTCTGTGTTCAAGATAACTCAAAAAGTTATGGATGGATTTTGATTAAATTTTCAGGAGTTGTCGGAAATGTGAAAAGTAAGAACTGATTTCATTTTGGGTGTGATATGGAAGAAATCAAATTTTCAATAATTGTTGCGCTTGGTGGAGGTCTGCGTTCTCCAAGTGCATTTCTAGTTCTAACATGTATTTCTTACAGGTTTTCATGTGATATCATGTATTATTTATAATTTATATAAAAAAAATATACATGCTCAAATTTTGGGGGGCTTGGAACGGATTAGGGAATTTACATGGAAACACATCTTTACTTATGAAAGTTTCAGGTTACGAAACTACTTCCAGAACCAATTAATTTCGTAAGTAGAGGTACCACTGTACCGCAAAAACGGTATCCACTGGGTGGCAGCACTGGTCGAAACCGGTCATTACCGCTGCATTTGGGGCTTTTGTGTAACATATTTTTTAAGCGATTACGCAAACTCCCACTGATTCGAAAGGGCGCCGATTTACCGCGAAGGTGAGGACAAAACAGAGAAGAATATTCGACAAGTTGAACCTCACAAGAATGAGTGTGAGTTCTAAGACCAGCATTCTGGATACAAGGGTGCGACTTCATGTCAAAGTAACATAAACAGTGGCGTATATTTCAGAAATTTCTTAGAGTGCAAATTATCATCTGTGTCTCTGTGGATAAAAGTTCCCACAGCAGAGATGCAAGTACATGTATCTCTATTGCTCTAGTCACAGAAACCTGACTCAACTGGAGTGGAAAGTTAATGGAGTGTAAAACCCAGTACACATCGGTGGTGAGCCTGCATACCCACTTGGCTCCTGAACGGATTCAGCCACCACCACGCACTCACAAGGCAACAGCGAAAAACTCAGTTTCCATTTAAGCTCTGCAAGGAGGGTGATGGAAAATGCATTTGGCCACATGAAAGGTCATTGGAGAATGTCTGGCCAAGAGAAATGACATTTCAAAAGATTTTGTTTCGGTGATTGTTGTTACCTGTTGTACACTACAGAATGTCTGTGAGAGTCAAAAAGGCCACTTCCTACCAGAGTGGAACATGGAGCAGGATGACCTCGCTGAACCTGAGAGCTGCTTTTCATTGTGCACAGGGACAAGATCACCACTGGAAAGGCAGTAATGCCTGCGTTGTGACAAGTAGTACGGCAAAATTTACCATTTTAATTTTTTGGATTGAGCATTTTTAGAGAATAAGGGAAACATAGTCAAGATGGTTTTTTTTTAACTATATATCTTTTGAAATGTGCCTTTTTGAAAAAGAGAAAAACTGTCAAGTTAAGGTATTTCAATTTCAATTTTGAATTTAAATTTTATTTGCATAGCGTCCATGTTATAGAAAACTGGCCCTTAGGTCAGCATGACCTTATTGTTTGAATAATGCTGAGTTCTATGCGTCCCTGATTTCTCCTCTGGATGTGAAATATCATCACTCAGATGTTAATTGTATGATTTTGGGATATATGGAGAAGTTAGTCAAGGCTTCGTTGTTATTCAGGCAATGTGTAAAAAGTGATTACATCTGAGTTCCTTATTGTCATTTCCTGACATCGGCCCGTCCTGTATGTGAGTAAATGATCATCTCTGCTTGTATACAGTGGGTAATACATCCACTTCTGCACTCTCGTCCGTGGTCAAGTGTTTTGTGTAATTGTTGACGTCTATATAGACAGGTGGAGGTCAACGCTGGGATGACGTCTATATAGACAGGTGGAGGTCAACGCTGGGATGACGTCTATATAGACAGGTGGAGGTCAACGCTGGGATGACGTCTATATAGACAGGTGGAGGTAAACGCTGGGATGACATCTATATAGACAGGTGGAAGTCAACGCTGGGATGACGTCTATATAGACAGGTGGAGGTCAACGCTGGGATGACATCTACAGGTGGAGGTAAACGCTGGGATGACATCTATATAGACAGGTGGAGGTAAACGCTGGGATGACATCTATATAGACAGGTGGAGGTCAATGCTGGGATGATCAGAGGGTGGAACTGCAGGTTAGTATGTAGCTCTGGAAACTCTGGCTTGCAAACATATACAGAAAGGTAAAAAAGAAAAAAAAAGGGGTGGGGCTATTTTATTAGTGTTTCATTATAGTGGTTTGTAATTATACTAAAAACACAAGCTTTGAAATTAACTGTAAACTCACACCTAATAACTGGCAGCACTTCTTTTTTCAAACCTCTAACATTAGTTTTAGGGCTGTAGTGATACACTAATCTCGCGATACGGTACTCGCTACTCGGCTCACGATACGATATGTATCGATATTCATCTTACAAGACATTTACATCATTTTCTGAAAGATTTTAAAGGGACAAATTGACTTTGGTGACATCATGTGAGTGTTCCAATGACTTTGTTTGAATCAATTGAACTGAAAGCATCAATTACACATTATATGGCTGACAGGCAGCTTGCAAATGTTGGACAAAATGAATAAAAGATTTGTTGAGAAAAATAGTTTCATTTATTTAAACAGTGCAAATTGTTGCTTGCAAGCTTTTAAAAGTGGGACACGGGGGTTTTGAAAAAAGCTTAGAATATCGATACCCGTGGCCAAAAAATCGATACTCTATACTTGTTAAAATATCAATATATATCGCAGAATCGATAAAATCACTCAGCTCTAATTAGTTTTCACAAACAGCAAAACTTAAATGAACAGCTGTAGGTTGTGGAAAAAAAACCATAAACATGTGGAAACTGTGGAAAATCAAAACCTATCTATGTGACGTGAAGTAACATGTGCAAAAAGGTCACAACTAATCCAAAGAAAGTTTCTTATTACAATAAGAGTCAATCAAGTTGCTGGAAGAAGAGTCAGGGGGAATGAAGTCGTATGTCTCATCACTGCTCACGTGGCTTGTGTCTGATTGAAGAGGTGGAGAAAATGTTGTTCACTTGGAGGAACTGCTTCCCTAACTGCTTTACTTGCTTGTCACCTGACCCTCGTCCTGAGCGTAGCCACGTTCATTTAACCTCCATCACTCCTAAAAGTTGTACATCTTTAACCATGCCAGTGATGTGGTGCCTGATTTCATTTTTCTGCTCCAAAGACTCAGACGTTCTCCTGTTTTTCCATCTGGCCAACTCCACTTTGTTGAGTTACTTAGGGTGAGGGAATAAAAATTTTACACAAATAAAGGTTCGTGAGTTCCCTCTGTTTCCTTCAACGTCCCTGCGATGGTGTCGCGCTCGAAAGACATGATCAGAACATTGTAAGAAATCCTCTGACACTGAACGCGTTTCCGGAACGGGAGGGGGGGATGTAAGCGAACACGCACAAGCCTCCCTCCCTTGAGTGAACGAGTGAAGGAGAGTAGTGTGCACGCCCAGGAGGAGCGTGACTGCAAATGACTTATTAATGACGTTTGCACTAGATGGAAAAATGAGTCTCTTCTTGGAATAAATAAGATTTGATCATTTTCTTGTATAAGCAGATGTAAAGTGTGCCACACAGCTGAGTTGTCCATCCCTTTAACACCTAAAATAAACTGAAGCATTCACGCGGGTGACGCTGAAGGGCACAAAAGTTTGCAGATGGCTATTTGTGAAAGCAAACAAAACACTAAATAAACTTAAAAAATAAATGTGCTACAATAATATTCTGTCCATAACGCTTTCCAAAAATCATGCAACTGGTCCTGGGGTAAGGTGGGAAAAAATAAGGTGTTTGTAGTGAAGGTAGACAGCTGTACACAATGCACAGGAAATAGGACAAATGATTAAAAACCAGAGGAAAAAAACTGTTTCTGATTCTGAGACTGCATTGCATTTTGTCATGATGTTTTCTTTTGAAATACAACAATTAGTTGCTCAAAAATAGATGCATTGGTGAATTCAATATATTCACAAACATAGAGCAAAGCATTATGGAGCAGATTACAGCATGCATTGAATTAGCAGAAAAACAGTTTTCTGTCCTCCGGTGCGTATAAATGTTCCTGTCCCACGCTCTGCCTCTCGGGGTGTCGCTGAGAAAATGCTCCAGGAGCATCAGGCTTGGTTGGTTTAGTTTCTAAATCCCCCTGCGGGTCATCCATCGACCTGGGGACACGGCGAGCTATAGCGCCCAACATCATCGTGATTAACACAAGAAAGATGGCTGCACCTCACGCCATAAATCCAGAGGCATTTTAGGTGGAACTGGTGCTTGTCTGGCAGTGAGGGATGTGGGAGGAAAACTTCTCTTATTTTCTGTCAATACTGCAGCTTCACAGAGGAGACCTACATGCACACAGAAAGAAAAAAAAAAACGGGGGGGGGGGGGCTTTGCAAAGAAAGAAGACTAAGTTTTAAATGAAGCACAAAAAATTTGAGATAATGGATAACAGAAAGACTCATGGGAGTAGAGAGGTTCACGGGTCCACTTTCATGGACCTGAACCCAAATAGATCTGTGAAAATTCAACCCGAAACTGACCCGACCCGAGCTATTATCATAAAGTCCAGGGTTCCGAACCTGAATGGACCTGCAATATTTGGACCCGGAACCGACCCGACCAGAATCTTTCAATTTCTGACCACGAACTGAACCAAAATACCCAAATAGAACCGACACATTACAGCCCGTGGTCGCTCATGTTAAAAGTTGTCTAGCGTTGAATAAAACTTGATTTTCTTACCTAAACGTTGTCTTCTACGTGATGTAGAAGGCAAAGCTTTCTTGATTTGTCCAAAGCTTTCGACACAGTCGACCATGATGTTTTAAAACTCAGACTTCTGAACTCAGGTGTCTCAGAAGAAGCAGTTTCTTGGTTTGCAAACTATTTTAGTAATCAGTCTCAGTGCATTAGTTATGATGGTCTATGCTCAGATATTGTATCGATCCACAAAGGTGTACCACAAGGCTCTGTGTTAGGTCCACTCTTGTTCATTATTTATGTAAATAATCTGGGATCAAAATGTGCCAAATGCTACTTTCCATTTCTATGCTGATGACACTGTTTTATACTGCTGTGCAGCATCTCTTGCACTGGCTGTTGCGCACATGCAAAATGCTTTTGTGGTTGTTCGGGATAATCTGCATGAGCTGAAACTTGTTTTAAATGCAGATAAGACGAAGCTTATGTTGTTTTCCACCTCAAAAGCTAAGTTACAAAATGTACCTGTGGTGGTCACTGTTGATGGAAAGGAGATAGAAGTTGTTAACTCGTACAAGTACCTGGGTATCTTGATCGATGACTCACGTGCTGACTCACCTCATGTGCTGAACCTGGTGAAGAAACTGAGGCTAAAACTGGGTTTTTATTTTCAGAATAAGTTGTGCTTTTCTTTTTATGTAAAAAAGCATCTAGTTGCTGCAACTTTTTCACTGACTCATCACTGTGTGTTGTACTCTCGGGTAGGATGGCCCCCCCGGCGACCCGTAGGCTCCTACTTTGGTACACCTTTATATATAAGGCAATTCTTGGTCTCCTTCCATATTCCTTGTGTGTTTCCATCAAAAAACCACCGGGCAGTAATCACTGCTTTCTCAGGACTTTTTTATGCTCTCTGTCCCAAATGCTCGGACTGAATTTGGGAAAAGGGCTTTTGGGCTTTTAAAACTGAAGGAGATTGTGTCGCTAAATGTTTTTAAATCTAAAATGAAGGACTTGGAAGCAGTTTCTATGGGATGTGGCTGTTTTTAGCTTGATATTTGTATAAATTACTCCCAGAAACCTTATCTTGATTTATAGGTAGTTTTACTTTATGCAAATTTTAGTGCCTGTAAATTGTACTCCGTTTTCTTGTATGTCTTTGTCTGCAACTTGTGTTTTGCTTCTGCTGCCCGTCTTGGCCAGGTCTCCCTTGAAAAAGAGATTCTTAATCTCAATGGGACTAACCTGGTTAAATAAAGGTTAAATTGAAAAAAAAAATGTTAACAACAATAAATCCACGTTCGTTATTTTCTTTGTGGATACAGATGCTATTGTAGCAACTGCTAACGCTAATAGCCTACACCAGTCAGAACGTGTCGTGAACATATTCTCTCATCCAACGTTATCATGTTGGCGATCCGTTGTGCTTTACAGCTACCGGGCAAACCGCTAATAACACGCTACGGCAACATGACAAACATGTTAATGAATAATCATTTAACTGCCCCAAGTCCTGACATTGGCTAAACCAAACTACTGTTTGTTAGTTTACTTTTGCTTGACTTGTCACCTGACAATTCAGCCAATTGGATGGAAGGGGGCTGAAAAGGGGGGGGGGGGGGGGGGGGGGGGGGCACGTCTTCAGCCATGTGACAAACATCAGTACAACATCAGTATCAGTCTTCGCAGACAACCGTCCTGTAACCAACCATATTGCTTGTTTGTTCGCTTGTACCACCCTGGGCAAAGTATACAGTTTGTAAATGCAGCGCAGCTGTCCATTTACTGCTCGCGTTACTTTCTTTCGTCACAACCCACAATGCCCTGCACAGTTGCCTTTTTTAGCAGATGTAGAGTACACCCCCTTGAACTGGGTAAAGATCGAGGTCACGGAGCTTCGACACCGTAAATGACTCGCACCAGAATTCCGACATACAGCGTCTTCAGAGAGGTCTTAAAACGGTCCTCTATGATGTCATAAAACACTGAGGTTAGAAAAAACTCTCCACAAGGAAGTATTCTAAGCACCGTCAAAAATTACTGTTTCCTGCACAAGAATACTACAGCGTAGGTTTTTTTGAGTCTGCGTGCATGTCTAAGATAATTTGTCCTATTAACACTGTGGATAAACTAGAAAACATGAAGAAGCATAATTTGGCAACTTTAAAGCGAAGGGGTAAGAAGAAAACTATTAACATGAGTACTAGGGATCAACCGATATGGATTTTTTAGGGCCGATGCCGATACAGATTTTTTCTCCATCACCCTTAGCCGATGACTGATTACGGACTGCAGATTTTCTTCGGCCGATATATGTGGCCGATACTGCTTTTTCTCCATCAATTTACATATTTAAAATGGCACAATGATAACAAATATTACAGGTCTCAAGTATAAACAAACATTTATTGAAAAGTAAAAATTTAACAATTTAACAACTTCAACTTCAACTTTACCACGCACACTCCAAAATCAAAAAGTGCTAACGCGTCTGTCTTCCGGCAACACAGAGTTGCCCGTGGATGCCTGTTGGTAAATCATGCCACGGAAAAATACATCGGCGAACCCACACGCGAATCGGCCGATGCTGATTCAAGTAAAAAAACCGCATATATTGGCCCGATATATCGGCCCGATATATCGTCCATTCGATGTATCGGTCGATCCTCAATGAGGACTGTGCTGTAAGTGACACATCAAATACGACTGTAAGATGGTGACACTTCTCCTATAGTATCTTTCCCAAGGAAGCTACATCTGCTTCTACACTATTTCACTGTCAGCAGGCATGACTGAGCGAAGCTGACTTAAGTGCATTTTACCATTCAAAATGAGAGAGAGTTCTGGGAAATGTCAGGAAAACCCATCTACACCTTTCACCGCTGAATTGGAGAGCTGTCACTGCTCCAGAGTAGAGCGCCACTAATCTAGCCTGACAAAAGAGCATCCAGTGTCTGGAAGTCTTTACATGTGCCAAGGTGGCTGCAGATCAGGAGGAAGGGCCTGTGGCCAAAAAGGGAAAAAAAACACCACCTTGCACTCATCAGTCACTTCTCTGTCAAAGTGCATCTTGCAGCTTCTGAAATGGCGATGTCACAAGTTTTTATTTAAGGGTGAACTCTCTTTTTGGCATTTTGTTTCTGAATCCCCCGGCCCCATCTTTTCCCTCTGCTTCTCCCCTTTTCTCCTGGTATTTATTTTGTGCTGCTGTCAGTTGGGCTTGTCAGCCTCCGTGGCGGCTGACAGTCTGCCAATCTAAGCTCCTTTTAACACAGCGCAGCACTGCACAGATGTTTCTCTGGCACACTACAAAGCAAAATGAATTAAAAAAGAAAGAGGGGGTGCATGTTGACTATCAATATTTTGTGGCATCTCTGCCTTTTCTCTTTATTTATATGCTCTCTGCAGGTAATCTTTTTTCTTAATGATACAGTATTTTAATTGTAGTTTTTTCAGAATCAGAATCAGAATGCCCTTTATTGTCCTTATACATCAATGTACAATTGAAATTGGAGAGCTTCTCCCATGTCAGTGCAAAAAAACGAAAAAAAAGATATAAAACAAAAAAAAGTAGTCAAAGAGTCTCATATATACATATGTACAATAAATAGGGTAAGCAGTGCAGTATAGTGTACAGGGTGTAAATATTAAAATATTTCCAGCTATGTACAGAATAAATACAAGTATAAATATAAATAATTTATTGCACAGTGTGATTTATATTGTACATGATGATAGTAATGCACATTTTTCCATTTTTCTCCAGGAGCTATGTTGTCTGGGGCGTTTGCCCCTGGTAGGGTCACCCAAGGTAAGTTGGTCACGGGGGGACGGGCCAGACGAAGCGCAATTCAATCATTTCTGGTGATGTTCCTGGCCCGGACGAGGGTCACCGGGGCCCCTCCCTGGAGCAGGGCCTGGGTGAGGGGCTCATCGGGGAGCGCGAATGAGCTACAAGGGTTCGCCTCCGTGTGGGCTCACCACCTGCAGGAAGGTCTGTGAGGGTTGGGCGCTCTGTGCCTTGGCGTGCCGACCCCCAGCTGATTAACTGGGACTCTGGTGGGGAAGCAGCCTGAGTGGTGTTTTGTTGTTGGACTTCTGTGCTCGTCACAGTTTGTCCATGATGAAAACCATGTTCGAACAGAAGAGCGTCCACAAATGCAAGTGGCGTCAGGACACTCTTGGCCGTAGGTCAATGATCGACTTCACGGCGGTATCATCAGAGCTGAGGCCGTATGTTCTGGACAGGAGCTGAGCTGTCAGCTGATCACTACCTGGTGGTGAGTTGGATCAGATGGCAGGGGTGGATGCAGGTCATAGGGCCCTATGAAATCAGTTTTATTTTTTCTCAAATTCCATTTTAATGTTTCTCATTTTCGGTGTTTTTCGGTTTTTAATTTTTTTAGAGAATTCCGTTTTAAGCATTTTATGCTAATTTAACCCCAAGGCAGTATATAAAGTAATGAAATATAGACAATTTATGCAACTATAACTGCAAACTATAATGTTTTTATACTTTTAAACATATTGTGTTCAATAAAACATTTGTTTTGTTGACAAACAAAAAAAAATCAAAAGTTCTTTTTATGCAATAAATAACTAAGGAAAAAATAAATCAAAAAGGTAAAATCTATTTAAAGTGCAAAAAAAAGAAATGTCAATAGCAGTAAACGGATCGTTTTTAGCTCATCTGAATCAGAATCAGAATCAGAATCAACTTTATTGCCAGATACGATTTTATACATATAAGGAATTTGTTGTGGCGATGATGGTGCATGCGATAAAAATACAAACAATGTAAACTAAATATATTGCGATATAAATATATATACACAAGCTGTTTTTTTTTTTTTTTATCTAATTTTTTCTGTTATCAGACACAGAGTTTGTCATAACGTACGTGACATTTTTCAGGTATGTCATGACAAACTGTGTGTCTGAACAAAAAAAATAAATATATTTACTACAGCTGATGTAGATGCTATGAAATCCAAAGCACTGAACACTGGTTGTGTGTATGAGTGTGTGTTTTTTTCTTTAGGTGTTCCAGCTATAACAGACATCACTGTTTAAAAACATAATTATCAGCCTCTTTGTGTTTAGCTCAGTGAGTGACTCTCGCATTTTTACGTTTGTGCTTTTCGCATATTAAGTGATCCTCGCTCGAAGACCACGGGGCAGACCAGGACACGCTGGAGAGATTATGGGCCCGATCTTCCGCAGATCTCCTCAAGCCGCTATTTAGGGATAGCAGGTAGCAGCTTTAGGGAGCGGAAGATTGCATTAGCGGTTAGCGGAGGTTCCTAATAATTTGCGGGTAGCGGCTAGCGGGAAGTGTACGATCAGGACCTATATCTCTCCAGCGTGTCCCGGGAACACCTCCGGGTTCTCTTAGAGCAGTACCTGGGAGTAAGCCGGTAGTTACTTCGCTTCATCGCCGGTTTGTCAGGTTGCCGCTTCGACTTCGACCGTGTTCTGCACCTTCACCACAGGTAAGAGAGGCCGTCAGGTTGAAGAAGTAGCCCTACCAGACTTGGTTAGCTTGTGGGCCTCTGGAAGCAGCAGACAGGTGTCGACAGGCCAGACGGGCTTTTGGCGAGGTGTGGGTCACATCAGCTGATACTTATTCAGCAAAGAAAACTCTAAATGCTCGAGCGTCTCTTATCAACGCTGCTCTGAACCACACGTCCAAACTCATCTCATTAACTGGACTCCAGGTGGTCTTTCACTGACGTATTCAGTCAATGGCTTCACTTCCTTTTCCTCAAACACTGTAAACAATCAATGGGTGCGTTCAATAAAGGCACAATAAACCATGATCTGTGTCCTATCAGCTGAACAATTGTGTTTGTCAATTATCCTGACGGAGATAAAGATCCTATCATGTTTGTGGGAAATTAATAGGAATTTTCAAGGGTTCACATATTTTTTCTTGGCACTATTAACTCTTAATAAAAGAGAGTCCAAGATCAAAACGTGACAGCTCCTCTTTTAGCATCTTAGAGACATTTTAACAAACACAGACAGATATCTTTGATTCAGTCTAATGAAAATAACAGTTTTGTTTCTGAGCGGCCCGGCGCCGGCTGATAAAGTGACTCGTGAGCATTGTTCTGGCCGCAGCAAAGGCCAGATAACAGCAGGAGCAGTGAGATACTGAAGATGATAATATTGGCGGCCGAGTGCCACGTCGCAACATCCCATCAGTGCCCTAAATGTCAAAGCCCCCCCAGCACCGCGGCAACAAAAAAGGAAGTTTACGACACCGTAAAGCTCACAAAGACTAACAAACACGCTGGCTTCCTTTGTCGCCGGCTTGAACAGAAGTAGAGAGGACGTAAACACGGGAGCATCATCAGATAAAAGGACAGACAAGGAGACGGATGGGAGGACTGAGGACACTTGGTATAAAGTTGCAAAGACTGTTGTGTTTTGTTTATCACAGCCAAAAGTGACGATATATGTTCATTTTTTTATGACATAAGATTAAAGATGAAAGGCCAAGCATCGTTTCTATCTTCTGTATTTTATTATATTTCAGGGGTTTATGTGTGTGTGTGTTTTGTGTTTTTATCTCCCTCTCCTGACCCGGGGCTGACGTGCAGCACGGTGACAGGAGTGTGATGCCTCGATGCTGACACTGCACACCAAGGATGGAAAAAGAAAAGTGATGCCCTGTGTCAGCTACCAGATGTCTTGCTTTTCACTGCCCCCCCCCCCAAAAAAAAAAAACACAAAAAAACAAAAGCTATGATGACAAAGTAAAACAAATAAGAAACAGGTAACTGAATCACTGCAGGGGTTGTTCTGCAGTGAGAACGTCGTTATTTTGTCCATGCTTGAGAGCAAATACTTGAGCATCTGAAGTCATTGACGAATTGAAAATCTTGCTGTTGTTTGGAGCCACCGAAGTCTAGATAATAAGTCATTAAGTGAGCCTTTCAGATTCTCCGCCCATTATCGCATCACGTCGCATTTGTTGCGCCTTTGGAGTGGGAAGCAGGAGGCTCCGGGTCAGATTTCTGGGATATTTGTCCGGCTCCGCCCCCTCAGATGAGCTGCAGTGAGCAGAGCTGTAGAGGCGCAGCTGAAGCCGTCGTACTGTATCTCTGCGGCGTCCTGACCAAAGCAGGTCGCCGGCTTTGATCCGAAGAAGGAAATGCAAGACGATGAAGAGGCAGCAGGTCATTGCGATGCAGCCCAACTAAAATACAAATACAATCCTTTTCTAATAGTGGGGCACGACCTCTTGGGGGGTGGGTGTGGGGGGTGGGGAGATGGCCCTGGGAAACATGCTTTTTTTTTGCCATATACACTGATCCCTTATTTTTCGCGGTTAATGGGGACCGGCGCCCCCTCGCGAGAATCAAAATCCGCGAACTGGAGCCGGAGCCCCCCGAGTCTCAATAATGTGTTTAAAATATGTTTAAAAACCACAAAAAAGTAGCGAGGCACTTCAGCAAAACAAGACAAAGGCTCAACTGCGGTCTTTCTGTTACGTCCCACGACACACACACTACAATACCCATAAGGTGACACCATTACCCATAAGGCCACCTTCTTAAAGGGGCCAGGCTGGCTCACAACATTTCTTTTTTTCCGCAATTTCTTTTTATTTTATTTTTTTAATATTATATATTTCTGAAAAAAATCAGCGAATGACTAAAACCGTGGAACTTAAAGCGCGAATTGGCGAGGGATATATCACTGTACTCCAGTAGGGGGCAGTGGTGCTCTCATTGTCACAGTGTGTTATTTTAATAAAGTTATTCTGTTATAAGTTGATCTATATTTATTTATTTTGTGTGTTTCCTTAATGTTAATAAGGATACAGTGTTATTATAACAATTTTATAGACAAATGATACTATTTATAGTGGCGGACAGGGTGGTCGGGGGGGGTCTTCTTCCTGGGGGGGGCGCTGCTCTAATGTGAGATCAGCCACTGAGCTGAAAAAGTCAAATTAAAGTGTTTTATTTTAGTTTGACTGCTTCTTATTCCTTATTTGTAATCATTTTCAAATTAACAGGAAAACCACCTGATCTGAGCTCAAAAAAAGTAAAAGAAAAACCTCAGATTTAAAAATAAGATTGTTGTCTCTATTCACAACTGTGAGCGCATGTGCACATGAGGAATAAGGAATCCTCATTTAACTCCAGCCACAGAGTTAATCCACATGTGTTCGTATTTCAACTGTTAAAGCAGAAACGTACATGACAAAACAATGTTGCTCATGAATCCCATCGGACGTTACACGTTTAAATAATCGTGATATTGATTTGAGGCCACGTCGTCACGGAGATAAGTCACATCGCTCCTCCTTACTAACCTTTTGGCTAAAAGCTTTCAGAGACCCAAGAATAAACTTAATAACCCATTTATCTCACAGTTTCTGTCACGACAGCGCTCCTTCAGCGTTACATAATGTGCACTTTCATTTTTTTCTATTTTAATAAATGTCAAATACGACCGAAAGAGGAAGAAGAAAGTATCAAGATACTGTTCAAAGACTAAAAAGGGAATCAGCCAGTCCACTATCTGAGATTTAAATATAACGTACTGCTGTTTCTTTCACAGACACCTGCAGAGCTGCAAACCCTTTATAAAAACTCCCCCCACAAGGAAAAGACTCCTCCTCGACATTTAATGCACAGTCTTCATTCTACTAGATGCACCCCGCAAATACAAAACGCTAATTGCTGTTTAGCGTTTCTGTAATTTCTTCAGAAAGAAAGTAAAAAAGAAAGGAAATGCATTCAGTGTGACTTTTATTTCTTTACAGGCACCATAAACCCGAGGTAATCTTTTTCTTTTGTTCTCATCATTCCAAGAAAAAAAAACTGTAAAGTTTTGTTGTGGTGAGCAGATGAAAGAAAAATATATAATATATATATATAAAGATGTCGTTTCAAACCGGTGATGTCAACAGGTGACGGTTTGGTGTGGAAGAAGCCTTCATGAAAGGCTCTTTGAGGTCCGAAGATGAGCAGCTGATGTCCAGCATTTATCCACAAACTTCCTCAGAGGTTCTAGAGCAACATACCGGTGTGCTGCCTTTAAGACGGGACTACATAAAACCTCCTGCAGGGTTGAAATAACCCAGTACATGTCATGTATCCCACTGAAAGGTGTTATCTAAGATAAAATAACATTACGGGGAAATTTATAGTTAAAGCAACAGGAAAGGGCGCATGGTGCAAACAAAATTATTGAAAGGTATAAGAGGTGGACTAGAAAAAACATTATGAACAGAACAATTCAACTCCAAAGAAAATTTGCAAAAAAATGTTAATTGTGATGATCAAGTATTTTGCTGTCACCTATAAAGTTTGCCAAAATTGTATTCTAGGTTTTAACAAAATAATCCGAAGACAAAAATCACAAAAATGCCAAAAGTTTCATGATGGATCAAGCTTAATATGAATGTTGTGGAAAAAATAAGATCCGATCTCAATGAGAAAATCAGAGAAAAGAAACAAAAATACAAAAATCTTATGTGCACATAAGGAGAGCTGTCAGTCAGTACTCCACAGAATACTGAATGAGGTCAGACAGAGATGAGGGTTTTCTTTTATACTAAGACAAAAGGTGTTGATTCTTCTACAGGTTTTTGCATACAGAGTGGATCACAGCAGGTAGTGGTGGGGGGGGGGGGGGGGGGGGGGGGGCAAGGGACATTTGTCTTAAAACAGACTGATAAATTTAGGGACATTATACAGTTCCTTGATCAAGAAGTTATTTACTTGATGTTGATTGAATTTAGGAATGTTTATTCAGAATCACAGCTGACCCCCGTGCTTGCCTTTGTCACACATTATAATGTGTATTGATCTTGTTAAGAAAGACAAATCACTTTTAAACATATTGTTGAAGACAAATAAAATGAACAAAATTACAAGATGAATAAACCAAATAAAAATTTCCTCCACACGAAAAAGTATTGGTATCGGTATCAGCAATACTGACCCTGTATTTACTTGGTATCACATCGATACCAAAATTCCCACCTCTAATGTTTGAGGGAAGAAATGACCAAAATGACACCTGAAACTCTTCATCGCTCGGTTTTCTCGACGCCAGAATGCCTTTTCAGTGTTATCAGAGAAGATAAAAAGAAAACTGAACTCTGAGGTTCTGAGGCTGCTGTCAGGATCACACTCGGGCAGATACCAAGGCACAACGGCTCTCCAGTAAAGTCCGGACTCCTAAATTTCTCCTCTCCTGCTCCGTTCTGAGCCAATCTCCCGGCTAAGAGCCTTATTAACAGGAGGCAGAGCGGCGAGGAGATAAGAGCGGCGGCAGCGACAGTCTGCGGAGGATGATCCCCGGCAGGAGAGAAGCCCGCTGATGTGTTTTCTACCGAGCATCATCTGCCAGCCACTCAGAGTCAACCCGCCACCTCGGATCCACACAAAGGCGGTTTTCATGACAGCACGCGATTACACCGAGGGGGGAGAGGAGTGACACAGGAAGTGGGGGGGGGGGGGGGGGGGGAGAAAGATGGGGAGGGAGATTACTGATGTGCAGCATCCTGGGGTTTTGGGGATTCGCCCTTCAGTCACACATGACACAAAAGCAGAACAAGTCAGAGAACAAAAAGGCAAACTAACACCGCGGTGGTTTTGACGCCTACGCCGTTTGATACTTATCTCCTGGCTGAGTCAAACTCAATCAAACACACGGAAACCGTTCAGCTCTCATTTATCTTCAGCTCTCATTTATTTAGTCTGGGGAAGAAAAAAAAAAGCATCTCAGTTCTTTAGCGACACGAACAACCTCCTCTCTTTATATGCTGCCACATATGTATGCTCAGTTTCTTCCATCTGTTCTTTCCATTCACACATCAGTCACTTCTGCGCACCTCTCACAGCTGCTCTCTTTTACTGCTCCACTCACTCCACTCCATTTCTCTTCAGATTTGTGATTAGATGGCATACAAAGTGAAAAATAGAGGGAATGACAGGGCAACGCAAGGGGAAGTGTTTCACAAGAGCCACTCTTCTAAAGCCGAAAGTCTGACTTTCCCTTTATGAGCGCTGGTTTCTTCTGTTCGTTGGTCAACAGGCCGCTGTTATAAATCTCCATTTGTCTCCCTCTCGTTCGGTCTGACCTTGACCAAGCCTTTTCCCCCAATCGCATAAATGCTAAGTCATCTTCGCTCCTACAGCCAGCGGATACGTCTCCTTGTTTCTAAATTCACATTATAAGGAAAAGAATTCCCCTCTACTATGGCATCAAAAGCACAACCGACGCCTGAAACGATCCCTGTGATTCTACGCTCACTGGCCGCTGTCCTGCGTTCACCTGGAATCTACGTCAGGAAAGGAGGTTCAACGAACAAACTCTGAGATGAGAAAGTCCGAGTCTCCGGTTTCAGATCAGGGGTTCGGTTTGTTCTGAGCTCGCCGGCTAGGAGTGTGCACCGCTACTATAAGACATCATCAATGGAGCTCGAGAAGAACGAGAAGGGATCTTCCTACTTTTCTGTGTTACTGCGTGCACAGTAGGGGTGAATACTGGCAAGGACCTCGCAATACGATATGTATCATGATACTTGGGTCACTATACGATATTATTACGATATATTGTGATATACAGTGATCCCTTATTATAATCCCTTACTTTAAAATATGTTTAAAAACCACAAAAAAGTATCGAGGCACTGCACTGAAACAAGACAAAGGCTCAACTGTGGTCTTTCTGTTACCTTCACAGCCTCTGGTCTCCGAACTATAGTAAACAAACTGCTCTTTCATCTAACCTCATTTTCATTCTGCCGTCCCACGACACATACAACATTACCCATAAGGCCGCACCATTACCCATAAGGCCACCTTCTTAAAGGGGCCAGGCTGGCTCACAACATTTCTTTGCAGCGAGAGAACGCACACAACATCCTGTGATGTCGCCGGGATTTTTTTCTTGATTTTTTTAAAATATTATATGTTTCTGGAAAAAATCCATGAATAATTAAAACCGCGGAAATTAAAGCGCGAATTGGCGAGGGATGACTGTATTACCCAGTTAATATCAAAATTAAAAGTAGAGATGAAAAATCAAGTTGCTCAGATGATATTGATCATTCAGAGGACAAATTGAGTTAAAACTATTTGCTTCAGAACATCGTATTTATTGTTTATCATTAGTGTTTTTGCACATTTAATAAATAAATAAAATAAAATAAATAGAATAAAATTTTCCTAAAAAATTGGCTGGAAAATTGATATTACATTGGGCGGCCGAAAATCACAATATATTTCCAAATCGATTTTTTCTCACACCCCTAGTGCACAGTACATATGAGGACATCCTCCTGCAGAAAAAGGAACGGCGGCTTGTTACGACTGATGTCGCCAGTTTCCTTTGTTGCGTGATGCATTTGAATTGTAGCGTGCAGGTACCCGGCTGGAGTCGGTGAAGTGAAGCTGATGCGTGAGAGCCAGGATGCTGGACGTCCAGGAGAGAGGCTCGTTCTCCTCCCTCCAACCGGACAGCTGCCTCCGTAGGTGCTGCTCACACTGACCTGATGAAACATGTGGAGCTTCGCAGGTGTGGGCTGACATTTACTGTTATTCCAGGTTTCTCCTGTGTGTCGTTAAGGGGGGGGGGGGGGGTGTGACTGTGCTCTCATTTATTCCTTTCTGAAGAGGTCTTCTTTATCATCCTTGCAGCTGCTCCCCTGTTTAATAATCCGGCACAAGTTTCACACCAGTTGCCCTTCCTGATGCTCCGGGGGTTTGAACCCGGGGCGCCGGCGTGACGGGAGGAAGCACGACAACCACTAAACCAGCAGAGAGGCTTGTGTTTGAACAGGTGGGTCTGGGTATTTCAGGTAAATCTGCAATGTTTGCTATTTTGGCCTGAAGATTTAACTCTGGCTGTTTTTTTTTTTAAACTTTGTCTGTGCTTATGATATAAATAGGGCTGGGCAACGATTAAAATTTTTAATCGTGATTAATCGCATGATTTCCCTGATTAATCATGATTAATCGCATTGTATACGGAAAATCAAATAATGAATTCAAAAGTAGTGTAAAGGTCACTTTTATTTAAATGTTCTGCTGCCATATGAACTAAAGTGCCATAACATTTGTTGTTCAAACACTTTTAACATCAGCACTTGTCAATAACACATATTTAGTGTAAATCTCATCTTAAAAAATGTCGAATAAAGTAAACCTTCTTGCCACTGCCAAAGAATTAATGTCATCCTGGTTTTTTATGAAAAATAAAAAAAGTCTTCCAACAAAATCCTAACAATCTAGAGGCCACAATCATAACATTAAAACAGGTAATTTCTGAGGTAACAGCAGAAACTTTTAACGGAAAGTTCAACTTGGCAGTTGTTACAAATAACCTTGTTTCTGTCGAATCCTCCGTCTGGGATAGAGATGCGCGGATGACGTATATTTTAACCCGCAACCGCTTCTTAAAATCTCTATCCGCCCGCTATCCATTTGCAGGAACGTTTTTTCACCAATTTTCAAAACCGAACCGACCCGCCATCCTTTTTAATAATATGTAAAATATTTTTTCTCATTATTATTATTTAAGTGCTTCAACCGCAACCCGCCCGAATTTAATTAAAGTATTATTTTTTGACGAGTCATCCGCCCGATATGCGGATTATCCGCTCCGCCCGCGGGTGTGCGGTTCATCCGCGCATCTCTAGTCTGGGAGAACTTTAAAATGAAAATGTCCATGTTAAAGTTCAGTAACTTTATCAATCTGTAATTATCTTTGTATCATTAGTTTTTTTTTTCCATTTTCAATTGTCAATCAAAAATTTAAAAAATTAAAAAGTGACTTTTTATTTTGTTTTTTTGTATTTTAATCTCACACACACAAATAAAAATGCCTTGTTTTTTCAATATATTTCAATTTTAGCAAACAGGCCACGGGACTGAATTTGTTTATAATATTTAATTGTCCGGTTTACACGACCCTGAAATGTCTTTGTGTGATGCAGTTCAGGTATCATGGCGGCGCTGGAATCACATACTATAATATTTGCAAAATTGTGTAAATCTGAATGAAAACTCAGCTCATATATAGATGAACCAAAGCCTCTCCAGCTCTGCGTCTGACATTAGTCTTTTTCTCCTCAGATCATGACGAACACAGAATCTTCTGATGCTCATTTCCAGCATTGCAGGACACCCATCTGCTGTTGAATAAGTCATTGATCAAACTACCGTATTGGCCCAAATATAGGACGATATTTTAATCTAGTAGTCATATCTCAAAAATGGGGGTCGTTTTATAATGGAGGACTGGACTTTCTGTTGTCATTACACATCTGAGCCACTAGATAGAGGTGCACTGCAGTAACCAGCTAGAGAACAGCAGGACAGTGAACACATGGAGCAGATCTGATGGAACATGGAGGAATGACGCGATCGTCTTGAACAAAGAGGTTTTAAAGTTTTTTTTTTCACAGAATTGTTAATATTGCTACCTGAGTTGCTACCCGAACTGTAAAGTTCACTGATTTTTACTGTTCTCCATGTCTGTTTTAGCTTTTCTGCATGTTTACCTGCCAATTATCTTCTGGTTCGGCAGCAGGCAGTAACAGACTTTTCAAAACAAAAGCATGTGAGCAACATTGTTAACGCATGATAAAATAAATGTCAGCATTTTTTTTTTACTTGCCTATTTTCTTTAATTAGGAATCAATATTATAATTTTAGTTAATGATATTTCCTTGGGGGTCATGGCTCTGGGTCTCTGTAAAGTACCTAGAGACAACTTGCATTGTAATAGACGCTATATAAATAAAACTGAATTGAACTGAATTGAATATTAATTGGTTCGTTCCATAATATGGCGAAACCTTTTTTTTAAGCTTGATATGATTCAAATATATGAAATTTCATCTTGTAGCAGATGTTAGTATTATTCGGCGTACGTGTGAGAGTGAATGTGTCCTTCACAGGCTGCCTTTGACAGTCTGATCCACCGTATTTTATTAACTTCTGAATCCCTGATTCTGTCAGAGAGGATGAATATCACCGACAGTGGAGCATGAAAGAGAAAACAAAGACACAAGGCAGGCAGTGATGGATGTGGTGTGCGTAGTTTGATGATGCATGTGGTGTGTTGCACCAACCCCCATCCACGCCAGAGCTAAAGCATCCCAGCAGCCAGAGATAAAAGAAAGGAAAGAGTAACTCAAGAGTAACTCAGGAGTAACTCACATAACCAACTTGTTACAATCGGACAACCAAACTATAACGCCACCTCTGAGCAGACGGCTGAACCTTGAAGGTGATGTTGCTACAGCAGCAGAAGACCACACCGCTGCCACTTCTGTCCGCTACGAGCAGAAAACTGAAGCTATAAATGCCATGGGTTCAGCAAAGCTGCATAAGTTTGGAAAAAATACTGCCTGATCTGATGAGTCTCAATATCTGCTGTCAACATTCAAGTTAAGTCTAGGTTTGTTTCGAAAAGCACATATGCAACAAATCCGTAGTTGTGACCAGTGTGATACACAAGCAATTCCATATATACTCAGCAATTACTAAACTAATTAATGGAAATACAATAAGCAATGGAATATTAACAAGTTGAACATAATATATGAATAAATAAGCTATGATTTTGCAATAAAAGCCAATCTAGCCTGTTGGATCAGACAGAGCTAGATAGCTGGATAGCTCGGTTGGTTGAGCGGGCAGCCCAGGTAGAGATGCCACCTCCCGATGTCTACTTCCTGCAGGATAACACGCCACATCACAAAGCTCAAGTCATCTCATGCTGGTTTCTCGTACATGCGATGAGGCGACTGTACTCAAATGTCCTCCAGAGTCACCAGATCTCAGTCAGACAGAGCGCCTCTGGGATGTAGTCATTAACGCCTCTGCTGTCACTGCGATGTCATCATGTCGACCAGGATATCTGAGGAATGTTTCCAACACCTCGTTGGGTCTACACCACCGGCGGTTCTGAAGGTATGAGGGGACTCGGTCTGTTACTGGAAAGGCGTCTTCATAAAGCAGTAGTGAGCGAACAGATCTGAAGTTTATAGGATATAAAACCTGTCCCCGTTTCCATCCCTTCATCCAACCACTATTATACATTATCCAAGCAGGCTTTTACTTCTTAATTTTAGATGAAAAAGAGGCTTCCAGGCTTCATTTGTCATATATCACAGCCTTTGAACATAATTAATGAATCTTCAGGTTGGGCGGGTGGTGACGAACACGAGAATTAGCATGGAGAGCAAAGTGCTTCAAAGACTTTCCTGGGATTTTCCCGAGCTGAGGGAATTAAATGTTTATGGGCACTTTTCAAGGTCAAATATGCTTTACAAGATATATTTTCTAGCTCGATAAAGCAATCTCTTCATTTAAGGCTGGCAGTACACGTACAACAAAAATGTGTTTTTGTTTATGAGGACCTCACAATACGATATGTATCATGATACTTGGGTCACAATACGATATTATCACGATATTGCAATATATTGTGATATTCTACCCAGTTAATAGCAAAATTAAAAGTAGAGATGAAAAATCAAGTTACTGTATATGTTCATCAGATGATATTGATCATTCAGAGGACAAATTGAGTCAAACTATTTGCTTCAAAACAACCTATTTATTGTTTATTATTAGTGTTTTTGAAAAAAATTGAAAAAAAATCGATATTAGAGGTGAAAAATCAATATTATTTTTGGCGGCCGAAAATCGCAATATATTGCCAAATTGATTTTTTTCACACCCCTACATGAGAGTTGAAATCATGAACACTTTCTGTGGAACCAAAGGTTTAGATGAGGCAGAAACCAAGGCAGAGGTTTCTGTGTAGGGTTGTCCCGATCCGATCTCGTGATCGGAAATCGGGCCGATCACGTGGCTTCAGAGTTGATTGAAATCGGATGTTGCATCCCGATCTCGGATCGGATATATATTTCATTCTCACTATTTTGATCACCGCTATATATTTCAAGCTTATTATCACAGATAATATCTCACCTGCATTTTATGCATGAACAGATCACGACATTTTATTGTGAGAGCTTTCTCTATAAAATAGTGGCGAGAAGGCATGTCAAAACGGGGTTCCAGGAAACCCACTAACATAATAAGCTCTGCCAGCGCTTCAAAAGAGGGTTAAGGACAAACTTCTTGTCTTGTTATCAGACACGCCCTTCATTTCGTTCACCACAGACGTCTGGAGTTCGTCTGTGGCTCCGATGTCCCCTCTTAAGGGCCGTGTATACTCTTCGTGGCAACGTGTCACCATCAGCTTGTCGCAAAGATGCCGAAGACCCTTTTGATTTATACTCGCGCGGTCTGCGCGAGTATAAATCAACGCCACAACACAAGAGCAACAGTCATGAACTAGCTAAACTTACTAAACTTATCTCTTGCGTTTTTCCTCTTCCTCACCGTCTCGGCCGTATCCAGACCCACATTCATCGCTATCTCCCTCCATGAATTACTAGAATATGTGCTGTCTTTGTAGTGTGGAGAACCAGAATCGTACAGATGTGGGTACTTCCTCATTTCTTCAGTGATATGCTCTTTTGTACGTGGATGTAGAATTGACCAATCAGAGGCCTCCTTTCTCTCCTCTCTGCGACACTGTCTGCGTCGACCTACAATTTTGGGGAGGAGCACCGTAGTCTCTGCGTAGTGTGGGGGGGGGGGCATCTCTGCGTCGTCTGCGTAGGTGATGCAGACGACCTGCCGTTCGAGTATAAATCAGGCTTTAAGCCTCACCGCTCAGTGGGTCGACTCTAGTTTTGTTTTATGCCGTGCGACCCTGCATGGATCCCACACAACAGAGGACATCAAACAGACTATGGAGAAAATGCAAAACAACTGGTGTATCAACAAGCAACTGGTCCACGTAATTTTGCGCAACAACGATGCTAATATGAAGAAAGCTATGAGTGAGATGGGGGTGCGGAGTGTGGGCTGTGTCGGGCATTCTTGCTAACTTTGCGTGCATGAGGGCTAGCTTTCTCAACATAGCGTGATAGACACCCTGGCTACCGCCAGGAAAATCTAGTAAAAAGTTTTTACTAGTTAATACGTGTACTATACTTGATCGTTCAAGCTACTTCACAGACGTTCTGTTTTACTGGTGCATTATTTGTTATTACATTTATTGTTGAAGCTACATCAAAGAGAAGTGCACTGTTTAAGTGTTAAAAAATAAAATAAAAATGGGAGACAACAAGGATCTGTTTAATCTGTATTTGTTCATTTTTTTAATGTGTTATGAAAGTATCAGAGCTGGACTCAGTATCGGCAGACACTCAAAATGAAATGACTCGGAATTGGATCGCGGCCAAAAAATCCTGATGGGGACATCCCTAGTTTTCATTGCCGTAAACTGCTAGCCAAGTTCACCTGCTGCTACTTAAATGGAAGTGCTATGTTCTTTAGTACTGAGACTGTTGAACAGTCACTGTTCTGTAACTAAATGTGTTTTATAATAATTCTCCCAAGGAAAAAAGAAAGAAAGAAGAGTGTTTAAATAAGTTATTGTTTATTTTATGAGATAATAAAAGCTATTAATCTCAGCTTTGATGCAGGCCTATTTATTAATGTACACAGGAAATTAAATGCATGGGAAATTAAACTCTGTTTGCCCACTCAAAAAAAGTGAAATCGGATCGGGAAAAATCGAGAATCGGCCGATCTTCAAAATCAAAAGATCGGAATCGGATCGGGACCCAAAAATCGTGATCGGGACATCCCTATTTCTGTGTGTCACACAAATGTGATCACAAAGACCAGAACAGGTGACTATACGGCCTACTGAAGAAAGCAAGCGAGATGCTGTGTCGTCCCGCTGTCTAAGCATCCACACCACCAAACAAGCATCTGGATTCAAACACTGCAGTGTTTACACCCCCTGTGTGTGCGTACACGACAACCTCAAATACAGACATGAGGTCTGCCTTCACCTCAGTACGCATTTTTGCCTCAGATGCATTTTTAAGACTGTGTGAAGTCCTGCTGTCTTCCCTCAGGCGCTGAGATAAAGGCTCCGTGAAACGTCACCTGACGAGGCATCACTTCCTCCTCTCATCTGCAACAGCTCCATCCTGTCATGCCCTCTGCTCTTTTAAATGACGTCCCAGACAGCCGTGTTTTCTTTCCGCCATCATTCAAATGGTTTAAAAAGAGGAAGGTGAGGAAATATGGGTATAAATGTAGAGTGACGTGGACGGCCGACTACCACTCGAGGAGACAGAGCAGGAGAGAATCTGCAATGGTGACGAATCTGAGCATTGAATGTGTGCAAAAAAGGTTCAAAGGAGTCTCTGGGCTGCACAAAAAAAAAAAAAAAAAAAAAAAAAAAACATGAAACCCATTGCAGTCCTTTCTGCCTCACCTTCCCATCTCAGTACAGGTGTGGCTCTGAGCCCCGTCAGAAACCTAAACTGCCCTCCATTAGAGAGTTTTCAGGATTCAGGTCAGAACTCAAATTGATGGTGATGGATGTGTGTGTGTGTTCTTGTTTTTGTTACCTCTTCAGGACCTTTTTTGTACAATTACTGACCTTGTTTTGACCAGCATGCCTTGCAGGTACCAAATCCCAAGCTTAAATACAGCAGAATATCATTTCCTGGGTTCCTGGTTAGGGTCAGAGCTAAGGTATGAGCTGATCTTAGGTCAAGGTTAGGATTAGGAGGAGATCTGATCTCCATTGGACATTGAGAAGGCTGAACATCCAATCAGCACCAAGCGAACACCACACCCCACCCAGCAGTCTCACTGGGCCACGCTGAAGTACCAACCCCGAGGCAGGGACTTGTCTCAGCCCGCTGGAAGTTACAGGGATGTTTCTGGAGTGTGATTTATGCTTCTGCGTAGGAGCCTATGCAAGACCTACGTCACAGTTAGCAGCAACGGTGGACTTGCACAGGGTTGCGGCAACACTCCGGGGGTGGTGTTCCTCACGTTCCTTCGTTGTACCAAAACCAACCAGTCACATTTCTTCCTGCTCACCACAGAAATAAGCTGCAAGCTTTGAATTAGTACAATTTTATTGGCTGTCCTCCAGCTGAGCTGCAACTTGATTGGCCGATGCACGATTCGAAGCGGGAAAAGTTAAAAAACTCCCCAAAGTTTGGTGACGGCAACTCTATCAACGCGATGCGCGGAACCAATGATTCAGTTCGGTAACAGTTGACGTCGTCTGTGGAGACGCTGATGGCGTTTTGGACATGTGAGCGTGCGTCATACGCCATCGAACGCTCCCGGCGGCGCAGGGTCTTCAGCGCAGCGGTGTAACTCGCAAGGCTGAGCTTCATTTTGTTTGCTGAATGTTTGCGCCTCAGTTGGAGCAAATGGGAAAGATCTAACGTGAGCTGGAGCTGATATTGTCAATGTTGGACAACGGTAACTTTTTATCAGCATCACATCGACCTACAGATCCATATGGATTTAAAACGATGAGCCAGTAGTAGCAGGCAGAAATATTTATAAAAATGACATTTTTATGGTCATGTTGACCTGATGCAGTGTTACATTTCTGTAGCAGGCTATGGTATGTGTCACAGGTCCCCGGTTACGCACATATGATCATCGATTTGAACCATTAATCACCTACTGGAGCTCAGGTGTGAAGATCAGATCAAGGTTAGGTGGAGAGTTTAGGTTAGACTGTACAAAATTAATGCAAGCCAGTGCAATGTCCTGATAAAAATAGATAAGCGAACTTGTGTGTGTGTGTGTGTGTATCCACATTTCTGTTACTTCATCACGCCCTTATTCTGTTACAATAATTGACCTTGTTGACGCCAGGGGTCCTTAGTGGAGACCAAAGCTAATGAGGCAGACTGTCATTTCTGGGGTCCTGGTTGAGGTTAGAGGTAATGTGTGAATTGAGATCAGGTTAAAGTGAGAGTTTGTACAAGAGGAATGGAAGTCAATGCAATGTCCTAAAAAAAAAAAAAAAAAAGGATGGTTGCGCAAACTTGCGTGCGTGCGCTCTCGACGCATCACTTGCATAAGGGTCAAGGCTCCGCTCAGTCAATCAGCTCATTATATATGCGTTTCGTCACGACAGCGCCGCGGCGACGAGCCGCTCTCGCAGTCGCACCAGACAGCCCGGTGCTGGGACTTGTTCGGACGGGAAACTTACCGGGATGACACTCGGCCCGGAACAACACGGACGCCGGAAGAAGGAGAGAGAAAATCCACCAGCAGCAACAGCACGATTGCAGTAGCCTCCACATGGTAGTAACATGCACATCGATGTGAAGATGGTCAGCGGGCGACAACTGTTGAGTTTCTCCCTTTTTGGCGCCGTCGGTTCAGCGACGCCTCGGCTGCGTAAAAAGGCAGGAGCGGAGACGCAGCACACGCGCCGGCTGAGTGCGAGCGGGGGTGCGGGCTGGGGGGGGGGGGGGAAGGAGGAAAAAAATGTAGTCACGGGTCCGCGAAAGATGATTCCGCTCCCGGATCCGCCGATGCGCTCCGCTCAGCACTCGGATGCTGATGGAGACGGAAGGACAGGTGCCCGCGGCGAGGAACGCGCGGCTCTGAGGGGACGAGGCGCCCACGGGCCACTCCGCGAGTCGTCGCTGCCGCTACCGCGCCGTGGAAAGAGGGACCGGGAGAGAGGTGGGGGGGGGGATGCTCCGCGCTTGTACTGGAAGTGTTTGTCTCCTCCATCCATCCAGGAGGCAGCGTGTGAAACCAAGTGTGGCGGAGACTTTATCAGTCTCCGAGGGGGAGGAGGGGAGGGGAGGGGAGAGGAAAAAGGGATGGTGTGAGGGGGGGGGGGGAGAGGGTGAGAAACGAGAGAGCGGTCATTCCTCTGGATCCTAGCGCCGGAGAGAAAACCCGTCAGTTCCTAAATGCACATTTCAATAACAGATAATAAAGCTGTAAAGCTGAGCGGGAGTCCTCCAGCTTCTGTTTTTTTTTTTTTTTTTTCACTAAATGACCCATAAAGAGATTCACATTAGACAAAGCTTCTTTTCTGCTCATAATAAATCACGGCTAATGCTTGTTGTCAGACCAGAACACATTCACGTCAGTTCATCTCAAACAAACCAAACAACTGAAGTCACCCCAGGGCGCTTCACGCGCAACATTTAGTACAGTTTAATTACACTCCGCTTCAGTTATATCCTTGTTGTTGTCAAACTGCTATAAAAATGAGCTTTGTCATTAAAAAAAAAAAAAAAAACATATTCTCTGAATCTTTACTTTAGGACCTCTCACTGGGCATGTCCCTTATCAAACCCAAAACACAAAGATAGTCCAGGAATATCTACATACGAGACAAAAAGTAGTGCCAGTAATAGTTTCATGCAGATCAGTGGTTCTCAAACTTTTATTACTGCTGAGAAATTGTTCAGCTCTCTGAGCACCACCATGACGACCAACTTTAAAATATAGCCATATATGCCTCCTCAATTACCTTTAAACACACAGAGATGTTTATTCCTTATTGTGGTTATTTATTACCTGAATTGTTACTTTACTGAATCAGACATTTACAACTCTGTCCAACAATTCTCACATACTCAAACTCTCATACGGAGCAAAATAAACACACTCAAAAGTTGTTACATTTGCACTGCAACTGAATATGCAACAAATATTTTTTTATAAGACAATTTTAATTATCTCAAGCTACACATTTGGTTTGAAACGTATTTATAATGCATTGTATGTTTCCGATTTTTTTTAAAAAGTGAAAATGGTGGAAAAAAATGTGGAAAGTCATGACGTACCACAAGAGAGCGCTCGCGTACCACCGGTGGTACTCGTACCACAGTTTGCGCACCACTGATGTAGATACATAAAACAGGAAAGCGATCTCCCAACAGTCCAGGTCTACGGGAGCGTAACTGAAGTGGTGATTTAGGGTCACGATACATTTCGTCCATCATCTATACCCGATTAATCGTCTGCAGGGTGACACGGACCTGCTGGAGTCACTCAGGTGAAAGGCAGGGGTCCACCTGGACAGGTCACCAGTCCATCACAGGGTCACATGTAGACATATGCATGTCTTTGGATTGTGGGAGGAAGCTGGAGGAAACATGGAAACCTCTGCTGAGGTTTGAACCGGGAACCTCCCGTTCTACCTTCAGATCCACCTCTGAGAGCCACAGGTGAGCCTCGAGTGTGTTTCCCATCCAGGTGGATGGATGAGATCCAGTGATCAGTTTCACTGATTATGGCAAACGCAGCACTGACAACGTGCCCACACGTTGAAGATGTGCATGTGTGACCAGCAACGGGCCAGAAGGCCTCCAGGAATTCGACCAATCAGAAAACATTTGAGCCAAACGTGCTCGAGACTGTGTTGCTCTGACATCATAAGAGGTTTTTTGGCGTGGTTGGATGGAGAGCTTCTCTACCAGAGATTCAAATTAGATGGCTGAAAAGTAGCAAAATACATCCACCGACAGAAATTTAAAAAATAAAATAGGAGAGCTGATATACTGAATAAATTAAGCCAGTGTGATATTTATATACACGACATCAGTAGAAGACGAATTCAGATTCAGGTATCCACCAGGTATCGCTGGAATACGTTTTATTTTAGGATCCACGGCTTAAACGCTGGCTACATACGTATTGCCATGACAACTAAAAGCTCCCCAGGGACTTCTGGGAATGAAGTGGACGGCTGCGAGTTCTGCAAAGGATTCAAACGCTTCAGAGATGAGAAGCTGTTCTGTTTTTGATGAAATGGTTATATTTAAGAAAACCCTCTTTTACTGTTCAGGTATATTTAAATACGGTCATTTAAAGCTCGCCAGTAAAGGTACAGTATAAATGAATTTCAGTATTTAAATATGTGTCTTTGTTTTGTTGGAGTGAAGATAAATCCTGTTTTTCACAGGATCAATATTGTGAAGAAGAGAAGAAGAGAGAGAGTTCTTCTGCTTGATCACAATGTGAACTGGATCTCTGGAGGAGTTGATTTTATGAGACTTGGCGACCCCTGCTGGTGGATTCACGACACACACGCGCGCACACACAGCCAAGCAGGAAGACATCGGGCCTTCAGGAAAACAGAAATGTATTTTCTGAACAGTACTGAGCCGGTGGTAAATAAAGTAATAAATAAAGGAGACAGTAAATGGATAAAGGGACGACACGACACAAAGCAGTAGGAAGTTGTTGGTCGAGTGTCTGAAACCGAAGCACGTTTCAGAAGAAGAAGAAGAAAAATGTCTGACATGAAAACAACACACAGCACATCATTATTCCTTCTATTTAACAGGCGTGTGATCTTTTTATTAAAAATCTCCTCGTTTGAAGTGACATAAAAACCAAAAATGAGTGCAGTGGAGGTGAAGCTCTGACGTCCCGTCAGGTTGATGGTTATGGAGCACCTCAGCGTTCCACTACGGTTCCTTTTGCTCCGAGAAAACTGGGAATATTAGGCATCGTAAAAAGCCTATATGAGAATTGGCTGGTGCTTGATGAGTGTTTAAGTCTGGACACTTATTACCCTTCACAAAACGCCCTTCAGGAGAATTTCATTTTAATACGAGAAGAACAAAGAAGGACTTCCTCGTTTTAAAGTGGATAATGGAGTTTGGGGAGGAGAAGTTTTAAATGCAGTCACATTAACGTGTTTTTATATAATAGTAAAAATGTTATATAACCGTATTTTAACGGTTAAATGTATTCACAAAGCCAGTTCTCTCTTAATGTGGAACCATTTTATTCATAATTGAATTTGACAAATAGCAGCGTTTCACTGTTACAGGATATAAAACCTTTCTTTCAGCTATGTGCCTTTCACAAGCTCACACCTTGTACAGAATTTGATGAATAGTTTTAAAAGGAGGTGAGGGTATATACGGTCACCGCTGAAGATCCAGCTGCTCCTACCTGGTAAAACTGCAGGGATTTGATGAGGATGAATGAGCATATTTTAAATTTTAGAGTCAGAATCAGCTTTAGACGCCAGGTTTGTGCAAACAAATGAGGAATTTGATTCCAGCAGATTTGTTTGTTTCTTCTTCAAGGTTTATTATTGTGATTTAACAACTATCTGCATATATTGTTAATGGTTTATGCCAAAATCTGTCAAAACCCGGACATATAAGGTTTAGACCAGTACAGGTCCTGAATGGAGGGGAGGTCGGTCCTGTTCGGTGGCCGATCCAATCCAGACAGTGATGGAAGTGCTCAGGACAGACTGTCCATAAGCAAAGAGGGCTGTTTCTTTGAGCTTCACTTCAAATGGTTTGCGTTATTTTAGCAAACAATAGCCGTCGCTATCTGTAGTGATGAGTTCTAACAATATTTCTATGTAATTTCAGCACAGCCAGCATGTGAACAGTGGAAAGAAAAGTAAGTGATCCTCTTGGACATCACCTCTCTAAATCTGTTTTTGAGATTCCTGCAACAAAAATTACATACCTCATTGGCCCGAATATAAGACAAACTGGTTATGAGATGACCCCTATTTTTCAAATTTTAAGAAAATAAAAATATGTTGAAGACAAAACTTTTTATTGTAACATTATTATAGAAAAAAAACTCATACAGAGGATAACATTCTGCTGTGTTGTTAAACATTTTAATGATTTCATCTTTTTTAGGTACGTGTACCATACTGAAGGTTTCCAGGTTTCCATGTTATTTTAGATCAAGGTATAGTATCATTTAATAAACTTTATTCTCTTCAAATCTGAGACTATGGGTGAATTCCAATTCCTCTCTTAACCCTCAATTTTTGGCCCTCAATCTTAACCCTTGAAAGTAAGTGTAAGGGCTATCTTGTGGCTTAGAAATGGGACACCCCTCTCGTGCAGTTACGTCTTCAGACTGAAATGTATCAGAGCCATGTTGTCTCTGTATTCACTGAAATTACACAGTGATAACATTGAAAAGAGCGCCGTATATTCTCCAAATAATATTAGCAAATAACACGATAGACGATACATTATTCAGTCCTCCGTCGCTACACAACAAGGTATACAAGTAACGTGAAGCTGACCGGGACCCGCCGGCCAAATCGTAAAGTAAAAAAATAAATGTTACGCAACAACGATGTTAATCCATGAAAAAGTCTCAAACAAAGACAATAAGATGGTTTCGTAACATTTATATCTTTAAGAACTACGAAGATACTTTATATTTGTAGCTAGCTTTTTTTGTCACCATCCTTTTTGAAGATGTCTTTCTTCTAAATTACCCAGTGCCTTCTGGGTAGCCCTTACTGCCAAGGGTGGATGTTCGGAAAATCTCAATTTTGAGGGCGATACAGGCCTCAAACTTGTCCCTCAATTTGACTTTCTTAGAATCGGGACAGCACTTGCCCTTAGCGGGAGCGCGCATTTTTGAGATTGAAGGTTGAGATTGAGGGTTAAGGGAGGAATTGGAATTCACCCAAATTCTGGACTGCAACAAAACTTTCAAACCCACTTTGATTCGAGTCGGTCTCGTGATCCTCCATTTAACATCAGATCTGCTCCATTCTTACTGGTTACTTCGGTGCAGCTCCATCTAGTGGCGCAGATGTGTAACTACAATAGAAAAGTCTAGACCTTTATTATAAGACGACCCCCATTTTTGAGAATATTATTATTCAAATAAAATCGTTCTAATCGTTCTATATTCAGGCCAGTACGGTACTTGATTTAAAATGACTATATCTTGTATTTGATTTTAAAATAAAAGAAGCTTGTCTGAGACACAACAGTAACTATGCATATTTATGACCAGCCTAGGAAATGAAGATAACACAGGAACAATTGAAGAAATTTGTCTCCATCTTCTAAAATGTCACATTTTTAGAGAGCACGTCTCTTTGGATTCATGTGGTGAAAACCAAAACAGTTCCAAAGATTTCAGTCAATGAAATCTCGCCATTTGAAGTGCCAGGACTGATTTCCCTCTTCTATAAAAGAGTTTTCAGAGGTGTTTGAAGAGGAACCTTTTTCATTGGCCATTTTGTCACATTTAGACATATCTGTGCCATTGAGGGTTTTCAGGTACCAAGTTACATGACTTGTTTTATCTGTCACTAAATGTGCTAATACCTTTCCAATATAACTGCTGTGGAGCGTTTGTATCAGCTGACCTCTTCAGTATGTGAGCTAACAGACGCCAGGTGTCGCTGTCACTGAGCTGCCAGTGTTCACACAGGGCGACATCTCCGAGGTGCTTGATGGATTAAGGCCAATGATGGGCAGTTCACGCATCCACATCACTTCTGGCATCATCCAGTCACAAACAAAGATAGCAATGACCTCAAGCTCCTCCCACAGCTCTGGATCCAAAAAAATCCTTTCTTTTTAAGGGTGATAGTCCTGCTGCATCATCCAACTTCTTCTGAGCTTCAGCTAGTGAACCGCCAGCCAGGCATTGTCCCGTAGGTCATTTGGGTTGACTTTGGGAATCCATTTACTCCACCATGATAAAAAAAAAAGCTACCTTAGTTTCATCAGCCGTCCGAACATTGTCCCAGTAGCGTTGTGGATTACCGAGGTGCTCTTTAGCAAACGTCAGAATGGAGAGCAGTGGCTTCCTCCGTCACGTTGTGCCATGGTCAGCCCTCTGTTCAATTCAGCTGTTGAGTAAAGACACTAGAAATTGTGTTTGTTTGTGTGTTAAAAGCCTTATAAGCTTGTGTTTTAATCTATTTTTGTCAGTTTGATGAAGATCAGATCACATTTCATGGCAAATTACAGAAAACCAGATACATTCCAAAAGGTTCACAAACATTTTCCCGTCCGTGTATGTTACAGTTGTGCCAACAAATGCAACACAAGTCTGGATCTTCAACTAGTGTTCATAATCTTAAATCATTCCCAAACATTTCATTTTTATCATGCTAAAACAGTTCAAGCAAGTAGCTCTGTCCAGTTCAAGATGTGTGTGTGCAGCTCCTTTCTGCAGACCAACAGCAGATCTATCCAGTATTGAGGAAATGCAGATTAATTAGCTCCTCACTTAGCTGTTTCTGCCTGTATTGCCCAATGAATTATGCTAATTTGATAGGTTTAAGGCTCAACAAACAGCTCATTATCTGAGAAGGGCATATTAAGAAGATGCTCCTTTCCAGTTGGGTGGAATCACTTTGGCCGTTCGTGAACATTGTCATGACTTCGTTCATTGTAAATATCTGTCAACACACAGCATACTTAGCAGTAAATACACAAAGCGCCGATGTGTACTGTACAACTATAACGAAGTACTAAATAAAAACTGCACATCTATGCGCATCTTTGAAGCTTCGACCTGCTTTTGTCTCTCTATCAGCGCTTCTCTCACTTTGTTACGCAACGTCTCCTCAACAAACGAGGTGAAGAGATGTTTTGCATGCAGAGCAAGGGCAAAACAGACCGAGAGGAGGCGTAAGGTCAGAAATGTGAGATGAGTATAAGATAATAACCACAAACACTAATCTATAGTGTGTCATCGCAGTGACACACAGTTGTCAGATACATATTTAATTTAATGAGTCCATGTTATCAGTTTAATCAGTTTATCTAAAGCATGAACCAACTGTACTGTCATGCTGGGATGTTGGCTTTGTTCTTCAACAGCTACAGCGACTTCTGAACAGACGCGAACTCGTCACCGAACCCACATCCTCTCCTCCCCCGTTGATCGTCCGAGAGGTTTAGGTCTTCTCGTGGCGGCTGTCAAGTGCAGACTCTTACTGTGGCGTGTCAAGAACGTTTGACATCTCACACGTCTCAGTGAAGGACATCATTCACAGGCTCGCAGACAAGATTGTCACCATCAGAAACAGGCCCATCGAGTGTCGAGAGCGTTTGATGTCAAAAAGGAATCGAGGAACTTTGTAGTGACTCACAGTGAAATGATCTTATAGCTACTCGAGGATGTTACATAAACAGTAAAAGAATAAAAGTGATTCCTGGTGGCTAGAGCTGGGCGATACTGGGGATTTTGGTATCGATCCGATACCAAGTAAATACAGGGCCAGTATTGCCGATACCGATACCAGTACTGATACCAATACCAATACTTTTTCATATTAAGCTTGATCTATCATGAAACTGCTGACCTTTTGGCATTTTTGTGATTTTTGTCTTCAGATTATTTTGTTAAAACCTAGAATACAATTTCGGCAAACTTTATAGGTGACAACAAAATACTTGATCATCACAATTCACATTTTTTTTGTAAATATTCTTTGGAGTTGAATTGTTCTGTTCATAATGTTTTTTTCTAGTCCACCTCTTATACCTTTCAATACTTTTGTTTGCAATGTGTGCCCTTCCCTGTTGCTTTAACTACAAATTTCCCCGTAATGGGATAAATAAAGGATTATCTAATGTTATTTTATCTTAGATAACACCTTTCAAAGGGATACATGACATGTACTGGGTTATTTCAAGGTCTAAATTATGTTTTTCTGAGTTGGCTCCAGTAAAATGTGACTTAAGTAATATGTACTTTGAAAGTTAATATGAACTGATGCTGACCACAAGCAGCAGTCAGTGCTTGTGGGACAGAAAAAAAGCTTGAGTATCGATCTTTTTACACGAGTATCATTCGATACCAATACCAGCGTTGTATCGATATTATAAATATTTGGTTCGATCTGCCCAGCTTTACTGGTGGCAGAGGAATGAACAGAGAGCGTCCAGGGTGGAGTTTCATTAGCGGTGATGGCCCTCAGCTCCTACTGTAGCTAGCTAGCATATACAGTGTCCACAGTGGCAGTATGGGTGTCCAATCCTCAGTGGTATGAACACCCAGGTCCACCCTTTCCACTTCCTCCCACTGCTGTGGTTTTATATAAATTCAGCTGATGTGGTGCATTAAAATAAATAATAAAAATAGCTTTCCACCAGCTGATGATCTTAAGAGCTGGTGCTTGCTTTCACTCGGATGTGTGCTCAGCATGAAAGACCATCAGACTAAAGCCCCGGAGCTCAAACGCTCAGTTGTGTTTTAACCAGGAACTGTTTTCTTCTACACCGACTTGTGTCATGAAAAGTAAAGCGCGGCGTTTGGAGACATTGATTCATCATCTGAAAGTCAGTGAGATGCACAAATGACTCAATCACCACGAATCAGATGTAAAAACTCCTCTATTTCAGCTAAAAAAAAAAAAAAAACTGCTGAACTGGAAGCACGGAAAATTGCAGTTCCTCAACCAAGGAGCAAGTCGGTCTCCATTGACCTGCATGTCAAATAAACATATTTACAGTCTAGTTCAGAAAACAGTTTTCATCTCCAAAGCTAGATTTCACATCAGCGACAACTTTACGGGGGTGAAATTCTATGTACCGCATCATGTAAAATAATTTACAGCCACAACTTTATGCATAATTAGGAGTGGGGTCTTTTAACTTTTTTTTTTTTTTTTTTTTATAGTAATAATTGTTTTTAATTCTGTAAAGCACTTTGTGTTGTATGTCTTGCAGGAAAAGTGCTGTACAAATACAGTCATGGAAAAAATTATTAGACCACCATTTTTTCTTCACTTTCTTGTTCATTTTAATACTTGGTACCACTAAACATCATCATGTGACTAAAACAGACAGAAAAGAAAACACTGAATGTATAAAAGCAGTGTTTTTGGCAGTACAACACCATAGCTATTGATGTAAAAACTTAAGTGATTTAGGTTATAATCAAGAAAACCATGGAAAATGGTAAGATATCAGCTCTTAAATAAAACTCTTATGAGCAATCTTTGTGGTTATCGTTATGATTGTCCAAACAAATGTACCTTTAGTTGTACCAGGCATTAAAATGAACAAGAAACTGAAGAAAACAAGGGTGCTCTAATAATTTTTTCCATGACTGTAAAGATTGATTGATTGATGGAACTGATGGCTGGCGTAGCCTTAGCTTTAGCTCCTTAGCATTTTCTTGACTTGACTTCTAAGCTGTGAACAAAGACCGAGCAGATCATGGTCATTTTTTTTTTTTTATTTTAAAGATATATGGCAAGTAGTGCTGTTAGATGTACCAAGAGGCCCCGCAGCTGGTTTTGGGTTGGCATGGACAGACTCAGTGGACAAAGCTTAGCAAAACAGCCTGAAGCAGGTATCTTTGAAGATAACTGCTCATAACTGCTCATATCTCCCTCATGTTTGAAGGGCGCGGGTCAAGGCTAACCCGTGGACACCAGCTGGATGGCCTCCAGCTCATCACCGCCTGCAGCAACTGAGAGCAAAAGTCCCAACAGTTGCAGCCTTTGCAAGTTACTAATTGCATTATTTCATTTGGGATTTTGATTTGAATTTGAGCAACTGTTCAGGCCTGACAGGCGCCATGCCCAGGCCTCTTCTGTCATCAAGTAGGCATTTAGCAATACGAAGACCTGGTATTTTTCCCATCAGCGGAGGATCGGCCTGCTTTTGCAGTCAGGGTGTTTGCTGTGCACATCTTTCCTGGAGATAAGGCCGTGCACTCGAGTCAGATGATGGAGGAGCTCAGCTTCAGCCAGACTCTCAGGGTCAACAACTCTGTGGACGCATCGCATCTTTTCAGCACCAAACGGCGCTCCACCAGCTCTTCAGGACCGTTTTCAAGGAGACACCGGTCCACTCTGTGTAATTAATTTAAATTTGTTACCACTAAGTGTAGTTTTTCCACAGAAAGCCCTTGGAACTGTACCTTTTTTCGTTGATGCAGATGACGTTCTCACAATCATTCAGCGCTCGTCAATTGTAAAACAATAAATATCACTTGTTAAAAGCCGAGGTGTAGTTTACGGTATGTTTGTTGTCAGTACAAATGAACGTGAGATATTTCCTCTCATAAATCAGACCTGACAAACATCCAGCAGCCGAAGGCAAAATGCTTCCACGGAAAGAGGTTTCCCTTCCCCGTCCTCAGTCGGATACATCTGAAAGCTCCGCAGTGACCTTTAAACTGTAGCACCTGGTGCTTTCTTGGACGAAAGATTTCCTGAAACCACAGAGACAGTTTCTTTGATCCGAAGCTTCCTCATGGCTACAGACAGTTTTTGAAATTGAATCTGTTTGCTTGGGAGTAAAAGAAAAGCCACAAGTAAGGTTGAGGTCTGAGAGGAAAGTCCTCCGTTGAGGCATACCTGTCAAGTATCCCGTTTTGGCCGGGAAAGTCCCGTATTTTCCTCTTCTCTCCCGTCGTCCTCCCGTATTAGTATTTTTCCCGTAAATCTCCTGTATTTTAACCTGCGTTATTAAGAAGTAATAATACCGCATCGGCAGAGTAAAAAAAAACAACAAAAAAAAAACATTCTCAATCTGAGATCTGTCACTTGCCTCGCGATAACTGCCACAGCTGTAGCTACTACAGTGATCCCTTGTTTTTCGCAGTTAATGGGGACCGGCGCGTATAGAGACTGCTGTGCATCTGTATCTACTCTATATGACTTATATAGAGTATATCTACTCTACTCTACTCATATCTACTCTATATGACTTATATTTGTACAACAACCATCCTGTGCTCTGTGAGAAAAAAAAAAACAACCCTAACTCCCTGAGTGTTGGATACAAGTGCCTCGGAGGACTGACACACCAACTTTGTTGCTTTTGGAATCTAGAGTCTTGTTGTTTTCAGTGTTGTAGTTAGCAACCAACTTATTTGAGTTGTTTTTATAAAACAATAAAGACCTGATCAAAGTGTAAATAAAGAGAAACAAAGAGACAGGAACACACTGGAAGGATAATGGAGTCGAGGATTGTTGATGCCTTACATATCAGAGTCCTTGAGGCTCCTGAAGTAGACGTTTTGTCTCCCAGGAACAGATGGCTGGAACAAACTGTTCTGTCTAGTTCTGGAGAGCATCAGTGATTATCCAAACCCCATATCCATATTCATCTTTCCCACCACAGCTGCTTTCTCAGTGTGTTTGGGGTCATTATCCATCTGCGCTGTGAAGTCCTGTCCCATCAGTCCTGTCTCATCACCTCTGTAGCTGAATGTTGGCTGAATTAGAGCATCACCCCGTTCACCTCCGAATTCATCTGCGATTATGGTGAGCAGTTACATCATCAGGACACGCCTTTGAGTCCGTTTCACTGGCAGCTGTACGTGCTCGTACAACGACCACCAGATCTCACTCATGTCTTGTATTTGATCAGGAGCTCCTCCTTTCCTCTCATGTCCTTTTATCTGTTCTGATGCACGTTTATCTTGGTTGCATCTCTCCACAGAACGTCTGACTCCAGAACATCCAAAGAAGTTGGGAAAGGAGCTGTGAAATGTAAGTAAAAGCAGGAATGTACTGATCTGAAAATCTCATAAACCCTTATTTTATTCCTTTCTTCCGATGCTGGAGAAGAATGTTGTCCCATCCTGCTCAACAGTCCTGGCCCTTCGTTCCTGGGTGTTTTATTTTATGACGCCTCAAATGTTTTCTACTGGTGAAACATCTGGACTGCAGGTAGACCAGTTCAGCACCTGGACTCTTCTCCTGTGAAGCCATGTTGCTGCAACGCTTTCAGTTCATGGTTTAGTTTTGGTGAGGGAGGACGGCTTTGCTTGTATGCTTGTGTTTTTAATTGCTATATACAGGGGTCGGCACAATGAAACTGACAATTCAATTCAATTCAATTCAATTTTATTTGTATAGCCTCTGTTACAATGACAATTGTTTCTAGGTGCTTTACAGGGACCCACAGCATGACCCCCAAGCAAATATCATTAACTAAAATTATAATATCAAATCCAGTCAATGATAATGGCAAGTAAAAAACTCCCACAGAGGGAGAAAAAAACCTTTAAGCCAAACAGTGGCAAGAAAAACTCCATTTTAAGAGGAAGAAACCTTGAGCAGGACCTGGATCATATGGGGGGAATCTTCCTGCTGAAGACCAGCTGGGTAAAGAAAGGATAGAGGGGAGACAGGACAGAGAGAGGATGGAGGACAGAGAGAGGAGAGCACACAAATGACTAAATACAATGACCATATAAACATAAACAGATGGAGGCAGCAGCACTGGGATGAGATGGCCAGAGGACCAGGTCGCCGATCACCACACCAGTCGGCACCCCAAACACAAGTGGAGGAGAACCCCGGGATGGACAGAGGAGGGAACTGCAAGTCAGCATGAAACCCAGGAAACTCTGGCCTGCAAATACAGAGAGAAATAGTGGGGAAAAACAGCACAACAAACCACAGGAAAGAAAAGAATATGGAGCACAGTTACTGTAACAGGTGCTCCCAAGTAATTATGAATAAGCTGGAGGAGGAGGAAGGGAGGAAGGAAAGGGAAGGAAAAGGAGAAAAGCAGTGGAGACACCACTCAGCAGATCATGTTGGCGTCCCCCTGCAGCGTAGGCCTATAGCAGCATAACTATGACGAACCTGTGATTAAGACGAGCTACTCTAGTCTGAGCAACTACAACTATGGCTATAACTATTAGCCCCTACACACTATAGTTTAGACTAACTGTAGGCTTTACTGAACAGAAATGTTTTCAATTTAGTTTTAAAGATGGAGGTGGTGTCAGCCTCCTGAACCCAAACTGGTCACTGGTTCCAGAATAAAGGTTCCTGGTAGCAGAAGGCCCGTCCTCCAAACCTACTTTTAGATATTCTTGGAACTACGAGTAATCCTGCACTTTGAGAGCGGAGAGCTCTATTAGGAGCAAAACATGCTATCAAGTCTTGTAAATAACGAGGAGCTAGGCCATTAAGGGGCTTATATGCGAGAAGCAGAATTTTAAATTCGATTCGAAATTTCACGGGAAGCCAATGGAGGGAGGCTAACACGGGAGAGATGTGATCTAGCTTACGGATTCCTGTCAGCACCCTCGCTGCTGCGTTCTGGATCAGTTGAAGGCTATTTAGCGAGCTTTTAGGACATCCTGCTAACAACACATTACAATAATACAGTCTAGAACTGACAAACACGTAGAATAATTTTTCAGCATCACCCTGGGAGAGGATGCTCCTAATCTTGGAGATATTTCGGAGATGAAAAAAGGCAGTCTGACAAACCTGATTAATATGCTGCTTAAATGACATATCCTGATCAAAAATGATGCGGTTTTTCACAGCTGTGTTGGAAGCCAGCCATACTTGTTATTTTAGTGTGGGAGGTTTCATGGCTAGACTGGACCAGCCTGGTGTCCAGTCTACATTAACTGCACACAGCACCAGTAAGAGCAGAGTGTGACGGTTTAGTTATCAGGGTAAGAGCAGAGTTTTGCTCAAAATATTGCAATACACACAACATCATGGGTGACATATCAGAGTTCAAAAGAGGACAAATTGTTGGTGCACGTCTTGCAGGCGCATCTGTGACCAAGACAGCAAGTCTTTGTGATGTATCAAGAGCCACGGTATCCAGGGTAATGTCAGCATACCACCAAGAAGGACGAACCACATCCAACAGGATTAACTGTGGACGAAGATGAAGCTGTCTGAAAGGGATGTTCAGGTGCTAACCTGGATTGTATCCAAAAAACATCACGACAGAATTAAATGTGCACCTCAACTCTCCTGTTTCCACCAGAACTGTCCGTCAGGAGCTCCACAGGGTCAATATACATGGCCGGGCTGCTATACCCAAACCTTTGGTCACTCGTTCCAGTCCCAAATGTTGGTTTCAATGGTGCAAGGAGCGCAAATCTTGGGCTGTGGACAATGTAAACATGTATTATTCTCTGATAAGTCCAGCTTTACTGTTTTCCCCACATCTGGGAGAGTTAGAAGCCCCAAAGAAGCGGACCACCCAGACTGATGCATGCCCAGAGTGCAGCATGGGGGTGGATCAGTGATGGTTTGGGCTGACATATCATGGCATTCCCTTGGCCCAATACTGGTGCTGGATGGGTGCGTCACTGCCAGGGACTACCGGACCATTCTAGAGGACCATGTGCATCCAGTGGTTCAAACATTGTATCCTGAAGGCGGTGCCGTGTATCAGGTTGACAATACACCAGTACACCCAGCAAGACTGGTGAAAGACTGGTTTGATGAAGATGGAAGTAAAGTTGAACATCTCCCTTGGCCTGCAGTCACCAGATCTAAATTATTGAGCCACTTTGGGGTGTTTTGGAGGAGCGAGTCAGGAAACGTTTTCCTCCACCAGCATCACGTAGTCCACTGTCCTGCAAGAAGAATGGCTTCAAATCCCTCTGATCACTGTACAGAACTTGTATATGTCATTCCCAAGACAAAATGATGCTGTATTGGCCGCAAAAGGAGGCTTTACACCAAACTAATAAATGATTGTGCTCTAAAATCAGGTGTTTCAGTTTCATTGTCATCGGTGAACCTCTGTCCATCTTTGTAACCAGGAGGTTCTGCCTCTCTGAAATGCTCCTTTAAAACCCAGACGTGTAACCGACCTGCTGCCAATTAACCTAATTAGCTGTCAAACTTCTTTTTGACTGGCACCAATTACTCTTCCAGCCTCTGCTGCTCCTGTTTCAACTTTCTTTTAGACGGCTGCTGCCATCAAAGTCAGAATGAACTAATATTTTCCATGAAACGGCTCAAATATCTCAGTTTCAGCATCTGATTATGGTCTTTATGTTCTATTGGGAATAAACGAATTTCAGCAAACTTGAATTTCTAGAAAGAAACAGGTAACTACAGCCTCCGCTGACAGGAATTTATCTTAGTTACAAACGTGCGTGCAGGACTGAGAAAAAGGGGTTTTCATTTGCAGCTTGGAACAGTTTGCAGTCAGTTAAAGATTAAGGAGCTGGTCTCTGTAGACGCTTTTAACAACACTTTAAATGACTTGGAGGCAAATTCCTGGCTTTTTCGGATCTGAGCTTCAGTGTTCTTTGCTTTAAATTGTATTTTCCAAGTGTTGTGTTGTGATTTAACTTCATCTGCATGTGTGCAGACACGTACCAGCTGTCAGACCCGACTAAACTGAGCTGCTGTTCATCTTGTAAAAGACATTTTTCATCTCAGTGTGTTTGTCCTGGTTTAATAAAGGTTAAAAGAAGGAATATGGCTGATGGGATTTTTAAATGATTTAATTTCTTTTACACAGCATCCCAGCTTCCTGGAGATGTGGGTCATACATTAATGAAGATGTCTGTTGTTATGTAAAAACGTTTTTTCTTCTGAGATCATCCACTTTAGTTCCGTCAGGCTTCTTCACGTTCTTGAGCTCATTGATGCTTTTTTTTTAAATAATGAAACTGTTGATTTGGCCACACCTGAGGCTTTAAATATCTGTCTAATAGACATGTGTTTTTCCAGCCTTCATCATTTTTATTTAGATCTCCTTGGACTTCATTTGGCATCTCTGGTCAAACAGCTGGAATATTACGAACATTTTAGGTCTTATATGATTCTTACAGTGTATCTGTGCCCCTCCTCTTTTCTTCCTTTACCTGGATGACCTTCAGCAGGAAGGTCCCACACTTGTTTCCAAAACTGGTCCGTTCATTAAAACGGAGGCAGAAGTGAAAAAGCACGACAGGAATTCTCTCTCCAACAGGAACTATTTTATTTCAATGCAAACACTTCTGCACCGTATCCATGCAGTACATCCACGAGTTCTCGTTTCATCATTCTGCGGGTGACAGGACTGCATGTCCACACTTCACAAAACTGCTCATTTATTTTTGGCTAATTATCACAGATCTCCTGAAATGGAAGCTGGAAACGGCAGGAACGACACATTTGTGTTGCGCACGTGACCATGTGATGGTCCAGCCGAGCATCAGTAAACTCATACAGCTTCTGCAAATGTTTTAAAGCTGCTCATCCTTCCATGAAATATACTTCAACATCTCTGTTACAACGTTAACTGTCCATCTTAGCGTATATTAATTTGTCAGCACTGCAGCTCAGAATCGACTGGATTGCTGCGACGTGGTTTGTAGATCATCTCATTAGAAGACTGTTAATCGCTTTGATTTCGTCACTGGACAGTGGAGAAAGATTGTAGCCTCTCAGCTCAGGTTTTCCTGTAAAGAGAAGAAAAGAAACACACGTATGAAGCTGGTCTGGTCTTTTCCCTTTTTTGGTGTCACGATAAAACCGTTCCCCGCTTATTGCTCCGACTCTACGGCTGTCGGGGTTTCACCTTCTGGATGGAGGCGTTTCCCACTCTGCCTTCCACCCTGAAGGGGTCTCATCTTAGAACTACCAATCAGCCTAACGGGGCCCTCAAGAACGAGGAAAAAGAGGTCCAGTTGCCTTGATTCAAACCTTTGAGGGTTACAGCGACCTGCACCAGCACCCTGAGGAAAGGTACCATGACCTCCCTCATCCCTAGACACCTGCTCTAGCTCTATCAGGATGGAGGGAAGGTCCAGAGCCGACAGAGAGATACGACCCCTCCTGAGAGTCCTGCTGCCGGAGAACTAACCCTCATACCTTGCATCTCATTGAGACGATTGACTTTTGCTTTCAGTCCTTTGCGAAGGTCATTGATTTCCTTTTCCAACTGCTCCTGGTCTGCAGAAAAACAAGGAACAAAACTTTACCTGAATGTCTGTAACAAGTTCATGTTTTTGTTCTAGCAAATGAGAAATATGTTTAATATATGGAGCATATGGTTTAAAAATGTTTACCTTTCTGGATCATCTCTCTTGTTCTGGATTTTGGAAATTTGATGAACATGTTTCCAAAGCAAACCTTCACTTTCTCTGGACACAACAGCAGTGACAGACATCAATTAAAGCACATGGCGACCATAAACCAAAAACTAGAAACAAAGTTCTCCTGTGAAAGATCGCTCACCTGAATCAGACATCTCATGCTTCAGGGCGCTCAGCGCCTCCCTGTTCCTGTTTCTCTTTGTGTCCAGATCCACAATCTGAAATAAAACAGGTCGACATTAGTTGATCAGCTTTGAAAAAGGAGATCTTCTTACTGTGAGGATATATACGTATATGAACCCTCTGGAATGATCAAGCTTTCTGCTTTAATTAGCCATAAAATGTAACCAGATCTTTATCTAAATCAGACAAACACGACCAGCTGAAAGCACACAGATTTTTTTCATGTATTTCCTGAATTAAACATTCACGGTGCTGGAGGAAAAAGTAATTTAGCCGTTGGAGTTAAAAGGCGGTCATACATGAGCACACCTACCTCATAATAATTAATATCCGGAATATCCTAATAATATGACAGTAATAAGACATCTATTGTGCTGGTTTTGTTTGTTTGGTTTTTTTTGTTTTTTTTGGGGGGGGGGGGGGGGGGTGTATATCTATATACAGTTGGGGACCACCATTTTTTCTTCAGTTTCTTGTACCTCACCATTTGTTAAACAGACAAAAGAAAACACTGAATTAAAAGCAGTGTTTTTTGGCAGTACAACGCCATAGCTTTTTTAAGTGTTTAGGTTTAATCAAGAAAACATGGAAAATGGTAAGATATGCTCTTAAATAAAATTTATGGTTGTTTTTGGGGGTCAGTTGTCATGGGGTTGTATATCATGCCAATAGTCTTTATTTTTCTTTTAAACTTTTTTTTAAATTGATTTATCACCTTGTCTTTTTTAACCTTTTTTTTTTTTTTTTTTTAATTCAATTACATCAATGTTGCAAGCCGAACATTTCTCTGTGTTGCACTCATACAGGAAGTCCAGTGTTGTTCAGTCTCATTTCATCAGAACACACTTTGGACGGTTAAGCACATAGTGTTATTCTATCACTGTAAATTGTATGAAGGTCAGATCTTTTTTTATGCTAAATTAATGCAGAAACCCTGTTAATTCCCAGGGTTCGCGGGTCTTGTCTATATTTGTGACGGCTGTGAATAAACACGCTCCACCGCCCACTACGTGAAATTAAAGCCGTTTCCTCCTGTTCTGCTCAAACGTTTGAACGTCAGAAAACGTTCTTTAAACACAGATGAAGCCGTGTTCACCTGTGAATATTAAGTAGACGAGTATTTAAAAAGACACGAGGTGTGGTGTGAACCTATTTCACCAAACCAGATTCAATACACTTACTGTCGTATTTAACGTTTTTATGCAGTTATGTGCGGCTCCCGTGTTTGTTCGTGAACTGCTGTGCGTTTCATCAGACGCAAAACAGAAACAGAACAATATCGGCGACACTGAAGTGGCCCTACAGCACACAACACCGGCTAAACTGAGAGTTAAAGGCAATAAAACGGAACAGGTCATCCTGCCGATGACGCTCACAGGCCGATGCGTGGTTCACTGAGATGGTTCTGCTCTGCCGTAACGTCCACAGTTGTCTCTCGTCACCTGCGCAGTGGTTTACCTGTTGTTTAGAGGTGAGAACATCCTCAGCTGCAACTTCAATCTCTGATAAATACTCCAACACGCGCCGTGCATCTGCGTCCATGGTGGCGGTGTACACAAAAATACCTCCGTCTCGAAACCGCGACCGGAGACGGAGAGGGCCGCATCTAAGGAATGAGAGCATTACTGCCACCTACTGGTGTACAGTAAGAACTGCAATGTTATTCAATGAAACGAAAACTCACATCCCTTCAAAATATGAGCCTGTTTAAGATAGCCACTGGAGCAGGGCCTGATTTAACAACCATGACATTTTTATTCATATTTTTAAATCTTTTTTTAGTGGTAAGCCATTAAGATCGAGCTTAACTTAAATTTTCTTTAAATAAAACAGCTTGACATCATCTGGGCATCTCATTCATGCTGTTTCCCTTTGCATTTTGTCAAGGCATTTGTCTTTCTTTTCTACCTCCCTTGCTTTTTCATCATTCATTCATTTTCATCTTTATTATACTTTTGTATTTCTGCCCAATTAAGGTTTCTTGACAGTCTTGTATCTTCCATTCCACCCATTGAACAGCTCACAGTTTGTAACATTTCATGGATGTACATTCAATGAATTTTCTTTTCTTCTTTTTTTTTTTTAACCCATTTAATTTTATCCAGCTGTGGTGAATCCAATCATCCTTGCTGGTCCGAGTGGAATGACTCCAACCAGCAACCAGCACCATAAATGTATACAGAAATGCGCATTAAACTGTCTACAAATGTGTACAACAATATGTACATGACTTAAATGTACTTTAAAGTAAAATATACTTGACTTAAAACTTTACTCAGAAGTACATGTAGCCAAAAAAACAATTTAATTACAGTGATGTGAGTCGCTGTAAATCGTTGCTCCCACTCTTGGCTGCGTACGTTGCCAACTGGAGTTCACAAACACAAATGGAGCAGCTCACTGCAAAATTTATAGTTACTGATGAAGAAGAATGAGGCTCAGCCGCTTCACAAACGGTGGCAGATTGTGTAAAATAATACTGAGTGGGGACCTCTGAAGAGGACGGGGTCACATTCATTATCATAATTCAGCTCCCTGGCTGAACGGCCCCATAGATGCAGTGAGAGTTGTTCTGGAGTCGTTTAACGACGTCATGCTTGTGATTCAGCGCTGCTGAGCTTCATCTCAGAACATTTACATGCATTATCATAATTACATTTCATTTCTCTAATTTGTACAAAGTAAAACTGTATTTTTGCTGGTGTGTATCTTTCTATGGGCTGGTGATAAAAACCATTCAAACAGAGCATGTGAGCATTTGGATTATCACAATTATTTGTATTTGTTAAATGCCAGAATAATGAGGGAGAATTTTTTTTTTTAAATTATTTCATTACTTTCCTCAAAGTCAGAAGTTTCCATACATCTCCTTAGTATTAGGTATTGAGGTATTAGGTATTCAATATTTCCTCATAATGTTCTTTCCTCGTGATGTCATCTATTTAGTGAAGTCAACCAGTCCATCCTGCAGCAAAAACATTCCCACATCATGATGCTGCCACCCCCGTACTTCACAGTTAGATTCTCAGTCTCCAAGTTTCCCCCTTTTTCCTCCAGATGTAACAATTGTCATTATGACCAAACATTTCAGTTTTAGTTTCATCAGACCAGGACATGTCTTCAGGAATGAAGCTCTTTGTCCCTGTGTGGGTTTGGAAGCTAAAATCTGTTTCTTCTGGAGTAATCTCTTCTTCCTGGCTGAGTGATCTTTCAGTCCATGCTGGTCCAGGACTGGTTTCTCTGTGGATGATGACACTCTCTGACCAGCTTCAGCAGCATTTTCTCAAGGTGTTGTGCTTCTGTTCTGGGGTTGATACACACATTTTGTTCCAAAGCAGGTTCATCTCTGGGACTCAGAACCGTCTCCTTCCTGAGCGCTATGATGGCAGGACATTCCCATGGTGGTTCTACTGGTGGAGAACTGTTTGAATCAGGTGAACATGGCTCCTTCAGACAGCTGGAAATTGTAACCAAAGATAAACCACAGTGGTGGAGGTCCGTCTATTCTCTTCCTGATATCTTGGCTGATTTTTTTTGATTTTCCCATCATGTCACACAAAGAAGTGGTGAGTTTGAGGTTTAGCTTCAATTTACTCTAATGTTGTCAGTCAACCTATCAGAAGCTTCCAAAGCCATGACATCATCATCTGGTACTTTCCCAGGTTGTTTAAAGGCAAAGTAATGTTAGTGTTTGGAAACTGTCATGATGTGGAGTGTAAAGGGAGGACCCAAATGCAGGAGTTCAAAAAAGAAACTGAATTTATTAACAAAGAAACATAGTCCAAACTTAACTTAAATTCCAAAAAGGTGAACCAAACAATGATGACAGGACGGACCAGGACAAAAAAAAAATAGGGTGACAGGCAGGATAATCCTCAGGAAAGCAAACAGATATATGAACACAGACCAGCAACAGAAAGGGGAAATGACAAGACTTATACAGACAGAGGGACAAACAAGAGGCAGGAAGCAAACAATCAGGATGACACGGGGAAGGAAGCAAAGCAGAACACTATAAAGACAAGACAGACCTTCAAAGTAAAACAGGAAACAAGTAACACTAAAGACATGGAGAGAGACGCCAACTTAACACAAAACAATGACAGTCTGCCATGACTGATCCAACCCATGACAGAAACGTCTTACCTAGAAAGTAATAAAAGATTATCCAAAGGTAATTCTTTCACATTCGGCCATTTAGCAAATAGTAAAGATTACCAAAATTTTTTCTGACCCGTAACAGGAAAAGTGTAGCTTGAGTTAGTGTCAGACAGTGAGAAAAAAAAGTTTATTTGTCTTCTTATACAGAGTTTGTCCACTTTTGGTTTCAACTGCATATTAAATATTTTGTACTGACAAATGTTCACTGAGTTTATTTCAGTCAAAACAACTTAAAGCAGTGTCACTAACCTTTTTTTTTTTTTTTTTAATGCTTCAAATGATCAGCACCTTGATAATATCCCCTAGCCTGCAACCGTATACTTTTCTACAATTTTCAATGAAAACGTAGAGATTCTTCTTGTGCTCACACTCCTTCATAGGCGCTTCAGTCGCTGTAAACACTAGACTCATTGAACCGTGAGCTGATCTGACTGCGAAGCAACGCCCGCTCAAATGTGAGGACGAAATGCACCGGCGGTTAGCATGTTGGCTAACTTAGCTGCCCTGCTGAGTCAGTCCAGCATTCATGAAATTAATAGTATGACGTAGAAATTAAGGTTTCACATCCACCAAAAAATATTTATTTACCACAGTAAATTAGGTGCATCCATTGAATCCTGCTGTCTTTAAAGCAGAGGCGGCCAAAGTCGGTCCTGGAGGGCCGGTGTCCTGCAGGTTTTGCACGTTTCCCTGCTTTAACACACCTGATCCTAATTAAATGGCTGTCATCATCTAATCATCAAGGTCAGCACATCTCTGTTAATGACACAGTCACTTGTATCAGGGTGTGTAGGACATCTAAACATCTAAAACCTGCAGGACACCGGACCTCCAGGACTGACTTTGGCTAATCCTGCTTTAAAGGGTTTGAAAGGATCCAGATGTGATGATCGCAACGATCTAAACGAGCATGAAGCCTATATATATTTTTGAAAATAATGGCGTAGCTGCACCTATTTGCTTAATGATTTGCCTCTTTCAGGCCACTACATAACCTTCCACCGATATGACCAATCACTGGATGATAACACATAGAAAAGGCCACAGCGTGGCAGGTAAGTAGGAAATGCTGCACACATTGTTCCTGCTATCAGCTGTTGCATGAAGTGCCTACATGTGTAGGAGGACAGATATTATTAGGTATTATATGGATGATCTGCAGCAAGGATATTTCCTGTGGCCCGTCTTAACTCACATGGAGGGCTGTGTGAAATGGAGATGGATGGAGATCTTGTTCCTACACGTAGCTGAAATGCCGGTGCGGCTGCTTCGATGAGCGATTCGTCTTTCAGCTACAACGTCCTGCTCAAAAATTTAACACTACAGTTGGAACTAACGGTGCAGACGAAGCAGACAGAGCATTTCACCCAAGGTTATTATCGTTATCGAAAATGAACGAAAAAACGAAAACTAGAATGGAAAAAACCTTTTCGTTAACTGAAATAAAATAAAAACGAGAGTTTAAAAAAAAAACGATAACTAACTGAAACAGTATTATGTGTTTTATAAAACGAACTACCGTATTTTCACGTCTATAAGGCGTACTTTAAAGTCTTAAACTTTCTTCAAAAGGGGCGGGGCGCCTCATGTGTGCGCTGAGCTCCAAAATCTGTTAAACGTTGAGTGACATTTCCTGCCGACACGCCGCTTATATAGAGGAAAGGCTGACGTGATGGAGGACAGCGTGAGAACGTTAAAGGGTGGAAGTGTAGGCGTGATAGAAGAAGCTAAAGGCCTTCTCCCAGTAGGTTTATAGTGCCGGTACGTGCACAACGCAAACAACATTGTTTTGGACTTGTGAAAATGGCACCTGAGAAGAGACACGGTTACGAAGCACAGTTTAAACTGAAAGCGATCAGTTATGTGGAGGGACATGGAAATTTCCGCGGAGTCCTCCACGGGGACTCCACTCATTTTGGCTGTGATCCGGAAGAAATCCTGGATTCTGGATCACTTTTAAATTTTTGATAACATTGCGGTCAATGGGGCCGAAAATTTTGTTTCTCAATATCTCCGTTAATTATTGCCCAAAACTCATGAAATTTCACTCAGGGATTGACAATGGGAACCTCTATCAAATGCCAAAGGCTGATCTGGATCTGATCCAGAACGCGGATTTTATCTGTAAATCGCTATATGGGGGAATTTTTGTGTTGGTGGAGGTCTGCGCTCTCAGAGTGCTTTTCTAGTTTGCAATTGTTGTCGCTGTGAATTGAGTTACCACCGCAGGATGTGGTAAAGTTAGTTTCACATCTGACATTTGCTTGTTTTTTTTTCTCTTTAAATTTTAATAGTGTCAGGGAGTTCATCCAGGTTGGTGTCATTTTGTAGATATAAATATGCCAGACATTTCACAAGTGTCATCAACCCTCCAAGCTCAGTGAGTTTGGCTAAAACTCTCAGGAACAGCGCTGAATGTCCTTCTGAGTACCTGCTGCTGCCGTGGAGTTTAGGGACCGTCAGCAAATTACTGCGGTCAAGCAGCAGCCCGACAAAATACACTAAGAAGCTGAAAAGTACGGCAGCATTGGTGGACTTCCGGTTTTCAAACTAAAGGCTTAAAAAAAGAAAAGCAGATCCCCGTGACCCTGTATAGGACAAAATGGGTATAGATGATGGATGAATGAATAAAAAGAACATTAATTGCGATTAATTGCGAGTTAACTATGAAAATCTTTCGATAAATCACGATTAAAAAATGTAATCGACTGACAACCCTATTAAAAACATCTGGGTGACATCTGGGTAAAGCCAGAATGTTCAGCTGCTGAATCAGAAAAAAAAAGTTTTTGTGTCAGTACAAGTAAATACATGAAAATCAAACATCAACTGTCCAAATTTTAAAAGCGTTGACAGTCGTGGTACAACAATTTTCCACATTCAGTCCTGAACCCTGCTGTTACGTAACAAAGTCCACCTGCTTCAGGCCGCTCTGCCTCTGGACGGGAGAGAGTTTGGGTCCCGGCAGGTTGTCCAGGATGGCAGTGACAGCATCCGGTTTTATTTCCCACTCCCTAAAATCTGCCGCGCTGCGCCGCTCGCCTCTTCCTTTCCGATACTCGGAGCCGCTCCGCCTTCTCTCCGACCTGCCCTGCTGCCTCTGCGCTCCTCCTCTCCTCTGCTCCGAGCCGCTCCTCCTCCTCCTCGGCGCTCTCTCCCTGCTGTCCGGCGCCTCCACCCTCCCCCCCGGCTCCGGTGAGTCCCTGACGGTGGGGCGTGGTCTGGCCGGAGCGTCACCGACGGGGTGACGGATGTTCCCCGAGGCCTGCATCCTCCTCAGGTAGCTGCTGGTCCTCGCGGGGCTGCCGAGCCTCGGACCCCGGCAGCACCCGTCCGAGGAGTGCACCCGGCTCTCGCTGTAGCTCCTCCTGGGGAGCGACGGCGGTCTCCCGCTCCGCTCCAGCACGGGACTCAGCCTGGTCGGGTGACCGTGGCTGTGAGCGGGGTGGTGGGTCCGGCAGGGGGCGCAGGCACAGCCGGAGAGCAGGGTGGAGTGGCTGGTCAGGCAGGACAGGAAGCTGAGCGGGAACGCACGCCGACACTGAAGAATGCATTTCGGCGAACTGAGGCGCGATGAGGTAGCGGCAGCTGACCGGTGGCAGCCTGATGTGACCTCTGGCACCGCCGACTTCCCAGTCTCCTCCTTGATGGTCTGGATCTGATCCCACTCCAGCTGCAGCACCCTCTCAAGGAGCCTCTCCAGAGGGCCCACGGGCCGGGGACGGGGGGCCGCTCTTCCCTCCACGTTGTAGAAAATCGCGAGCTGACCGAGGCTCCACGAATTAAACGGTGGAGGAAGGAAGTCTGGGAAGTCAAACGCTCCATGGCCCCTCCCTCTGACCCTGTGGCAGGAGCCGTCCGTCGGCCTCAATGACCTCCGGCCGGAGCTCAAGCTGCGGGGGGCCTCGGACGGCGCTCGACACTGGACGCCGCTCCGTCTCAGACAAGTCTGTGTCGCTCTCCTCCTGTGCATGGAAGCCCGCCCCGCCCGCCTGCAGGTCGGACGGGCGGTGGCACGGGAAGGTGGCGGCATGTTTGCGGCGAGCGGCCGCCTGCACCTTCGGCTCCAACTTTCGCCCTGCGGGTGGCGCTGGATCGGATACCGAGGCTCCCTGAGGAACTGACACGGAAAATCAGCAGCTGTGACATCTGCAGCCAATCAGCAGAGGCAAACAAAACCTGCGCGGACCGTCGCCTCACCTGCTCTGAGGTGCGTTGCGTTTGGTCGCAGGGCTGTTGGGCTTGTTCTTTCTTCTCTGCGGTCTCTGCGGTCACAGATGCAGTCGTGTCTGAAGCCTTTTATTGTTACTGACAGAAACTCATTTTTAATATTGTAAATCAAGGCTAAAACTAACAATCCCTTTCATCAAGAGTGGCAAAATATGGCGTGTGACATAATTTACTAGAGCTGAGCGATTTTATCGATTCTGCGATATATATCGATATTTTATCTAGTATCGATTTTTCAGCCGCAGGTATCGATATTCTAAGCTTCTTTCAAAACCCCCATGTCCCACCTTTAAAAGCTTGCAAGCAACAATTTGCACTGTTTAAATAAATGAAACTATTTTTCTCAACAAATCTTTTATTCATTTTGTCCAGCATTTGCAAGCTGCCTGTCAGCCATATAATGTGTAATTGATGCTTTCAGTTCAATTAATTCAAACGAAGTCATTGGAACACTCACAAGATGTCACCAAAATCACTTTGCCCCTTTAAAATCTTTCGGAAAATGATGTAAATATATTGTAAGATGGATATCGATATATATCGTATTGTGAGCCGAATATCGTGTATCGTATCGTATCGTGAGATTAGAGTATCGCCGCAGCCCTATAATTTACTATAAAATGTTATCTCCAACACAATAAAACACTAACAAGTTATAATCCCTCATATCTTTATTAAACCCAGCCTCCAGACATTGACAGCGCTGCTAGAAAAAGTAAGTGAACCTCTGGGTTTAATTTGGCAGCTGGAACCTGGTTTGACTTGTTCAATGTTCAGCTGTGTTTTTCTGGAGCCGTTCTGTGGTGGAAGTGCAGACTTGGAGTCGGATCGTGCTAAACTCAGGTGATGGCAGGTGATTCAGGCCCAGCAGTCCCAAATCATGATGCTCCCTCCACTTTAGTTTTCTTCCAGAGCAGCTGAACGTGATTCACTGGTCCACAATTCATTTTCCCAGCAGTGTTGTCGACCGCCAAGGTGCTCTGGCAAACTTCCAGCAAGCAGCAATGTTTTTTTTTTTTCCTTCCTCCCGGGTTCACTTTCTTTCCCCCCCAGCACTGTGACTGTTTAACGGGTGTGTTATATAATCACAAAGGGAATTATAATCGTGTGTTATCAGCTTAAGTTCACTGTGTTTGTCTACTATTATGATTTAGATGCACATCCAATCACATTTTAGAGTAAACTAATGCAGAAATTAATTCCAAGGACCTACTGTTTTTTTCTTGAGCTTTTACCCATCACCTTTCCTTTTTATTAACACAAAAAATTTACATTTGCCCAAAAAATGTGTTCCATGGAAATGCAAAGTATTTGTGTAAACACATATCGTAAACTTAATTAAATTTCCAAATTATTATACAGATTGTGTTGTATGTAATATATCAAAAAATATCAACGTACACTATATTGCCAAGAGTATTCGCTCACCTGCCTCGACTCACATACAGAGCCTTGCAAATGTATTCGTCCCCCTTGAACTTTTCAACCTTTTTGCCACATTTCAAGCGTCAAACATAAAGATATAAAATTTTAATTTTTTGTCAAGAATCAACAACAAGTGGGACACAATCATGAAGTGGAACAAAATTTATTGGCTATTTTAAACTTTTTTAACAAATAAAAAACTGTAAAGTGGAGCTTGTAATATTATTGGTCCTCTTTACTTTCAGTGCAGCAAACTGACTCCAGAAGTTCAGTGAGGATCTCTGAAGGATCCAATGTTGTCCTGAATGACTGATGATGATCAATAGAATCCACCTGTGTGTAATCAAGTCTCCGTATAAATGCATCTGCTCTGTGATAGTCTCAGGGTTCTGTTTAAAGCTCAGAGAGCATCATGGGAACACACCAGGCAGGTCCCAGATACTGTTGTGGAGAAGTTTAAAGCTGGATGTGGATCCAAAAGATTTACCAAGATTTAAACATCTCAAGGAGCTCTGAGCAAGCAATCAGACTGAAATGGAAGGAGTATCAGACCACTGCAGATCTACCAAGACCCGGCCATCCCTCTAAACTTTCATCTGGAACAAGGAGAAGACTGATCAGAGATGCAGCCAAGAGGCCCATGATCACTCTGGATGAACTGATCTACAGCTGAGGTGGGACAGTCTGTCCAGAGGACAACAATCAGTCCTACACTGGACAAATCTGGCCTTTATGGAAGAGTGGCAAGAAGAAAGACATTTCTAAAAGATATCCATAAAAAGTCTGGTTTAAAGTTTACCACAAGCCACCTGGAGACACACCAAACATGTGGAAGAAGGAGCTCTGGTCAGATGAAACCAAAATCGAACTTTTTACCCACAATGCAAAACGATATGTTTGGAGTAAAAGCAACACAGCTCATCACCCTGAACACACCATCCCCACTGTCAAACATGGTGGTGGCAGCATCATGGTCTGGGCCTGCTTTTCTTCAGCAGGGACAGGGAAGATGGTTAAAACTGATGGGAAGATGGATGGAGCCAAATACAGGAGCATTCTGGGAGAAAACCTGTTGGAGTCTGCAGAAGACCTGAGACTGGGACGGAGATTTATCTTCCAACAGGACAATGATCCAAAACATGAAGACAAATCTACAACGGAACGGTTCACAAATAAACGTATCCAGGTGTTAGAACGGCCAAGTCAAAGTCCAGACCTGAATCCAGTCCAGAATCTGTGGAAAGAGCTGAAGACTGCTGTTCACAAACGCTCTCCATCCAACCTCACTGAGCTCCAGCTGTTTTACAGGAAGAATTTAGTCTCTGGATGTGTTAAACTGATAGAGACAAACCCCAAGAGACTGGAGCTGGAACTGCAGCAGAAGGTGGCGCTACAACGCAAGGGGGCCCAATAATATTACACGTCCCACTTTACAGTTTATTTGTTAAAGTTTAAAATGTCCAATAAATTTTGTTCCACTTCATGATTGTGTCCCACTTTTTGTTGATTCTTGACAAGAAATGTGACAAAAGGTTGAAAAGTTCAAGGGGACCAAATTCACTGAGCTCCTGAGAGAGACCCATTCTTTCACAGATGTTTAGAAACAGTCTGCATGTCTAGGTGATTAATTTTATACACCTGTGACCATGGAAGTGACTGGAACACCTGATTCTGATCATTTGGGTGGGTGAGCAAATACTTTTGGCAATATAGTGTATTAGCAAATACAGAACTGAACCTCCAATCCAAGAGTTTGCTCCTGCAGGAGATGATCAGCCACCATTTAAAGCTTCTGTTGCTGAAAAAATCTGTTCCACACGAGAGCGACCAAAACAGTGATCCCTACGTTTCATTTGGTTTTTATTCCCTTGCAGACAGCATGAACCCAATATATTTATTTTTATTTTTTTCTTGCAACAACATTTTTTACATTTCAGGTCTACAACACATTCAAAGCAAAATGAAGGAGATATGGATTTCAAACAGGTGACTGCAATGGTGATTTGCAGCAGCCGTTTAAAATTCGGCAACTTTGGGAGATCTTTGGTATGGGAGATTGTAAATAGCCAATAGGCTCTGGATATTAATACTATTATTTTTTCTTTTTTTTTTTTTTCTAATTATATTCCTTTTATTTATTATTTCTCTTTGGTGTGTATAAACAGGCATGGTAATATTTTATCTTAATCCAACGTAAAAGACAGGAAGATTGTCATGTTTGCCTGAATGTTACGGTAAAACTGTGAAAAAGGGAAAAAAAAAAACAACTAATCATTGTGCATCAGTTGTACGCAGAATATATGTGAAGATGTTCAATAAAAAGAAAATTAAAAAAATAAATAAATGTGGCAACTTTGAGGAGCAACTATGATCAGAGGATCTTCACCTTGTCAACAAGTGCATAGAGATGTTTAAAAATAATAAAAAAAAACCCCACTGTTTTAAAGTGCAGATTGTGAGGGATTTGCAGATTTCTCCCTCTAAAGTGCATAATATCATTAAACTATGAAGTAATCCAAAAGCCATTTCCACTTCTGTGATGTCTTTTATGCAGAAAAATACACTCAGAAATTAGAGCAACTTATGCTGATGTGCTGCCTTCAAAATGTTTAATTTTTTTAAATAAATGCTGCATGTACAAACGGATATATACATCAAATTTAATTAACCTGATAAGAAAAAAACATGGAATAAATTGGACCGATACTGTCTGCAAAGAAATAGAAGTCCCAGAAAACATGAGAACTGCTGGGCTCTTATCGTAACATAATCTTGAAATTGAATTGTTTGAAAGATATTTGCAGCTTTTGAGGCCTTTCAGCCTGAGCAGTGATGGACACGCACCTTCTCCTGGATGTTTTCCTGACTCTGGAGCGCAGACTGCGCTTGCGCAGTTTTCCTTTGTGACTGTCGCCTTCCCATTCCGCTACTAGAAAAAAGGAGAAAAAATATATATATATATAAATTAGAAATGAATCACGCTTGTTTGGCAGATTTATGGGGTATGGCTTTCCATGGATATACTGTGTTTCTGGTATCTGTGTTTATTCCGTGAGCGCTCTTATCTGTCGCACGCACAAACCACCAGTGCGTGCGTCGTCGCTAAGGCACTAAAGGCGTCCACACATTATAATGTCACCGATGAACGTACCCGGTCACGACCGCCCTGCTGTTGCTCCACGGAGCCTTCTTCTTCTTCCGCTCGGATCCCCTGATGGAAACCTCCTCCACACCTGCTGGCGGGACTCGCTCCTGCAGGATGCTGCCCATCCCAGAGCACAGCAGGAACCAGTGGATCCAGCTGGGCAGCTGCTCATCCGCAAATGTTGATGGGATCAGAATCAGCGGCGGCGGCGGCGGCGGTGCAGGACGGACGGTTCATCTTCTGGCCAGCAGAGGGCAGCAGAGGGCGTAACGTTTGGACTCCTGGCTCTCTGGGAGCGTTTCACCCGGTGACGCTGGAAATACTCTCAATAAAACAAAGACAAGAGTCATAAATATGTCAATCTTTGTGATTTAATTAGTATTAATTGTGAGTTAAGTTCAAAGTCACCTTTCTTGCCCACAATTCTCAGTTGGACATGTCAGAAGATACAGAGGTGAAGTGAATACACAATTTCAATCAATCAATCAAACTTTATTTATATAGCACTTTTCATACAGTAAAAATGTAACACAAAGTGCTTCACAATGAAAATAATAATATTATATATATATATATATATATATATATATATATATATATATATATATATATATATATATACATATATATATATATACAGTCATGGAAAAAAATTATTAGACCACCATTTTTTCTTCACTTTCTTGTTCATTTTAATATCTGGTACCATCATGTGACTAAAAAATGCATAAAAGTGTTTTTGGCAGTACAACGCCATAGCTATTGATGTAAAAACTTAAGTGATTTAGGTTATAATCAAGAAAACCATGGAAAATAGTAAAATAAAACTCTTATGAGCAATCTTTGTGGTTATCGTTATGTTTGTCCAAACAAATGTACCTTTAGTTGTACCAGGCATTAAAATGAACAAGAAACTGAAGAAAACAAGGGTGGTCTAATAATTTTTTCTATGACTGTATAATATATATATATATATATATATATATATATATATTATATATTACAAGGTAATTAGTTTCGTAACAGTAACATGGCAGGGCACTGAGGATCCAGGTGAGGAAGAACTACCTGTGGGAGGCCATCTGAGAGGCGCCACAGCCTGCACCTACAGGGGGCGCCGCCACAGAAACCACCTCAACCCGGATAGACCAGGTCAGACCCTTACATTGTGGAGATGTATTTTATCGTATCTTTTGTAGAAAACTGAAAAGCTTCTAAAACGGTGAAAAAGCATCTGTGGAATAATTTAAAAAAAATTCTCAAACAGGCCATTAGAAACTGGAATCACAGTTTCAGTTCGACATTTGCATAAAAGCGGGGTATGGAGTGTGGTGGAGCTCTAAATCGTTCAGAAACAAGTGACACCCGACAATCCACTGCTTTGTGTGCAACATCAGATGCTTAAAAAGCTGGAAACCACCGATTTATTCTGTATCTTAAAGGTTCACTGCATCATTTTAATCTGAAATGTTGGGACACAGAAGTTTACCGCGACAAATTAATACGTTTGCCCATCAAAACCTAGGCCCAAAATAAAAATGGTTACAAGAACATTCGTGATGACACACACGTCAGTCACTGGATCTGCAGGTAGGAGAAGATGCTGCGTTTGTTTCTGGGCTGGACGTGCTGAAGAACATGTCCAGTTCTGTTCAGACTTCCATCTATCTGATCCAATCCCTCTTTCACTTCTCAGTTGATTCCAATACAGTCCAGGTTCAAAATTCATATAAGATGCAAATTCATGAGGAAAAAATAAAATAAAAAAAGGCAAAACAAGTTGCTTTCAGTCATCACTTTGGTAATAAAAGTAAGAAAAATCCACAGATGAAAATAAAACCCGATTGATGGGGAGAGAAACATGTAGCAGAACCAGACTCAGGGAGGTTCGACGCTTCGACCAGCAGGGGTCAGAGAGGACAGGAGGGAAGTGACGACCAACACAGAGGGATTAGCTCTCAGATATGAGGCACAAAAGAGAACAATGTTCACTGGGATAATAGTGATACATTTAAGAAAGTAAAGAGAGGAGAGTGAAGAAAAGGCCAGCAGACGAGACCCGTCACTGCAGGAGGTGGATGGTTCAGGGTACCAGATGTCTGCTAGAATTAATAACCTATATTGAGATATTTTTTAAATAACATTTAATACAGTTATAATATGATTATAATATCATTTTTTTTAAATATCCCTTGAGCAGTTGTTTCAGTTTCAGCAGCAGCTGGATGCCAGTATCACCAACACCGACCTAACTGTCCTAAAGAACATTAGAGCAATAGACTGTAAATTTCAGATAAGTTTACATGCACTGAAAGACATATAATCTTTGATTTCTCACTGTCTGACAGTAAATCAATCAATGTTTTTTAATGGTTTTTAATTACTTTCTCATAAGTGAAAAGTTTCCCTTAGTTTCCTTTAAACAATCTGGGAAAGCCCAGGTGATGATGTCATGGCTGTGGAAGCTTCTGATAGGTTGACTGGCAACATTAGAGTTAATTGGAGCCACAGCTGTATTTTAATTCACACCTCAAACTCACTGTCTCCTTATGTGGCATTATGGGAAAATCAAAAGAAATCAGCCAAGATATCAGGAAGAGAATAGTGGACCTCCACCGGTCCGGTTCACCTTTGTCTACAATTTCCAGACGTCTGAAGGAGCCACGTTCACCTGATCAAACACCAGTAGAACCACCGTGGGAATGTCCCGCCATCACAGCGCTCAGGAAGGAGACGGTTCTGAGTCCCAGAGTTTTTTATCTCCATCAACACCCCTGCAGCAGTCAAGGAGGTGCAGAACCTCCGTCTCACCTGACTCTGTTGCATTACAACAAACGGCCAGTGGAGGGCAGCAAACGTCTCACCAGAGGAAGAACCGCTCAACAATAGACGGCGGCAGCCCCTCTCCTCTGCGTGTTCGCGTCCAGCCAGGTGAAGAGGAAGCCGCTCTCCATGGCGAGATGTCTGAACTCGTCCACCAACATGTCCAGGTTACAGCAGCTGAGAGTGTTCGTGCGCGAGCGCCTGAGCGCGGCTGCGGAGGAGATCTTCGGCGCGGTGGAGAGGACCATCCTCGAGCTCCAGAGCGAGGCCAGCGCGTGGAAGGACGCCGGGCTGCCGGCGCTGAGACCGGGGGAGGAGGCGGAGGGACCGCCGGCAGGTGCGTGCACACCTGCCTTACCTGTCGTTTACCGTTTATCACCGGTGTTCGCGTTCATTGAAGCTCGCTCGCGATTCGACGGGGTTTAAATGAGCATCCCGCTGTTTCTGCACATCTGGATCACCTGAGACCTGAGATCAGAAACCACAACACCCCCCGACTGGCCAAGTCTGATTTATATAATCTCTCAGATAGTTGTGAGGCGTTTGTTTCTGAGCATGTAAAAGCTGCTGATTTTTTTTTTTTTTTTTTTTTTTTTGTGGCACATTTTTGTTTCTTTTCCACTTGTTACTAGTGCTGGGCAATATGGAAAAAATCATATGTCACGATATGGGCTATTTTATATCACGATAACGATATATATCACGATATACCATAATAAAGTATGTTTTCAGTTATTCTCTGAAAAGTTTGACAAAAATTTCATTGCTTACTTTTCAACTTTATTTTGAAAGGACATTTAGCTGAACTGTCACAAACATACATTTTAGTGCAGCAAAAACAGGTAGGTACAGAGGTACAGTAGCTTTCACATTTTTTTTTAAAGTGCACAACAGTTTCTGAGAGGAAAAACACATTTTTGAACTGAAGTTCAGCTATAAAAAAATAAACACAAATTATTTTTCAACTTTCTGAAATCTGTAACCTTGTAGTGCAAAGTTTGCAAACCAATATAAAGTGTCTAAAGTAAACATCAGGGTTGAAGAGAACTCTGTTTAAGGCATTAACCATGAATAAAAGTGCAAACATAAAAGGCTACTTTGTAGAAGTAGATATGATTCTATCAAATTTATCGTTGCAGGTTATTTAATTACATATTTGCTGTAATAATTGATAAAATTAGCTTAGAAACGATAGAAGAGAAATGGCACAATACACACTTTTCTATCGTCCCCACGATATGTATCGTCATATCGCCCAGCACTACTTGTTACACGTGTTTAAATCCTATTCAAAACAAAAGTCATTTCAAGGCACTTAGAAAATAAGTCCAATACAATTTAAAAAAAAAATCTAATCAAATAAATCCATAAATTCCTCGTCATTCAGTTGAGGTCCAATTTAATCAAATTCATTATAATTGCATTTATGTAATACCAGTTCATGAAAAGCAGCCAGCAGCCACAACGGAGACGTCCGGAGGGACCGGACTCAGGGAGGTGGACCATCTCAGCTGGGGGGGGGGGGTTTGAGAGGACAGGAACAAATGCAGATATATGCTGTGAGACAGAGATTTACAAAGATAACAGCAACAATGACGTATGCGTACATAAAGGGTAAAGATGGCTTCTGGGAAATCTGAGCTTCCCCTGCAGTCTCCTGGCAGCTCAGCTACGGGGAAGGTTCGGGCCAACCTGAGCCAGCCGTCACTATGAGCTTCATCAAAAAGGAAAGTTTTAAGCCTAATCTTAAAGGCAGAGAAGGAATCTCAGAGTCACAAATAAGCCTGCAGTCTGAGAGCCAAGTCCCCCGTTGGGATAATACAGAACTATGAGGGTTTTTTTTTTTTAGATAAGAGTGAGCTTGGCCCTCCAGGGCTTTCTATGAGGAGAAGAATTTAAAAGTCTATCCTATATTTCACAGGAAAGCAGAGAAGAGAAGCTCGCTTCGGAGAAATATGATCTCTCCTGCTAATCCTCATCAGAATTCTCGCTGCAGTATTTCAGATCGGCTGGAGGCCGTTCGGATAATTATAGGATGTCCTATTAATAAGGAGTTGCGTTAGTCCTATAAGGAACAAACAGCTCGTCTTTTTACCTCATGCTCAGACAAGATTATGTTTTTTTTTTTTTTTGCAATATTTTAAAGGTGAAGGAAGACAGTTGCTAGAAACATGTTTTATGTGTCAATAATAATAAAAAAAAGAGTCAAAAATAACTCCAAGGCTGCTTTCAGTGGTATGAGATAGGAAAGTAACGCCATCGTCAGATAAGACTGAGGTTGTCGTCTTTGGACCTGAGCGCTTCAGAAATAATAGACTGTCTGGTTTTTTAGGAACTCTGGATGTCTCCACGTAGTGCTGGATTTATATCACGGTATTTTTCAAAATTATATCGGTTTCAGGTATATCACGGTATTTTTATTTTTATTATTATTTTTGAAGGCACAACTGGGTGTTAACCACATTTTCTAATCATTTAGAGCAGTGATTCCCAAAGTGTGGGCCGCGGCCCCCTGGTGGGCCGTCGTGGTACTGCAAGTGGGCCGTGAGAGCTCATTAAAATGTCTTTTAAATCCTTGATCTTTTAAAAATATGTTTTAATTAGTGTAAAATATCCATGACACAATTTAAAAAAAAAAACATTTAGAAGTAATAAAGCAAACCAGTTAAGTGTAATTCTGCTGTCATCTTAACTTAATATGACAAGTTTTACCTATATTTGTTGACCCCTTACATTAATATCGGAACATGGCTTCTAGTCCTGTATGTTGATCACAGTTGTGATTAAAGGTTTTGGTGGGCCGTGCAGATTTTTGGCATTTCATATTGGGCCTTAATATTCTGAAGTTTGGGAATGGCTGATTTAGAGGAATTGCTGCAGTAAAATGACTTTTCTACAGCAGTAACGTTACTAGCGTTAGCTGCAGAGGACGCAGAGCTCAGCTTCATGCATTCCTTGTATTCTAACAAATGTTTGCGGCTTAGGTGGTGCAGCGGATTGCTGGTGTAGCCTCTCGCTGCTACAACTTTAGCTCGGCAACGTTTGCAGATTATTGTAGTTTGTTGGACGTCGTTGAACTTCCACGTGACAGACACGGCTCCTCGTTTAGGAAGAAGTTCCTCAGGCTCATGTTGCCGTTCTGGAGCTTCCACTTCGGGACTTTCGCTGTTTGCAGCCGTCACCGTTTAAGCATAAACTAGTAGTGTGTTGTGCCTCCAGTGCAACTGCAAAACAGTTCCCTGTCAAACAATGTTCTGCCGCACTTACGTTCCGCAGCGTGGTGTTCCCAACATTGTGTACGCTACAGTACATACTCACTGGTATTACGGTATATGAAAAATTCATATCATAAGAAAAATAAACACTGGTATTCGGTATACTGCCCAGCACTAGCTCCATGTTTGCATCCAGAACTTCTGTGAGGAATCGCATTTGTAATGTTGCAAAAATGAGGAAAATAGTCCACCCGTTTGTTACTTCAGGTTTGGACTAATGCATAACAGGATGTCCTAAAGTTACTCTTCACGGCCTCCAGCTGATTAAAAAAGCCTGCAACAAGAATTCTCATGAGGATTAGGACAAGGGATTTTATTTCTCCAATTTTAGCTTGCCTTCATTGGGTTCCTGTTAAATCCAGGATAGAATTGGAAATTCCTCCTCTCACACGTGAGGCTGTAAAGGGCCAAGCTCCTTTTTACCTCACAGAAAACTCATAGTTTCATACAGCGGACGTCTCTCAGACTGCAGGCTTCCTCACAGTTCCTGGAGTTAATCAGAGTAAAATGAGAGGCGGGGCCTTCGGTGATCAGACTCCTCTGATGTGGAAGCAGTTTCCGGTCTGACTGGGACGCAGACGCCGTCTCTGCTTTTAAGATTAGTCTTAACCCTCATCCTCAGCTCTGCTGCTCGTCCCACAAATGTACGTTCCTGACAAATGTGGTACCATTTAAAACGGAAATAAACAGGTTTTCCAACTGGATTCTCAACCACGAACATCCACTGAACACATCTGGGCATGCGCGGGCCATAGCAACCAGGCCAAGGGGGAAAACAAACCAGCGTTGCCAGGTGTATGATAATTATCGTATTTGTACGATAATTTGGCCCTCTGTACGATGTACGATTAATAATCCAAAAAAAGGCCAAATTTGACTGTTTAAAAAGTCATTACCTGATGCAACCGTCTGCGGGAGAGTTTTTTATGAACACTAAAGGCATCTGTTCCCATGTGACATGTTTCCAGCCGATAATGCTTTGCTGAGCGGGAGAAACGAGTGTTTGTCTCAGAACAACTAGCATGATCGGCTGAATGGTCAGCTCTGCCTGCCCCTGGAGACGCTCACAGTCAGGACCAGATCAGGGAGTCGAGCGAGTGAGATTTAAACAGAATTTAATCAGAAGAGAAAAAGCAAGGGAAATGTCTCCAAAATTGCCTCCAGGCCTCATAATTTGGCTCTTAGTTCCCACCTCTAATTAGTTTTTTGGGGACACATTAGTCTAACGCAACTGTAAGTTGAGGCTGATGTGGTTCCGTTTACTCATTCTGTACTGACGCCACAAAGCTGTGAGTGCCTGTGGGACCTATTTATCACTAGAGTGATTATATTTGACTATAGCGCATCATTGGGTTTGTTATTTTGGTTATGACAGATGTACGATAATTTCCCTCAAAATACAATCATTTTGAGTGTCTGGTACGATAATCAAACATTTCCCACCTGGCAACGCTGAAACAAACGCTTGCTATTGCTAGCGAAGCCGATGCATTTTACATGTGTGCCTGTTCTGTCTGATTTCGTCGTATTTTTCTGGCAATATCTAAAAAATGTGTGCAGTTTACGATAGGGGGGAAAGATGGTGAAGAACTGTCGTGTGTTCAGCTGCACCAACAATGTTGCTCGCCAGTCACATTTGTCATTTTATATGATTCCTAGCGAGGCTACTGAGCCTGAAAGAAGAAGAAAATGGCTGCTCGCTATTAACAGAAAAGACGAAAATACTCCAGGGAAATTATGGGTGCCCAAATCAGACTACACGTATGTTTGTTTTGGCCGACCAACAGTGACCAAGGCCTAGGCCCTAGCCTGAAGCTATCTAATAAATTCAAATTTACTTCTTTATGTATTGGGGGCTGTGTATTGGTGTATAAATATTTAAAACACTTTCTAAAAACCTCTAATACACGAATACATTAATTTTCCTAAAAAATCGATATTAGGAGCTGAAAAATCGATATTATATTGGGTGGCCGAAAATCGTGATATATTGCCAAATCACAATTTTTTTTTTCACACCCCTTATCCAGAGTAACTATTCCTGAAGCACTCAGTTTAAAAGACAACAACCTCAGTCTTATCTAAGTTCAGTCGCAGGAATTTAGAAGCCACCCAGACATTTATGTGTTCATTGGTAGATAAAGCTGAGTATCATACACAGCAATGAAAATTGTCCAGTCCTTCAGTATAAAACCTGTTAAAGCCTCTACGCTGCAGCACTGAGGTCTAATAAGTCCATTATTTAAGGCCATGAGGAGATTCTTCAGAGCTGTGGATATGGACGTCTATAATGAGGATGGAAACAAAGTGCTTTTCTGCTGAAAAGAACTTCTTTTTACTCGTCTTCTAATGTGGAAGTTGTACATTTAACTGAATGTTTCGGTCAACTATGTCAATTAATAAGACATTTTTAACAATAGGCGTTCCTTCACCGTGACTCTTCATACTCATTAAATAGAGATACTTTTTAATAACCCATTCTTCGCGTCTCCAGCCTCCCAGGTCGTGACTGTGTCTGAAGAAGAAGCCTCTGCCCAGCTGCTGCTGTTTGAGAAAAACGAGGAGCACTGGTCAAATCAAGACAAAGGGACATCGCTAGGCCTTTTACGAGGTGAAGCTGTTTCTCGTTTAAAGCCTGAACGGAGCACAGAGTCGTCCTCCTCTTGTTTATACGGACAAACAGACGAAGAGCTCATTTTCGCCCACACCTCCTCTGAAGGGAGGAACTACGAAGCTGATGGCTGCGACAGGTCCAACTTCTGCCAGCCAATCTCCTCTGATAGCGGGACAGAACCGGATGTTAGTGACGCTGAAGGGATGGAGGGCCGAGCGTCAAACTCAAGTTTGACAACTCTGAAGTCCAAAACGAGGGTGAAGCAAAGACAGACCGGCTCCAGGTTGGACATTGAGAAAATGACAAGTCCTTTTCGTTGTAAGATGTGCGGAGCATCTTTCCTGTGTCGGAGTTCATTGGTCATACATGCTAAATCGCATGCAAAAAACATGCCTGTCCTCTTTCCTTCAGACTATCCATCACCTGCAGACAGTGCTCTTGAATGCCTGCAAGCGCATAAGGAGGACAACCTGTGTCACATCTGTGGCAAGACCTTCACCACGTGGACCCACTTAAGGAGGCACATGCTGATTCACACGGGGCAGAGACCGTACTGCTGCAAGGAGTGCGGCAAGACGTTTGCACGAGGCGAGTGCCTGACCGTGCACATGAGGATCCACACGGTGGAGCGGCCGTACACCTGTGAGGTGTGCGGGAGGGGATTCAGGCAGAGGAGCAACCTCATAACGCACATGAGGAAGCACACGGGGGAGAAACCGTACCGCTGCGACATCTGCTTCAGGCCGTTCGCCTATAAGAAGGACATGATGCGGCACATCCAGATCCACACAAAGACCTGAAGCCACACTGTGATTCCAGGTCTTTGTGTGACCGATGTTTTCCATGCAGATCAGGTTTTATTCAACAGAAAACGTTGCAGTCAGCTCACATGCTACTTTAGTGCATCACTTTGCGCTCAGAGGAGGGCCAAAGTACGACAACCTAAGCTTCCGTATTTTTTTTCTGATCAGCTTGAGAACCCTGAAGACATTGGAGAGATGAAAGATGATGTGGAAGTATGCGATGCATTTAAATGCCCGTCACTTACTTTAAAAGGCCGATCTCTAACGGTCTGCAACTGCTGGTGATAAACACAGCTGCTGCCTGATGGGTGAAGCTGTAGAAAGATCCAGCTACCAAAACACCACAGGAACGTTTCAGACAGGTCTGGCTGTTTAATAAATGAGTTTAGGCGTCAGAGAAGAGTATTTTTGCATTTGGTAACGCTCCTGTCCAAATGTAATCACTTCTGGCTCAAAGAGAGAGAAAAAAAAGATACTATAAACCGTATTGGCCCAAATATAGGACGACTCTTATTATAAGACGACCCCTATTGTTCAAATATAATTTTTGGAAAATAAAAATATAAAGAAGACAATAAGGTTATTCACAAAACAACTTTTTATTGTACAATTACTATAGAAAAAAAATCACACAGAGATAACATTCTGCTGTATTGTTAAACATTTTAATGATTTAATATTTTTTAGGAAGTATGATACCATACTTAAGGTTAAAGGCACGTGTTAGGTTTCCATGTTATTTAAAATCAAGCTACAGTATTATTTAATAAACTTTATTCTCTTAAAATCTGAGACTATGGCTAAGTGAACAAGCAACAATCATGTAGTTCAATGATGTCAATAACTGCAGAACCACCAAAGTTGATTCATATTCAGTTTCAGGACCAACATTAATAATTCAGTCTGTAAAAAACAAATTCTGGACTGCAACAAAACTTTCAAACCCCTTTGATCAAGTCGGTCACGTGGTTCCTCTATTTATCATCAGATCTGCTCCATGCTTCACTGTGATGCTCCATTCTTACTGGTTACTTCGATGCAGCTCCATCTAGTGGCGCATATGTGTAACAACAATAGAAACGTCTAGACCTCGATTATAAAATGACCCCCATTTTTGAGAATATGATTTCTAGAATAAAATATTGTCCTGTATTCGGGCCAATATGGTACTTATTTTTTCACCTATCTATTATTTACTTAAAGGTGAAGTGAAAAAGAAAAAGCCTCTGGTCTCTGAACCGTAGTAAAGAAACCGCTGGTACTGTTCTATTTTTGGCTCGTAATTAGTGGCTAACACGCTAACAACAACAAAACAAAAAGTCTGTTTTTCCTCTGCATGGAACGAGCACTTTATTCTGCCACTGCAGGAACTTGTAACATCACACAGGTTGTATTGTTGGGCTCCTGATGTTTAACAGATAATGTAAATCTATACATGCTGGGCTGCTGTTGATGCTCACTACACTTTTCATCTAACCCCATTTTCGTTCTGCCATCCCACAACACACACACTCTATTACCCATAAGGCCACCTTGTGAAAGGGACCAGGCTGGCTCACAACATTTCTTCACTGTGAGAGTATGCGCACAACATCCTGTGATGTTTCCATGAATTTTTCTCAATTTTTTATTATATTATATATTTCTGAAAGATCCGTGAATAACTAAAACCGCGGAACTTAAAGCGCGAATTGGCGAGGTATCACTGTAGTCATTTCCTGTACGACTTTATAAGTCTCTCATGTCATTGAGGAAGAACGTTGATTAAGGTTTTTGGACGCTGCTTCTCTGAAGGTCCTGCCACAGTATTTCAGCTGGGTTGAGGTCTGGACTTGGACCTGGGGCTTCAAAAGTCTTGATTCAGATGTACCCGCGCTGGTGTGCACCAGATCACTGTCCTGCTGCGTGACTCACTTGTTACCTGTCACACAGATGGCTTCAGGTTTGCTTCTAGAAAAGATTGGCACACACACGCGGATCTGTTAAGGATTAGTAGCATCTGGACCGTCAAATCCCCTGGAAGCAGCAATGGGAGATATTTACAGAAGTACTGACCACATGCAGTTTCTCTTTTTAGCTTCATGGTTGTTTAAAAGGCAGTGACACCACTAAAAGGCTAGTACGTTATTGTTCTTTAAGCCTAATACTAAGATGTACTATGATCAGATGATTTGCATTTGGGGTAAATATTGGCAAGGACTTCGCAATACAATGTGTATCATGATCACGATCATCATGGGCCACGATACAATATTATCAGGATATCGGGATATATTGCAATATTCTACCCAGTTAATATCAAAATTAAAAGTAAAGATGAAAAATCAAGTTGCTGTATATGTTCATTAGATGATATTGATCATTCAGAGGACAAATTTAGTCAAAACTATTTGCTTCAAAACAACCTAAATGTTGTTTATTATTAATGTTTTTGCACATTTAAATAACCATTAGTAACCAATAAAAAAATCGATATTAGGAGCTGAAAAATCGATATTATATTGGGCGGCCATAAAATCGCGATATGTTGCCAAATTGATTTTTTTTTTCACATCCCTAATTTGCATGTTTTTACATAAGAGGGATTCCTGACTTTAGTGCAGAAAATGGAAAATAAACGGACTCATAATCTGACTCAGCATAAAGATGTCAGCTGTTTCCAAACTAAGCTAATATTCACAGATGCTGATTATATTTGTTATCTAATATTCACGGCAGAGGCAAGAGAAGTCAACTAACGGTGCGGCGCTCTCTTTTGCATTTCTTTTAAGATTACCTTTAAAATGTAAATCATGTTTATGATTTAAATGATCTCCAGTGGAGGCAGAGCAGCTCTTACAAAATCCCTTGAGGTTTTGTTCCAGATAGACTGTAAATTTCGCCAGTCTCTGTCCCACGAGGATAACGTGTGCAGCAGCTTCACTCACATGACAGTTTTACCTGCAGGACCACCAGCTCACATTCCTCCTGGAGATCTTTCTGTAGACCAGAACTTCATCTGTGGAGCCAGTAGTGGACCCGGAAGCTAATGGAGGCAGCCTGGCCAGCTTTTCCTCAAATATTTTGAATTATTTGCCATTTTAAATGATCATCTTGTGTTTTATTGAGATATTTGCATGTTTTCTTGCTTTTTTTAAAGCGTTAAATGCTTTTTGTTAAAAAGTTTTTGTAGCAACTCAGTTTATATTTATCAAATATAAAGATCATGAAATGACAAAGCTGAGGCACTGGTACGTGAAGTCAAATTTTACTTTCACAGTTTTTAAAAGTGCATGTAGAAACGATGACAATTGAAACGGTTAAGCACAAAGGTCTCCTCCAGTGATCTGACATCCAAGCATTGTTACAGGGAATGTTGGGTTTCTTTTCTGAATTATTGTGGGTCATATGAGAAATTAATGTTTGTTAAACTATGTTAAAACGATTAAAGTTTTCTAAATCAAAAAATATGACTCGTGATTTAACGACAGTCAAGTCACCCGAGCAACCCGGAGACATCCATCCGTTGAGTAGTTCAGAGCTTCTGTGAATGGTTGATTAGTGACGTGTTAGACAAATAAACACGTTCATGTGATTAGTTAAGACACGTGCATCTTAAAGTCTGTATATTTGTCTGCACGATCCTCTTGTCAGTGTCCAAAGTTCTCAGTACTCGATGGTCACAGCCTTTGTCTTCAAGTATTCGTTGAGAGCTTCTTGTCCTGTTGGAGAAACAGACAGTTAGCATGCACATGCTAGCGTCACCCGAGAAGACAAGGACATGATGGGCAGAGGACCAAGACTTTCCGTCAGCATGTGGTAGTAACAAAATCAGGTCTCTGGTGGCAAGAAAATGTATATGAACCCCTGTAGGCACTACCTGTGTTGACGTTATTGATGATGTCATTTCATCAACTAGTGTATTTGAGTTGTGGACCCTGTGGATGAGCACCGTGTCTTTCAACCAAAAAAAAAAAAAAAGACAGTCTGTAGATGTACTGATGAGGAGGAGAAACACTGCAGGATCCATGACATCCTCAGTCATAGACGGCAGTCGACGGGGGCCTCGATCGTAAACTTTCCGCTAGCTGCTACACACAAATTGCAGGTAGAGGAACCTCCACTAGCCACTAATGCACATGTGTCAAACTCAAAGCCTGCGGGCCACATCCAGCCCGCCATGTAATCATATCCGGCCCACGAGATCATTTTACATTATCGTTATTAATGGCCCGTTGATATGAAGCGCTGATTAAAACAATACTGCACAGAACTACAGATCCCAAAATGCAACGCTTCGGCGACCTTCCCTCACACTTAGTGCGTCAATCAAGTCTAGTTTCATGCCTTATCCGCGGAGTGGACTCCAATTTGCGCGTAACAGAAGAAGTAATGGACATTAAATCGATGCACGGGACAACGACTGGAAAAGACATTTTCGAAAACGTATGTCAAAGTGTAACAGACATGAAACTGATCTGGGACAAACTTATTGGACAACAGATGGAGCAGCGGCTATGTGCAGTAAATAAAGTGAACTAGTGGGAAGGATGTGAGTTAACAGCACATCACTGCATCAGACACCAGGAAGCTCTATGTGGCAAAGTCCTGAAGATGGACCATGATGAGTTCTGGAACACAAACCGTAAACTTTATCCAGCTAAAGTGTTAAATCACCGGCAGTTTGGTTCCTTTATGCGGGAGACAGATTCAGAGTTGGCCCACATTCCTGATCATCCAGAGGTGCGTTGGCTCAGTCGGGGGAAAGTTCTCAACAGAGTTTTTTTAGCTCAGCAACGAAATCTGTCAGTTCATGGACAGTAAAGGAGAAGAATCCACCGTTTGAGGGATGAAAAGTGGAAGTGTGAGTTGGCGTTCCTGTCTGACATAACAGCTCATCTTAACGCCTTAAATGTGCAGCTCCAGGGACGTCACCACATGATCACTGACATGTATGACGCAGTCAAGCTGCTTTTATGGGAGAAACTATTCCATCAGATGCCATAAGAGCAAAAAAAAACTGAATGATTTGAATTATTGCTGAAAAGCACACATTTTATGTATATTTCCAGGTTTTCTAGCAAGTTCATATTTCTAACTTGTATAATTTTGACAGGAGATATTTTTAAGGAGAGCAAAATCTTTTGGGATATTTTAAAGTTTATTTTTTATATACATTGACATAAGGAGCAAAGGAATTTTAATGTTATTTTAATGTTAAGTTGCTCATATTTCTATTTTGTATCATTTAACAAGATATTTTTATGAAGTGCAAAATATTGAATATAAGTTATTTAGGGTTTAAGTTTATTACAGAATAATATTTCTGTCTGTTTTTATTCCTATTTCTGTTCCAAAAACATTTCGTTTTAGTGTGTTCAATAAATGTTTATCCTGTTCGGCCCGCGACCTGAAGCGTGTTTTGAATTTTGGCCCCCGGTGCAGTTGAGTCTGACCCCCCTGCACTAATGCATTTTTCACCCCCCTAAAGCCACCACCCACTATGCCGACTCTCTTACTCACTTTGTAGGTGTGTCAATGGGCGTGTCTTTTGCCCCTTCCACAAACTCGGTATCTTTCGATTGCGGGTTGTGGGTAGCGGGTAGCGGTGGGTCAGACCACCCTACAACGGCGGATTATTGTGGATTAGATGCAGATCAGTTCACAGAAATCAATGCAGAAAAACAATTCCAAAATGCACACATACTTTTTCTTGCCACTGTGCATAATCCCATGGTGGCGATGCTTCCCAAAAACAGGTCACACGTTTTTTAAATACACATTTCATTTGGCCCATAGGTGCTATTGTTTGATCAGCTAATTGTGGTAAAGACATTACATTTGTCATCCTCGCAGTCACACAGAACTGCTGCTCTCTTAAATCCTTCCCCTCCATCCATCTCGCTGTGCCCTCAGCACCAGACTCTGGAATTCACTCCCACCGGACATCCGTAACATCGACTGTCTTCCTCTGTTCAAATCCACACTCAAAACTCACCTGTTCATTCTCTCTGTAAACCCAGTTTATATGTACACGGTGTATAGCTTTTTTATTTTGCTTTACGATTTATTTTATTGTATTTGTTTTTCATCTTTGACATTGGGTGTTGTAAAAGGCACTTACCAATAAAATGTATCATTATTATTACAAAATGATACGGTACAGAAAGCAGAAATGCTGATCCTACGCCAAGTCAGACTATAGTTAACCCGATCAAGTGTTTCCTCCGCCAAGGAGGTTATGTTTTTGCCATCGTTTATCTGTCTGTCTGTCTCTCTGTGTTCAAGATAACTCCAAAAGTTATAGATGGATTTTGATGAAATTTTCAGGAGTTGTCGGAAATGTGAAAAGAAAGAACTGATTTCATTTTGGGTGTGATCCGGAAGAAATCCTGGATTCTGGATCACTTTCAAATTGTCGATAACATTGCGGTCAATAGGGCCAAAAATCTTGTTTCTCAATATCTCCTGTTAATTATTGCCCAAAACTTATGAAATTTGACTCAGGGATTGACAATGGGAACCTCTATCAAATTTTAAAGGCTGATCTGGATCTGATCCAGAAGGCGGATTTTATCGCAATCTGTAAATCGCTATATGGGGGAATTGTTGCGCTTGGCGGAGGTCTGCGCTCTCCGAGTGCTTTTCTAGTTTCCATTTCAAACTCTTCCCTAAAAAAAGCCAGATCTGATCGTCCAGACTTCATGTGTGCTTGTGCAGTTTAGTCTACTAGGACCTCCTGGTCTACCAGGATCCTGATGCTGCTTTATACCGGACTGTTAGGTCCGGGGCAGACGTGCACCAAAATGAGGTCCAGTTACCAGTCATGCAACACATGAATATCTGATGCTAATATATAATAATTTAAGGATGTGTCAAAATTATGCAGGGTGGAAAACATCATCAGGTTCCTTCAAGCCTGCTTCAAGCAGCTCATCCGGCTTTTTACTGTTTTCCTTCATTCAAAATCTTCCGAATATACATTTCTTTTCCTTACCCAGGTCTTTGCCAAATCCAGACTGCTTGAAACCTCCGAACGGCGAGGCAACATCAGTCTTGTTGTAGGTGTTAACGAAAACGGTGCCGGCGTTGAGCCGCTCACTGACGTACAGAGCTTTGCTGATGTCCCGTGTGAAGACGCCAGATGCCAGGCCGTACTCTGTAGCGTTGGCTCTCCTCAGCACGTCATCCACCTCACTGAAGAAAGTTGGAGAGGTCCACGTCAGTCCGGAAGAAAGCACAGCAGAAGAAAAGAAAAGAGGAAAAAAAATGAGACTCAAGTTATTCTCATGGTAAAAACAAAGCAGGTGGTTGTGTCAGCTACTGAAATCCATAAAAACATCTTTGATTTTTGCTTACCCGCTCTTGAACTTGGAAATGATCATGACAGGGCCAAATGACTCCTCTTTAGCAATGTACATGTGGTCTTGGACATCAGTAAACACTGTAGGTTCAAAGAAGAAACCTGGAAACAGAAACAACAGGTACAACAGATTATAGAGCGATGTGAGAAATAAGGAATAAGTCCAGATCAGGCACCACGGCTGGTGGCTAAGGTTCTGCTGACTCACCTGGTCGCTGCACCTGTTTGCCGCCGCGCACAGTAACGTGGCACCCTCCTTTACCCCAGCCTGACAAGTACTCCACCAGTTTGTCCATGTGGGCTTTGTGATTCTGAGGGCCGTGGTCTGTAGAGCGGTCCAATGGATCACCGATCTTCATCTTCTTCACCTCCTCAATCTGAGATAAGAGACATCCAAGTGATCTTCAGAAAAGGTCACATCAGGAAGATTCATGCATCCTTTATTTCTATTTGGAAGAGCTACTTGCATCTCTCTGTATGGAAAGAATGAATGATACACAGATTGGTAAAGTTACTGAACTTTAACATGGACATTTTTATTTTAAAGTTCTCCCAGACGGAGGATTTGACAGAAACAAGGTTATTTGTAACAACTGACAAGTTGAACTCCCCGTTAAAAGTTTCTGCTGTCGGGCAAACTCACCACTTTCTTTACAAACTGGTCATGAATGGCGTCCTCAACAAACAGCCTGCCGGCCGCGATGCAGTTCTCTCCTTTGTTGAAGAACACTGAGCTCATGCCCTGAAATGACACAAACAACTTATTGGTTATACATCTACCAATAATTTCCATGAAGCTAAATGATGCTTGAAAACTCCCATTCACGAACGCACCATTCGCACAGCCTTGTCCATGTCACAGTCACCGAAGATGATGAGCGGTGATTTTCCGCCGAGCTCCAAAGAAACCTTCTTGACGTTACTGACAGCACAGCTTTAGATGGAGACGAGACAAAGGTGAGCGGCAGTGTCGTGTTTTCGTTAGACGCTGTTTCGTGAGGCTGCTTCTTTCTCACCTCTTCATTATGTGTTTACCGATTTCAGTGGAGCCCGTGAAGCCCAGTTTACGCACATCTGGATGGTCCGACAGGCGCTGACCCACCAGAGCACCTGCAGCAGCAGACGAGAGTGAGTTTCTTGACGCCTTGCGCCTGGCTTCACGCCTTTACAGCCCGACCAGGACGAATGTATGCTTTCCTACCTGAACCAGGTAGGATGTTGACCACCCCTTTTGGCAACCCCGCTCTCGCTGCCAGTTCAGCGAACTTGAGTGCTGTAAGCGGAGTCACCTAGAAACAGATGTTGTAAATGACTTTAAAACGTCACCGACTTCACAGCGTCCTGCTTCGTGGTTCTGCAGGATACGAGTCTGACCTGTGCAGGTTTGAGGACGACGGTGTTTCCAGCTGCCAGGCAGGCTGCTGTCTTCCACGCCAGCATCATCAAGGGATAGTTCCAGGGAATCACGATGGCACACACACTAAAGGAAGAAAAGCAAACTTTAGTATGACATGGAAATAAATCTTAAAGTTAGATAGATAGATATCTTTATTGTCATTGAGGCAGCATCCCAGCGCAACGACATTTCATTCCAGCACGTCCGTCCGGGAAAACATACAAAAAAAACCAAACAAACAGCATAGGACGTGGGTCGACTGTGCGCTGAGGCTGCAGCCACATGCCGGCGCGCCTTTAGTCATTACATAAGGAAAGGAGGTGACATGAAGAGAAAGGAGGAGAAAAAAATATCTCTCACACTGTGAACAGTGCAGAGGTCACAGCGTGAGATTATTAAAAAAAACACCTCAGCACAACAAAGCACAGCGTACTCAGACAACATACCAGAAACTGGAGGGGGTGGGAGGTGAGGGGCCTCACCTCTAGTGGCACAGATGTGTAATGACAACAGAAAGTCCAGTACTCGATTATAAAACAAATTCAGTTCTATTTATATATCCTATTTATATATTTTCGTATTTTTGATCCAAGTCTAAAACTGAAGTTTAAAAAAAAAACAGGCATTTTTTTTTTCATTTTTTGTGTTAGATTAAAAAACGAAAAACGTAATAAAATGTCACTTTTAAGTTTTTGGTTTTTTTTTTATTTTTGATTGACAATTGAAAATGGAAAGAATGAATGATACACGGATTGGTAAAGTTACTGAACTATAACGTGGACATTTTCATTTTAAAGTTCTCCCAGATGGAGGATTCAACAGAAACAAGGTTATTTGTAACAACTGACAAGTTGAACTCCCCGTTAAAAAGTTTCTGCTGTTACCTCAGAAATTACCTGTTTTAATGTTCTGATTGTGCTGAGCCACAATCATTTTATTGGATTTTGTTTGTCGACTTTTTTTTTTTAATATATATATTTAAAAACAGGATAACTTTAATGCCCTGGCAGTGGCAATAAGTTTCATTTTATTTTACATTTTTTAAGATGAGATTTACACTAAATATGTGTTACTGACAAGTGCTGATGTTAAAAGTGTTTAAACAACAAATGTTATGACACTTTAGTTCATATGGCAGCAGAACGTTTCAATAAAAGTCATTTTACACTACTTTTGAATTCATTATTTGATTTCGTGTATACAATGCAAAATGATTAATTCGTGATTAAACAGGGAAATCATGCGATTAGTCGCGATAAAAAATTTTAATCTTTGCCCAGCCCTATTATATATATACTAAGACAATAAGATGGTTTCATATCATTTATATCTTTATTAACTACTCTGTTTTTTCGGGTGCCAGCCTTTTCGAAGATGTATTTGTGAAAATATACAATGCCTTCTGGGTAGCTCTTACTCCCAAGGGTGGTGCCGGAGAGTCTCAATACTGAGGGCGATACAGCCCTCAAACTTGTCCCTCAACTTGACTTTCTAAGAATCGGGACAGCACTTGCAGTTCACGGGAGCGAGCATTTTTGAGATTGAGGGTTAAGGGAGGAATTGGAATTCACCCAAAGGCTCCAGTCCTCAAGGACCGCTGTCCTCCAAGTCTTAGATGATTCCCTGCTTCAGCACACCTGATTTAAATGAATGAGTCACTAATAGACCTGTGCAGACCTGGATGACAAGGTGGTGGTGATCGATTCATTTGAATCAGGTGTGCTAAAGCAGGAAACTAGCCAAAACATGCTGGACAGCGGCCCTCGACACCAGTAATGTAAAGCATCGTCTTCACCATCCACACAGCTCACAGCAATTCTGCTGTAGTTTTGACCACATTAACATATAAGAATGCTTAATTTTCTTCTTCAGCAAAGCTCTAAGCTCCCATCTTCGCTGACAGGACCACAGGACGTTCGCACATGCACAGCTCATTCACATTTACGTCAGCGTCCATGCGAATGACCTGCTTCTCTGTCACTCACTGAGCAGAACAGGCTCAGATTAGGGGCGTCCTGGCAGCAGAAAACCTCCTCCTGCAGCTCAGGACTTGCAACTCTTGTCTGCAAGAAATAGCCGAGGCAGGTCGCCTGGAAAAGAAAGAAAGAAAAGAAACACGGGGTCATGAAGGGGTCCTAAGTTTCTCACCCGATCGGTTCCTTCTTGGTGAATGTCAGATTACGATTGGGCCTGGCCTGGTTGATGGGGATGGTGCTGCCCTGCAAAAGAATCATATTATTAACATGAATATGAACTCTATCTACGTGCAGGTGAATCTGAAGCATCAAAACTCCTCTGCAGCCTCATGAGTGACATGCCCTGGTTCTTACTTGGATCTTGTCACACCAGCCAGCAAAGTAGCGGAAAGTCTGGATGGACATGCCCACATGAGTCTTGAGGGCCAGGGTGTAAACAGCTCCAGAGTCGATGGCTTCAATGGTCGCTAGCTCCTCCTGGTGCTCCTCCATCAAGTCAGCCAGCCTGTGGGCAGGGATGGCAGGGTGGTCGGAAAGACTCATAGAAACCGTGAAACACGCCTGAAAAGTCGAATCAATACATAAAGAACGAATTCTCAAACTATCACATTTTCACCGACGCGCCAGCTGGTGCGAGGGTCCTTCTGGAAAGGTTTCTTTGCTCTGGACATGACATGTTTTCAGATACTGCGATCAAACAAGCCAGACTTTAACACCGTGGATTTGCGCACTGACTTGTAGATGAGTCTGCCTCGGTCTCTTGGGTTCATCTTGCCCCACTCTCCCTCTTCAAAGGCGTCTTTGGCAGCAGCCACCGCCCTGTCAACATCGCTTATCTGGGCCAAGGACACGTCGCAGATCGCCTGCGGACAAATCCAGGCTGTAGAAATCACCAAGCCATCGACATCAACAACCAATGGGATCAGGGAGGTAAAAGTAAGCGTGACGTCCTTGATACTGACGTTAGACGTCAATCATCTCATCAACACTGGATGTATTCGACCTAACTGATGGAAGCAGAACATTTTATGCTCCTTTTATTACTTTCATTTTGTATCTGATAGGGTTAGGGTTAGGGTTATCTGAACTTGAGCTGAACTAAAGGATAAAGTTAAAGACATTGCACATATTTGTGACTTCACAGGAACACTGGTAGACCAAATGACTGTCCTGTTTGTCTTGTGGGTCAGTAATGGAGATTCACCTACAGGTGATCACTGGACGTGCACGTGTGACAGCGCGTGCTTTGGGTTGTCCGCCTTCCAGTTGGATCTCGATTACCCAGATCTACACAGAATCAGAATCTCCTTCGACAGAAGTGTCCCTATGACGTTTTTGTCGTCTCTCACCGTGCCTGTCAGTAGGGTTGATGGTCTTGTAGGTCCGTCCCCCATCTGCATCAACAAACTCTCCGTTTATGAACAGCTGGTGAGGCATCTTCACGGTCATGTTGTTGACGTTCTTCTCCACCTGGGAAGATAGACGATGTGCTCAACAACCACTCAGCTTGTTTTTTTCATCTGCCTTCGCGTCCGCCTGCAGTCGGTTCACCATGTCTGGACACGAGCACTTACGTAGTCAACGACTAGCTGCTCTTCATCGTCCTCCCCTCTGAGCTTCCTGACGCACATCTGGATGAAATCCCGGAATGTCGTGTTCATGTAGACGTCCTCGTTCTGCAGCTGACAGCTGCTGGCCCGGAGCTTCGCCTCCTCCACAATCCTGCAGGAACCAACAGCTTGTAAAAATGCAAGAACAAGGAGACACTCCTATCACTTTCATTTACTATGATTTCTGTGTCTTTGGTAGAGATGTTCCGATAACAGTTTTTCCTTCCCGATACCAATTCCGATTCTTGAGCTGTGGGTATCGGCCGATATCGACTACCGATCCGAGTACGATATTTAAAAAAAACAAAAAACGGGACTGTAATATAATTATCATTGTTAATAGAACAGTATAAAACAGTTTTGTAACATTTAAAAGTATTGCTGGTAGTGTATTGGAAGTAACCAGTAAATAAATCATTGAATATAAATTACTTGGTATCGGTTAGTGCCTGGATTTGATACCGATACCGATACTGGCATTTTTGGCAGTATTGGAACAATTTCCGATACTGGTATCGAAATCGGAACAATGCTAGTCTATCCTTCCAGGGATGGTCTTCATAAAAGCCTATTTGACCAGTGTTTAATGGTTTCTGAGACTAAATGTGGAGAAATTAAAGTCTGAGTAACGTTAATGTGATGGTAACCACTCAATCAAACACTAATGATTAAAATTAGGATTTAAAATCTCAAGAAACCAGCAGTGTCCTTGGCTCTCAGGTGGTGGAAGTGCGTCCATTAAGGAGGCTGATTGACAGCTTCAGATCCACCTAAATGGATGAAAATAACTCAAGAAACTGAGCCAAACTGCTTAGACAATAAATCACAGATGCAAACTGGAAATGCTGAACATTTCAGCTACCTTCCAGCTGTGAACCAAGTTAAGCACACTGCTCAATTTTCCAGCCCACAAGTCGATGATGGGGGCGTGTCCTACCAATGTTGAAGCCGAGCTCTTGGTACAGCGAGCACTCGAGGAAAGAGCCAGAGAGTAAATCTGGCTTTGATAAACGTTGATAGGAATGTTTGAGTCAATCTCAGCTGTTTCTGTTGCAAATTACAAAGCCTGAAGATGAAAAAAAGACTTGAGTGATGGCTGTGATCCTCAGCAAAACCTAACGCAACAGCATCGAGCCAGTTGCCAGATATGCAACTGTTTGCTTGTCTGAAGTTAAATACATCGTAGCAGGTATATTTACTACGTTTCTCCCACTGTATGATTTCAGATCTGCCCTTAAAAGAGAGACCATTAATGGTTTAAGAGTCTACGCAGTTCATCGTAACGTAGTTGTTAGTCTTTTTATGTGCTTTAAGAAACTATTGTCAAATATGTGTAAACTGTTTCAATGCAAATCTACTTGGACTTTAAAGTTGTTGAAATATTCCACACTGAGACTGTAATTTTTCCTCTTCTTATTTACATTTTGTTTCCAGATTGCACATCTTCAGTGTCATTTACCTGACTACATCCATTGAAGCAGCACCAGACTTGAAGAAATCTGTGGAGTCTTCAATCTGACTCACATTAGTCAGGATGCTCTGCCACACCGACTGCAGGAAATTGCACGAAAGATCAGCAGCTTGACGCAAAGACGTCATATTTCTTTTTTTTTTTAATAGTTCTCGCATTTTAGCTTTCAACATCAGAGAAGAGATCATACCCTCATCTGCTCAGAAAAGTTTTTCTCCTCCTCTGTGAGCTCCACAGCAGCGCTGCTACCGGATTTGAAGTACTGTGCAGCAGCAATCATCTTCCCATCCTCGAACTGCAGATTTTTCACCATCAGCTGCAGAAAAAAGGAAATGTGAAACCATTTTCACCCAAAAAGTCATATAAATGTATATATATATATATATATATATATATATATATATATATATATAGACAAACTGATTATTTTAAATGAGAATTACATCATTTTCCTCCACGGATCAATAAGGTATTATTGAACTGAACAGAACTGAATACAACTGGAGGTTATGTATACAGCAAGTCAGATGGCGAAATGTTTCAAATGATATAAAAATCTTAGAAAAAGCTGTTTTTTAAAAGACTTTTTTTCCCTCCCCATGGGCCTTAACAGGTGAATTTGCCCCAGATGTCCTGCACCATCCCCCACCACCTGCCCCTCTTTTGTTTCTTTTTTTTCTTAAATTATTTCTGTATATGTTTTCAGGCCAGATTTTCCAGATCTAACTACTAACCTGCTGTTCCACCCTCTGACCATCCCAGCGTTGACCTCCACCTGTCTATATAAACGTCATCCCAGCGTTGACCTCCACCTGTCTATATAGATGTCATCCCAGCGTTTACCTCCACCTGTCTATATAGACGTCATCCCAGCGTTGACCTCCACCTGTCTATATAGATGTCATCCCAGCGTTGACCTTCACCTGTCTATATAGACGTCATCCCAGCGTTGACCTCCACCTGTCTATATAGATGTCATCCCAGCGTTGACCTCCACCTATCTATATAGACGTCATCCCAGCATTGACCTCCACCTGTCTATATAGACGTCATCCCAGCATTGACCTCCACCTGTCTATATAGACGTCATCCCAGCGTTGACCTCCACCTGTCTATATAGACGTCATCCCAGCGTTGACCTCCACCTGTCTATATAGATGTCATCCCAGCGTTGACCTCCACCTGTCTATATAGACGTCATCCCAGCGTTGACCTCCACCTGTCTATATAGACGTCATCCCAGCGTTGACCTCCACCTGTCTATATAGACGTCATCCCAGCGTTGACCTCCACCTGTCTATATAGACGTCATCCCAGCGTTGACCTCCACCTGTCTATATAGACGTCATCCCAGCGTTGACCTCCACCTGTCTATATAGACGTCATCCCAGCGTTGACCTCCACCTGTCTATATAGACGTCATCCCAGCGTTGACCTCCACCTGTCTATATAGATGTCATCCCAGCGTTGACCTCCACCTGTCTATATAGACGTCATCCCAACGTTGACCTCCACCTGTCTATATAGACGTCATCCCAGCGTTGACCTCCACCTGTCTATATAGACGTCATCCCAGCGTTGGCCCTCCACCTGTCTATATAGACGTCATCCCAGCGTTGACCTCCACCTGTCTATATAGATGTCATCCCAGCATTGACCTCCACCTGTCTATATAGACGTTCATCCCAGCGTTGACCTCCACCTGTCTATATAGACGTCATCCCAGCGTTGACCTCCACCTGTCTATATAGACGTCATCCCAGCGTTGACCTCCACCTGTCTATATAGACGTCATCCAGCGTTGACCTCCACCTGTCTATATAGACGTCATTCCAGCGTTTACCTCCACCTGTCTATATAGATGTCATCCCAGCGTTGACCTCCACCTGTCTATATAGACGTCATCCCAGCGTTGACCTCCACCTGTCTATATAGACGTCATCCCAGCGTTGACCTCCACCTGTCTATATAGACGTCATCCCAGCGTTGACCTCCACCTGTCTATATAGACGTCATCCCAGCGTTGACCTCCACTGTCTATATAGACGTCATCCCAGCGTTGACCTCCACCTGTCTATATAGACGTCATCCCAGCGTTGACCTCCACCTGTCTATATAGATGTCATCCCAGCGTTGACCTCCACCTGTATATAGACGTCATCCCAGCGTTGACCTCCACCTGTCTATATAGACGTCATCCCAGCGTTGACCTCCACCTGTCTATATAGACGTCATCCCAGCGTTGACCTCCACCTGTCTATATAGACGTCATCCCAGCGTTGACCTCCACCTGTCTATATAGACGTCATCCCAGCGTTGACCTCCACCTGTCTATATAGACGTCATCCCAGCGTTGACCTCCACCTGTCTATATAGACGTCATCCCAGCGTTGACCTCCACCTGCCTATATAGACGTCATCCCAGCATTGACCTCCACCTGTCTATATAGACGTCATCCCAGCGTTGACCTCCACCTGTCTATATAGACGTCATCCCAGTGTTGACCTCCACCTGTCTATATAGACGTCATCCCAGCGTTGACCTCCACCGTCTATATAGACGTCATCCCAGCGTTGACCTCCACCTGTCTATATAGATGTCATCCCAGCGTTGACCTCCACCTGTCTATATAGACGTCATCCCAGCATTGACCTCCACCTCTATATAGACGTAATCCCAGCGTTGACCTACCTATATAGACGTCATCCCAGCGTTGACCCACCTGTCTATATAGACGTCATCCCAGCATTGACCTCCACCTGTCTATATAGACGTCATCCCAGCGTTGACCTCCACCTGTCTATATAGACGTCATCCCAGCGTTGACCTCCACCTGTCTATATAGACGTCATCCCAGCGTTGACCTCCACCTGTCTATATAGACGTCTCTGGATATCTACTAACATACTGACCTGCAGTTTGGTCCTCTGACCACCTCAGCGTTGCTGCCTATATCTGTTTATATAGTCATCTCTGTAGTTCATGTACTAATTATGAACCATTCAGAACATAATTACATGGAATTATTAGTTCTCCAGTTAATGGATAATTATTATTCATACATTTTGTCCAATATAGTATTGCCAGGATTGATGTGCTCTCCTCTCTCTGTCCTCCATCCTCTCTCTGTCCTATCTGCCTCCTCTTATCTTTCTTTACCCAGCTGGTCTTTAGCAGGAAGGTCTCCCCCCCCCTTATGATCCAAGTCCTGCTCAAGGTTTCTTCCTCTTAAAGTGGAGTTTTTCCTTGTCACTGTTTGGCTTAAAGGTTTTTTCTTCTCCCGCTACAGGAGTTTTCTTTTACTTGCCATTTTTTCTTTTGTAAGGATTTAATATTATTATTTTATATAATGGTATTTGCTGAGGGGTCATGCTCATAAGAATCTTCCTCTTTTTCTTTCAGGGTCCCTTCAGGGTCTCTACAGTAAATCATCTGCCTCCATCTAACTCTATCCTCTACATCCTCTTCTCTCACACCAACTGACTTCATGTCCTCTTTAACTACATCCTTGTATCTCTTCTTTGGTCTCTAGACCTCCTGCCTGGAAGTTCCAATCTCATCATCCTTCTGCTGAAATCTTCACCATCCCTCCTCTTTTCATGTCCAAACCATCTCAGTCTGACTTTCTCTCCAGAACATCTAACATGTTCTGTCCCTCTGATGTTCTCATTCCTGGTCACTCCCAAAGAGAACCTCAACATTTTAACCTCTGCTACCTCCAACTCTGCCTCCTGTCTTTCCCTCAGTGCCACAGTCTTGAAACTAAACAGATGATTATGAATTATTTGTTTTCATTTTTGTAAATCTAGAAGAACTCTGTTTAACAGTTCATGAGCTGACTCACCGCCTTGCCGTCATTGCCAAACAGCACCAGGCCCGCTTTGGTGACGATGCCAGGTCGACTGGCTCCATGGATCTCCAGGGGCTCACCAGCAGCTGCCATGCTGTTTTCCACCAGGGTGGAGCCGTAGAAAGTCACTTTCTGTAACAGGAAACGGCAGCACCCACGGGTGAAGATGGTTTCAAACTTTCACTTTCGCATGTCTTTATAGAGCAGATGCAGAAGCAGCACATCAGCACATCAGCTGGTAACTTGATGGGACAATGTCGTCTCCCCAGTGGAGTAAATTCAGGATATCAGTATTAAATCTCAGAGCATCACCAAAACTTGAAATCTTTGAAGCTCCTCTGTTACCTGTCCATCAACTTCAGCCCAGGCACCCGGCACTGTGTCGTTTCCTCTGATCCAGTTGTGGAGAGCCTCAGCAGACTGGTTCCAGTCAATCTGTCAACCGGGAAAAGCTGTCGTCATCATATAAGTATAGTATCGTACAAATAAAGCAGTATTTTTACCATGCCAAGACAGCTTCGACTGTTGGCAGCTGTTGTGCATGTTCATGAGCCATCAGTTCAGCCCAGTGGCAAGCTAACAGGCATTTTTTTTATGTCTTTGTTCTCATCCAGAAATAACTGAAGGCTTTAGATGTTACGCTGAGTCCAAAAGGACCCTTGAGATGCAGAAGATTCAACTCAGTCGGCTGAAAATGAACACTTTATGGACACTTACAAGCCGGTTTTACAGCTTCGTTCCGCCAGCTGCCAAATGCAGCATATGAAGCATGATGTGAAGATGAATCTGGAAGCTCAATAATTCCACTTATATAGCAATAACCTGCCAAACCCAAGCGGCTCATTGAATGACATATTCTTAGCCCCGACCATTGTTTTTTTCATCGTCAACCACATGCTCTCCCTTTTCATATCCATTCTCTTTAAATGGTTTGCGTTTAATATGAGTCTTGGAAGTGTTGCAGCACTTCAAACTTGAATTCAGGTTTGAGCAGCTGCTGTTGGCAGCTGCATCAGCTGATGTGTGATTGCTGGTATTAACGTTTTACAGTACATCACCAACACCTTCGTCTTTCTTCATCAGCGCACCACACACCATCACGCTCACAAACATATGGTACGTTACCTTGGAATTGCCCTTCTTCTGGATGCACTCATATGTGGCGCCCTCCTGTGGCTGTTGGATCTTCGGCGCCCTCCCCTCTGCTACCAGTCTCACAGCCTCCACCTGAAATGACACCAGTTCAAGTGTTCGCACTAAATATTGATTTCTGGCACTTGCAGAAAGAGGGACGAATAGGCTCAAACATCCCACTCACCATGCCCTTGACTCCCTCTGGGAAGAGGAACCTCTTGTAGATGGTGTTGACGGTGTCATTGGGTTCGACGTCACACTCCCTCTGCAGCAGGATCGGTCCCGTGTCCAGACCGTCGTCGGCCCAGAACACCGTGAAACCGCCCTTTTTGTCACCATGGATGAGGGTCCTGCGAAGGCAAACTCACCAGGTAAAAGACGCGTCTCCCGACCACCACGGCCCGATCAGAAACGGGCGTCGCTCACCAGTTGATGGCCGAGGCTCCGCGGTGGCGCGGCAGCAGCGAGGGGTGGTAGACGACGGAGCCATGTTTGGGGCAGTCGATGACCTCCATGGGGATGAACTGGGAGCAGAAGGGCAGGACGTTCAGCTCTGGTGCCATTGCCTTGTACTGAGCCACCACCTCGGGGATGGCCTGGCCCTTCACTCGCCAGGTCGGGACCTTGAAGACGGGCACGCCATCTTTCTCTGCCTCGGCGGCTGCAGGAGATACAGCGATACAAGAGGCTTAAAGATTAACAGCTGCAAATCCAGAAGGTAAACAACTGTCAGCAACCACATCTGGTTATACAAGGCATGCTATCCTGAGTTAGGCCCAGCCCCTGACCTTGTGTGGGCCAGATGTGGCCCAACAAAGGCTTGCAGCTGCTGTGAAAAGAGCTACATTTTCCAAATGTTTTCCTGGATTCAGCCTGAAAGAGTCTGTTATCTGAGTTGGGAGTCGTTACATGAACATTAGGTGTTATTTTGTGTCACAGCTGCGTGTCTTTGGAAAAACACAATCAGGGAGGTTCCGGCCCATTTCCTTCTCACCCAGCGGGTCGCTCTTGCCGTTCTTGTCGGGGATAGTGAAGACTCCAACAACCGTGTGGCCGTCCTTCCTCAGCTCCTTGTAAACCTCCAGGCCGAACACACTCTGACCAATCACAGCAATCTTCATCGTGGCGCCGTGCTGTTTTCTGGGAAAGCAGAAGAAAAAAACTCACCAAGAGAAACAAAACAAAAGAATTTTCATTACTTAGTTCTTACTAAGACCAGGAGAGTGGACCACATCAGTCCAGTTCTGAGGTCCTGACACTGGCTGTCTGTCCATCAAAGGATAGACTTTAAAATTCTGTTGCTTGTCTATAAAGCTCTGAATGGTTTAGGACCAGAATCCATCAGTGACCTCTTGACCCAGTATGAACCCACCAGACCCCTCAGGTCATCTGGATCCGGTTTATTATCAGTCCCCAGAATCAGAACCAGACACGGAGAAGCTGCGTTCAGTTTCTATGCTCCACATGTCTGGAACAAACTCCCAGAAAGCCTCAGATCAGCTGAAACATTTAAATCCAGGTTGAAACCTCACCTGTTCTCAGCTGCCTTTAAATAAGATTTTATTCAGAAGCACAAATCTGCACAGCCTTTTAAAACTCTTTTTACTGTTTTCTTGACTCTTATCTAATGTTTTTCTGTTTTTTCTGTCCATAACACTTATTGCACCTTAATTCGACTGCACCTTGCAGCTCATTGCACTATTTGTTGTATGTTACACTTGTTATATTGCTCTTGTGTGTTTTTTTAATGTCTTATAATTATATTGTAAATAGAATACTTTCTGGTTTTTTATATTGCTATTTAATATTGTGTTTTTTTCATGTCTTGCTGCTGCTACACTACAATTTCCCAGTATTGGGATCAATAAAGTACATCTATCTATCTATCTATCTATCTATCTATCTATCTATCTATCTATCTATCTATCTATCTATGTTTTTATGCTTTTATTCTTTTACTTTTAATGCTTTCTTATTCTTTTTCTGCGATGCTTTTAATGTTTTATGTAAAGCACTTTGAAATTGTTTTGTACATGAAATGTGCTATACAAATAACCTTCATTTTATTATAATTTCATGACTTAGTTAAACCGTGAATTGATTTCTAAATGAGCCTATCCGATCCAAATACACACACACATCATTTGGTCGTCATGTTTTCATGGATGCTTTTTTTGCAAGTAAAATTCCAAATCAGAAAAATCTGGAACAATACGAAAGAATGAAAGAAAAAAGCAAAACAACAAAAAAACAAGATATTTTTTTCTTTAATTTTTAAATCCCCCAATCAACTTAATTTGTTTAAAACCTGTCTATTTTTGCATTCCAGGCTTGCAAAACAATCAAAATTATTTTAAAAAGAAAGCTGAAAGACAATTTAATGCTGGAGGTGAAAGAAAAAAAAAAGACGTAATTTCAAACAAGTGACGTCAGAGGGTGATTGTGATGATGATTTAATAATAAAGTATCAAAGCTGTGTCCTTGAGGAGATAAGAGGTGTCTGAGGATCTTTGAAATGTTTCAAAAAAAAAAAAAACATTCCTCAAACGAAGATAAGAAGGCTTTAAATATGTCTCCTTCAAAAGGATCTAATATAAACATATTATTGAAGAGATCTGGAGAATTTTCATTTTGTGACGCACGAGGGAGCCGTCCGTGACATCCTAGCTCAAGACGTCCAACTGCATCAGCAGGAGTCTTTGTTTATCTAATTCCTTCATTAAAGGGCCATTTATTAGTATAAATGAATTATCTCTCACCAGACTTTCTGAGTGATTCATGTCTGTCATGATTATATAAAAACCAGTGGCTGGCTGACTGACAGTTCACTGACTCCGAGCAGCGAGGGGCGGGGCCTGTTGTCCTGCCAACCCGTTCTCACCAATCGCGTCCCCCGGTTCGGCTCGTGCCTCCGCTGCCGGCCAATCACACGAGCGGGGGAGCTGACGGCGTTTGGCAGACGCAGAGTTCAGACAAAGTTCAAAAAGTACATTTACGGACCCGCAGTTACTGTAACAGCGAGACGTCACGTGGTTGCAAAAAGCGCCAGAAAGTTTAAAGGAGACATTTTCGATGCAAATCTGAAGAAAAGGCGTCTGGGTGCAGTCCGACACCTGAACTGTGAAATAGAAGGGGAACACCCTCAGAGATCCATACCTCTCCTGCAGAACCAGAACCAGAACCAGAACCAGCGCTCCTCTGCTGCTCCAGAAGAGTGACCAGCCCCCTGAAAGACGCTTTTAATTTCCCCCCGACGGCACAATTACATAACACACAAGAGCTGCAGGGCGATTGGACAGGGCGGCCCCTGGGCGGACACTGTGCGTGCACGAGCCCACGCACACGCATCTGAGAAGTAGGAACAATGATGATGAAATGTGTTGTAGCGGGAGCTGGAGAGTCTTCATTGCACTGTCACGTGACCAGAAGCACCAAAATCGTTACCTCAAGCCGAGTTCCACGTGAAAAAACCTTACTGGGGGAAAAACGCTTTTCTCTTTTTGCGTTTGTGATCTCCCTCTAAAAGCACTTCTGTGAAATGAAAGTCAACCTGCAGGTGCGACTGTCACATCTGATAAGCTGGAAGTCCGGATGTGTTGGAGTTTGGACCTCATAAAGGTTCTAGAAGCAACACTAACCCTCCTCCTGCAGTAAAATGATATTCTTCTGGCCCAGATCCTAAAAATACTCCCAACAGTTCTGCTGCAGATCTCTGCTGTTAACTGACTTCGGTTTGATGACAGGTGAATAAAAACTGGTGAATCCAGATGTGGATCTGGTTCCAGAAGCAAAGAGTCCTTCTCTCCTTACTGGTTTGGAGGCTGGACTGGTTTTAACTGATAAGCAGGTCCAACGGTCCTTTTTCAGATATCTTGATTTGCTTTGGGCACAACTTAAGTGACAACAGATATGAACTTTCTATGCCAAATTTTTATGCCCTGTGGTTCCATTTTTCCATACCCTGAAATGAAACAAACTAGAAAAAAAAACAACTTACTAAAACTTTAATCTGTATTGTATTTCAATACATTTTCAGTGGGTCGTGGGCCTTTGCCTGGGGAAGGAAATGCTTAAAAAAAAAAAAAAAAAAAAAAAAAAAAAAAAGTGTGTAATTCATACTCCTTAACAGTAGGTGGCAATAATGCCCTGTAATGCGAGTTGACACCTGCCAGTTTACACCATAGAAAAAGAGCTCATATGTTGAGCATGGTGGAAAAACAGATACAATAAAGAATATTTGAGATATGGATTTTCTTATCTTGAAGACAAAGTTCAGTGATGGTTATTCAGATAAAACTATATATTTTGATTTTTTTTTTAAACTACTGCTCAGTGGTTGCACTGTTTTATTTCATATTTGTGCATAAAAGCACTGTTGAGTCTGAGAAATGTTCTGATTGTTATGTCAGCCTTATGATTAATGCTTAAATAGGTGACTAGATAGTTTTAATAGGAAATTGTTATATATTCAGGAAGTGGTTACTCAGCTAATGCTACATATTTGAGTTCTTTCTGAAACTACTGCTCAGTGGTTGCACTTTTTTATTTCATGTTTGTGCATGTTGAGTCTGTTAAAAAAGGCTGAAGTTACTGAAGTGAAGTGTTTTGGATTTAATTAAAATGCAGCTAATTGAGCATCAAAGGAAATATTTCCCACTTGTAGTCATTTTGGTTTTTGCCATTTTGGTTGACCAATAAACTTATTTTTTTGTGATATTCTACTCTACTATCTCCAATTCAAACGGCACGATCTTTTCATTCAATAAATTTTCATTCAATAAAACCACTGGTTTAGAGCGTCAGTAAAAGCTGCAGTGATGAGTCATATCAAGCTGAGATCTGACAGGACCAGTATAGACACCAGTCCACTGTCTGAGGCCGCGAGGAGATCGCTGGAAACTAACATGTGGAACCACATCTGACATCTGGCATGGAGGCGGCGTAGAGACGGCTCTGAAGTCAGCCATAAAGTAACCGTTAGACACTGAGAGAACAGCAACACTGTAAAAGCAGAGAAACAGATAAGATGAGCTGAAGTTGTAACAGTTATGAACGTCTTCAGCTGGCAACTAGGCAATTGCCCAGGGCCCCGAGCTGGAAGGGGCCCCAGGACAGCGGTGACATTGGTTCTTTTGTCAATGACAAAATGACTGAACTGCTTTAGACACTGCAACGACGATATGTTGAAAACCCCCTCGCATAGGGTCCCCACTAGCTGTCACTGCCTCGTGTGTTAAGGGACCCCGAGACACGGCCAATATCGATCCATATCATTGACACAACCTGAAACCTCCATAGACACTGCAGCGACATGTTTGGAACCCCCCTAATGGGGCCCCGACTGCCCGTGACCGGCTTTCTGCGGTGCTTCAAACTTGATACTAGAAAAATGAAGCGAGCATATCCAATGGAACCAAAGACCACTAACTATTTATTTATTTTAATTTTTTTATTTTTTCCTTGATTGTGTTTTTGTCAAACTTTGCACATTTGAGTTGTGATTGTTATGTTATATTGTATTTTAAGTGTTCTTACATTATTGTGCAGTTCTGTTATTTAAAACGAGATTTTTGGATTGAATGATTTTCTTGGTGTTTTTGGGCCGGGAGGCCCCCCCATGCTCACTCCTGCCCAGGGCCCCCAAGGTGACTAGAAACGGCCCTGTCCTGATCTTTCTTAGATGGGAGAAAGCCGCGCTGGACACCAGTTTAATGCGTGAGTTAAAAGGAAGGAACTCGTTTATTTTAGTTTATTTCAGTCATATACACATTTCAAAACAGAAAAGAAAAGGTCATAAACAATTTGACTGAAAAAGGCTCAGGCAGAAGCAAAGCCCGCCTATTGTTCATCTTAAGCTACACAATTCATGGTGTCAAGAGAGAAGAAAAAAAAAACAGCATAAAATATATACATACATTAATGCATACTCATGCACATACGTAGCTCTTTTCTCCTTTTTTCAATTACAGCTATAACTTCTAGATATAAATGCACACAACAATTTTTTGAATATAACAAAGGAAGTACATTGTTTGTTTAAAATCAGCACTATAGCACTGAAAGCCTTTAAAAGAAATACATCAGCTTTTGACTTCTTTTCTAGCTTTTGGTAACACAAATTAGCTTCCATCTCTCAACTTGTATTTACTTTCAGACAGTCTGGTAATGTTTGATTATTTACTTTAAACATAATTTGCATTGTTCTGTAACAAACCAAGACTCCTAAACTTCAAAACATGAGAATTGAAGAATAATGGATTTGTATGATCATAATATCCAGCTTTGTTTATGATGCTTATGGCTCGTTTCTGTTGTAACACAATTTTATCAGTTATGGTTTTTAAATGTAGATCCCCCATAATTCCACGCAGTATCAGTGAACAGTCAATTAAATATAAACTTTTGTGATTTTGCATGTCTCTAGTTTTGTACATGATTGCAATTGATTTCAATGTTAGAGATTTTTAATTTAACATTACTTGGCTTCCAAATACCATAAATGTTTTTTTTCTTTATATTAAGAGATAATTTATTTACATCGAACCAAGTTTTGAGCCTTCCAAGTTCTTCCAAGTTTCCCCTGGAGGAATACAAACTTGTGTCATCACCAAATATGACACATTTTAACTTATTAGAAGTCAATGTCATTAATAAAGAGAATAAACAATTTGGGGCCAATGATGGAGCCCTGGTGCACTCCACAGGTGACTGGTTTAAATTCAGATATTGTTTGGTTTATTTGAACATATTACTGTGTATTTTTTTTTTAAATAACTCAGCCAGGCATGAACTGTCCCTCTAAATCCATATTGTTCCATTTTTTCCAGTAAATAGTTCAAAAGCTTTACTTAAGTCTATGAAGATACCCACCGAATGAAGATCATTGTCAATTGCATCAGCTATTTCTTCAGCCATTGTCATCACTGCATATGCAGTTGTTCTCTTATTTCTGAATCCATGTTGTTCATTTAAAACATGATATTACAGGTGAAATATGAGTAGTGAAGCAAAGGTTGTGCCTTTCCAATACCGTGGAGCTTCAAAGAGCACAATGATGGAAATGCCATGACTTCTGATTATATTATAAAAGGGAACCATCTATAGTGAACAAATATTCGTTCCATTGTCTGAAACGCAGCTGAGATCGATCAGGACAAATAAAAAGACACGTGTCAGAGGACAGACCTCCTAAAAGAGCTGCATTTCTGCAGCTGGTTCCCGTCAGTTCAAATAAACACTAACATGCAGGATTTGACCTCAGAACTGGGAGCTCTGGTTTAATCTGCACTGATCCATGTCTTAGTGTAAAACAAGATTTAATTATTAACATCAGCAGGCACGATGGAAACATTTCCTTGACTTCTCTCCAGAGTTCAACCTTCACTGCTGTTTGCATCACATGTGTGTGTGTGTGTGTGTGTGTGTGTGTGTGGCGTGTCAGAGGGGGTTAATTTAAACTGAACTGGTTGACTCTGGTTCCCAGTATTCCCTGGAGTTAATGATCCACCCAGCGTACCGTCAGATCAGCTGTGCAGACTCCGTGGTTGGACGACCGCTCCAGTCAGGCGGTTTGATTAAAGGCCCACAAAACTCATCTCTGTGTAACAAAGTTATACGTGTGCACGGAAGGTTATTTTCTTTATTCCCTTGTGCCTTATAATGATGTTACTTTTGACCTTCAGACTTTGCGCCCAAACTCCCGTTTCTGACGTCACACCAGCTCTGCTTCCTCGCTGTAAAACAACTGCAGTGAGCTGTCTTGGACTTAAGACATATATCATATTTACATCATATTTACATCAATATTAAACTGATTGTTAAGGAAAGAAAACTGCATCAAAGTGTGGAAATATGATTGAATCATGACGAGCATCAGCGTGATTAAGAACAACATCAGACTGAGACTGAGCAGAGATGGAGAGGGGAGGGAGGAGGGAGGAGGAGAGGAGGGAGGAGAGAAGAGGAAGGAGGAGGGAGGAGGAGAGAGGAGAGATGAGAGGGGAGGGAGGGAGAGGAGGAGGAGGAGGGAGGAGGGAGGGAGGGAGGGAGGAGGGAGGAGGGAGGAGGAAGGAGAGAGGAGGGAGAAGGAAGAAGGGAGGAGAGAGGAGGGAGGAGAGAGGAGGGAGGAGGGAGGAGAGAGGAGAGGGGAGGGAGGAGAGAGAAGGGAGGAGGGAGGAGGAAGGAAGGAGGAGGGAGGAGAGAGGAGGGAGGAGAGAGGAGGAGGACAGAAGACAGTGGAGAGAGGAGAGAGGAGAAGAAAGAGAGGAAGGGGAGAGAGGAGAGAGGAGGTCAGATCTGCAACATCATCATGTTGCAGATCTGAAATGCAACAATAGATGTAAATCTACATAAAAGATGAAGTTGATGAGAAAAAGACATGAAACATGTCAGGCTCATAACATCCGTAAGGACATCAAAGTCAAAGGAAGTGTAAGAATCAAAACTTGTGGTTAAAAATTTGTGTAAGAAAGTCATGATTTTGTCTGATCAAGAGCTTCAAACGGTGCGGAGGACAAACTTATTCTTTAACAAAAAGAAACCTGCAGCAGAACCAAACAAAGCTTAAAAAGAAACGCTAAAATGATTTTCCCAGTAGAGTCAGCAGGTTGGTTCTGAACCAGTGTTCGTCAGAAACACCTGCACAGACGCAGACAAAGAGAGACAGCAATGCATCATGGGACGTCCTCCAGCAGCCTGGGCCTACAAGCTGGTGGATCTGGGCCGACTGAGGCTGAGAATGCTGTAAAAAAAAAAATAGATCTGTCTTTTAATTTCTTTACTGCAGCGTTCTGGATCATCTTGAGGTGTTTCGGAGAGGCAAGAAACTAAAAGTGCTTCACTCGTGTCATTGTTGTTTCTCAGCTCTGATTGGTCCAGACCTCAGGTGGGCTCACGTGGGTTGATACACATATTTAATGTTGCGTGTTTATCCGTGAGAGAGCGGGCGACAGTTTGTTAAAAGAGAACTACAAACGCTAACAAGTCCTTTGACCTCATCTGAATCTGATAAATCAAGCAAAAAAAAAAAAAAAAAAAGCTTCTCCCCTGTTGTTACTGTATTCATACACCAGAGGGCAGCAGCGCGCAGCTCACGTTTCTGATGAATTCAAGCGGCTGCAGAGCTTCTGAGATCTCACACTTTCTGTTCTTCCTCTTGTTGACCCGTTGATACTGTCCTTCCATCTTTTACGCCTCGTTCAAACCATCCGTCCTTTCTGTCCAAAATGTCTGATTTTCTTTGTGGGGTGGACGATTTAAAGAACGAGCGCAGCCAAGAGTTTGTTCTTGAGGTTGGACACCCTGAAGACAAAGTAGGAGAGGAAAGATGGAGATGGAAGAGGTGAGGAGCGCAGTGATGGAAGGATGCTGGAGATGGAGCCAGGGAGGACAAGAAAGAAGGTAAAAGTGGACATTTCTGGATGTGTTGGACGAAGACAAGCAGATGGAAACAGACGATCCACCTTTAAAGGGAAAAGACCAAACCAAGACGACGAAGAAGCAACCAAGTTTACAAAAACCAAGATTCTGCAAGAACATTTGGCTGCATTGACGGGTTTTCAGTTCTTAAGAAGGGATGGACAGAGCGCCAGATGGGACAGAAACCTCCTCAGTTCTTTTCTCTGATCTTCTCTGCAGGAGACCGTCCAGTGTTCGGCCCGGTCCTGGTTTGGCAGCAGCAGCAGCCAAACATTACTAAACTGCATGACTCCTGATGAAATGTTTGGTGTTTGCAAAACTCAGGGATGATGATTAAAAAAAAAAAAAAAAAACTTCTTATCACATATCACCCTCTTCTGTGGGTGTTGCAATAAAGCTTTGTATTTACTCAAGGTTCTGCTGTCATCGTGCAGGGTTCATGTCAGGATTTATGGGGTAAGATCGTTCAAACAACTGCTGCTACTCTGAACGCGTGTTTCAGGCTGAGAGGAAACACAGTCATCATTCAACCTGAACACAATGGAAAATGTGAAAAGGACAAAAAAAAGAAAGAAAAGAAACTCTTTGGAGCATCTTCTGGTCGTCTTGAAAACAGGTTTTTTTTTTTTTTTATTTTAAAGTGTTTTCTCAGCCACTGAGCTTCTATCTGGCAGCGGTTGTCGATCACCATCAAACCTTCCTGCAGCTGCCAGTGAAGGACGTTGAAGACGAGAGATTCTGATTTCTGGCCACCAACGGCTCTGAGTTGAGCACTTCTGGATTTTGTTTTCTGCAGTTTCACTATGCTGGTTTCCAGCGAGGAGAGAGGAGGGAGGAGGAGGAAGGAGGAAGGAGGAGAGAGGAGGGAGGAGGAGGAGGAGGAGGAGGAGGAGGAGAGGAGGAGGGAGGAGGGATTTGGAGGGAGGAGAGGAGGAGGAGAAAGTGAGAGGAGAGAGAGGAGGAGGAGGAGAGGAGGAGGGAGGAAGGAGGAGGAGGAGGAGAGGAGGAGAGAGGAGGGAGGAGGAGAGGAGGGAGGAGGGAGGGAGGAAGGAGGAAGAGGAGGGAGGAGGGAGGAGGAGGGAGGAGGAGGGAGGAGAGAAGAGGAGGAAGGAGGAGGCGGAGGGAGGCGAGATGAGGGAGGAGGAGGAGGGGAGGAATGAGAGGACGAGGACAGGGGGAGGAAAAGGGAGGACGGAGAGAGAGGAGAGAGGAGGGGAGGAGGAGGGGAATAGAAAGGAGGAGGGAGGAAGGAGGAGGGTCTGTCCTTCATACTGGTTTCCAGTCTTCCAGGTTACGTCATCAGGAAGGAAACTGGGACTTCATGGAAGGAGCAGGTGTCTTCCATTTAGGCTCTCAGGATCAACTTTCATAATAATCTTTGGTTTGGTCATTTCTGATATAAATGTGTGTGGATGCTGCTCTGGTGTTGTTGTTAGACTCTTGGGAAACTGCCCTCAGCAGGGTACCGTTCCCGCGGAGCTGTGTGATTCTTTAATGCTCGCATGTGCTTAATCTTTGCTTTTCCCTTTTTCTCCAGCCAACAAACTCTTAAAAAGTCAGCAGGTTTGTCGTGAAAGTAACATCACCAAAGTCTTCAAAGGCTCCGAACAGAGCGTGGTCTGTCATCGAGAGGCCTCGTCTCTGCGCAGCATTACGGAATGCAGCTGGTTGATATCTTCATTTGAATGCTTTATTTATAACTTTTATAATAGAATGAAACAGGAGAAATGACATAAGCAAAGGAAAAAAAAAAACAGTGACCAACAATACAAAAAAACAAAACAGAACCAGTTCTAAAACCCACTGCATTGGCTCCCCGAGTGTTTCAGGATCGACTTTAAGGTTCTTTTATTGGTTTTAAATGTCTTAACGGTCTTGGATCATCTTATTTATCTGACCTGCTTTTATCATATCAACTCTCGTGAACCCTGAGGTCCTCTGGTTCTGGCCTTTAATCATCTCAGAGTTAGAACAAAAACCCACGGTGATGGTCCTGATCTGTGGACCAGACTGGAGCAGAACCTCAGGACCAAAGAGACTGTTAAGATGTTTAAAAGGAGGCTCCAGACTCACCTTTTTGATCTGGCTTTTATCTAATCTCTTTTACTCTTCTATTTCTTTTATCTTACTGTCTTTAATCCATAATAATTTTAATAATTTAATTTATTTTTGTGCATTTTATTACCATTAAATTCTTAAACCCATAGCTTTTACATCTCCAAATTTCTACATTTTTATACATTTTATCATTATTGTATCTAGTGTTTGTTTTTATTCTTTTTTATCGTCTTTTGATCTTTTAGTCTTCAGCTCCAGTGTTTCCCTCCACACGGGCAGGTGTGTCTGGTCTGGCCATGGGGGTGTGGTCTTGGAGATCCCTCCAGCCTGGTGGACTGGGGGTTCTGACAGTGTGTCTGCCCTGGTCTTTCCTCATGGTCGCTGTGTCGTGTGAGGATAGGTGGTTCCTCCTCACCTTTCCTCATTACTTGGCATGTTACTTTAATGTCTGTTGTGAACACTTTGTGTTCATTTATGTGTTGAAAAGTGCAAGATAAAATTCGCCAAACAGCAGATTCCAAGGTGAAGATGGCAGTAAATCGATAGCTCCTAGGTCCTGTTGAGCAGTGTCAGAAAGGTCCAAATTTTTAAAAATTTATATTCATCCATGTCCGTTTGATTGAAGTGGATCCAACAACAAGCATCTCATTCAGCCACCTTCCGAAGCATATGGGGGGGGGGCTTTGAAAATGCCCAGTTAAGTAAAATAATTGGAGGGAGCCCTCTTCAGTACCACAACTATCACATAATAATCTTGTATACTATACTCAATTTGACTTTTGAGTAATGTAACCTATGTGTAACTTTAAATTGGATAAGTCTATATCGAGAGTTGATTGAACAACTACTTATAGAGAACAACGGCTCCCTCCGATAGCAGAGCTCGCGGTTCCCCAGGCCAAGCCTCCCTGAGGTGATTGCTGGTCACTGGTTTCCTAAAAGCAGATACAAAGCAGGTAACCAAGCGTTTGTGTTTGGGTGCAACAGAAATTAGTTGTAAAAAATGTGATTCTTCGGTTTCGCTGTGAATTCTGGGAAGAACTGTCTGAATTTAGCGGTAGAAATGTGACTGGGGAGGATTGATTTCAGTTTGAAGCTGGGCGAGTGAGGCAAGATTATCACCGATAAAGTTCTCTTTTTCTCCAGTCAAGAAATACTTTATCCATCAACCCCGGTTTGAAAAGATGATTGTATGCTGTGGGTGTGTGAACTGGAATATCCTCCAGACAGAAAAACATAATCTTAAGAGGCTAATGAAGGTTTACAAAGGCTGATGAAGGTTTACAAAGCATCTAACTTTTTACCACAGAGCATAGCCGTAGTGACACGGCAAAGTTTGATGTCATTTCAAAGACCCATCATGAAAAAGAAATTGGCTGTAACTTGGCCATACATTGTTTGATCTGGTCCAAATCTGATGAGTATGATTGTAGTCCTATCCTGAACACATAGAACCTGTATTATTCAGGAACAGTTGTAGCACCACCTATTGGCAACAGGAAATCATGACATTTCCTATTGGCAACAGGAAATGTCATGATTTATATTAGGCATCCCCGATCCTAGTGGGATGACCTGACATACCTCAAACCCGGTCTATCAGTAGTAAAGACATTGAAGATGACTGCACCTTTTATTAAAGGTTGTTGCTGTGAGAGTACGGCAAAGTTCGACGTCTCGCCATGAATGAAAAAGTTGTTCTTACTTGCGCATGTGTTGTCCAATCTGTCCCAAAATCTATACATTTGAGGATTCTTCCACTCTGAACAAGTGGATATGAAAATCTTGGATTAACTCTATAGCGCCACCACCTGGTCAAAGGAATTTCTTAGAATAAAGTTGCTACCTAGTGAGTCAATGGAGGGCTTGGTGGGAGTGGACAGTTTTCAGGTCAGTCATTATCAAGGAGGCCCCAGTGCCAAAAAAGACAAGCTCTGATGTTCACAGACCAGGAATAATGTTTAAATATGGGAAGACCAAAGACACCACTATCTTCAACAGCTGGTTGCAATCTTTATTTGCCTGAAAATCATCTCACAGCTTTGGAGCTTCGGTGTGTCCTCCTGGGGCATACCTGTCAAGTTTTGGATTTGAAAATAAGGGAAATTTTCAGCAGTCCCACCATCCCAACCAAGCTCCAGTATCTCTTACATTTTTGGTTTACAAAAAAGCTAAAATCACAGCTGCACTAATCCTGTTCGCCAGCTCATTTGTTTCCTGTGTTCATAATTGCAACTGATTCCACGTGCTGACCATTGCTTCAAACAGCTATATCAGTTTGCTAATGGCACACAGGACAACGGGGGGTCAGAAGTAGTGCTTGGCATAGCACATTAGAAGGAACATTTTATAGCCTATGAAACCACAAGGAGTATTTATTTGGTTGCATAGGATCCCATGGTACACATTTGTTTTCCAGATTGATTCACAGTTTTTATCTCAAACGTGACTTTTTTTACCTTTTAAACGTCTTGTACTCTCAAATTTGAATTCTTTGTGACTGTTTTGGAAGGAGTGTATTTGTGGACTGGTCCAGAGTAGTTTATTTTACATGGGGAAGAGGCGCAACAGTCTGTTGTCTAACGACATATATTCTTTGTAACAATGTTTTTTTTTCTTCAGTGCGCTGGCACATCGAATGTCACACACTAAACCTGGCGACATCACCACCTACAGCACCTGTAGTAGCTGCTGCTGTGGCAGTTATGGAGGCAACTGACAGATCTCAGATTGGGAATGTCTTTTTTTTTTTTTACTCTGCCCGATGCGGTATTATTATCTTTTAATGACTCAGGTCAAAATACGGGAGATTTACGGGAAAATTACTAATACGGGAGGACGGCGGGAGAGTGAAGTAAAATACGGGACTTTCCCGGCCAAAACGGGATACTTGACAGGTATGTGCTGGGGTCCGTGAGGATTTCGTGTCTTTCACTTGTCACAAAGTCAGATGATTGCCTCCCACTTAAGATAAATAAAAAAAAAACAAAAAGTGATAAAAAGGGGTTTCACGTGTTGATCAGAGAGCAAAGCTGGTCAGATGATAAAGTCCAGCATGAGCAGGAGAGTGTGGTACCAGCAGGACCGAGCCGACTCTTCCACTGTTCTCAGGCATCTGTTCGTGTGTCCGTCTGTGCAAGGTGTTCTCTGCTTTTTTCTGCACATCTTTTTCACGAGTGTTCAACAGGATTCAGGCCAGGGTTCATCGAGGGTAATTTGAGAACAATTCGATTTATATTTGTCAGCGATTCGTGGTGGTTTCAGCGGTGTGTTTGGACTCGAAAAGTCTGAATCCTGACACGAACAGCACGCCCATGGCCCAAACCATCCTGTCTGTTCCACATCAGGTCTGGTGATCTGATCTGGTTTGCCTTAAAGCTTTTGTTTCATCGGTCCAAAGGACATTGTACCAGAGACTTTGCAGTTTGTCCTGCGATGGGCAGGTGACCTGTTCATGGTGTACCCGGCTCCTCGCCAAGTGACAGTCACCGGCAGACCCCCGCACCCTGGAACGGGTCTGAAGCGGCTAAAGAAAATGGATTGACTGGTTCTGAGGTTTGTCAACGTGCAGATAAATAGAAGGTTGGATGTTGGTCTATAGTTTGCCAAAATGTCTGGATCAAGAGATGGTTTCTTAAGAAAAGGTTTTATAACTGCAACTTTATAAACCTATGGTACATATCCTAATTGTAGAGATAGGTTAATCTGATCCAAAATTGACGTACTAGTATAGGACATGACATCTTTGAGCAACCGAGTCGGGATGGGATCCAACAGGACATGTAGATGGTTTAGCTTTGCTGATAGTTGAGGTCAACTCAGAGAGGCCTACAGGAGAAAAACAGTCCAGAATCAAATCAAAACAGAAGAAATCAACTAAGCTGCAGGGACGTCCACAGCTGTCCACAGCTGGACTTGGCAAATCTCTTCTCAAATTCTGATTATTTTCAAGCTAAAAAAGCTCATAAAGCATGGACCCAACAGAGTTGTAACTCTTTATCAGCCTGGCTACTGTGATGAAAACGTGGATTATTTTTGCTCTCTTCTATTAATGATGAATAATAAGATGCTCTACCTCTGCGTAAGGTTCTTTCCAGGCACGATGGGAGTCCACAGAAAAATAGGAGATCAACAGATCAAACGTATTGAAGACACTTGTGATACCAGTTAAGGTTTGAAATGTGAATATAGCACAACGATCTATGATAATTGTGAAGGGCATCAACAAATGAGTCCATGTAGTTTTAAAACAGAGAATAAGTTCTTCCCTTTAATGTTTTTTTAATGCTTTATTACTTACTGAAGGCATGTCGTTACACATGAGACAACTGCTTTTAATCTAATGACTGTAGAGGAATGAAGCATGGTTTTAATACGCTGCCTCGAGAAAAGAAACGTGTCGATATTTGTAATGTTTACGTTCTTCTGCCTTTGTTTTTGAATTTTTTTTTTTAATTCTTTTATCCTGTTTTAGCCGTAGCCCAGACTTGTTTCCACATTATCTGACTCACAGGTATGAAATACCTTTCCCCGTGATGTTTTTGACACACAGTGAGACAACAGCTCAATAAATGAGGTAGCACATGCCTGGCTGGAAGCTGCGAGTTTACAAAGCCTTAAATAACCCATTTGGACTGCGGTCAGCTGCTGGATGATTTCAGTCCGCATATCTGCGGACACATGTTTTGCTTAGAGAAGTTTCTGGACGGAGATCTGGTCTGAAAAATGCACTAAATCGAGCCTTGCTGCTGAGACGGGTCCTTTGCTGTTTATTTGCTTGGCAGCCCTTGAAACCAGCCTTCCCCTCTACGCACCAGATTCGACCAGAGACATTTTTCTCCAATTCACCTGGGGCTTGTTTTGGATCCAGCTCTCCACCGCGCTCTTAGCATGTGTTTGTTATTCTGGTGGAACGCATCGGGAACGTCTGCCCGTGGACCCAAAATGGCGAAGAAACCAGTCTGATGTGGGGAGGAGGTTTGCAGCACATTCTGCTGGTTGCGGGCTACCTGTGTGTTAGCGGGAGAAAAGCACGCAGCCTCGCGCCTTAAACTAACACCGGCCTCATATTTGCGATCCTCCGCTTCGCGGCCCACAGAATCCAGCACGAGAAGTGAACTGGGGTCCGGTGGGCGCATACAGGCGTTCATTCATCCCACAGACGCATGACGTTTACATACGAGCTTTAGGTACTTGAAGACATTTGCAGCCTTCCTCTGGAAGCACTTTGTCAGAACCTTCGCGGAAGGCCGAGGAAAAGAGGAACAGCATTTGCTGTTAATTTAGCTCAGCTTATAGATGAAAGCAGCCTGTTGGATTTATGGCCCTACAGCACAGACGGCCATGTGTTGGAGCTACGTTGCATCACATGGAAGTGAATTCCAAGCAGGATTTTTCCATGGCTGCACAGCCTGGCTCTGCTGTCAGCTGGAATACCTGATGCAGATGATGCCGATGATGACACAGGCTGCGGACAAACGCTGCAAATTATCTCACGGTTTAGAAAAACTTTGATGATACGGCTTGGAGATGTGTGGCTTTCTGCATTAATTCGGCCATAAAATGTGAACTGGGCTTCATCTCTGCAACAATAACGACACTGTGTTCGAGGTGACAACGCACCGCTGGTGGAGAAAGATGAATCACTTCAACAAAAAGTGAATGGAGTCAGTCATCTGCTCACCTGGACTCCAATTAAAATCAAATAAAAAGGAGTTTACAGCTGCTTTGATTGATAAAAGACGCGCTTCAAGCTCGCCGTTCATGAGAAGATCTGCTAATGCGAACCATGTCTCGTAAAAATGCTGAAGACGTACAATCGAGAGCGGTTGATCTGATTCGGAGTGTTTGGGCGTCCATCAGTCTGCAGTTATAGACCAATAAGTCTCGCTTGGACGGAAAGGGTGATCAAGGCAGAACACAGCCACTGTTCTCTAGGAAAAAAATAAAAAAGAAGTGCATAAATAGAGAACACACTATTGAAAAAAATATTTGTGGACTGATGAATTAAATGGTGAATTGAAGAGCAGATTACTAATATAAAACACTGTTCCAGCGGTGAAGCACGGTGGAGGAAGCATCATGACCTGGAGCTGTTTTGCTGCTCAGGGTCTTACTGTCTCCACCAGCAATGCGAATGTTTGTTGGGAAATGAAAACTGATCGGTTATCAGCTAAAGCACATTGTGTTTTTCTGTCTGATTGTGACTTTGATGACGACAAGATCACATTTTAGGGCAAAGTCTTGAAGAAAAAAGAAGTTAATTCCTAAGGGTTCACATACTTTTTCCCGCCACCGCATCTGGTGACATTAATTTATTATTACGTCTTCCGTCCAAATCCAATGCTTTGATTAGCTGAATAAATAACACGGATCCTAATACTGAGGCTGAATTATTCAGTGGCCCCAGTCTGACCTGGGATCACGTCAGACTCATCATCCCATCACCAAGTAACCAGTATCACCAGTGTCATCGGTAACTCAGAATCTAAAAAAAAAACATGCTGGATGTACAACATTCACATTTCTTTAGCTCTGGGGTTTTACGGTTCACAGCCAAAGAACCAACGTGAGCCCAAATATTAGACCGGCCAATGTCAAGTAGGCGAAGGGAAAAGCTCCACTCATTAATATTTGTTCTGTGGATGGAGTCACAGCTTAAAATTAACCATATAGAAAAAAAAAATGCACAGATTAGGATGAGGGGCTACATCCAGCTTACTAGACATGAGAGAAGTGAAACGTAGAGTTTCTCAAATGACCACAAGGGGCTGTCTCCAAAAGCAGGTCTCTCTCCTCTGACTGACTGATTTAATCCCTTTGGTTTCAGCCTCCATCGATCCTCATGTCAACTTTCCAACTTTACAGTAGAAACAAACTTATTTACAGCCTGGTCTTCACCGCCAGGTGTCATGGTCGTGACAGCTGTGCGGGACTGCATTTTTCTGTACCTTCTCAGGCAAAATTATGTAAAGATATAAAATTATCCAAAGACAGGCCTCCCTGGTGGTTTTAGTGGTGGTCTAGTCCCAGGTTTTAATCCCTGGTTTGAATTAGGGATGTCCGATAATATCGGCCCACCGATATTATCGGCCCGATATTGGCATAAAAATGTAATATCGGTAAATATCGGTATCGGTTTTGTTTTTTTTTTTTTTTTTTTTTTTTTGAACAGACGATGTGTTAATTCCACGACAGGAGATATGTGATGTTACCTAAAATTAGTTTTGAGGAAAAATTGCCCGCATATATCGGTATCGGTAGATATCGGTATCGGAAATTGAGAGTTGGACAATATCGGCATATCGGATATCAGCAAAAAAGCCAATATCGGACATCCCTAGTTTGAATCCCAGTGGTGTCAGGAAGGGCATCTGGCTGTGGTGACCCTGAACAGCTGAAATGGAAGCTTATAAAATCACATAAAGCCACAAATTTAAGCCTTAATTATGTGATTGTTGTTTTTTTTTTTTTTTTTTTTGAGTGACAGCTATAGTGCGGCCTATAATGGTATTAGAGGGTAGCCGTCATGATTTTAGTTACTTTGCGCTCAGCTTTTTCAGTGAACTTGACATGTGAATTACAGTAAGAGGTAAGAGAGCATAATCGCTGTCATGTTTCAGATGATGTGAGTCGTTGGGAGAGAGACCACGGCTACCGACTCTAGGCTGGTCTGTACCGAGTCCCTGGCAGGTGAGGGGCCTTTCGGCTGGGGGGCTGAGCCGGCAGCCAGGGGTCGAGCTGGGTTAGCTGAAGCCCAACCACAGCTGTTCCAGCTCTGGCAGCCCTTGTTCCAGACAGCTCTTTGCTAGCGACATCTGAAATGACATGTGCAGATAATCAGAAAAACTGAGGTCATTTGGGGAGCGTTCCAGCTGACAGGCCTGTTCGTTCAACTCCTGCAAAGTGTGTGTGTGTGTGTGTGGGGGGGGGGGGTTCAAATGGAGCTGAAAACCACTTTGGGCTGTGGGTGATGTAATTGAGGCTTTGCCCAGTTCTTTTTATACGACCTATGGATAAACTACAAACAGATGAGTCCTCCGCAACATTAGAGCATCGATGGGTTGTTGGGTGACAGACGTTGCTTTTCCAGAGAGAGTCAAAGCGAGAGGGGAGGACGAACCCAATCTGACCGTGATCAAGCAGAGTTTAGGTGTTTTATTTAGGTGCAGGATTAATCTATGTAAGAACCACTGCAAAGCCAGTTAAACATACCGAGGCTTTTATTAAGAAAGCTGATTGGAGAAACACCCAGAGGATCGTCAGCGCAGAAAAAGAGTCGCTGCACCCAAGTTGTGCAAAAAAATAATATTATAATTGACTGTTTATATGCAGTTTACTCTAAGAGGAGCACACACTTATCACAGGCAGCTATGAATAATTTAAATAAATTAAACGCTTAGAGCAATTTAGTCGCAGCAAATCAAGGCAGAAACGACTGTTCTGTAATTGTGTTTCTAATAGATGCAGCAGTATTACCCTCCACTGACTCGGCAGACCCTGCGAAGCTGCTTATCTTGCCTCATAGTACACTGCAAAACAGCAGGAATCATAGCAGAACATTAATAATAATCTGGCAATGAACACAGGGCAAAATAAACGGGTCAAAGATTTTCTGTGGATCCATCCATCCATCCGTCCCCTGTGTCCACTCATTCCTGTTCAGGATCACAGGGATGTGCTGGAGCCCAACGCAGAGGTCTTTGGGCTCCAAAACAATTACATAAGCGCTCAACCAAATTTAGCAACTATCGTCCATTTTGTGATTTCATCCTCGTAATATTTCATTCGTGGTGGTCCGAGGAGACTACGGCTTCATTCACGACTGCTCCAGTGAATCTCAACATGCACAGACAGGAAGCAACACTGGAAGTTAAAATTAAAGTAAAGGGTCAGCTGCTAATGATATATATATATATAAAAAAAAAGTTCTTCACTCTTACCAAGATGTTTTGCTTTGTTTGTTTACTTTCAAATGATAAAACCCACAGACGGATGTTTCGAAGCGGATGCTTTCTGAAAACCTCAGATTGCTTCACCCAACAATGGCGTCTTGTGCACAGACCATAGCGGGCCATGACTCGGCATATCTGCCGCTGTGGGCCAATGTTTCATCCATTCACTCTATTCAGGATAATGACTCGCACATTCTGGGTACGGTTGAGGGTTTATGCGAATGTTGGAAATGTCAGCAGACCTTGAGCGGAGATAGAGCCAAGGGGCCCACGTTCATCTCAATCAAACCTGTAATCACTCACAAGCAGCAGCGGCCGGACAATGAAAGTCCAAAATTACATCCTGGCCTGCGTGAAGTTCGCAAAGATCCAAGAGGCTGCACCATATCACCGACGTTCTGTCCGTCTGATTCGCTCTTCAGCATCCAGACTCATTTGAGATGTGCGCGCACGCACACATCTGTGGCGTATCAGCATCAGCATCGTTCCACATGTGTTAGCACTTAAGCCTCCGGAGCTCTCGCTTTCCCTGGTTCTGTGCCAGCCGCTGACTCTTTTTGCCTGCTTCCAGTGATTGTGCCTCCACGTTCACTGAATGTACTCAAAGTCATCAGCTTGGGTTTTCTCACAAAAATAAAAACAAAACAAAACAGAAAAAAGAAAAGCCCCAGCAGCTATGCATGGTGGGGGTGATGGGAGATGAAGTCAGCGGTGGACTTTAAAGAGCTGAGGTTTATGGCCTTGTTGTAAATGCAAGTGAAAGCAGAAGCAAAGCGCACGCGACAGTGAACTTTACGAGTCCATCGCTTTGGTTGATTTCAGGAGACTTACAGGAAATAAATGTGAATGTGATACAGCAGCTGTGAAATCAGACACTGAGATGGTTTTATGCTCAGCGGAGGCTAAAAATGAAGGTATGTGCCCCCTCTTTTAATCTGAAATGTATGCATCTTTTTATTTTTTATGTAATATCATTTAAAAAAAAAAAAGCCTAATTATCGTGGGTCTCGGTAAAAAGCAAACAACCTCCAAAACCAAAACTTTTTTTTAAAGTGGACTTACTTATTTAAGAAAGATTAAGTCAAAATTTACTACATATCCCCTTAATGTTTCCAGCCAGATGCTACAAAACATAACATATTATAAAACCAGCCCTTGAGAATTCTATGAAATAGACATTTTTGGCTGTTTGCTGATCTGGAACATTCCAGTGAGTTAAAACACAATGCCAAGAAGGCAACACATAGGCAGTTCTCTTAGAGAAGCGAATGGTGGAGAGAGTTATAAAAATCATTTCCAAACAATACAGAGCTCAACCTTTTAGTTTGTCACAAGGGGAAGAGGTGCCTGTCTTCCCGGGAGTGCAAGTTAAACCGTGAAAATACAAATTTAAAGAAAAAAAAAACACACACAAGAAGTACACGTCAGACCCGACAGGCCTCACTGAGCGTGTTAAATGTTAGAGTCCATGACTGCACATTAGAAGAAGACTGAACAAGTACAGTTTGTTTGGAAGGACTGACGGGAGAAAGACTCTTCTGTCCAAAAAAACAAAACAAAACAAATCAAAAAAAAAAAAAAGAACAAGACCTCTGGGACAATCTCTGATGGACAGATGAGACCAGAGTGCAGGTGTTTGACCTGAACGTCGAGTACCGAGCTCAGTGAGATGCTGAAATACCCACCGATGAGCACAGCGGTGGAGGCGTGAAGATCTGGGAATGTTCTCTAGGTCCAGGAGGTAAATGTGAGACCGAGCTTGAAGCTTGGTCCAAACTGAATCATGCAAAAATAATTCCTTTCTCATGATGTTTTTCTCTTTGGATTCAATTCCACTAAATGACTAATAGTCCACTGCAATGGACTGGCAACCTTATGGTACAAAATCTTTTTTGTTTGTTTGTTTTTTAAATAATTATGTTAATCAACAATTCAAAAGTGATGGCTGATTTTGATTATTTGATTTTCAATAAATTTTTATTTATTGTTACTTTTGTAAGTTTCAAGTGATTTCAGTGAGAATTGTGGGTTTTTCCTTCTTTAACTGAGGGGTACCAACAATTTTGTCCACATGTGTATCCTATTTCTCAGCCTGGATACCGGCGGCTTATAGTCTGGTGCGGCTTATATGTGACAAAATAAAAAATTTGTGAATATTTTAATGGGTGCGGCTTATATTCAGGTGCAGTTTTGTTCCAGAACCTCCACTAAGGTGGAGCAGACGCATACATGAAGAAGGAGATGGAAAGACTCGACGGTCAGAAGTCTGTTTCATGACTACGAGTCGGTCCACGTGTTGACAGTAGTGAAGGCCCATCTAAGTTTGCCTTTAATCTGGAACAAAATCTTCTCAGAGCCGTCGATCACATGTCAGAACCAGCCTTTCACCGACAAACGCTGAGCGGCAAGACGTGACATCACATCTCAGGTTTCCATGGGAAAACACATGCGAGCAAACACACTAAGCCATACACACGGTCGACAGAACGTGCACTGTTTTCCCACCACTCGGACTCTGACAGGCCGGCCCCTCTATCTCCCACGTGAAGTCACCACAGACCCGTATGAGCCCAGTTTGGTGGTGGCTTTTAAAGCGGCGATTCATGGCGGCCCCGGGTCACACTGGGTATTCGGTCATCAATTGCAGGACTGACTGGATGAGTAAATGTGGAACAGGAGAGCGGTTCTTCTTCTCGGACAGAGAGTCCAGTTTGGTGGGAGACTGAGCCACGGAGGTTTCATATCAGCAATCATGGAAGATCAGCCTCAAACAAATATTGAGCCACTTTTAGACTTTCATGACAAAACTTCATCTGTCTCCTGAAAAGACTCTTAAACCGGAGATCACTGGCTGTCTTGTATGTGCTCGGAGAAGCCGCAGTCTGGGTGCATACGTATATATGTGCATTATGCATTTACTTTAAGAAAGGTTTGACCAGAGTAAACCTTTATTGATCCAAAAATGTCAGACTCTCGGAGGACAGATGTAGCTCTGTCAAAAAACTGTGCTGGATCACATGGCCATGGTTTTATAATCCTGTAGAAAAAAGACTTTAAAATATAAATCATGGACCTGACAATCACAGGTCAGAGCTAAATAATTACGCTGTTAGGGGAATCATTCACCTGGGTTTGGTTTTACACGACACACTAAATTCGTCCATGTGTCTGCTTCATTATTCGGCATCTTTCAAACGCTGCCCAGCGCGAACATAAAATGGAGCACTTTCAGCTCTTTTAGTCACGCACTGAGCAAAAATGTAATCGCTGTTTAATTCTGCTCAGGGGAAAAATATCCACCTTGAACTAGTTAGCTACTATTCATCCGTTTACGAGGCAAGAAACTTAATTTTTTCCATTGTTGTTGGCAGCGTTTTAGCGCGTTGCTGGCAGCCGCTGCTCAGAAGATACTGTGGTCTTCCTCCAGCTGCCACACTTTTCCAACCACATGTTAAACTGTCCCTGAAATGGCCATATTATATTTATGTCATATTATATTTATGGCGTTATTTGGTTTTAATCTCCAGGAAGCTTTTGTCCACATGAGCAAGAGTTTCAATGGTCATTTTTTTAAAGGAGAAATATGCAACTGCAAGTACTTCGTATTTTTGCCTTTTTTTCCCAGATGTCTCAGTCTCACTGAACCAGATGTTTTTAGTGGTTTTGAGTTGGAACTAATATGTCTGACCAAGAGAAGTTTCTCTACCTACGATAACGCAGCTGCGACACGAGTTTGGAGTTGCTTTAGAAACATCAAGAAGCACCAAAGTCTTCTAAGCAAGCCCCTGGGTCTTGTTATAAAAAGTTAAAATATTTTTAGAAAAAAAATTGTAAATGGATGCTATCAAATACCATCCAAACGCAACAAAGGTGCTTTTAATTCAGCAAAAAGCACTAAACTGCAGGTTATCCAGAAGGGAGACAAAAAAAAAAAAAAAAAACATTAAAAAAAAAAAAAAACCTGTATTTTCCAGACTATGTCATGCTTTTTTTTTGGCTGGTCCTGCGACTTACATCTCAAAAGTCGTCTACACTCACAACTGGTAATGAAAAAAATGACAAGAGTAAACCATAAAGACTGAGAGAACACAAATATGCCACCAAAAGAAAAAGGTCCACTGAGGGAATTTAAAATGAAGATTATAAAATCTGCATCTGAAAACATTAATGGAGCAGCAGAAAGTTGGAGAGATGAGAAACTAGTCAGAGACTGAAGAAAAGCAGAGGAACATCTGACAGCTATGAAACAATCAAAGAAGGAGAACCACGGACTGAAAGATGGACAGAGATGGAGGAACGAGTCCACAGATGGAGGAACGAGTCCACAGATGGAGGAACGAGTCCAGAGATGGAGGAACGAGTCCACAGATGGAGGAACGGGTCCAGAGATGAAGGAACGGGTCCAGAGATGGAGGAACGAGTCCACAGATCCACAAGATGGGGAACGAGTCCACAGATGGAGGAACGAACGAGTCCACAGATGGAGGAGTCCACAGATGAGGAACGAGTCCACAGATGGAGGAGAGAGTCCACACGATGGAATGGAGTCCACAGATGGAGGAGTCCACGAGGAGATGGAGGAACAGATGGAGGAACGAGTCCACAGATGGAGGAACGAGTCCACAGATGGAGGAGGAACGAGTCCACAGATGGAGGAACGAGTCCACAGATGAGGAACGAGTCCACAGATGGAGGAACGAGTCCACAGATGAAGGTCCCACGAAAGTCCACAGATGGAGGAACGAGTCCACAGATGGAGGAACGGGTCCACAGATGGAGGAACGAGTCCACAGATGGAGGAACGGGTCCAGAGATGGAGGAACGAGTCCACAGATGGAGGAACGAGTCCACAGATGGAGGAACGAGTCCACAGATGGAGGGATGAGTCCACAGATGAAGGAACGAGTCCACAGATGGAGGAAGGAGGTGGAGGTTTCTGCTTTGCTTCCTCCCTCTTGTTACCTTGATTCCCTGCACCTGCCTCTCTTTTGTTCCCCTGTGTATTTAAGTCTTGTCATTCCCCTTGTCTGCGTGGGCGCATTAGTTGTGTTTCAGGTTTGCAGTCTTGCTTGTCTTCCCTCTCGTCAGCCTTCTCGTCACGCTGGACTCTGAGTTAATTTTGTATTTTTTTATTTTCACGTATTTTGTACCCTTTTTGTTTTTTGAACTCCTGCTCTTGGGTCCTTCCTCCCACTGCAAATCATGACACCGTGAATTCCAAACAAAATTAACCAAAATTTCCTGGTTGTGTGGGTCAATCTTTCTTCTCTTCTACAAGACTTTAAACTTTGCCATCGCTGACACCGAAGACGAACTGCCATCTTCTTTTTTTTAACCAAAAATGGTGAAAACAAGTGTCTCACCACTTCCGGCATGTCAACAAGCTGGCGATGACTGAATGCTATGAGTGCACCGTCTGTGAACGTACTTCTGCACTCAAAATAGTAAGTATAAGGGTGAAAGCATGCAATTTGGCTAATAACCCCTTTTAATTCACACAAAACAAGAAAACAACCTCATAAAACATCACTTATTATACCCAACAGTTTAACCAAAACCCACAGACTAATTCACTCTCAATTTTAAAGGACTTTATTGCTTTTTTTTTTACAAACATCCTTTCTGTTAAGGCCAACAACATTCTTCAGGAATATAATCTTTCTGTTTCAATAAGCCGGCCTAACTAACCTCATCCATTACAAGATGGAGAGCCGATACAAATATGAGAGGCTTCATGCTTTCAGCTGCACACGCTGCTTGTAAATTTCTTCCATTTATTTTTAGTCATAAGGATAAAAAAAAGCACACAAGTTCATGACTTTAAAGCAAAAGCTATATATCGGGCCAAATGAAATAGCTGAAAGAGGATGAAGCTAAACACAGAGGGGAAGCTGAGAGTGAGATATTCACTGAGAGACAGATGTTAGTTCTGGAATTCAAAACACCAATCTCAGGATATTTTAGTGGTCACACTTTTTCACGTGACCGTGGAATTTGAGATATCAAGGGAAATCTTGACTGATATTGTGTATAGTCTCACAATAGTAGACACAAGACGGTTTTCTTGTCTAAATCTGATTGACCAAAGACATCTTGAAGTAACGGTATGTCTGACTTTGAGATAGTGAAACAAAAGCTTGATACTTGGGATGTCTTTGGCTACTTCTAACTGTATTCTTGTGTTTCCCTCTTGGTGCGCTCATCCTCCATAATTCTAAAAGCAGGGAGAGAAGTGAGGAAAACTTGAAAACTGACTTTATGTCCAGTAGATGGTTCGGGTGAGGGTATTGAAGCTCTATCTTCATGACTCTCCCCCTTGTAGTCCAATAACCAAAGCAGTTTGGTATAGAGAGCCAAAGGCAGGACACGGGCCGACACGTGGTGCTCTGGGTCCCAGTGGCTGTATGTTGCTAATGGGATGTTTTAAGATGTCCCAGGCAGACTGTCTCAGAACTTGTATTTGCCCTGGAGTGGAGCAGAACCAGACTTTGTTGGGAATCTTCTTCCCCAACAAAGGATGAAATCTTCCTTAAAGTCCCCATTCCATTCTCATCGGACTGATTTGAAGATGCTTGGATTCCCATCCTGTCAGAATCAGCTGGCTTTTAAGCACAAAGTCCTCCATGAATGGATTGGAGATGGTCCTCTCAGAATGGGTTTGGAGGATGGGTTAGGGGTTAAGGTGAGGGGGTGAGGGTTAAAGGGTTGAGGGTTAGGATTTTTGCTGTGGACTTTGTTGAGATAAGTCCAACTCTGCTCCTTCCACCGTCCGTTGACGTCCTGGAAAGTATGGAGAAGGTTTCCTTCTGCACTCGGCTCGATGTCACAGTCGAGGTTCACTCGGCATATGAATGAATTTTTATTATGTGTATGGTGTAGGCGCACTTGGGCCAGCCAAGGCTATTGAGTATAAGATGTGCTGTGTAGCGCACGGACAACCCGGTTAGGAAGTTGTCCATATGGGTGCAGCGGATTCAAGATGAATCCTGTGGTTTGGTAGGTGGCTGTTGGGTGCAGGTAGAGACAAGGAGAAGAATAGTAAGAGAAGGATGGCGATGGGGGGAGAGGGGGGTGTGGGTTAGGGATAGAAAAGGTCGAGGCGTGGGGGTGGGGGAGGGGGTTGGGGTTAGGTATAAAAACTGTGGAAAAGGGGGCAAGGGGTTGGGGTGAGTAAAAATGTATAAAAATTGGTTTAGGGGTTAGAGGGTGGGGGTTAGGGGGTGAGAAAGAATGGGTTTTGTTAGGGGGTGGGGTGTGGGGATTTGGGTTAGAGGGTGGGGCTGCTGGCGTTTGGGTTAGAGGGGGAGGGGGTTAGAGTTGGGGTGAGGGGTAAGGGTTAGGGGGTTAGGGTGAAGGGGTGAGGATGAGGGGGTTTGGGGTAAGGGTGAAGGGTTAGGGTTAGGGGTGAGGTTAGGTTTAGGGGTTGGGGAAAGGGTGAGGGTTAGGGGGTGAGGGTGAGGGTGAGGGTGGGGTGAGGTTGGGGTTAGGGTGAGGGTGAGGGTGGTGTGGGGGGGTGAGGGTTAGGGGGTGAGGGCGTGGGGTGAGGGGGGGGTTAGGGGGTTAGGGTGAGTGGGGGTGATGGTGAGGGGTTAGGGTTGAGGGTGAGGGTGGGGTTAGGGCGGGTGAGGGTGAGGGTGAGGGGGTGAGGGTTGGGGTGTGGGGGTGGGGTGAGGGGGTTAGGGTTGAGGGTGAGGGGGGGGTTAGGGGGTGGGGGTGAGGTGAGGGGGTTAGGGTGGGTAGGGTGAGGGGGTGAGGTAGGGGTTGAGGGTTGAGGGTGGTGAGGGTTTGGTGGGTGGGGGTGAGGGTTAGGGGGTGTGGGGGTGAGGGTGAGGGGGTTAGGGTTGAGGGTGAGGGTGAGTATGAGGGGGTTAGGGTGAGGGTGAGGGTGAGGGTGATGGAGTGAGGGTAAGGGTGAGGGGGTGAGGGTTTGGACTCGGGCTACTCTGATTAAACACTGTTACAGGACGATGGAACTGATCATCTTAACAGCTGATTTTATTTAAAAGACAAAGACAAAACACCGTCATGGGTTTTCAGATCTTTATAAGGAACAAATAATAGAAACAAAAATCAAACTGCAAAGAAAGAAAGCATGTTAACAATTCCTTTATGGTTAGAATATCCAACTTTTTTTTTTAAAATTACTTCCCTCAGAGTCAGAAGTTTATGTTCAAACAATTATCCAGAAGTATAAACACCGTGTGAAGGTCCAGTCCAGCCGTCATCGCTCAGGAAATAGACGGGATTCGGTGTCCCAGAGAAGTCATAAAAATTTCTCTTAAAAAAAAAAAAAAAAAAAAGGTCTGGCTCATTATCCTGTCATTTAGCAAACAGAAATGATTTCAGTATCCGAAGTGACCTAAAACAGGAAACGTTTGATCTGATTTAATGTCAGACAGTAAAAAAAAAAAAAAAAAAAATGTACGGAAACATCTGGTTTCAACTGTGTACATCCTGTTTCTAGAAACTTGCTCTTTTAGAGCAGCACAGAGAGACTTACGCTAACAGCTTCAACAGCTGATGGTGGGGAAAGGTGGCTAAGCTAAGTGGCTAAGGTTGTGTTTTAGGTGCAGCTTCTTTGATGTGGTTCCCCCCCCCTGGTAGTAGGAAGTCACTGGTTCCCCCCAAACTTTATGATGACAATTGACCTTTTCAGGCAGAGCGACGATCTGAAGCTAATCATTTTCAAGGGTGGCTCTACGATAAAGGTTTGTCCGTGCGTTAAGCAAACACACAAGGCAGCACGGCATGTGGCTCAGTGAGCTACTGTTTATATATAAATGTATGCATGTCTTTTGTTTGTATCTTTTATGTTTGCATGTATCATCTGTTTCCTATTCTTATAAAGAAAAGCGGCACAAACAGTAATCACTGTGATGATAGAAGCAAAGGTTACCTATGCATAAAACATGTGAGCACACTTGCTTTTTTTTTCCTGTTTCTCCTCTTTTCTTTCTTCAGTATGACGTTGAGCCCAGAATATGCACCTTTATAACACATAATGGGATGAAAATCTCCTCAAGCCCATTTTTGTTTCCACAGCACAAATAAAGGGTTGAGCAAAGCCCCTCAGCGTTGAGGAAAACTCTCTCTCAGGGTTCCCAGAGGGGCATGAATGTAATGGGTTATTACTCTCCTTCCTCTCCATTCGGTTTCCACAAAGGCACATAGCGAGCTATTCATCCCTGCTTGGACACGACTTTAAACCCACAAACGATCTTTTTATGGCTGTTCAATCACGAGCAAGCTGGGCAACGCTGCAGAAGAAATGTACAGATCACACATCACACCTAAATGAGTCCAATGCTGTGTCGCGAGGCTCAACACCAACACATTTACCGTTACGTGGGCTTTCCGCTCCAGCGTATTCTATATATTTATCTCCAACACTTAGCGTCATCAAGGGACCTTCCTCTCATTTGCTTTGACCAACGGCTCCCTCTAATGAGTCTCTCTGGGTCCTATAGAGGAAAGCACATATGTAGTCAAGTCCTGGACTGAACTTTGAGGGAAAGCAGCTCCTTTCTTCTCAGTAATTGATGAATCCTCCGGGACATTTAAAGCACGGGGGCACCCAGCAACCAGGGAAGGCAAAGCTCGGCCGCTAGCACCGCCGCAGGGCTAAGGTCCTGCTGAGCGACAGAGAAATGCGGCGCCTTTAGATAGGATACAGCGGCGATCTATGTTTATAACCGTCAGCCGCCACATGACCTCGCCGACGGGTGCAGCAGATAACGGCGAATGTTGCTTTTCCAGACGCGCCCACTCATGAGGAAACAGGACTCCTTGGCAACACTGGGCCAGAGCCAACCATCCCCAGGACTCAGAGGATCCACCGCTGCTGTCTCAGCGCCAGACAACGGGACAGACAGCACATGTCCGGGCTCAGCTGGTTAAGACGTGTTTGGTCATCTCTGGGATTAAGCAGGTAGGCTCAATTTACGTATTTTCTCTGATTATGTATATAATGATTAAACAAGGTCACGACCCGTGCTACAAAGCAGCACTGGTCTTAGACTGGTCCTAATGGTTTAATTCAAACATCAGAAGCGTCTGTCTTTAACCTTGACTTCTCCAGAATATTTAGGAGTGGCTCCTTGAGGAATTGAGTTTGACAGATTCATTATTGACTTTATGTATGAGTCAAGTTGCTGTTGTCCATTAATCTCTTCTGAATTTTATTCTGACTTGAATATATGTAGAAGGATTTGTCTGTTGGGCTGATGTTGAAACCATCTCAACGCCCTTGCTCCAGCTCCACACGCCGACAACGGGACTTGTGCATGTTCAGTAAGCCTCCGGTAATTCGACCAATCAGAAAGCAACTGAGCCAAATCTGCTCATTTCAGGAAAGAGCATCTCTTTCTGGTTGTCACTCTGTTACTCCTGTGAGTTATGCTAGCTGCAGGGCCACTCTAGAAATACCTGAAAATAAGCATATTATGGCTATTACAGGGCTTGACACTGACACCGGCCAACTGTCTCACAAGCAACTTTGGCTGGTAACTTATTCTTTGATATGACACATCACAATAGTTGTACCAAATGTTTGTATTTAAAATGTAAATACAAGAATATTGTGAAGAAGAAAAAACTGACAGCAAAACTGTGGCTAGCATAAAGACCAAATGGCTAGGAAAAACACTAGCCACAGTGGCTGGTGAGCAAAAAAGTTAGCGTCAAGCCCTGTATGTATATATATATATATATATATATATATATATATGGGGCAATGATTAAAATTTTTAATCGCGATTAATCGCATTATTTCCTTGATTAATCACGACTAATCGCATTGTATACGAAAAATCAAATAATGAATTCAAAAGTAGTGAAACATGCACTTTTATTTAAATGTTCTGCTGCCATATAAAAGTGCCATAACATTTGTTGTTCAAACACTTTTAACATCAGCACTTGTCAGTAACACATATTTAGTGTAAATCTCATCTTAAAAATGTCAAATAAAATAAAGCTTATTGCCACTGCCAGGGCATTAATGTCATGCTAATTTTATAAAAAAAAAAAAAAAAAAAGTCTACAAACAAAATCCAAAAATATGATTGTGTCTCAGCACAATCAGAACATTAAAACAGGTAATTTCTGAGGTAACAGCAGAAACTTTTAACGGGGAGTTCAACTTGTCAGTTGTTACAATTAACCTTGTTTCTGTTGAATCCTCCGTCTGGGAGAACTTTAAAATGAAAATGTCCACGTTAAAGTTCAGTAACTTTACCAATCCGTGTATCATTCATTCTTTCCTTTTTCAATTGTCAATCAAAAATAAAAATAAAAAGTGATATTTTATTACGTTTTTCATTTTTTAATCTAACACAAAAAAATGAAAAAAAACGAAATGAAAAAATGGGCCACAGAACTGAATTTGTTTTATAATTGAGGACTGGACTTTCTGTTGTCATTACACATCTGTGCCACTAGATGGAGCCGCACTGCAGTAACCAGCTAGAGAACAGCAGGACAGTGAACACATGGAGCAGATCTGATGGAACATGGAGGAATGACGCCAAAGTTTTGTTGCAGTCCAGAATTTTCTTTTTCAGACAGAATGGTTAATATTGCTACCTGAGTTGCTACCTGAACTGTAAACTACACTGATTTTTACCGTTCTCCATGTCTGTTTTAGGTTTTTCACATTTTTACCTGCCGATTGTTTTCTGATTCCGCAGCAGCCAGTAAGAGAGTTTTCAAAACAAAAGCATGTGAGCAACATGCGTTAACGCGCGATAAAATAAATGTCGGCGTTAATAAATTAATGAGCGTTAACGCGATAATAACGGGTTAACTTGCCCAGCCCTAATATATATATATATATATATATATATATAATATATATATATATATATATATAATATATATAATATATATTTAGAATGTAATAGCGTGAAGTTCAGTGTTTTGTAATACGTTTTCTGCATAGAAGAATAGCCACACCTGAAATACCTGCAGTCTCAGACTCCCTTACGGCACTGAGAAGGTTGTAGTATGAATGATGAATGAGGAGCCCATTAATGTCCCACAACCTCAGCAGCCATTCACCTCTGACCTCCGTCCTCCTTCCCTGTCCCTGTGCTATGACATCAGTCTCAGTCCGCGGGTCAGCACCCCCCTCCTTCTATTGCTCCATGAGCAGTTTTTTTTTTTTAAACCGTGTGTTACATAAGCTTGTTATTCCCACAGCTCTCAGTGTCCTGTTTCTTCACTGCTCTGCCGAAAATATAAACCATGACTTCAGCGTTTTGCTGACCATGAAAGAAAACTGGATCAGACTATAATTTCGCCCATGAAAGCATCCGCTCATGTTTTTTTTTTTTTTTTTATGGGGACAAACTGTTCACAATAATACAGGCATGTGAGTAAATCTGAGGACACCCCGGCACTTCTCCTCTGCAAACACGTCCAGACTCAGGACCGGGCTCGCGGACGACCTGCACCAGTGCATTATCGCTTATCAACGACCCACTGATGTGAGCCAGGTGTGTTTGAGCACGGAAACATCTAAAACATGCAGCGCAGTGGGTCCTGAGGACCTGGACAGAAGAGCGCCGCATTAGTCGATATATTTTTAAGCCATTTAGTCCATTCAAAGAGAGAAACCAGACTGATGTCACTGTGTGTAGCACACCGAACATGGGCCAGAATACGTCAAAGGGAAGCGTCATCTGTGGAGCTCAGAAAGGGAAATCTATATCAGCATGATAGCGGTAAAGGATACGAGCAGCAGTTTCATGCTCCCGTGACGAAAGCTGTTAACATTATTCAGAACTGTCAGGTCCGCGGGACCGTAGCCAGCTGCACAGGACGGAGCTGAAAACTGAAACGCAACCCCCGGGTTGATCAGAAGGACAGTGTGGATGGTAGACAAAGGACCAAGAAAGCTGAACTCGAAGGTCAAGGTGCAACAACTGTCCGATCACACCAGCAACTGAGAAGGAAAGAAAAAAGTCAGAGACGTCTCCACTGTTGAGACACAAACGGCGAGACTGGATTTAGCTAAAAGACATGTTGACGAGGAGAATGTCCTTTTGGACTGATGAGATAACACTGGAGCTTTTTTGGCAAGTTACGGCAGCTCGAGAGCGTTTTGCAGTGAAAAACTGAAAGATAAAAAGCCTGAAAAGGAAAGAACTGCAAACGTACTGATGATACATGGAGAGTTTGGGTCAGGTTTGTAGTGTCTGGACCAGGGGACAGGACGGGGACAGGACGATCTTTGGACAATCTTTGGCTGTTTCTGTCGCTGAGGTCGCTGTTCCTGACAGATATGCTTTTGAATAATAGTACAGTGATCCCTCGCCAATTTGCGCTTTAAGTTCCGCAGTTTTAGTTATTCGCGGATTTTTCAGAAATATATAATATAATTTTAAAAAATCAAGAAAAAATCGTGGAAACATCACAGGATGTTGTGCTCGTTCTCTCACAGCGAAGAAATGTTGTGAGCCAGCCTGGTCCCTTTAAGAAGGTAGCCTTATGGGTAATGGAGTGGCCTTATGGGTAATGTAGTGTGTGTGTCATGGGACGGCAGAATGAAAACGGGGTTAGATGAAAAGTGTAGTGAGCATCAACAGCAGCCCAGCGTGTATAGATTTACATTCTCTGTTAACCGACAGGAGCCCAACAATACAACCTGTGTGATGTTACAAGTTCCTGCAGTGCCAGAATAAAGTGCTCGTTCCATGCAGAGAAAACCGGACTTTTTGTTTTGTTGTTGTTAGCGTGTTAGCCACTAACTACGAGCCAAAAATAGCACAATACCAGCGGTTTGTTTACTACGGTTCAGAGACCAGAAGCTGTGAAGGAAACAGAAAGACCACAGTTGAGCCTTTGTCTTGTTTCGCTACTTTTTTGTGGTTTTTAAACATATTTTAATCACATTATTTAGGTTTGAGGGGCTCCAGCTCCCGTTCGTAGATTTTGAATTTCTCGGGGGCCCATTAACCGCAAAATATAAGGGATCACTGTAATAATACCAGTATGAGTGGCAGGACAAACAACTAAATAATCAGGTCACTGTCTTTTGTGAAAAAGACAGTGCTTTTTTTTTAGGAACTATTTTCAGTGGTGGATTAATATTTGAATATCTGCAAGTGATTTGCAGTGCGAACATGTGTGTGTGAGTGTGTGAGAGTGCTCGTGGGTAACGGGCTGCACGTCGAGCAGCGCAAAACCGGGGCACTTCCAGTGCACTTTAGTTTTCTTCAGTTCTTGGACAATGACGCTGCCGTCGTGAGCAGTTGGGCGTCATTGGTGAAGAGGAGCACAGCGGGCGATTTCCTCCAGCAACGTCTATGGCAGGTTACCGCCAGCGCATGTTCACACACTGCACGAGAGAAAAGAAAGGAAAAAAAAAAAAAGAAACGGTGCATTTGTTTTCTCAGTCCAAAACTCTGACATGGACGTGTCTGTGTGTGACTGAGGGCGACAGTTATGTAAGGAATGTTTCCCAAATAGCTTTTTGGGGACACAAGTGCAATTATCCTTCCTCGTGAATCATTTCGAACCCATTGTTAGAACTGACACTGCAAATGAAGGTGGAGGCACATCAGCTCGGGAACTTTTCTTTGATGAACCGGAACACAAAATTCATATACGTTCAAGCCAGAAAACCAGCAAGAAAACATGTTGTTGTTTACACTCGAGCAGTAGATAAATTCAGTGAGAAAGCATCAATTAAGACTCGGACATTTTATTATGAACTTGATTTCATCGTTTAAACCAACCAGAGAAGCAGAATTAACGGTCTTTCTCTGGTTTGTAAACTCACACCCGTCTTGTCTGAAATAAAAACCGTGGCCCAACAGTACGTGAAGCCCTTGGAATGCACGGATGAGTCACAAAACGTAATCTCATCTTCGTCTAAGTCACCGTGACAGACGAGTGCAGTGAAGGAAGGTCCAGATCATGAAGCTCCAACGTTTTGATGTCTGTAAGCTTTTCGTTATGGACCGTTTTTGTGCCTCCAGTAGTGTCGTGTGCACTTACTATGAAGAAATTCCAGCCGTTTTAGGCAAATCACCTCTGTTTTTACAGGCGCCCAAAAGTATTTGTACAAAGGGACAAACTCTTGATTCAACCTTTATTTTTAATACTTGAGTGAAAGCTCCTTTGTAGTCAATCGCTGCCTGAAGCCTGGAGCTCATGGACGTCATTGAAGTCAGTGTTTCCTCAGCAGAGATACTTCGCCGGAACACATTTAGTTCCTGCTTGTTTGTGGCTCTCTCTGCTTTCAGTTTTGTTCCATTAACTGTCAGTTAATGGATCAAGGATCAACCATCTCCAGGCAGCACGTCAAAGAGTCGATCTGAGAGCATCTTTATGCAAATGAAGGCATCCAGAGTGACGGTGTTATCCAGTCAGGGTATGCACGGTTCTGTATGTTGTTGCATTTGACGGGAAGTTTCTCCTTAGGTCCAGTGGTAGCGTCGGAAACCAAGCATGGTAAAGCTTAAATCCACGTTAAAAGCTACAGAGGTGAAGCTGATGGTGGCAGGTTTCTCACATCTTTGTGACCCTCCCCCCCTGCTGCCCGCCTACTGGGACAACAATCGGAGGAATGAGGCTAGACGAGCCGTGGCAAAGGTAGGTGTAATGCTGGAAAATTAAAGTATCAGCAAACATGAACTAAGCACAAAAAGTAAGGGAATTTGTGTTTGAAACAATGCTTCTAAGTAGGGAAGCCGATAATATCGGCCCACCGATATTATCGGCCCGATATTGGCATAAAAATGTAATATCGGTAAATATCGTTATCGGTTTTTTTGCTTCTAATGAAAACCGATAATAATAATGCCCGGATTTCTCCGAATAAATGCTGTATATAGGCCTATGGGCTGTTGTTTGAGACAATTAAAAAATAAATAAATATGGCACTTTTTCCATAACTTAAGTTGAAGTAGTTTTCTTATTTTGCACAGACAGTGTTTACTTTTGGAAAGCCTTGTTGCCTTTGAAAATGCATCCACTGGGGCGTCACAATAAAATTAGGCATGTGTTAATTCCACGACAGGAGATATGTGATGTTACCTAAAATTAGTTTTGAGGAAAAATAGCCCGCACATATTGGTATCTGTAGATATCGGAATTGGAAATTGAGAGTTGGACAATATCGGCATATCGGATATCGGCAAAAAAGCCACTATCGGACATCCCTACTTCTAAGCAATCTTGTAGCTCTGGAAACCCGGGCACGCCCAGGTGCTGACAGTCAGGTGCTTGATGGGCACCTGACTGTCAGCAGCTGTGAGCATGGGTCCTGCTACGGTGGTCAGTCGGTACTTGGATACAGACGACACAGAGTACAATTTTCATTAATATTCAAACCTTTTATCCATATTTTTGTAGCCAGTACAGTGATCTGATAGCAAACAAGCTGATGAAATGCAGGACAAAACAAAAAAAAAAAGGATGTTAATTATTGATCTTTATTTGATTTTGCTGTAACTAAAATGTATTGGTGGATATTTAATCAATAGTCGTGCTAGCAACTGCACCTCATCATTTTGGTTTTTATCTGCCTGAGACATTTGCTGAATCTGGAAATAAAAACTTAAAAATTATTATTAATAACCTTTGGAAGTCTATAAAAGTCCAAGTGTCTCTCGCGGTCTGTCCGGTTGGTACAGCCGAAACAGGCAATAATTTACTATTTTCAATGAAGACGTCCGATTTACTCCAGTGTGTGCGCTTTGTTTACGTTCAAGATGGCGACTTCCGGTTGGATGACGCACTGATGACGCGCCGTGAAAACCCCCAAAGGGGTAGCACACCACTATTTGAGAAGGGCTGATTTGAATATAGTAGTGTTATCAAAATTTATAAATTATTTAAGTCTGAAGTTAAGGTTATGAGTAAGCACACGCCTCCAAAGTACAGTACACCTCTAAGCAGCAAAACAGGTAGCGTCTGCATGCTAACTGCCTCGTGGTATAGGTGAGACGCAGCCTGTCAGCAGCTGGAGCCGCTTGTCCTCCAACCGGACAGCTGGTTGATCGATTCCTAGTCCTGTCACATCCCGAAGTGTCCTTGGGCAGGACGCTGAACCCCACATTGTTCAGTGTTCGGTGTGCTCATTGGGGTAGAGGTTTAAAAATAAACCGTTGCTGTAGCTGATATACAGTGAGTGTATTTTACAGAAGTGCTGTTGTGTGAGTAACCTGGACAATCTTAAAAGCTTCTATGTAAGTTCAGGACCGCTCATAGTAACCCGCTTAACTGTGAGAAGAGATGGCAACAGTACGAAGCAGTAAAAACTTTATGCTTTTGGAATGGGTTTCAGACCTGGAATCCAGAAATGTGTTAACAGATTTTAAAAAAGCCAAAAATAGGTGGAATAAAAGAAATAAAAATCAAAGTAAGTGGTTTAAACATTTACTGCTTTCTTTTATTTATTAGTGTGGCTTTCAGACAGCCCCAGAAGAAAGACAGCACAGTACGAAAGATCCCAACTGGCCTCCAAATTAGAAGCATTTGGCCTTTAATTCATTCCAGAGGCTGTAAGTTTACATGATGAAAATCCCTATAAAAATCCAAATCCTATTTTTTTTCCATTTGTAATGAAAATAAGATTGTTTTGTTTTTGAGTGAATCGTGTTTAAATGTGAAGCAATTTTACTCCAAACTGAATGTTCTCTTAGTTCTTTTCTCGTGAACAAAAGAATAAAAGTTAAAACAAACTAATCCATGTTAATTATTTAACTTGTATGGCATCGAATATATATGAAAAACTATCCTCATTGACTAATCATATTTTCTTAGGCATTTAAGATTCCAGGCATCTGTGTTGAAGCTAAAATACCTGTATTTGCCATAATACTCCAATGCGTCTGTGCATCCAAATGCCAGCGACAAACCCAGGACAAAACCAGTATAATGACTGGAAAATAGCCAGATAGATGACCCTATTAATCCCAGAGAGACGCTGGTTTGTCAAAGCAGCCAGGTAAGATACATTATGCATCAATGACACAGTAAAATATATATACCAACTCACATAAATACTGCTTGGAAAGGTGCCGTCTTGAGGCACCTGAACAGTTCGGCACCAGGCAGGAACGATTTCCTGCATCCTTCCTTCAGACAACATGGATGTATGAGTCTTTTTGTGGAGGGTGTAAGAGAGATGACCCATAATTGCCAGCAGTTTTGAAAGCATTCCTGTCTTTAGCCACTTCCCTTAAGGCGGTCAGCTTTGAGACGACGAGACAGCCTTCCTTATCAGCATATTCCTTTGCTTTGATGCCTACACCCCAACACACCACAGTGAAGAAGATGGTGCAACAATTCAGTTCAATTCAAATTAATTCTATTTGTATAGCGTCTATTACAATGCAAGCTGTCTCTGGGCGCATTACAGAGACCCAGAGCATGACTCCCGAACAAACATCATTCACTAAGATTATAATATCCTAATCCTAATCAAAGAAAAATGGCCAGTAAAGAGAAAAAAAAAAAAAAAATATATATATATATATATATATATATATATATATATATATATATATCCGTAGCAGGAGAAAAAAAAACTTTATGCCAAATAGTAGCAAGGAAAAACTCTTTAAGAGGAAGAAACCTCCAGCAGGTCCTGGATCATAAGGGGGGACCTTCCTGTTGAAGACCAGCTGGATAAAGAAAGAAAAGAGGAGGGAGAGACAGGACAGAGAGAGGAGAGCACATACATCCTGGCAATACTATATTAGACAAAATGTTTAATAATAATTATCCATTAACTGTAGAACTAAGAATTCCATTTACTTATATTCTGACTATTACATTGTTATTACATGAACTACAGACTACAGAGATGACTATATAAACAGATGTAGGCAGCAACACTGAGGTGGTCAGAGAATCAAACTCCAGGTCGGCATGTTAATAGATCTCCCAGAGACATCTATATAGACAGGTGGAGGTCAACGCTGGGATGACATCTATGTAGACAGGTGGAGGTCAACGCTGGGATGACATCTATATAGACAGGTGGAGGTCAACGCTGGGATGACGTCTATATAGACAGGTGGAGGTCAACGCTGGGATGACGTCTATATAGACAGGTGGAGGTCAACGCTGGGATGACGTCTATATAGACAGGTGGAGGTCAACGCTGGGATGACGTCTATATAGACAGGTGGAGGTCAACGCTGGGATGACATCTATATAGACAGGTGGAGGTCAACGCTGGGATGACGTCTATATAGACAGGTGGAGGTCAACGCTGGGATGACGTCTATATAGACAGGTGGAGGTCAACGCTGGGATGACATCTATATAGACAGGTGGAGGTCAACGCTGGGATGACGTCTATATAGACAGGTGGAGGTCAACGCTGGGATGACGTCTATATAGACAGGTGGAGGGTCAACGCTGGGATGACGTCTATATAGACAGGTGGAGGTCAACGCTGGGATGACGTCTATATAGACAGGTGGAGGTCAACGCTGGGATGACGTCTATATAGACAGGTGGAGGTCAACGCTGGGATGACGTCTATATAGACAGGTGGAGGTCAAGCTGGGATGACATCTATATAGACAGGTGGAGGTCAACGCTGGGATGACGTCTATATAGACAGGTGGAGGTCAACGCTGGGATGATCTATATAGACAGGTGGAGGTCAACGCTGGGATGACGTCTATATAGACAGGTGGAGGTCAACGCTGGGATGACGTCTATATAGACAGGTGGAGGTCAACGCTGGGATGACGTCTATATAGACAGGTGGAGGTCAACGCTGGGATGACGTCTATATAGACAGGTGGAGGTCAACGCTGGGATGACGTCTATATAGACAGGTGGAGGTCAACGCTGGGATGACGTCTATATAGACAGGTGGAGGTCAACGCTGGGATGACATCTATATAGACAGGTGGAGGTCAACGCTGGGATGACGTCTATATAGACAGGTGGAGGTCAACGCTGGGATGACGTCTATATAGACAGGTGGAGGTCAACGCTGGGATGACGTCTATATAGACAGGTGGAGGTCAACGCTGGGATGACGTCTATATAGACAGGTGGGGGTCAACGCTGGGATGACATCTATATAGACAGGTGGGAGGTCAACGCTGGGATGACGTCTATATAGACAGGTGGAGGTCAACGCTGGGATGACGTCTATATAGACAGGTGGAGGTCAACGCTGGGATGACGTCTATATAGACAGGTGGAGGTCAACGCTGGGATGACGTCTATATAGACAGGTGGAGGTCAACGCTGGGATGACGTCTATATAGACAGGTGGAGGTCAACGCTGGGATGACGTCTATATAGACAGGTGGAGGTCAACGCTGGGATGACGTCTATATAGACAGGTGGAGGTCAACGCTGGGATGACGTCTATATAGACAGGTGGAGGTCAACGCTGGGATGACGTCTATATAGACAGGTGGAGGTCAACGCTGGGATGGTCAGACAATGGAACTGCAGGTTAGTATGTAACTTTGGAAACTGTAGCCTGCAAGTATATAACATATAACAACAGACTAATAAAACATGTGGTTTGCTGCACATGTTGAAGGCCCTGAGCCTCCTGGGGAGAGCCAGCTCAGGTCCTTCTTTTATACAGCTTCTGTTAGGACCACTCAACCTAATTATGCAGTTTGACACCCAGATGTTTGCAGGAAGTTACAATCTCCACCTCAGACCCACTGACAGAGACTGGAAGAGGGTGTCTGCTTTGGCTCTCTAAAAGAGCTCTCCAACAAGTGTCGGACCTCCTGGCGTTTCCTCACAACTAACTTTATGAAAGGTATCGTCTCTCCACTCGTGGTATTCATCACTTGTACAGACTAGGCATTTTTAAATTAAACTGAAGTCATCACGAACACATCCAAGTACAAAATCTACAAAGCTATGATGGGAAAACGATAACAAAATGGAATTACGAAAATATTAAAGCTGAACCATAATGCTCAAGGGTTTCTTGAAGCTTTAGAATTTAAAGCTTTCTATGGAAAATATTAAAGGAACATAGCTTGTTATTAGAGCTGAGCTATTTTATCGATTCTGCGATATATATCGATATTTTATTTCCCCAGAGAGTATCGATTTTTCAGCCGTGGGTATCGATATTCTAAGCTTCTTTCAAAACCCGCGTGTCCCACCTTTAAAAGCTAGCAAGCAACAATTTGCACTGTTTAAATAAATGAAACTATTTTTCTCAACAAATCTTTTATTCATTTTGTCCAGCATTTGCAAGCTGCCTGTCAGCCATATTATGTGTAATTGATGCTTTCAGTTCAATTAATTCAAACAAAGTCATTGGAACACTCACAAGATGTGACCAAAATCACTCTGTCCCTTTAAAATCTTTCGGAAAATGATGTAAATGTATTGTAAGATGTATATCGATATATATATCTTATTGTGAGACGAATATCGTGTATCGTATCGCAAGATGAGTGTATCGCTACAGCCCTACTTGTTATTGTTAGCATCATGAGCCATATGATGCACTAACATTGGAATTTTATTCATATCACAGAGCAGAGTTTGACCACAACTGGTTACTATTAGGAAGCCCTTCGGTCTTATCACATTACAGGCGCGCACATGCACGCCCATATTTCATGCTGCTTCTTATCGTTTGTGTGTAAAAAAAAAAATCGTCCCGACTGAGCAAAGCAGAGCCTTAACCTGCCCTGACAGCTGTGGACTGTACACCATCCATCACAGACGCACACATAGGATCTTTCTGGCAGGAATATTGCTGTTTTTACATTGCGGCAGTAAAACCGCTTTTATGTGCGCCTCCTTTATTATTGTACATGTGGCGTGTTTCTGGCAGTGATCCCACGCTGCACGGCCGTTTGTTGTGGAGAAAATCTGACAGTGCTGAACTAGAAAAACTGTTAGGAAAGGGACGAGAAGCCGATTTCATTTATTACATCACTTTTGCATTTCAGGCCCGCCACACTTTCAAGAAAAGTTAGGGGGGGCGGTGCCGCTTTATAACGTCGCCATTCATCTTCACAGCGCTGAGAACGACCGGGTTGTAAATCGCTGCCGTGGTCATTCTGTCTCCTTCTACCTGGAATCACATTTTCCACAGAACGAACCTCCAAATATTCTCTGCTGGCGTCAGTTCGGGACACCTGGAGCCTTTTCTCCAGCCACGGTCCAAGGACACAGATATAAAAACCTGGTGCCATCACAGTCTGGACGCTCTGTTCCATCTCCGATCCATGACACACGCTGCCCAGCTCTCCTGAAAGAGATCTGGACCGCTGGTTTGTCCGACCATTAAACATGTTTCCAGCATGTGATGCTCGATCTGAGGCCGGAGACTCATAATGCATCATGAATGAAAAATAAAACAAAGTGGAGCCAAGAGCTGTTGAGGACATTCAGTCCTACATCAGGACAAGAAAGAGACAACTGGGGTTGTTTTAGAATACAAAGAGCTTTGGTTCTTTTGAAATTGTAAAAAAAAAAACCAAATAGTTTGATAAACACTTATCTGAACAGCATCATTTGAGCGTTCGTTCTTCATGAATAAACTCTGAGTGCAGCTGTTTCAGTGTCTGTATCATGACTCCATGTGGATCTTGTAAAACAAAAATAAACTTTCTGCTGCCTCCAGTAGAACTTCTTCAAAGAAAAGATTCGTTTGAGTCTTTCTGGGCTCTGTCAGTGTGTCTTTTTCTGCTGCTCTGTGCCAGTGAAGGTTGAAGTAGTGATTAAAAGTGTGAAAATGTATTACAGTACAAGGCAGCGTTTTATAGACTGTTAACGGGGTAGACTCGGATCTAATGTCTTTGGATTTATGGACATTCCTTCACGCACTGTGGAGAAGAAACCCCCAATTGTTCCCCTCAAGCTCCCCATCTATGACCAACCCCCACCACACGCACACACACACACATGCACACACACACACACACACACACACTGCTCTGTTACATAACCAGGGCTCTATTATCACATGCTCAGTTTTAAGCCAAGGGGGTCTCTCTTTCCCAGCAAAACTGTCCCGTACAAGCTCCAACATGCAGCACAGGAGCATGCTTCGGAGTACTCCTCTCATCTTTCTGGGAGGTAAACAGGATTAAGTGCTTCATTTGCGCTCTTTTTATTAGATCTCTTTGACACACATTCTCACGGACGGACAACGACCGGATCAGAAAAACTAGGATGATGTTCAGTACGAATTCAAAATATTTCATGTGTTCTTCTGATCAACTTCATTTCACTTGTTCATATCATTTGTTCGTGTCACAAAAGGTTGACCCAGGGTGCTTTGGTGCTAGTAACGAGGAGAAAGAACGGGGGAAAAAAAAAACAAACAAACTAATAAAAGTTTTTTCAAACAGGCGATGCCATCAGGTGATTGTAATGATGAGCTGGTGCGGTGTCTATGAAAGGCCGAGTCACTGAGGAGCAAACATGGACATTCATTCCAGTCACGCAGTCTTAACAAAGTGAAAGTCAAGTTCAGTCAGCGTCTGGTTTTATGTTCTGAATAGCTAATAGACGCTGGTGAACGACCACCGCTGCGTCTTGATTATTTGTCCAAATAACGCTACAGAATTTTTTTTGCATAATGATCACTGCATAATGAACCTAGCTCTTAATCAAAAAATGAAAAGCTTTTGGCGTCTCTGTTTCTGTGGGCTGTGGTGGGGGCTCGCCCCGGCCCTCTTGCAGGCAGAGGTGGCCTTACACTGTTGGCATCTCTTGACCTTCCCAGACATTTCTCCTGTCATTTCTTCTTCACTGGCCTCACCTCACGTGCGTGATTTTCATAACGGCGGTCACAGTGCTTTGGCTGCTAAAGTAATCCTGCCCTTCGCCCCCCAATGTAACCGGTTCCTGCATCGAGCCCAGAAAGGTTTTGGTGCAGCGACAGTTTTCCCGCCTCTGAACCGCTTGCTTGCATGAGGAGGACCGTGCAAGAGACAAAAGGGAAGGAATAACAGAAGAGAAAATGAGAGAGTGATGAATCAAGAAATGAACTGTGTCATAAAAGCGACTGCATCTCCACTCCAATGGGGGAACCCAGTGACCTACAAATGATTAAAGTTCCTTTTTATTGCTTTAAAGGAGACATCTGATGCCTTTCTTTTCAAAGATTTAATACAGCTCCTTGAGATCATAGTGAAATAATAAAATGATGCTGAAATGAAATCTCTGCGTTGCACATGCACAGCGTGCGGTGCATTCACAGACACAGGTGAACACAGTCACAACCAGCAGAGAGAGAGCGCGTCGTTGGAAAATATGTCGCGTCAACCACCTGAAAGTGGCGTAGTTTGGTTCTGAAGCAGCTTACCTCACCCTCTCGACGCAACCTTAAGTCCGAAACCCAGCGATTTCAGAGTGGAGCGTGGGGCAGCACCACCTGCTCGGCTGGATTCGTGAATTTACCCCCGAAGGTTCCGAGATCGTGTGGCGGTTGCGTGGGAGTCTGCTCATCTGAAAATGCATATTCAGCCATGTCTTGTTGTAGAATATGTTCACAGAGGATGAGTGGTGTCAAACAAACACACTGTATTAAACTGACTGCCACAAACGAGCCCCCCATGACTGTAAACCCGAGGGAAACACTGGTGTCGCACCTTCTTTGGAACTATGTCGGACGTCTAAAATGCAAACATGGATGTATTTCAACAAATGATATGTCTTGGCTTCATCGTCCCAGCGAAGACATAAAATCAATAAGAATGTAAGAATCCCAGATTTATATTTTTTTGTCCTCCATGTTTGTGAAGTTGATGAACATCTCAGCACGATCAGTATGGACCTGGCAACCTCTGTTTTGGCTATTCTGGTCATTCATATGAGCCGCAAACCCATTACAAGCCTCAGGAATGTGAACGTGATCCAGAATAACAAAAGACTGCCGGGCCACAGACATGTGAGAGCAAACAACAGCTTCTGGTTGATGTCAAACTGCCAGAGTCACGCTGCCGTGAGTGTGACGGCTGGATGTGCGCAAGGACTGAAGAACGCGAAGCTGAAGGTTAAACTGGAATCATAAGGTCAGATAAGTAAACTGTATACGGACAGGTTTGTATTTTTATGGAACTACTGAACACACCCATTAAATTATTTCCAGGATTGGCAGGAAGTTAATAATCAAATAAGGAATTACTTCAGCGAGCTCTTTCAGAGTTTGGGACCATTCATCTTCTCAGAACTGCCGCAGCTCAGACACATTTATTTTTTTTAGGATCTGGGTTTGGCTTTGTGATTTGGGGGTTTTCGTCTTAGTTTTCTTGAGTCTTGTCTTGTTTTCTTGTATCCCTTGAGCTGCTTACAGTGATCCCTTAATTTTCACTGTTAATGGGAACCGGCGCCCCCCTGTGAAGATCAAAATCCGCGAACCATAGCCGTAGCCCCCCGAGCCTAAATAACGTGTTTAAAATATGTTTAAAAACCCCAAAAAAAGTAGCGAGACACTGCAGTGAAACAAGACAAAGGCTCAACTGTGGTCTTTCTGTTACCTTCACAGCCTCTGGTCCCTGAACCGTAGTAAACAAACAGCTGGTATTGTGCTATTTTTGGCTCGTAATTAGCGAGTAACTCGCTAACAACAACAAAAAAAAAAGTCCAGTTTTCTCTGCATGGAACAGGTACTTTATTCTGGCACTGCAGGAACTTGTAACATCACACAGGTTGTATTGTTGGGCTCCTGTCGGTTAACAGAGAATGTAAATCTATACACATTGGGCTGCTGTTGATGCTCACTACACTTTTCATCTAACCCCGTTTTCATTCTGCCGTCCCACGACACACACACTACATTACCCATAAGGCCACCTTCTTAAAGGAGCCAGGCTGGCTCACAACATTTTTTCACAGTGAGAGAACGCGCCCAACATCCTGTGATGTTTTCACGATTTTTTCTTGATTTTTTTAATATATTATATATTTCTGAAAAATCTGCAAATAACTAAACTTAAACTGCAAATTGGCAAGGGATCACTGGACTTTACTTTCTGTTTTATTTTGACAGTCTGCTTCCATGCTTGGTTGTGTTGGGCAAGTTCACTTTCTACACAAACTAGTTCAGTTCATAGTTCACAGAGATTAAAATGAACTAGTTCAGTTCACCATTTCAAAAAATTAACTAAATAGTTAATTTTTTAGTTCTTTTTAAAATTATTTTTTAATGTTGCTGCGAGCAATTATTTGTCAAAATGATTGCCACTGCCCATATACTACACCACCACAAACGGCAATTATTTTATCCATTTTAACTGTTGAAAACTATGTGTCCAATTCAGAATCTTTAACCAACCAGGGTTCACATTAGCATTGAAGGGACAGCCCATGTAAAACTGTCATTTCCGTTTCAGCTTCTCTCTACAGCAGCCATTCCCAAACTTCAGAATACCAAGGCCCAATTTGAAATGTGAAAAATATACGCGCTCCACCGAAACCTTTAATCACAACTGTGATCACCATACAGGACTAGAAGCTTTGTTCTGATATTAATGTGAGGGGTAAACAAATAGGTGACACTTGTCATATTAGGTTAAAATGACTGCTTTGTTTTATTATTTCTTAAAGTTTTTTTTAAAAATATGTCATGACTATTTTAAAGTAATTCAAAACATATTTAAAAAAGATCGAGAATTTAAAACATATTTGTTTAATTTTAATGACCTCTCACGGCCCACCCATAGTACCTTGATGGCCCACCAGGGGGCCGCGGCCCACACTTTGAGAATCACAACTCTACAGTATGTTAAAAATATGAGGAAAAACTTGCTGCCAAATGGTCTTTATTATAAGACAAAAACAGGTCCTTAAGGTGCAAATGTTTTTTCCCCCATTTCCGGCAGTCGGGTCACTCCTCCAGTTCTGGGCAGCTTTCATCTTCCTTCATGCTTGTTTTAAACATTTGATGACGCAATTGTTAGCGTGACAGAAGGTACAGCCTGTATTGCCATGTTTGATTGATTTCCTCAGATACATATTAGGCTCGTTTGTGGTGGATTTTAAATGGGTTTGGCTGGATTTCTGTGATTAATTGCACCTGCGTCTTTGTCTGTCCTTTCTCCACCTATTCATTGATCTATGTGTGATTGACCCCTGTTAGGGTTTAGGCTTGGGACCCAAACGCAGAAGAGCGGGAGACAGCGGTTTCCACAAAAAGTCCTTTATTTCCTAAAGTGCAGATTCTTCACTGAGGCCAAGCAGGAAACCAGACGTGACGACGACAAACCAAGGAAGCCGGCAGAGACGGGGTGAAAACTGGAAAAAGAAGTCCTTTAAACTGGTTCAAAAGCCAAAACTGCTCGTTTTAAGACTGTTTTCTTAGTACATTACAGGGAAGACGTTTGGGGAAATTGCTTGCAAACGACAATGTTCTTAAATACAAAACAAACCAATTTGTGACAGCTCTGGAAACTTGCAGCGGAGGGTTAAAAGTCGAGACGAGAAAGATGAAAAATGCTGTTGGTTACTTTATGATGCTGCAGCCTTTCTTCAACAAAAAAGTGACTCCAGATGTTCAACATTTTATCTAACAACTTAACAACAGAATATGTTGTCCTTTTTTCTCTGGCGTACAGAATAAGAAACCTTTCTAAGTCATGTTTTTCTAAATTATAGGGGGAAAGGGGGGGAAATATGATTTTATTATTTTCAAGAGGGGAATTTTAAAAAATGGATATGTTATTTTAAACTCGTGAGAGAGGGGCAAAAAGACATTTTAATTATCAAGTCCTTTTAGGGGAGGATTCTCAAACTAACAAGCCAAATTTTAATGTTTTTTATTATCGTGTGATTTATTAACGGACTTTATTTTATCGCGCGTTAACGCATTTGCTCACATGGTTTTGAAAGTCTGTTATGGCTGCTGCAGAACTGGAAGAATTGCTGGTAAACATTGGAAAAGCAACACAATGTTACTTACAGGGAAACAACCTACAATGTTCGTAAATACCTAAAACATGGCCAAATAACTTCTAAGACTGTACAGAGGAAGAGCAGCGCTCCAACTCTGTGGTTTTCTTCATTATGTGACGTTTCTCTCACTTCATTTCAGAGCTTTTCTTTTCTTCCTTTTTGTGAAACAGCTCTGAAAACCGAAACAGCGGAAAGGCAAAGTTGGCTTCCAGCTGCTGAACTGCAGCGGAGCATTTAAGGGTTAAAAAGTCGAGACGATGTCAGGAGCTGCAGGAGATCACGAGAGAACAGAAACGCTGGACACATGCTGTTGGTTACATTTATGATGCTGCAGCCTTTCTTCAACAAACACAGGAGAAAAAAAAATGTCGACTCCAGATGTTCAACAATTTTATCTAACGACCTAACAATAGAATATATTGTCACTTTTTCTCTGGATGTACAGAATAAGAAACCTTTCTAAGTCATAATACATGTCATTTTCTAAATTATAGGGGAAAAGGGGGAAAAATATGATTTCATATTATTTTCAAGAGGGACAGAACCTCAATTTTAAAAAATGGATAATAATTTTATTAATTTTAAAGGCCTTGTGAGGGAAAGAGAGGGGCAAAAAGACATTTTAATTATCATTATGCCCGTCTATCAATAAAACAGTTATTTTATGCAGTGAATTGTGTGAGCCGTTGGATTAAATCAGCACAAAGGAACTCTTATCTTTTTAGCTCTGTTTAGGGGAGGATTCTCAAACTAACATGCCAAAATTCTCAAATGTATTAATTAGGGCTGGGCAAGTTAACGCATTATTATCGCGTTAACGCATTTATTTATTAACACTGACATTTATTTTATCGCGCGTCAACGCATGTTGCTCATATGCTTTTGTTTTGAAAAGTCTGTTACTGGCTGCTGCAGAACTGGAAGGCAATTGGCCGGTAAACATGTGGAAAAGCTAAAATAGACATGGAGAACGGCAAAAATCTGTGTACTTTACAGTTCGGGTAGCAACTCAGGTAGCAATATTAACAATTCTGTCTGAAAAAAAATTCTGGACAACAACAAAACTTTTAAACCCATTTGTTCCGGACAATCACGTCATCCCTCCATGTTCCATCAGATCTGCTCCATGTGTTCACTGTCCTGCTGTTCTCTAGCTGCTTACTGCAGTGCGGCTCCATCTAGCGGCACAGATGTGTAATGGTCTTGTTTCGCTGCAGGGCCTTGCTAATTTTTTTTTTTTTTTAAACATATCTTAAACACATTATTGAGGCTCGGGGAGCTCTGGCTCCAGGGGGGGGTGGGGGGGGGGGGGGGGGGGGGGGGGTTGGGGGGGTGTCTGCCTGCTTCAAAGCCCAGGGTCACGTAAACTGGGACAATTAAAAATTAAAAACAAATTCAGTCCCGTGGCCTGTTTTTTCATTTAGTATTTTGATCCAAGTCTAAAATTGAAATATAAAAAAAACTGGCATTTTTTTTCTTTTTTTGTGTTAGATTAAAAAACGAAAAAATAACATGACTTTTCTAATTTTTGATAGACAATTGAAAATGGGAAGAACAAATGATACAAGGATTGGTAAAGTTACTGAACTTTTCATTTTAAAGTTCTCCCAGACGGAGGATTCAACAGAAACAAGGTTATTTGTAACAACTGCCAAGTTGAAATCCCTGTTAAAAGTTTCTGCTGTTACCTTAGAAATGACCTGTTTTAATGTTCTGATTGTGGCTCAGGATTTTGTTGGTAGATTTTTCTTTTTTCATTTCATTTTTTTTAGTTCGTATGGCAGCAGAACATTTAAATAAGTGACTTTTACACTACTTTTGAATTCAATTTTTGATTTTGCGTATACAATGCGATTAATCGTGATTAATCAGGGAAATCATGCGATTAATCGCGATTAAAATTCAATTTTAATCGTTGGCCAGCCCTTAGTATTGATCTCTTTCGCCATGATGAGGACTTTTAGTGAAGCTGAAGGTTTTAAAACACTCGGGTGTCCTGTGAAGGTCACTTTTGTCCGAAGGGACAGCTCTTCTTGAATTCACCTATTTCTTCATCTTAATGACCACTCGAGGTGCTTCTGGACTACAAGCCACGTCCACCTTATTCACACACACATTCAGATGGCACTTTCTTAGTTGTTATGGTTTTTGTCCTGGTCCAGAGTTTTGGTTAGTTTGGGTTTTTCCCATGCTCTTTGCTTTCAAGACCTCTTTTGTGTTTTGCGATGAAAGAATCAGCTGTATGACATCAGCGGAGAAGGAATCTCACCTTGGCCAGATTCAAGCGTATCCTTCTCCTCTTTGAAGCAGCTAATTTAAACACACACACACACATGCGCGCGCACACACACACACACACGGGGGTCGACAAATGAAACAACTGGCATCCTTGGTACATACAGTACACAGCCAACACACAAACACCTGACAAACACATACCCCCTTCCCCTCTGTGGTCCTCTCTCCCGACCCCCCCCCCAGGAGGAATCCCATGACCAGCGGTAAACAACATGGCACCTGGCCGTCAACGCTGAGCTGTCATCACACCGTCGACGAGGAGGTGACCTCCCCCAGCTCCACAGAAATGCTGTTCTATCTTTAGGCTGCTGAAATGCCTCCCCTCACACATCACAGAGTAGATACGGTGATGTAGTTGTCAGGGTACTGGTGTTCGTCCCAAACTTCATGACAGGATGGTTTCTGTGTGAAATGTTTTCAGTTTGATTGTTTTATTATCAGATAGAACGTAAAGAACGTATCAGATGTGAAAACTGCACTGCATTTTTTTCTCCCATGATGGAAAAAGTGTTTGACTTGTTGCTGGTCCTCCTAAAATCTCCTTTAAGTTCAAGTTCAAGATGAGACGATTGTCCCCACACCACCGTCCCCACTTCACAAAGCGGTCCACCGCTTCTCTGTCCTCCGTCTCCTGTCCATCACTGACTCACCCCGCAACTGCAGAGTCTTCTGAGTTTTTCCTCAGATCACCAGGACTGGTTCTGGAGGTCTGAGGTGAACAGAGTGAAGAGGAACCCTGTGGTGGTCAATATCCAGGTGATTGAGAAGGCATCCACCTGTGTCTTCTGGAGTTTCTCACGCAGTAACGCCAGCTGGATGGTGTTACATGCACCTGTTTTAAAGTGATCTAGCGTGGTCAGTTCTGTCCAGATGACTATGGGTTCGATAACCCATGTCTTCAACTCCGACCTCATGACGATAACCAAGCTGCAGTGGCTCCTGGAAGGTGCTTGTTTGTTTTTTCAGGTGGACCAATAAAAGTCTGTCCAGGACTTTAATGAAGTGGGATGTTTGGGCTCCAGGTCCATAATCATAAAAAAATGGATGAGATCTTTTTGGTACTGGAACGAGGCAAGATGTACCGGAACCTTCTCCCGGTTCATGTTGAAGAGGTGGTTTAGAATTTCACATAGCTGGTCCGCACGGGCCTTCAGGACTCTGGGACTGACACCATCTGGACCTGAAGCCTCGCCTGAGTGCTGAAGGACAGACAGGCAGCTGAGAAAGGTGGTGGGAGCCCCAGCGAGTTGAAGACAACAGTGGAGCAGCACCAATATCCATAACTGAGGTGGAAGATGTGACTGGGAAGCTGTTGGTCAAGACAGGGTGAGGGATCTGACTGGCTTGGGACAGGAGATGAGGATGCTGAGGTTGTGTCTGAACTGAACCTCCTGAAGAACATGGTCAGTTCATTGTCTCTGTCCAGACATCCATCTATCTGACCCTCCTTCTGCTTTAGTCCTGTAATCTTCTCCATTCCTGGACCACACATCCCATACATTGTTCTGTTGGATCTTGTTCTCCAGCTTTCTCCTGGACACCTTCAAAATCTCGATTCTCAGCTGTTTTTGTATTGAATCATTTTGCCCCCCCCCTGCCTGAAGGCTCTTTTCTTCTTGTTGAGGAGCTCCTTCAGGTCACTGGTGCTCCAGGGTTTCTTACTGGGGAAGCGCCTCATTGCTACTGGTGGAGATGGTGTTGTCCACACTCATTCACGTCATCTCCATGTGGATCGCAAGTGCATCCCAGTCTGTAGCCTCAAAACGCCCCCTCAGACCTTCTTTAGCTTCCCACCTCCTCACAGTCCTTTTGGTCCCAGTTTGCTTCCAAACGATGGTTTTATATCTAAAGCAGGGGTCTTCAACCTTTTTTAGCCCAGGGACCCCTTGGATGAGAGAAAAACAGAGCAGGGACCCCTGCTTGTAATTCTTATTTTTCCCCCCCTTTTTTTTAATGTGTCACATTTTAAGCCTGGCTTATATTACTTTTAGATGTATTTTATTCTGCTTATTTCATCTTATTAACCAATTCCTGACTGGGTTATTAGCCTACATGTGTTTATGGTTGATAAAACTTTCATGCATATCATTATTATTATTATTATTATTATTATTATTATTATTATTATTATTATTATTATTAGTTGGTATGAGACAATATTTTCTATTATTTTTATTTTCCAACATGAAACGTTTAACTTCGAGCAGTTATATTTAGAACTGCCTGTGTATATATATATATATATATATATATATATATATATATATATATATATATATTGTATATATATATATATCTCTATATATATATATCTATAATTTTTTTTTTTTTTTTTTTTTTTTTTTTTTTTTTTTTTTTTTTTTTTTTTTTTTGGTTAAAATTGCCTTTATTTCTTTTTAAGTTGCAGGACCCCCTGCAGTACCTCCGCGGCCCCCCTAGGGGTCACGGACCCCTGGTTGAAGACCACTGATCTAAAGGAAAGAGCAGATTGCGATCTGCCTTGCTGAGAGCAGGTCATGCAGAGAAGCTGTTATGCATCTCTGACATTTACATGGAGCATATCCAACATTTTATTTTCTTGCTGGTAAAATGTTGGAAGTGTAGCTGAGAGGGAGGCACGGGTGAAATCTCCAGACCGCCACAAATGCACCAGGGTGTTGTGTTTGTAGCTTAGTAACAGCTGACAACAAAGGTTGTCTCACACAGCATGGGTAGTTCGAGGGCCGGAGGTCCACTGCTGTTAAAATAACACTGCTGAAGTCTCAAAGTAGATAATATGGAAAACTTATTACAGTTCAGTATCAAGGCTGCAGAGACAAAGTTTAGGTTTACTCCACTGTGGCGACCCCAAACAGGGAGCAGCCGAAATGGAAGTTTAGTTTTTAATGTGATAAGTCACGTGTGTCAAACACAAGGCCCGCGGGCCAAATGTGGCCCGCCACGTCATTTTTTGTGGCCCTCGAGAGCTTGTGCATTATTGGCTTCAATTTTAAACCAATATTTTAAGACTTAAAACAAGCTTACAGCGCTTTAAAGCGCATATTGATAATAAACTACATCTCCCACAGTGCATTTCGTCATTACCCACAACGATAACGGTATCTCACCATGAGCAAGACATCAGTTTCAGAACTGATGGACTTAAGAAAAACCTCTGCAAACTAACCCCGACATGTCCAAGAAAAGAAAAATGATGCACGAAGGAAGACAGTTTCATGAACGACGGTAAAATGAAGACAGGTTTGTACCTCAAGGTGAAAAAATCGGTACGTCTTTTAACATCACCTGTGCGAGAGCAGGTTAACAACCACAAACCCCTGAGTTTAATATAACAATGAGTTAAATATTTGAAACTTGAATACATAATAAAAACAGAAACCGTTATTTAACGATATAATAAGGTGTAGTTTAGTTTAGTTTTGATTTTCATTGCATTTTGTTACGTTCATGCTGTTAATCTGGCCCTTCGAGGGCCAACCATGATGCTGATGTGGCCCTCAGTGAAAATGAGTCCGACACCCCTGTGATAAGTGGAAAGAGGTGTTCAAAAAGCAGCAGAAATCCCTAAAGTAGTACAGCATCTTAACCAGCATCAAAAATCCATTTTTTTTTCAACGCAAGAAAACTAAGATTTAAAAAAAGATAAGCAATGCTGCCAATAAGTCATGAGCTACTGCAAAAAGCTGCCACCGTGTGGCGCTATTTTAGAACGTTGTCCTCCAACGTTATTCTCCTCTTGGTGTACATTTGACATATACTGTCAACTGAAATCAAGTTGACGAGAGAAAAATGAAATATTTTAGATAAGTATATCTGTAAAGAAACAGAAGTCCAAGTAAATGTTACACTTGCTGGGTTTTTTTTCTTAGTTCCCATTTTCCATATTATCTCAGCTTTTTTTCATTACCAAGTTGTAATAACAGAATTGCATGTCGTCTTTTGTAGCCACAAAGAGCGTATATTTCTTGGAAGCGAAGTTTCGTAAGGAAGGCCTCCTTCGCACTAAATCCTCTCTGTCAACAGTTTTCATTTAGTGAGAACGAACGTCCTTCCAACGAAAACAGCTGACAAGGAGTCCTGTGAGTTTTCAAGAATGACCGGAACATTTAGTGGAAAGGCAGTTTTATTTTTCCCGTGACGTGGATGTCGATTGATCCTTCGAGCCCGGAGGCTTCATGTTTTTCCCGCCCATCAATGACGGATGCTGCGGGACCATCTCTGCATGGCGATGCTGAAACCTCGGTGACGTCATCGGACGCAGACAAACACAGTCATGACGCTTGTAGAGGATTAACGATAATCTCACAACAGTCTGGACATAATGAGCAACGAAACACTAAAACGTACAAATTAGGAAGGTTTCCTATTCACCAATGGCTGTTATTTAATTTCAACTACTTACAATTGATTAGTATTTTTTTTTTAAAGAAAGAAAACCCAGAGATGGGTCACACGGGAGCTTCCAGAAACAGGTGAGAATTCCCCTCATGTGTCATTTCAATCAGCAGTAACCTGCTTTTATTTTGAAATCATTATGAATTTGTCTTTCAGGACTGGATTTCATGCTCCACTTCCCCTCCCTCGTTCTCCTGTGCAAACAGTTTTGTCGAAGTATTTGTGCACGTATCCATAACAATATGTGAGTGAGTGTGCGTGAGAATGTGCATGTGAGCGTGCACACACACACCACACACAGAGTCAGATTCTGTGGCGCATCCCAGATTTCTTTACTGGTTTGTGTGCACGCACGGACACTAATCCCATTCAAATCCACGCACGTAAATATGTGGTGATGCTCGTGCGTGCCCCCGCGTGCACGTCTCCTCCACCTCGCGAAACAAAGCTCCTTCTATACATTTACATTCATCAGGGAAATGTTCTCGCTGCATCGTCGCACGGCGGCTCGTCGGGAACATGGCCCAGATTTCCATCAGTGCGCGTGCGAGTGCACGTGTGTGACAGTGTCTGGTTTCCATTTGCGGCTCTGTTTTGATCAAACCAAGCATGAGCCAGTGTGACTCAGGACTTTGAGAGCAGCAGGGGTGAAAGGGCCCATCCAGCCCTGTGTACAAACACAGACCGGTTCCCAGAACCCACAGTATCTGGATCACTGGTCGTTCCTAGAATATCCAAAAGTAGGTTTGGAGGACGGGCCTTCTGCTACCAGGCACCTTTATTATGGAACCAGCTACCAGTTTGGGTTCAGGAGGCTGACACCACCTCCATCTCTAAAACTAAATTGAAAACATTTCTGTTCAGTAAAGCCTACAGTTAGTCTAAACTATAGTGTGTAGATGCTAATAGTTATAACTATAGTTGTAGGAGCTCAGACTAGAGTAGCTCGTCTTAATCACAGCTTCGTCATAGTTATGTTGCTATAGGCCTACGCTGCAGGGGGACGCCAACTTGATCTGCTGAGTGGTGTCTCCACTGCTCTTCTCCCTTATTCCTCCTCCAGCTTATTCGTAATTAATTAGGAGCACCTTGTTACTGTAGCTGTGCTCCATATTCTTTACTTTCTTGTGGTTTGTTGTAATGTTTTGCCCCCCCCCCCCCCCCCCCCCCTCCTTTTTTTTTTTCTCTCTGTATTTGCAGGCCAGAGTTTCCTGAGTTTCATGCTAACTTGCAGTTCCATCTTCTGTCCATCCCAGCGTTTACCTCCATTTGTTTGGGTGCAGACTGGCGTGGTGATCGGCAGCCATCTCATCCCAGTGCTGCTACCTCCATCTGTTTTTTATGTTTATATGGTCATCATATTTACCGTATTTTCCGGACTATAAACGCACCTAAATATAAGACGCACCCACTAAAATTTAAACGAAATATATAATTTGTCACATATACGACGCACCGGACTATAAGCCGCTGGTATTCAGGCTGAGAAATTAGATATTTACATCGAAAGATTTTACCATAAGTGTTTATTCACATACCTAAACTGATAACTGTAACACGGCAGTAAAAGTGCTGATCAAACAAAACAGAAAAGTCATTGATGGTCATTTCATGGTTTCATTTTCCTCCTGTACACTAAAATCAAGTTGCTTTATTTTTCCTCCTCCTGTGTACTGAAACCCCCCCACACAGCAAAGACATCCGGAACGGACCTGCGAAATGGACCCGTATCGGGGTCCACTTGCACTCAGTGCTGGATCCACATTGGAGCCGGATCGCGGACCTGCTGGCTCCACACTGCGTCCGGTCCGCATCTGCGATTAAAACCTTACCTCTGTGGAGGTCCGCTGAGAACCCTGAAATCCACTGGGGAACCAACAAACTGACTGGACAAATTTATTAATCAGTTTGTCCAATAATAACAGGTATTGATGCTCACAAAATGAATGTAGAGTAGCATAGCCAACATAGGCTACTGAACAAAAACAGAATAGCCGTTAACTACTTTGTTTGTTTTTGTTTTTTGCACTTCCTGCTAGAGCGCCCCCTGAGGGCTGAAGAAAAATTCATATAAAAGCCGCATCTCTGTATAAAGCCTCATGGTTTAAAGCGTGGGACAATTAAATTGAATTTGAGTATCACTGACTACGACATACTGTCTGTTTGACGATGGTCACTTGGACATTTATACCAAACAGTCCTTCGGTCTGTGCTGGATTGACCTGTGCAGCGACGAGCAGCTGTGCGCTGTATTTAGCCTGCTCACATCTATTTACAGCGTGGAGCTCTGGGTAACGCAGAGACAGGCATCTATGCGACGACACATCCCGCAAAGTTAGAATTATGGGTGTGAATCTTTTACTATCTCACGATTCAATTCAAAATCGATTTTCGATTCAAAATCGATTTTCGATTCAAAAGTTTTATTCATAATGATTTCTGATCTGATTTACGATCATGATCTACTCCCATCTGCTTTGCAAGACAGAATGACAAATGTAGATATTAAAGTGTCTTTTTTACATTTATTAAGTTTTATCAGTTACAAAAATAAAAGTGCATCTTTATTGAAAAAATAGTGCAGTTAAACATGCTGCCTTTTAAATTCTGAGGAAAGTGCATTTACCAAAATTAGTTTGTGGTCCTTAACTATGGAGCCCCGTTTGGGTCATAATTCAATGAATAAATTAGTCTATTATTATGAAATACAGGTGTTTATTATTATGAAATACGTATCCATTATTATGAAATGTTTTCCATTATTACGAAATACATGTGTATTATTATGAAATATTTCCCATTATTAGGAAAAAAAAGTAATTATTATGAAATATATTTTTATTATTATTTAATATTTAATAATTTCAGAATGGTTTTTTTTTTAATCTAAGAATTAGTTTTTACATATTTGCTCCCTTTTTCATAAGAATGAGCTTTTACATAATAATGACATTTTGCCAGTGGGCGGGGCCAGTGGTTGACCTGCACGCTCATTGGCTGATCCTTCTCCATTCTACGCTCTGACATCGACTAGTTTTGGCCGTGAGGTCCCGTTAGCAGCGGGCCGTGGCATCATCAAGGTGCTTGTATTACCAGTTGACTTAATGTAGCACAATAATGACTGTAAATTAAAATGCAAATAAAACAGATAAGGAATTAAAATATTCAGATACAACCATTCATTTACAGAGTTTTACAATCATTTTTAACAGTCTTTTGTACACAATGGATTGTAAAAAAGGAGACAAAGCGATAAGAACAAGAACGTTCAAGGCATCTCTGCTCATTTACAGCCGGAAGATTCCAGTGGATCAGGGCCAAGTGAGGAACATGTATCAAGTTAAGGTTATCTGAAAAAGCTGAGGCAGCCGGTTTGGTCTCATACTAAGTTTGAAATATGAGCCCTCTCTAACTGAAGTATTTCGATGCCTGAGGTGGTTCTGCAGCTTTGAAAAGCATTATAAAACACGGAGTTTATGTTCGAACCATCCGGCTGCTCATTCACCACGTTCAGGAGGACAGAAGAGCATAGCAGTTGGGGGTGGAAAGGAAAGGAAAGGAGGAAAAACAGGGCAGACAGCTTTTAAAGTCGCGCTCCAGCAGTTAAAAATCTCATCCTCTTTCCTGCAGAGCTTACATGTCAACGTTCTTTTCTACAAAAAAACTCTCGTGGCATTAAAACTGCTCATGGCTCCGCCCTCTTCACACCTGCTCCTGGATGACACAGACCTTACCTGTCTTCTGCAACTCTGCACTGTTACGCAATGAGCATTTCTAACATTAAAGCAGCACAGCAGTTAATGTGACTGTTGTGGAAATATAATTTCCACAACATTAGAAATGGAACGTGAGTGACGATACTGGCAGGACTGGTGTCCGTCTTTAAAGTGAGCTCAGTGGCAAAATACAGCTGGTCTTAGCAAACTGGTGAAACCAGCTGTCTGAAAGACGAGACCTACAGACCTGTGTCTCTTCTGGTATTTCGGTGGGTCGTTATAACATCTCAGACAAAATATGCCGTGGTAACGGTGAATTTGATTTATGAAGACATTAGAGCCATAAACCAAACCCGTCAGGCCGACACGCCAAATAGCTTCTCCTTGTTTCTGCTGAATTTAGCTTGTGCTAAATTGTCTTCTCAGCTAGCTATTAATTTTTTACATCTAAAATTAGACTGGTTCTAGACTGGTTCTAGACTGGTAAATATGGGCTGATCTCACTTTTCTGAGACTGTAGACTGTTTCCCAGTCAGTCGAGGATGGGTGAGGAGCATCTGGCTGGGGGGGTGATCCGGGCTTGTCCAACCAGGAAAAGGCTCCATGGCCTGGGAACACCTCCTGGAAGAGCTGGAGGAGGTGGCTGGGCAGAAGGAGGTATGGACCCTGGTGGAGATCTTTTAAGTTCCAACATGTAGCCTTATAACAGCCGTCAATGCTAAAACTAGTCTCTGTGATTTGCCTGAATGCTCTCGTTGTCAAATGTTGAGCTTTGGAAGGTGAACTCACATAAACACATATGAATCAGGTTCATTAGGCCGCGCTTCGTCAGTAAACCCAGACATGAAAGTTTAATGCATGAAGACCAACGGCCACTAATGTCTGCAGGTGTCACAGATCGGAAATACCGTAAAAATCGGTTTCACTGCTGCGGGAATGTAGCTTAAGGGTCATCCGAGAAGAATGTTTCACCCAATTTCCGCTCGGTTGAGTTTAGTGCACCTCATTTTATATCTTCTCCAACCGAAGGACCGAGGACGGTAAAAGTAGGGCAAGAAAGAAATCCTCATCGCTCATGCTGTTGTTAAGGTATTACAATAACTTACAACAGAAAATAGGGTTGCACCTGCTCAACTGGGCCAAATAATGTCACCGTACAGGTTTGTGGAAAATGCACATTGCACGTGCAGTACAGTTTATTCAGAGCATATTTGGTCCTCAGTCATTTTCCTTTCCTCTGTGAACTCTACGTTTTCTGCTCTGCTCCCAATGCAACCAAATACAATACTCACTGATTAAAAAAAAGAGATCCCTCTGCACATCTGCACTTTCCTTCCAAGACGGGTTCAGAATACCTGGAAGGGAGGGAAAAAAAGTCATCTGAGTACGATTAGAGGTCTGAAAAAGCTCCGCGCAACATCGCTAATATTTCATCTGCCTTCACCCTGAACTCCATCTGTTATCACGTCTAAGACGCGCTTCCCCTTACACTTTAACTGTTGTGATTTAACACGGCTACGAGGCACGAAGACTGCAACTGATCTTCTGCTGGACATCGTCGAAAGTGGCCACGATGTGTTTTCATCATCTTCTAGTTGGACATCAAACGCAGATGCTGGAGAGGAGACGTTCAAGAACACATCCCGGTCTTTTCCAAACAGGACTGTGATTGTACATTTTTAAGTAGAGGTAACTGTCACGCATCATTCTTTCTTTGGTCTTTCAGTTGGAAAAAGTTTGAGTGAGGGTCTCAGATATCGTGAAAGTACATGGCTCCTCCTCTTTTTGCCAAACTGTACGAAGCTGGAACGGGACGTGAGGATGATGGGAGCTTGGAGGGAGAGCAGAATGATATCTTGGTGTGAAAACAATTAATTGTGGTTCTGGCTGGAGCAGGGTTATAATAGTTTTGGATTTTTCATTAGTTTTAGTTTTTAATTTAGTTTTTAGTTTAGTTTTTCTAAATTCAGTTAGTTTTAATTCGTTTTTAGAGCAGTTTTGCTAGTTTTTATTCGTTTTTGTTTTAAAAATACTTAGTTTTAGTTTAGTTTTTATTAGTTTCAGTGTTAGTTTTATTTTGTAAATTAGGGTTGTAATTTTGGTTGGAGTGAAGCACTGAACTTTTTGAAGGCTATTAGTCACATAGTCGTGTTTACATTCGGGTCTCAATAAACATATTTATCAATGCATCTTTCCGCTTGTTCCTGCGTATTTACTGACCAGCAGCTATCTGGTCTCCATGGAAACAGTCCATTATAGTTGCAGTTTTCTCGCGTTCCTTCCCAACGCTGACTGGCCTGCAGCTGTAGCTTCTCTTTCCAGGGGGCTAGCTTAGGCTAGCTTATCCAGGTAGTCTTGGTTAGCCTTCTTTCCAGGGGGCTAGCTTAGGCTAGCTTATCCAGGTAGTCTTGGTTAGCCTTCTTTCCAGGGGGCTAGCTTAGGCTAGCTTATCCAGCTAGTCTTGGTTAGCCTTCTTTCCAGAGGGCTAGCTTAGGCTAGCTTATCCAGCTAGTCTTGGTTAGCCTTCTTGTGCGAGCTTTTCAAATGGACTTTCAGATTCGTGGGTTTTTTTCTCCTTCAGAAGTATTCCACACATTGTATCACCTGCTTCTACAACAAGGCACTTATTTTTATCGTTAACACAGTCATAGTCAAAGAAATCCAAAATAGGACTGTGCCGCTTTCTCCCAGCTATCACTGCTGATCACTTTTACATTTACTGCAGTCATCACTGCTGATCACTTTTATTTTATTTTATTTTATTTTTGAGGTTGTTGTTGTACAGCGGAGTGAAGTTAATGGATTTCAAACGTTTATGAGAAAAAAAAATACAAATACGAAAACGAAGGACGTTCTTGACATTATTATAGTTAATTTTAGTTTGTTTTGTAAACATAATACAGTTTCAGTTATCGTTTTTTAAAAACTCTCGTTTTTATTTTATTTCAGTTAACGAAAATGTTTTTTCAATTCTAGTTTTCATTATTTCGTTCGTTTTCGTTAACGATAATAACCTTGGGCTGGAGATGATGAGATAACCTTCTGCTTTTCAACCAGCGAAATGACCTGAACTGACGTGGAAGCTTGCATAATCTCCAGATGTTTAAGTGCAGCCCTGCATACCAGTACATGCATATTTGCTTTCTTAGTCTGTTCCCCAGACTTTAGATTTACATTCATAAGTACTGGTCAGCTTCTGCTGAGCCTCTGCAGATCAAAGGAAGACCACGAACAGACTACAGCTGACATATCATTAAACTCATTAATGTACTTACACCTCCCACCTGTGGTCTTTTATTTTACACTGTAAAATCATGAATGCATGAGGTTAAAACAGTTAGAGCTATCTACTTTAATTTCAGTAATTATTTATTGATTTCTTTGTTTAAGGGTAACAGACACCACATTATCAGGGGACACCTTGCAGACAAAAAAAAAAAAAGAAAGTTACAGCAGTAAATCCATCACGGCTCAAAAATGGATGCATATTAACAAATGAAATTAATTTCGAGAAGAAAAATTCACAAAATGTCTCAGGTTCATATGGTCTGAAAAATAAAAGTCAAAGTAAATTTTGAGGATCAACTGTTTTATACAGTTTTGTTTCATTTCGTTTTTTGTTTTAAATTTGCAGTTTTCCATGTCGTCCCAGCTTTTTCTGAGTCAGGGTTGTATTTCCGTTTGATCCAGGAGAACGAAATAGTTTCACTCTTGATGAAATTCTCGGTTCCATGTTAGTAATTTTAATAAATCTGATATGAAGCCATCTGCTCCAGTCCAGCTGGGATGGCGAGTTTCCAATAACCTACACGAAAACTGGAAGTAGAAAAATAATAATTAGGGCTGGGCAACGATTAAAATTTTTAATCGCGATTAATCGCATGATTTCCCTGATTAATCACGATTAATCGCATTGTATATGCAAAATCAAATAATGAATTCAAAAGTAGTGTAAAGGTCACTTTTATTTAGATGTTCTGCAGCCATATGAACTAAAGTGAATACTAAACAAATACTTTGTGAAAATCTCATCTTAAAAAAAGTCAAATAAAGTAAATCTTATTGCCACTCACAAGGCATTAATGTCATCCTGTTTTTTTTCTGAAAAATAAAAAAAAGTCTACAAACAAAATCTTAACAATCTAACAGCCACAATCAGAACATTAAAACAGGTAATTTCTGAGGTAACAGCAGAAACTTTTAACGGGGAGTTCAACTTGTCAGTTGTTACAAATAACCTTGTTTCTGTTGAATCCTCCGTCTGGGAGAACTTTAAAATGAAAATGTCCATGTTAAAGTTCAGTAACTTTATCAATCTGTAATTATCTGTGTATCATTTATTTCTTTTTCATTTTCAATTGTCAATCAAAAATTTAAAAAGTGACTTTTTATTTATTTTTTCTGTTTTTTAATCTAACACAAAAAACAAAAATAAATAATAATAATAATAATAATACATTTTATTTCTAAAGCGCTTTTCAAAAAACTCAAAGACGCTTTACAGAGCTTAAAAAAAAATAAAAACAAAGACAAATAAAACAAGCAAATGAAACAAAGACATCATATAAAATGTGATATTAGTTACACATTAAAAGCAGTTATAAAAAGATGGGTTTTGATAAGTGACTTAAAGGTTGATAGGTTGGTGCAGGCTCTGATGTGTTTGGGGAGTGAGTTCCAGAGGGAGGGAGCGGCTATGGAGAAGGCTCTGTCTGAATGCCTGTTTTTTTAGATTTCAATTTTAGCAAACAGGCCACGGGACTGAATTTGTTTTTAATATTTTATTGTCTGGGTTACGTGACCCAGAAATGGCTTTGTTTTATAATAGAGGATTGAACTTTCTGTTGTCATTACACATCTGAGCCACTAGATGGAGCCGCACTGCAGTAACCAGCTAGAGAACAGCAGGACAGTGAACACATGGAGCAGATCTGATGGAACATGGAGGAATGACGTGAAAGTTTTGTTGCAGTCCAAATTTTTTTTTAGACAGAATTGTTAATATTGCTACCTGAGTTGCTACCTGTACTGTAAAGTTCACAGATTTTTACCTTTCTCCATGTCTGTTTTAGCTTTTCCGCATGTTTACCTGCCAATTGTTTTCCAGTTCCGCAGCAGCCAGTAACAGACTTTTCGAAACAAAAGCACGTGAGCAACATGTGTTAACGCGCGATAAAAGAAATGTCAGCGTTAATAAATTAATGCGTTAACGCGATAATAACGCGTTAATTGCCCAGCCCTAATAATAATATTTGTATTTTGGGTCATTTCAAAGCTGTGGTTACAGGTGAGTGAGCATTTAAAGCAGCGCCCTGCGGGTCACTTCCTCTCTTTCATGAAGGACTCGTCCAGAACGAGTGCATTTTTTTTTTCGTTTTGGTTCTTGATGTTTTTGTTTTTTCCGGAGCGGTAAATGATTTTGCATGTAAAGTGAATATGAAAGCTGGCTGGTGGTGGTGGTGGTGGGGGGGGGGGGGCGCACGGCTGTGAAACCGTAGAGCCTGGACACCAGCAGCTGAACGTTCCCTGATATCCTGGTCCGCAGACTCCGCCGGTAATCAGAGCCCAGCGCTGGCAGGTCTTCATCCCTGATCAGAGGTCACTGCTCTCAAAGCTGCGCCGCACTGTGAACACGAGCGGCAAATTTAATGATCATAAAATAAATATATGTCACTTTGCTGATGACATCTAATCTTGCACCGCTGCTGCAGTTCAGTGTATCTGTTAAGGATCTGGACTGTGACACCAACACCAGTTATGTAATAATAAAGAAACGTCTGTGTGCGTGTTTGTTTGTGTGTGTGTGCATGTGTGTGTGTGTGCATGTGTGCATGTGTGTGTGTGTGCATGTGTGTGTGTGTGCAGTAAAGAGAGAGCTGGTGTAACTTTGTCCAGAGCAGCATGTGCTTAAAAGAAACCTACTTCTAGGAAAATGACTGAGGGGCTGAATGGACTCCAGAGGATCAAATCTACACATGCACATGCACATGCACATGCACATAGACGCACACGCACACACGCTGCACAGTGCTGCCAAAGTTCAGCAGCCTCCTGCGAGGAGAAGTCATTTCATAATGGGCTGTGAGGTTTCAGTTCTCCTTTTCCTCTTTATTCCTTAGCGTAAATGCTGTTTTCTAGCTAGACGCGGTCCGTGATGCCGTTCGGTGTCACATCATGGGAAACAGAGACGAGATCCCAAAACAAAGGGAAATGGAAGCAGCCAAGAGCCTAACGTTGTTAAAGCAGTCATAAAGAACAAACCCCTTTCATCTGCGACTATTAAACAAAGCCATGTGTTTTATATTTACTGCATTTTGTTCATTTATGAGTTGTATTTCAATTACACAAACACAGAAGAGACGAACGTCAGTTCAGTTCAGTTTATTCGTGAGAGAGGAATTCACAACAAGAGCCGTCTGAAGGCACCTGACAGGTAAAGTTTTTTTATAGGACATTATAGTTAACTGGATTCTAAAGAGATAATAATGAACTGGACTTAACTGGAATGTGGTTGGATGAAACCGAACTGTGTTTTATTGGGCTTATATTGAACTTGTTAACTCTTCGTTTAAAGCGCCGTCAGGTGAAGTTTGTTGCAGATTGGTGAATGAATAAATACTAACATAAATTGGATTTAACCGAATGTGAGGGCACCACCGGCTGTGGTCTGCAGATACTGATCTGCTGGGGAAGTAACCCAGTCGTGATGACTGACCGAGCAGGAAAGAAAGGGCCAATTCCAATTCCTCCCTTTTCCCTCAGTCTTTGGTCCTCAATCTTGGCCCTCAAAAGTAAGTCTAAAGACCATCTTGTGATTTAGAAATGGGACAAGCCTTGAGTGCAGTTACGTCTTCAGACTGTGGGGGGCGGCCTTACGCTAAAACTACGTCCAATCTGTCAAGAAAACGATGACGACGAAGAAGAAGGAGAAGAAGAAGTAGAGGAAGAATAGGATAATGTATATACAGTGCTACCTCTACTTACGAAATTAATTGGTTCTGGAAGTAGTTTCGTAACCTGAAAATTTCGTAAGTAGAGACGCGTTTTCCATGTAAATGCCCTTAATCCGTTCCAAGCCCCCCAAAATTCGGACATAAATTTTTTATAAATTATAAATAATACATGAAGTGACATAAAAGCCTGTAAGAAATACATGTTAGAACTAGAAAAACACTCAGAGAGCGCAGACCTCCACCAAGCACAACAATTATCGAAAGTTTGTAATGTGATTCAGAATCCAAGATTTCTTCCGGATCACACCCTAAATTAAATCACTTCTTTCTTTTCATATTTTTGACAACTCTGGAAAATTTTCATCAAATCCATCCATCCTTTTTGAGTTATCTTGAACACAGACAGACAGATGGCAAACGCCGGCAAAAACAAACAATTAAAATTGTTTGTTTACCTGGGTTGCTGGGTTATGCTCATACAGACAAGGGGCCCTCCTAGCCAATGGGATGACAGGAAGATGCTAAGCGATAGCCAATGGCAGAGCACCTCAAAAGCACCGCTTTCAAACCGAGATACAGAGCAGACAAGTATGTTTACGTTCAGTAAACTCTGGGAGCTGCGAGTAGCAGCGCTACTGGATTTTTGCCTTTCGTGTCCTGCAATTTCTTTCGTAACTAGAGGCAATATTTTCCCATTGAGGCGTTTCGCAACCTGAAAATTTCGTATGTAGAGACGTTCGTAAGTAGAGGTACCACTGTATATATATATATATATATATATATAATGAAGACAATGATATAGTTTTGTAACATTTATATCCTTATCAACTACAAAAATTCTTACATTCGTAGCTAGCTTTTTCAGCGCAATCCTTTTCGAAGATGCAATGCCTTCTGGGTAGCCCTTAGCCCCACTGGTCCCTCAACTTGAGGTCCTAAGAATCGGGACAGTAATTACACTTAACAGGAGCGAGATTGAGGGTTAAGGGAGGAATTGGAATTCACCCCAAGTCTCGGACGGTGGACGGTGTCATAAAGGCAACACAGCCTCCACACCTATAGAGGGACCCACTGAGCTAAAACAGTTACAAATATTCCCTTGTGCTGCTTTAATATGGAATATGTAAATAAAAATTTCTGCTATTCATTGCATATTCTTATTTTCCGATGGTGAAATGGTGCAGGTATGGAGTTTTAAATTCAACGTCCTGCAGCTCATCGTCATCGTCATGTTGTCAAGCTGGTAATCACGTCTTAAATAATAGCAGCTGTTTTATATTCAATGTGTGTTCCTTATGCAGGGACAAACATGTTTCTCCACTCAGGATAGGTAAAAAACAATAGTCTTAAATCATTCATAAATTACAGTTATTCATCACATTCCTCCGTGAATAACTCTTTTTGTTTTTGCCACCCTGAGCTGCAGTGGCTTCTTCTGTCTGAAAGATTTATCACATTTCATACACAAAGGCTTTTGAGTCCACAATAAAATCACAGGAAAAACAGATTTACATAAAAAGAATTAAAACAAAGTAGAAGCAGCGCAGTAATAGACGGAGTTTAAGATTAAATCACACAAAGATGAGAGACAGCAGAGTTTTGGGTTTAACTTTGAAAGGGTCTAGAGTTGATACGGATTTAATATAAATAGGAAGTTTATTCCATCTGTGCACAGCATAAGAGCTAAATCTGTTTTCATCCTGTTTGGGCCAAACTGGAGGTTCGGCCTCCTAAAGAACATTGGATTTCATTTCTTGCCAAGGATACCACAACTATTTGTCTCAGTTTTGTGTCCTTAAAAATATTAAAGACAAGCAGAGAAAGGAAAAGAGAAAAGCTTTAACATTTACACATGGCTCTTGTACCTTCACGTTTAAAGCATGTTTTACCCTTCACTTCTCATTCATGAAAGCGTGAGCAGAATGAAATTTACTCGAGTCATGAAAATGCTGGTGGCTCCGAACAAAATCTCCTCCCGCCTCCGACCATCTGGAGCACTTGTGTAAATGAGGAGCGACTTTTTTTTTTTTTTTTTAATCTTGTTCGCGTCCAAAATCATATCAACAGTTTTCGCTTCACCTCTTGAATGCTTTGTTGAACAGAAGACACAGCCTTAAATATCTGCATGAAGTCCTTTTCCCTTTTTCCTCCTTCAACCTCAGGTCTCATGGGAGCATATCAAAACCGGAGCACTTGTCTCCTTGGCTGGATTCGTTAGATGACGATGTCACCAGGTTTCTAGATCACGTGAATCACACGGCAGTCTGCACCTGAAACTAACAACGTTCATTCGTCAAAACGTTATGAGAGTCTAGCATGTATAAAAGGTAGTTTTAGGTTTTCAGCTTCCAAAATAAAGCAGATACAGCTGTCCTCGCAGGCTTTGGCAGCTGCCTCAAAGCTGACTTTGCAAAGCTGAAGCTACTGCTAGCAGCTAGCAGCAGCTAGCCACTGCTAGCTAGACCAACCTAGACCAGACACATGTGACGCCTAACCCTAACCCACTCAAGCATCTATGCCGTGTGTTTCCGGCCTATTGTGGAGCTCCGACTTGTCCGCAGTCTGCAGTCAGGTCGTCTTCAACCTCTGAGCCGCTCCCCGTTTAAAAATGTTATGATGAAATTTGATGTCTTAATGATATAGCAGGCGAGCTTCTGGACACACTGGGAATGGCTGTTGGCACGTCACAGCATTTACAGCTGGTAAGAGGCACTATTATTTATTGCCTCTGCTAAAAGTAGAAGACGCTTCTGAAATGTTACGTAACAGGTTTACTGAGTACATTTCAGACTAGTTGAAAGATGCACGTATGGATGTTTCCTGATATCTGAAAGATCAATGCACCAGATGGTATCTGCAGGTGGAGCAGCTGTCATCACAGATCAGAGATACTGTAGATACCTGAGTTTAGAGTTTCAAAAAGATTGGAAGAACCCGACTGGTTTTGAAGTTCTCTTTTCTAGGAACTGGAATGTGTGATACTTCTGACTTGTGACTTGTACAGGAATGAAATGAAATGAAAATGAAAATGAAAATGAAAATGAAAATGAAAATGAAAAAAAATGAAAATGAATGAAAATGAAAAATGAAAAAATGAAAATGAAAAATGAAATAAAATGAAAATGAAAATGAAATAAAATTAAATGAAAATGGAAATGAAATGAAAAATACTTTATTGATCCCAGAAGGGAAATTAAACATTGTAGTAAGGGCTTTTTTTTTCAACAATAAATAAATGACAGATTTTTTAAATTATGTCTTGTTGTGGAGGCTGATGGCTGCTGGCAGGAATGATCTTCTGTATCTTTCCGTCTTGTAACGGACCTGAAGAAGCCTCTCACTGAACACACTCTGTTGTTTGATCACTGTGTCGTGGAGAGGGTGTGAAGAGTCCTCCATCATCTTCATGGAGAGGGTGTGAAGAGTCCTCCATCATCTTCATGGAGAGGGTGTGAAGAGTCCTCCATCATCTTCATCAGCTTGTGCAGCATTCTTTTTTGTACAATCAGCTCCAGCGGCTCCAGAGTTCCACTCAGCACAGATCCAGCTTTCTTGATCAGTTTGTTGATTCTCTTCAGGTCTCTGGTTCTGGTGCTGCTGCCCCAGCAGATGGCTGCAAAGCTGATTGCACTTTCAACAACAGACCTATAGAAGATGTGCAACATCTTGGTGCAGACATTAAAAGATCTCAGCTTTCTTAAAAAGTAGAGTCTGCTCTGACCTTTCTTGTAGATGTATTCTGTGTTGCATTTCCACTCCAGTCTGTTGTCAAGCTAAACTCCAAGGTACTTGTATTCCTCCACCACCTCCACCTCCTTTCCCAGGATGGAAACACTGCTGTGTTGATTCTTGCTCCTCCTGAAGTCGACAATCATCTCCTTAGTTTTGCTGGTATTTAATATGAGATGATTGTTACTGCACCATAAGCACCTCTGCTTCCTGTCCTTTGCTGATACACCCAACAACTGCAGAGTCATCAGAGTATTTCTGCAGATGACAGGACTCAGAGTTGGACTGGAAGTCAGAGGTGTAGAGCGTGAAGAGAAATGGTGAGAGAACAGTTCCTTGCGGTGCTCCGATGCTGCTGACCTCCATCTCAGACACACAACCTTTCAGTCTCACAAACTGTGGTCTGTTTGTGAGGTAGTCATAAATCCAGGAGGTTGTGGAGGAATCCACCTGGAACTTATGGAGCTTCTCACATAACAACACAGGCTGAATTGTATAAAAAGCACTTGAGAAATCAAAGAATCAAAGAAAGATGATGGCGTCTTCAACCCCAAGCCCATTACGATATGCAAACTGGAATGGGTCCTGAAAGGTGCTGACCTGCTTGTTGTCGCACTCGAGAAATCAATGCAAGTCCTTGCAGAACTAGAAAAAACAGGACACAGGCTCAAAACAGTGGGAACATATTTAATGGCACCCTGCAATGTGATATAACACATATTCACTGCGTTTTCTATATCAAATGAGTGGAGTTTGCTAAATCTGCAAATGTTAACCTTGAGCAGGGCAGCTCAGGCTTCCAGCCAGGTGTGTGCAGCAGGGAAGGCCGGCGCGTTAAAAACCAATGAGCACGTGACGAGAAAGGTGCTGAGATAAAGAAATATGAATTGGGACACCGCGTGAAGCACGCTTTGGGTTCTCACGGCCCAAAAATAGTTCTTTTCAGCAGCGTAAGCATGCTCTCCCGGCTTTGTGGTTTGCACTCAAAATGTGACAGAAACAGGGTAAACTTTTGTGACGGCTGGGGCTTGGAGGATGGAGGCTTCGGTGGTTCGACCCCCACTCTGGAGGTCACCCCTGATGATTCAGTTTAAGCACCGTATGAACAAGTGAATGTGGCTTAAAGAGGTTTTTGTGTCCCGCAGAAAAGCATAATATAAATGGAGTCCATCGACACTTATGTGGTGGGAAGACGTGGAACAGAGGTTTGACAGTCTTTCAAAGCAAGAACGGACAGAGATGTTATTACTACATCAGGTTATTGTGCAGGACTCTTTCCTTACAGGTGATTTTTAGATAAAGGTTGCTCTTCGATGGAATGGCATAAAAGAAAAAGTACACTGCAATTCTCTAGTTTTCTGGATCATTTTGCCATGAACTGCGATCTTATCTTCATTTCAAGCTGATAACACTCAAGCTGTTATAATTTCTTTATTGAACACACACATTAGAACATTCACAGTGCTGGAGAAAGAAGTAAATGAACCCTCAGGCTACTTAAGACAAAAGTTAAGGAGTCTTGGATGTGTGGTTCAGAGCTACTTTGATAACAGATGTTTAGAGCAGGCTTTTCATCAGAAGCATCAGCAGATGTGAACCATGCCTCTGAGGAAGAGATTTATGAAGTCATACAACCAACTTGATCTGCATAAGGCTGGAACGGGATAGAAAGTAACCTCAAAGTGTTTATGCATCCATCAGTTAGACAAACAGAGCGTCTGCAGGTTAAAGTCATGTTCCCTAACATACTCAAAACTCACGTGGCCTTCTCACCTGGCCAGTTGTGTCCACGAAGGTACGCAATCATCGGCAGGTCGATGAAAAGTGCGACTGACTGACAGGCTGGTTTTTGCCGCTACTGTCGTCATCACCCAGTTCGCCCGTGTTTGCTTTGCCCCCGTCCTTATCGACGCGCAGTCCGATCTAAGGTCCCTTTGGAACAAGTCGGCCCGCGCAAATATTGACCCGTTTGCAAAGCGTTTATCGTCATCGGCTGTCAGCAGGTCAGTGGCATGTGGATCGCTGCCGAAAACATCGAGTGTTGATCGTTGTAGCATGGAGGATTTTACACGACCGGGACTTACCTCTGGTAAAATAAAAAATCTGGTTCCATATGACTTTAGAAGAGACTCTGTACCACTTTAGTCCTTTTTCAATTGCGCTTTTCATTACAAGCTAAATGCAATTCAGAGGAGACAAACAGGTGGAGGAAGAGGTTCTACAATCCATCTACCGAATATGACTCCATGATACAACCTGGCAACACAAGCCTGTATTTTATTCATTTTTGCTACTTCTGGTCTCTGTTAAGTTTTACCACTATATGTTGATGATTTAAAACTTGGATGGCATAAGCTGAAAAATTAAAGAGTTTCCCTTTGAGCCAACAGTGAGCCAGGAGAGTCTGTTGTAAAGCTGATCTAATATCTAACAAACTTATTAGATAACTTCATAATACGTGTAGAGCATCCCGCAATGGAAAACTAAAACATCTTGTCAATTTATTTATTAGTTGATTATGTAGAAAATGCCACTTTCGATATGGGCTGTGTTCAGTAATGAAACATATCGATATGTTCATTCCACTATACGCTGGAAATAATGTTATTAAATTATAAATAAATAAGAAAAGCAGGAGTGTCCAAACCTTTGACTGGTACTGTCATTTATATCATTTTATTCTGCAGTCCAGCTCCTCCTAAAGCTCTTAAAATGGGTGGAGGTCAGGTGATTGTGGAGTCCAGGGCATCAAACTATTGATTTACAGTATTAGCTTTGAGCTGTGTTTTATTTCAATATTGTGTCAAAAAAATACATGAATAAATCAGTAATGCGAATTGCAAACTAATGGGATGGGAACCGTCTGCAGAAAGCTGTGGTCGTCATGCTGAGGAGGAGGAGGCACCCGAAGGCTCCGGACACACCGAAGGACAGCCTGGCTGCACGCCAAACTGTTATGGTTTGTGGTTGATTTGGTGATTTTGATTTCCATGTGTTTCATCTGCTTGTCTTGTATGCTTGTGTTCATTTCTGTTGCTGTCAACTGTACTTCCTGCTTTACTTTGACAGTCTGTGTTTATCTCGTTCAGTTCTGTTTTAATTTCCTTTTGCTCAACTCCTTGATTGTTTGCACCTGTGTCTTGTTTGTCCCTTGCCTATAAGTTTTGTCCTTCCTTGTTGGTTCTGCTATTGTTCTTCATGCTGTTGTTCTGTTGTTATTCCATCCTTCCCGTGCTGTTGTTCTCCCGCTCTGTTCTGTTCAGTTTGATTCAATTAAACTTTATTTGTAATCTATTTGCCTCCCTGCATTTTGTGCCCTAACCCTCGAACCGTGACAGTACGAACCAGCCAGTCGTGGATCCAGCAGGAGGAGAAAAGATCACTCTCCTTGAGTGCTTCTACTGAGAGGCAGCTAAAAATTATGCCGCACTTTGAGGACTACATGGAGGAGGAATGCTCGCTATTCTGGACACACGGCTGGCGCTTGGGGGCTCCGAGAGTTTGCGAGGAAGGGGCAGATACTTATGCATTCGACCAGCTCGTTTACTTGCAGACATGCCTTTGGGTACTGAGTGGAGACCCTCCAGGAGGAGGAAGAGCAGGCACCACTGCTCCTCTGCAACCCGGTTGCCCCCCAGCGGTCTGTCCCTGTGGCAGTACCAGAGGACGGACCACCTTCTGTCCCAGTGGAGGCCCTGGCTGCTCCCCAGCCCCTATGCCAAGGAGTTGCAATCCTTCTGAGACCTCCACCACCGGCTCACATCAGCTGTGCTGACGCCAGGTGGTTTATCCTTGTTTACGGTCTGCTCATTAAGACTCTTACCGCTAAGCCCCAGTTCCTCATATTCCCAGCCATGGTTTCCATGCTTGAGGACTTAAATACCTTCAGGAAGGAGCTGGTGGATCTGGCATCCACAGGTGGTCCCAGGCGCACCCCGCTCTGTTCCAGAGGTGGTCCCGGACGCACCCCAGCCGATCCTGGAGGTGGTCCCGGACGCACCCCAGCCGATCCTGGAGGTGGTCCACCCCAGCCTGTCCCGCCTCAGACCTTGCAGCTGCCTCATTGCTTCCTGCTTCCTCAGCCTCCACAGTTCCTACTCCCTCTCCTAAGCCTGGACTCCGCCAGCCATCAGCTCGGGGCTGAGGCCACCCTCCTGAACTGTCTCTGTCATCTGCCCGGTGCCGAGGGCACCCCCTTAAGTTGTCTCGATCAATTTAAGGCGGTGCCCAGGTGTTTCTCTGCTTGTTGAGGACTTACCCCGGTTTATTTTCACCTTAGTGAATAAAAGACTTTGTTGAAACTGGTACCATGGTACATAATTTATTAATTTTGTTAATACACTTCTTGTGTTATCAATAACTGTCTTAGGATACTTATTAATAAACTCTTAATAACTAAACAAGCGCTTTACATCCCCAACAGTAGCCAACATCTGCTTTACACATCTGGGAACGCCTTTCAAGACTGTTGGAAAAAATCAACCCATATATCAAGCAATAAAAACAGATACAGGTAGATTTAATAACCAGTGAAGGGATGCTAAGATTGGAGAAATAGGATCTCTCCTGCTTTTCCTTTTCAGGTTTACCCTTTTTACAATTTTACAAAGATGGAAAGTTGGTCACATTGATCTTCCACATTGATCTCAACTCCTCTGTAAATGTTCGTCCATCTATTTCCCCGTTCCTCCATCCGTTAACTTCCACTTATCTGAATTCAGGTCGCGGGACGCAAGCGTCTGTGCACAGAAGTCCACGCCGGCCTTTGCCCAGCCATCTCCTCCAGCTCTTCCGGGGAAATACCCAGGCATTCCCAGGCCAGCTAATAGATATAATCTCTCCAGCGTGTCCTGGGTCTGCCCCAGGGCCTAATTACTGAAGGTAATTAGACAGGAAATGAGGCCAGAGAGCGAGAGGGAAGACACAAAACAAAGGGCCACAAACCTGGGCCGGCTGGATGAGGACCGTAGCCTCCGTACATGGCACACCCGCTCACTTAGGTGAGTCCAAATGTCCTTAAGCAGGACACTGAAGCTACTCATCAGGGTCTGATTGTAGACACATAAACGAGTAGAGTCTCTACTAAAGAAGCTGCTGTATCTGGAGTTTATCTGGAATAGAAGCACTGCTGTGTGAGTATGAATGAGAAGCACGTTTTAAAGTACTTTGTGGATCCTGGGTGAGGTTAAAAAGCCACCTTATTAGTGCGAGATAGGCTGTCTAACAGGAAACAATGTTGTTTAGTGAAACACTATTTCAATATTCAGTCCCAAGAATCTGATAATCAAAAGAAGAGCTGTGAATGTAAAACAAGTTCACCCTCTGTCATGTTTTAAAAGTGAATAAGACAAAGGCAGCGTTGGTCCTCAGCAGGGATACTGCTGAAAAAGATAAATCTCCTGATGATGTGTTCAGGCAGAGAATCATCCCTAGGCATTTGCCGATTGTGCTAGTAAAAGTGGCATATTATGCTAGTGGCAGTGCTCGTTTTTTTGCTCAAATTATGCTCGCTTTTCAAAATTATGCTACTTTTTGAAAAAAATTATTCTGTGCACAAACTTCACAACTCACAAGACAAGTTTGAAAATGTATTTTATTAACCCTGGCCTGACGTTCTGGGCCCGGTTGTTCAAAACCTGGGTAACTTTATCCGGTGGTTAGGCCTATACGGCGGATAAATCTGCTATCCAGCGGATAGTTATCCAGCGAACAAAAATAGGTTGCACAAAGCCTGGATAGTGTGGTGGATAACTATCGTAGCTTGCTAACCATCGCGTGTAGCAGAGCGTGACACAGTTTGCGCAAGGTTTTGCACTCAAATGGCCTCCAGTTACCATGGTAAAGTATGCAAATTTAGAATAAACAACGAACTGTGCGCGCGCTAGCAGCGCACGCTGGGTTTCAAAACAAATAAAAACAAATACAGTGAAACTAAACCATGCAGTTTCTGACAAAGCCCTGGATAACAAATTTAACATTGAATAATCTCGCTCGTTTCTGAACCATGCAGTCCGGCTTGACTTCTCTAATTCGTTCTCTAACAGTTAATTAGCGCTTGTTATATTGAAGCATCACACTTGCATGCAAGTAATGGAACCAACTGTTAATAGTAATCTATCGTTTTTAGAAGCTGAGATCTTCGTTTTCTTGAATTATTCTAAAATTGTACTATTAAGACAAGAAAATATACGGATTAAGCTAGCAGTGCTACTTTTGGAAAAAGGGCAAAAATTATGTTCAATTCCTCAGATTATGCCAAAAAATTATGCTAGCACAATCGGCAAGAGCCTAATCATCCCAATGGTTTTTGTTTTTTTTTTTTCCACTTTTGATTCATTTAAAAGTGGGCAAAGAGAGATCACAAGGTCTGGACCTGCAACACGGACCTGAAGGTTCCTGAAGGTAAGCGGGTAAGCTAAGGGTGTTGAGTCCTAATCCAGGACAGGAACTGACCTGGAAGCAGCTCTCTTCTAAAGTCACAAGATCAACGTGGTGGTTTGAGCGTTAAACACAACCTGGTCTAGAATAATTCAGCTGATGGTCACCGTCTATGTCCCAGTTAACTCTTGACTGTGTCCCAAATGTTCTTCTAGCTGGTTCCCTCGTAGAAAGCCCTCAGACATAGTTTATGGTACGTTGCACAATAAAAAGCCAACCATTCCATTTTCTATCCTCGCCGTCTTCGGGGGGAAAGGTTGGACGCACCACCTGTTCATTTGTTCACCCAGTTCCATAAATTACTTTCCTTCAGTTTCTGCCCTCTTTCTGCTTTTTTTTCAGAGGTGAAGTAAATGTTTTTCTTCAAGCTGAGACATCGTTTGCGTTGGTGGAACAGAGTGACGGAGACCAGTGGGTGTTTAATGGTGTCCGCCAGCGTTTCTCCACGTGGCTTCCTGCCTTCAAGTATTTCAGATAACATCCTGAATCAACATACTATTATTACAAATGTTAAATGTTTTTTTAATCACTACCACACCACCCATGGCCTGCTTACTGGCTCTTTTTTTCTCATCGTTTCATGGTCGGCAGAGGACCTCCACTTTCCATAAACTAATAATGGATCGTGCAGATGTTCAGGAAGCTGTTGGAAACCTGTGAGGAGGATGAGGAGCCCATTGTCTCAGCATTTCCATTCCAGCAGGAAACTCTGAGGAAGACCGGCGTGTCTGTGAGAGCTGAGGTCCTTCAGTCGACTTTGGCAGCAGTTTCTGGGCTTCAGGTCCACAAACAGGCACGAAAATGCCTTAACAAGCTGGATTTGACATCTCCAGTTCTAATTTTATCTTCTTATCTCATCTTAAAGACCTTGGACCAAGAAAAAAAAAATGCTGCTGTTCCAGTTCAGTAACATTCATGTGGATGGAGTATGTTTGATATTACATATTACCCATATTGATATTACATATACAAAAACATGTTGCTGAGGCTAACTGGCTAACTGGCTAACTAAATCCTACCTCAGGCTTCATATACACGAACCATAATGTCATTTGATTTATAGGAAACAATAGGAGTAATTACAGGGATAATTGTGTCTAATAAATGGATTAATCCAATGAATGTGTGTGGCAGTGAGTTGTAAAAGCACCTTGGGTGGTCCCTGGACTAGAAAGGCAGTTTAGAACCATGTTGTTGTTGTTGTTGTTTCCTTGCATGAGGATTACCTGACCAGGGTGTTCGTCCTGTTGCATCATCCAACTCCTACGAACCTTCAGCTGGTCGACAGCCACCCCGACATTGTCCTGTTGCATATTTTGGGAAACGTGAGTATTGATTTTTCCCTCCAGGCCCTGAGGCAGCGAAGCAAGTCCGGACCATGACGCTCTCTCCTGCCGTGCTTCACTGTCGGCGTGATGTTTTGGACTTCGGTCAGCGCTGCCTGTCTCGTGTCAAAGTTCTGCGTGCTCTTCTCCAATAATTCAGCTTTTGCAGACAAACTTCAGCTCTCAACTGTCTCCGTTTACAGACAGCTGGACTAACAAGCAAAAGTAAACAAACAAACAGTAGTTTGGTTTACCCTATGTCAGGACTCGGGGCAGTTAAATGATTATTCATTAACGTGGCATGTTTATCATAAAACAATCATGTTTCTGTAGCATGTTATTAGCGGTTTGCCCGGCAGCTGTAAAGCACAACAGATCGCCAACATGACAACGTTGGATGAGAGAATATGTTCACGACACGTCTTGACCGGTGTAGGCTATTAGCGTTAGCAGTTGCTACAAATAGCATACTTATCCACAAAGAAAATAACAAAGTGGATTGTTATAGCCTATGTAGCAACTGAACTGGGTAGAAGAAGACAACTTTAGGTAAGAAAATCAAGTTTTATTTAATGCTAGACAACTTTTAACCAGGGCTGGGCAAGTTAACGCATTATTATTGCATTAACTCGTTAATTTATTAATGCCAACATTTATTTTATCGCGCATTAACACATGGTGCTCACATGCTTTTGTTTTAAAAAGTCTGTTACTGGCTGCTGCGGAACTGGAAAAGAATTGGCGGAAAAACATGCAGAAAAGCTAAAACAGACATGGAGAACGGTAAAAATCTGTGAACTTTACAGTTTGGGTAGCAACTCAGGTAGCAATATTAACAATATTAACAAGATCTGCTCCATGTGTTCACTGTCCTGCTGTTCTCTAGCTGGTTACTTCAATGCAGCGCCATCTAGTGGCACAGATGTGTAATGACAACAGAAAGTCCAGTCCTCGATTATAAAACAAATTCTGTTCTGTGGTCTGTTTTTTTTATTTCGTATTTTTAATCCAAGTCTAAAATTGAAATATATAGAAAAAAAAAAACAGGCATTTTTTTTCATTTTTTTGTGTTAGATTTAAAAACTAAAAATGTAATAAAATGTCACTTTTTAATTTTTTTTATTTTTGATTGACAGTTGAAAATGGAAAGAATGAATGATACACGGATTGGTAAAGTTACTGAACTTTAACATGGACATTTTCATTTTAAAGTTCTCCCAGACGGAGGATTCAACAGAAACAAGGTTATTTGTAACAACTGACAAGTTGAACTCCCCGTTAAAAGTTTCTGCTGTTACCTCAGAAATTACCTGTTTTAATGTTCTGATTGTGCTGAGACATAATCATTTTGTTGGATTTTGTTTGTAGACTTTTTTAATTTTCATAAAACCAGGATGACATTAATGCCCTGGCAGTAACAATAGGCTTTACTTTATTCGACATTTTTTAAGATGAGATTTACACTAAATATGTGTTACTGACAAGTGCTGATGTTAAAAGTGTTTGAACAACAAATGTTATGGCACTTTAGTTCATATGGCAGCAGAACATTTCAATAAAAGTGCATTTTACACTACTTTTGAATTCATTATTTGATTTTTCGTATACGATGCGATTAATCGTGATTAATCAGGGAAATAATGTGATTAATCGCGATTAAAAATTTAATCGTTGCCCAGCCCTAATTTTAACATCAGCAACTATGGGCTGTATCATCTCGGTTCTGTTCTGGATATTTCGGTTCGTGGTTGGAAACTAAAGACTTGGGTCGGTTCTGAGTCCAAATATTGCGGGTCCATTCGGGTTCGGAACCCGGACTTATGATAATAGCTCGGGTTGGGTCGGTTTCGATGGGTCGGATTTTATTAGGGCGTTAATGTGTCTTAGATTAAAAAGAAAAGACATTTCAAATGACTCTCCAACAACAAGGCATGTGTTTCTTTTCAGTTTTATTTGTAAATGCATCTTGGATAGAACAAAGAAAAATATATAGAATATATTCATATGTACTGAAACGTTGAGTTATGTACACATCAGGTTTTACACTAAAAATCTCCACAACCGTTCATCCGTTGTGAGACAAAGTATCAGAACTCTCCGCCTGCTTCCTGGATGCAGCAATGTACACTCCTGTATTTACATACATTCATAGGATGCAAACACCTGTGTTCACACAAGCAGTAAAAATTCAAAAATTGAATGAAAGGAATGATGTACAATGTCGTGTACCTTCACTTGATATCACTTCACGAAACTGAAATATGCGTGGACAGCACGGGTCACCCCCCCCCCCCCCGCGTCCTCACGGGGGGGCATCAGACGTGTTTGATAAGAGCAATAAGAGGATTAGATGGTGTAAAACGGACTCCACTGGGATGCTGTCACTACATTCCCCTGAAGCTGATCCTGGACGCTCAGCACCGTGGCGTGTAGCTGGACCGCTGGCGTCATCTCAGCCGCCGCCGCTGCCAGCTGGGGGTGGAAGGCCGCCAGGGTGTTTCCAGTAACAAAGCAGAGTTGAGGCAGCGTTTTGTGTCAAGTTCTCAAATTCAGTCCTGTGTTTGTGTACGAGATAGCAGGACCTCATCATGAACAGTCATTTTCAACCTGGTTGAAGTCAGGATAACCAAAAGCATGATCTCCATGTCAGATTTGTGATGTACAGTAAGTAACCGTTCACGCCAAGAACGATGACGGCGGTGACGCTAGCGCCCGAGCTGTTCGGAGAACGATGTAACCGCAGCTGTCGCATCCTGAGGATGGACTTTAAACACGTCCATCTTAGTTTGGTGAAGAGAAACAAACCGGCAAACTCTGCTGGTTCGCTCCAAACTTCCACCTTTGGACCAATGTGAAGTCGGCGCTGTTGCCGGGCCAGCGTCAGCTCCGAGCTGGTTCAGCTTTGGAGCGTTTTAAGAACCGATTTGCTCCTCTGTTCGCACAAAGCCACGTTATTAGATCACTGCGGCTCTTCCAGCGTGCGTTCACCCTCCCTTTAGCATGTCGGCAGTTTCTGCCTCACAGTGTTGACTAGGGCTGTAGCGATACACTAATTTCGCGATACGATACACGATATTTGGCTCACGATACGATATATATCGATATTCATCTTACAATACATTTACATCATTTTCCAAAAGATTTTAAAGGGACAAAGTGATTTTGGTGACATCTTGTGAGTGTTCCAATGACTTTGTTTGAATTAATTGAACTGAAATCATCAATTACACATTATATGGCTGACAGGCAGCTTGCAAATGTTGGACAAAATGAATAAAATATTTGTTGAGAAAAATAGTTTCATTTATTTAAACAGTGCAAATTGTTGCTTGTAAGCTTTTAAAGGTGGGACACGGAGGTTTTGAAAGAAGCTTAGAATATCGATACCCTCGGCCGAAAAATCGATAAAATATCGATAAATATCGCAGAATCGCTAAAATCGCTCAGCTCTAGTGTTGACCTTGATTTCATTACAAAAAAAAAGAAAAAGCACCGTCCCGGGCTGCTGGACGGCACCGTCCTCATATTGCAAGTCTTTTTTTTAAAAGGTTTTTTTATATTTATATATTTAATCATGAGCGCTGCTGTAAACGGGATCTATAAGTGCTATTCTGAACGGGATCAAAAACGATGTTTTGGTTGGTCCTGATGGTTTCCCACCCCCTCCCTCCCCCGCCCCTGACGTAACCGGTCCCTGCATCCAGCCCACCAGAGTCTTGGGACCAGGGTGGCAGCAGTTTTCCTGGCTCTGAGTCGACTGGCCCTTAAAAAGCAAAAGAACTGGTTCAGAGTTAGACGCTGGCTCTCAACCAGCGTCTCGAGCCGCTTTGGTGGAAAAAAGGCCCAAACGTGATCCCGGCAGCGTCACCGGCCTCGATTGTTGTCACCGCACAAAAGCTGTTGGTTTTTGATTGCGTCATCCCTTTAAACAGGAACAGCATTTACAACAGCTTGTCATCATCTTTTTTTTTTTTTTTTTTATCATTCTTGGCGTGAAGGGTGCTGATAACCTGAAAACCAATACAAGCAGGTACACATGACTGAGCTTAATAAATGGCAAAAAAAAGAAACATAAAAACCATTTAACACTGATCGAAAGGCTGATATAAAAATCACTGTGCGCTTCACTTTTATGTTGCGTTTCACTTTTGCGTCGATGCCGTTTCTTTTCCATCCTCCCCCTCTTTGATTATAAACCAGTTTCTGAAGTTCCTGTAGTAGGTGAGGAGAGTCCTGCTGCTGGTCGTGAGAGTTCCCTTACTTTATTATGCAATCAGTAGTTCATTCGTGTGAGTACAAGAGCTCTCTGGTTGTGCATAAATACTGAGCTGATTAACTGGTGTTCCCTCTGTCTGTGGACTGTGGCACAGGGCGGCAAAATCCGGGGCAAAAAACCAGGACCGGGGGCTCCGGGGAAACCACTGTGGACCTGAGAAATACAGTGGTGGCTAAGGGGGATCCAGATAAGGATCAGTTTCTCTTCCTGAAGTTTGCGTAAGGTGTGGAATGTCCGAGACATCAACAGCTTCCAGGAAGATAAAAAGGCATTTGTTGTTATCCAGGCAGATTGGAAGCACAAGGCTATTACCAAAGGTATCACATAATCCAGACTGAAGGTAAATAAGCTTATCTTATCTTCTGCTGAGGCAGGGGATGAGCACAGAACAATCATAAGAAGCACAAGATGCCAGAGCACCAACAGCAACAACAACCTGATTGCGATCAGGAAGATAACCGTGTCCTTTTACAATAAATTAGAACAGTTATTCAATCTGACTTGTTGTTGGCAAATAAATGTGTGCACATCCGTGCACACACACACACACACACACTCGCGCACGCACGCACACACCTTGCTCCCGAGGCCTATCTCTCCATGAGGTTGATCCCAGCACTTCTCGCGTTCCCCAGTAATCCCAGGAACTGCAGCGGAGTGTCAGTTCGCCGAGCGCGCCGCCCGGCTGCTTCGCGGAAACCGGTGGACTTTGATGTGTTTTGACAGGTGGTCGCTGCGGGCAAACTTCTTTTCACAGACGGGGCACTGGTAGGGCTTGACCCCCGAGTGGGATCGCCTGTGACGGGACAGCTCGTCAGACCGCGAAAACCTGGAAGGAAGAAGAGGAGAGATGGTTGACGTTCGCTGAGGACAAATGAAGAAAGGGGGGGGATGTTATGGACTTCAGTTTCAAATCTGGCAACCTTCAACTAAATCTGGACAACAACATCATTTCAAAGAATTTAAAAGACAGGATCCCGTAGTGGAAGTCTGTACATGGGCACAAATGAAGCTTCCATACCATCCACAAATCCAGATTAGAGCTCTACTATGGAAGTATTTCTGTGCCACCTGAGTTTGAATACCAATTTTTAAGATTGAAATTTTTCAGCATCAAAATCAGACTTTGAATTTTAAAAAACATCAGATTTCTAGCACTGAATTTTTTTTTTGCCTCTGAATTTTACTTTGTTAAAATAAATTCAGTGTTAAAAAAATTGTTGTCTTAAAATATTCAGTTTTTCAAAATTCAATACGCAAAGAAATTCAACACCCCAAAAAATTCAATGTAAAAAAAAAAAATCAACATCTCAAAAAAATTCAGTGTAAAAAAAATTCAATTTCCAAAAAAAAAAAATCAGTGTAAAAAAATTCAACCTCAAAAAATTCAGTGTAAAAAAATTTAACCTCAAAAAATTCAGTGTAAAAAAATTCAAACTCAAAAAATTCAGTGTAAAAAAATTCAAACTCAAAAAATTCAGTGTAAAAAAATTCAACCTCAAAAAATTCAGTGTAATCAATCCCTTCAAAAGTCTCTGATGGTATGGGCTCGTTGGAACCTACAGAACAACTTGCACATCTGAAAAGGGAAGCATAAATACCCAAAGCATCCAGAAACGACTCTCTTTTGGAGCAACAATTTGTCCGGGATGCTTCACCCTAAAGCATCATTGCATGTGTCGGAATATTTCACAACGCCTAAAAGGAGAGACAGGACCTAGGTCTTCCCACTGCATTTTGACGAGAGCCACTTCCTGTTTTTCCAAGCGTCAACACGACTTTTCCCACCAGGAATTGCAGACTTAACAACATAATTATCTGTCACAGGCAAAAACGTTTCAGATGTCTGTCATGAAACTCGTCTGCCTGTAACTCATTCGGACAAGCGAAGGAAAGCGCTGCTCGGCCGAAAGCCCCGGGGACGACGGTCTTCTCGGCGACCTCGTTCTTTTGAGGCCGACGGCGCCCCGCTGGGCTCCGCGCCCCAGATGTTACTTTGCTGACCTGACAAGAAGATGAATCCATACAATAAGACAATTATAAGCTAGTACGAAGGATATATTTGACCCGAGCAAATTCTGTTCATGTGCGCCGTCTCATCAAAGACGGTAAGTAAACGCTGCACAGTCCTTCGGTCTAACCTTGACAGCGAGGGTTGTGCTGCATCCACCGTGAGTCTGAGTGGCGGTTCAGCATTCCCCTCATGTGTGGGTAACACAACTCCCAGAGGTTTGACTTCCATTCTGAATCAGAGAATTGAATAACCTGACATGACTGTAATGAAGTTTAACACACACACAACTTCTGCTGGAAGGGTCTTCTGTATCATGAAGACATGAAGACATGAAGGCAGCTTTCAAAACAGGAGTTATTAAAGTTGGAATGATCGTCACACCCTGTCGGCCTTTATCTGCATGAGCCCTACTAATCTGATGCAGATAGTCGCGGTGATTCGGCATGAATCTGTCAGGAGCAAAGATGGACAGAGGATCAACAAAGCCAGGAAGGCATGTGCATGTTTCTAGTGTGCATGATCTCATTAAACCAGAACAGGAATCTGGAAGAACGTCACTGTGGAAAGACAGCCATTATTTCTGATTTTCTCCCAGACAGCACTGCACCAACAACCATCAATCATCAGCGGATGATATAATGGACAAGAGACAACCAGCTCCGTTGAGCACCAACCGTACAGAATCACAAATGTCATCCTTGTCTAGAGGCAGTGTGTACTGTGGCCAGACAAATCAGTTTTACACATCTTTTTTTTTTTTTTTTTTTTTTAATGAAATAGGGTACATGCACTCCACTTAATGCATTTGTCGGAGTTAATTTACACCTCTGTGACAGCAGCATTTATCTCCGCTTCCAAGGTTCAGTCACTTTTCAACAAGACAAAGCAAGTTCTGCTAAAATCTGTGGCTGAACGGGAAATAGTTTTGACTTTTTAAATGAACAGATATTTATTTTTTCCAATGAAAAACTATTGGCAAGCCTCTCAAACATTTTTCTTAAAGCTATCAAACAAACCTATTTGATATCTCACATTAACTTAAATAAGGTTCATTACTGACTGATATAAAAAAATAAAGGCTCCTTGAACTGATGGAAATACATGCATCAGAATTACAAACTGAAAAAGATTAACATTTAAAGGGTTTTGGCTTGTGGTTTCATTTATATTAGTACCTTTAATTAAAGTAAATGAGGTTCAGTAGTTTTTGTTTTTTTTTTTTAAATCTCATTGAAGCTTTAGATGAGAAAAATGAGGGAGAGAGAGAGGACTGCTGCTGGCTTGTACACGTTAGCATTAGCTTCCGCGAGCTCACGTTAGCGCGATTTCAAAACTCCATGGAAGCGATTGTTATGTTGTAGGTGGCCGATCGGGTTTTACGTATTAAAGCTTGTGCTTCCCTCCTCGTAGAATTCGCTCTGAGGATTCGTCACAAATAACCACCAAACTAACTTTAACGGTAGTTCCACGCCGCCATGTTTGTTGTGATCAGCGCTGTGCTGCAGGCTGCATTCAAGGTATAACGTAAATTCCGACGTTCCCTAGTCGTTCTTTCAGCCTTTTCTATTTTTTTTCCTTTTTTTATGTGTAACATGTGGGAAAATACTGCGAATATCAATTCAAGTCAACAACCACTAAAATTATGACCGAGTTAACGAGTTGTTTTCTGGTATGAGGGGGTATTCTTTAATTTTTCTTATTGAGTATTCGTTTTTCTGATTATGCCGACGTCACTTGAACATAACATTCACTGCCAGTCATTCAAGGCTCAGAGGGAGCGAGGCACTGCCGTGTTGACAAAAATATATATGTTATCGGGGCTATTCGTCGTGATATCGGACTCTTTGGGATGACGTCATAATTTCCTGTTATCGGTCCGATAGTTATCGGTCCGATAGTTATCGTGCACCCCTAGATCAAACTATATCGTTGACTGATGAGAAGGACGCCGTGCCAGATCAGAAGAATCCACCAAGCAAAACCACTCCTTCCTTCTGGCCATCTGCAGAGGTTAAAAACTTTAGATGCTCCAAACATGGCGACAAAATGAACTCATTCAAAGATCGTCTTGAGCGACCCTGGCGTACGTTAGGATTTACAGGACTAAACTTCAGGAACCTTTCCCGGTCCTTCTCTTCCCTTTCGTGCGGGGAGGCAGCCTGGACGTTCCTGACCCACAGTCATGGTAACTATTCACGGCGTACTCTTTGTTCGCTTCACTTCCTCGCTGCTGCTCCCTTTAAGCGATTCTGAGCAGAACCGAGTCGGGCCTTTTTTCATCCGCTCCGTCTCCCTGCAGCTCTGCGCTGCCACCGCCGCAATCAGCACTTTTCCCTCTTTTGTTTGGAATTAAGTCCCACTTTCGTTCATTCAAATTAGCCAATTCTCTAACAATTTTCCAAATTCTTCTTCTCCTTTCTTTGGCCAGCCCCCCTCATTTACCACCATTACAATGGCTGGGTTACATTTACACTTGATCTCTCTCTCTCTCTCTCTCTCTCTCTCTCTCTCTCTCTCACACACTTTCAGCCAAACCAGATCCTGTCTTTTGTTGACAGACAAGAGCTCTTTGTTAGCTGCAACACACTGCCTGGATTAAAGCGCACAAATTTCTGCAGCTCCCCTCATCTATCACAGCACACATCTGCAGCATTACAAGTACAATACAATGTACAAGTGGACGGCTGCCAAACTGGCGGCAACACAAAGCTCTTAGACAGATTATTTACTGCTTTCATCCAGAAGGTTCCTTCACAAATATTTTTCTTTTCTTTTCTTTTGCAAGCAATGGCAGGTAAAAGCAGCATTACATAAGAACTGACTGGTTGGGTTTGTTTTTGACAGTTCAAGTCGTGTAACCATGAGCGCCGTGTCACTACTTGCAACTTGAATGTTTAGATTTTTCAGTTCCTTGTATGCAAATATTCAGCATGCCGTTCATTTCATGTCATATGCGGGAATGTAAGGAAACGTACGACGGTTTTGCAACTTCGCTGCAGCACGAAGGTTTAGACGACGCTGGTGTCAAAAGACGAAAACACACCACGTGGGCTCACATGGCTTAAGAACACCCACGACCATAACCGGTTACCGGCCATGGAGCGACCCCCATGTTGGTGCTCGTGTCCAGTCCAGAGGCTCATATGAGTCTTCTGAATTGTTTTCTTGAGTTCCATGGAAAAACTGATGAGCACAGTTTAATGAATTGAGCGTCATGGCCCACTTGTGACTCGCGAGCCCCCTCTCAACAGCTACGTTCCAGATGGAGTACTTTTGTGAGTAGGTACAAGCACAATACACTATATATATATAAATATATATATGTACGGTGTTCTTACATGAGCAGTGTATCAAATGACTGCTGTCCCAGTTTAAAACTCTCCTCGTGCTGTTACCTGAAACGATAGCAGCTTTCTTCTTGGACTGCCAAGATTTGAATTTTCCATTACAGGAGCCCAAGCCGGGGACCTTCAGGGTACCGCACAACGGCACAACTGTCAGCGTGGACACAATTAGGCCTCAAAATAGCAAGTCTACTGGAACGTAACCTGGCTATGCGACCAGGAGCCAGTGGTTTTAACCATTTTGCAAGAGGTCTCCTTTTTTTTTTTTTTTTTTTTTTACTGAAATGTCAAAACACCCATTAGACTATATTCTAGTAGTATATGTTTACTGTTATAACACTTACATAAAAAGAAACAACAAAAAAAAAACCATCTTGTCCTGTTGGACTTGGACTAGCACTGCAGAAGCATGCCAGTAATAGCTATTTCACTGCATATTTTCAGTCCCAACCCGACCACAGTCAAGTGTGTCATGTGCAATGATACAGAGTCCTTACTGTGACTGTTAACTGGCTCCTGCAGAAAGATTAGCAGCGAGCTGCTCATTTATTTACTTCTTTTTTTTTTTTAAAGTCTGTTGTGCCACTGTCTGTTTTAGGCCAGACTGCAACTGTATATCTGGCAGACGGCCTTGTCTTGTTATTGCTCCATTTAAAGTGTCACCACACAGCTGCCTTCCTTGGATGTCCCTTTTTAACCCAAATGTGAAGTTGTTTTTTTTTTTTTTTTCGACATTGAGCAATTTTTGCTTTTTACCCCACGAGATTAGAGGTTGCATAACGTGAGCTACTGTATTTGCTCTCAGTCTGTGTTCACGTACTTTTGCACCAAGACATTTTAAAAAATGCGTTGGAAAAAAAGAAACGGTAACACTCCAGCCCAGTAGGCGGCGGTAAACGCACTTAAAGTTCGTTTGTCCGCCAAAAAGGAGCAGCGTTGCAAACTGAGCAACTTTGTCGTATTAGCGAGTATCCAGACCCTTCTAGCGACTTCTTTTTTTTTTTCAAGTGACGAGTGACAAATCTAGCGACTTTCTCCAGTGATATATCTGATGAGACTTTGACGTGAAAGCACCTGCCGCCAGACTTCTCAGTAGGTGCGGTGGGCCCCTCCCCCGCCCATAAGCGCTCTCAGGTGGCCCCAGTCCACAGCAGCTGCAGATGTTCAACCTTCCACAGCAGCTGCAGATGTTCAACCCTCCACAGCAGCTGCAGATGTTCAACCCTCCACAGCAGCTGCAGATGTTCAACCCTCCGCAGCAGCTGCAGATGTTCAACCCTCCACAGCAGCTGCAGATGTTCAACCCTCCGCAGCAGCTGCAGATGTTCAACCCTCCACAGCAGCTGCAGATGTTCAACCCTCCACAGCAGCTGCAGATGTTCAGCCCTCCGCAGCAGCTGCAGATGTTCAGCCCTCCACAACAGCTGCAGAAGTTTAACCCTCCACAGCAGCTGCAGATGTTCAGCCCTCCACAACAGCTGCAGATGTTCAACCCTCCACAGCAGCTGCAGATGTTCAACCCTCCACAGCAGCTGCAGATGTTCAACCCTCCGCAGCAGCTGCAGATGTTCAACCCTCCACAGCAGCTGCAGATGTTCAACCCTCCGCAGCAGCTGCAGATGTTCAACCCTCCACAGCAGCTGCAGATGTTCAGCCTTCCACAACAGCTGCAGATAGTGCTGGGCGATATGGAAAAAATCATATATCACGATATGGACTATTTTATATCACGATAACGAATATTAACAGATATACCATAATAAAGTTTTGTTTTCAGTTATTCTCTGAAAAGTTTGACAAAAATTTCATTGCTTACTTTTCAACTTTATTTTGAAAGGACATTTAGCTGAACTGTCACAAACATACATTTTAGTGCAGCAAAAAAGGTAGGTACAGTAGCTTTCACATTTTTTTAAGTGCACAACAGTTTCTGAGAGAAAACACATTTTTGCACTGAGTTCAGAATATAAAAAATAAACACAAATTATTTTTCAACTTTCTGAAATCTGTAACCTTGTAGTGCAAAGTTTGCAAACCAATATAAAGTGTCTAAAGTAAACATCAGGGTTGAGGAGAACTCTGTTTAAGACATTAACCATGAATAAAAGTGCAACATAAAGGCTACTTTGTAGAAGAAGTAGATATGTTTCTATCAAATTTATCGTTGCAGTTATTTAATTACATATTTGCTGTAATAATTGATAAAATTAGGTTAAACGATAGAAACGATAGAAGAGAAATGGCACGATACACACTTTTATATCGTCCCCACGATATGTATCGTCATATCGCCCAGCACTAGCTGCAGATGTTCAACCCTCCACAACAGCTGCAGAAGTTCAGCCCTCCATAACAGCTGCAGACATTCAGCCCTCCACAGCAGCTGCAGATGTTCAACCCTCCACAGCAGCTGCAGATGTTCAACCCTCCACAGCAGCTGCAGATGTTCAACCCTCCGCAGCAGCTGCAGGTCGCACATGAACTTGTGCTTGAGTTTACAAAATATTTCAAAATGCTGAATAACAGCCATAACTCCATTTGCAGTTTGCACCAATCTGTGAATGCAGTAGATGCAACGATAAATACAGATAAAAAAATTAAACATTTTTGTTGTTTAAATTCATGAATATTTGTCTATTCAATCGATTCAGTCATCAAGCAGCATTTATTTGAGCTGAAAAACTTGAGTCACTGTCCAGTCTGTTTAGCATCCAAACAGAAAATAATTGACATCAATGACATCTTTGCAAACAACTGTGTGGGACATTCTCTTAAAAAAAAAAAAAAAACAAAAGTTCAATCTGTTCTTCAGTTCTCGGGTGGGTCAAGATAAATACTTATTGAGGAGGCAGAGGAAAATTCAATGTCCTCCTAAGCGGTTTGTGTCAGTCACAACAGCTGAGCTGATGTCCTCGGGACACCAGCCAGTACAACCCTGGCGACTGTGGTCAGAGGTCACACTCCATCACACACAAAGTTCACACATTCAGACGGATGGATGCAAAAACACACTTTACTTTAATGAGCAGAGAAATTCCCTCATTTGATGAAGACATCCAAGTTGTCTGTCTACCGCGACGCACAGCGAGCTCCATACGACATCTCGCTGCTTTGTACTTGGCGTGCTCGTATGAGAGCAAGCAGATGCTCAGCTGTCAAATCTCGACAGGAGGTGCCCATGTGACTCTGGCCCAGATTTAGTTTTCATCCACAGCTACTCTCGCGAATGCCAGATATCTCATTCCCTGCTGAAAAGTGATTACGCAAGCCAAAAAAATAAAAAACATTTAAATTGCTCCAACCGCACGTCATTCCAATTAACAGCAGAAGCCCTTCGGCTGCGGGGCTCGATGAGCAGAAAACGCACTGATTGCTTTTCACGGTTTTCGGTTTACTGTGAGCCACCAAACTGGTTGCTGAAAAAAAAAAAAAAAAAAAAACTGTGCTGGCGATCCCACCACGGCAGCCTGAAGACGTCATTCATGTCACAAAGCTGCCGTTCTCCAGTTGAGCTGCTGGGAGCCGCAGGTGGCCGTGAACGACTCGACCCTCAAAGTCCCTCAACACGGACAGACGAGCCTCACAGTGGCACTAAAACGCTCCACGCGACAGCAACACACACACACACACACTTTTCACTGACTAATAATCCCTGCTTCTTCCACGGTCACAAATCTGGATAAAGGCTTTTTAAATTGTACGTGTGCGCGGTTGAGCGCGTTCTGCAAACAAGCAAACCTTTATATAACCAGTTCAGACACGCAGAGTCAAATCTGCAATGATAGCGAACATATACACATGAGAGGCTGCAAGCATGCAATCATGGTGGAAACACATCCATCTATTCTGACCCCCCCCCCCTCCTCCGCTACCCACCTCCATCCACAGCCCTGCCAGTTGCAGGCGAACGGCTTCTCTCCCGTGTGCCTCCTCAGGTGGGCCTTCAGGTGGCTGCTCTTGGTGTACATCTTGGTGCAGCCGGGAAAAGAGCACTTGTGCATTTTGATGAGATCCGCCACGGGGTTTTTCTGAAACTTTTGACCTCCGATGAGAATCCCTGATCCCTGGCCGGAGGAGCCGTCTCCGTGCCCGAGGGGCTTGGCTGCAATGGGGACTGGAGCAATGCGTACAAACTTGGACGAGACGGTAAGGCTTGGCGAAGGCAAGATGTGGGGCACCAGGGCGAAGGTCTGGCCTTGGATGTTGACTAATAGCTGAGCAATTTTGATGTCCGAGGTGAGGGCAGGCTGCGACGGCTGGGCCGACGGAGTAAGCGGCGGTGCCGTGGGCTCCTGTTTCACTTCAACAGGCTGGATCTGTACGACGACCGGCATCCCTTCGTTGTCCGTGCCTCCGTCTGCTGCTGAAGATCTGCCCGTCGGTGCTTTCTTGGCCCCTGAGCTACATTCGTGCGAGCGGTGAACCAACGGGCCTTTGGCCTCACCGGACGCAAAGGAAGCGGGAACAGTTTGGTCTGAATATTTGGGCTCCGGCTCCGGCTTCGGCTCGGGAGAGGCCTCCCTGCACCACTCCAGGCCAACTTCAAGACCCAAAGCCTCTTCCTGTCCAACCTCTAGCCCCGGACAAGCTTCTTCGATCTCGTGCTTCATCGTCACCATCTCCATATTCTCCTCCAGGAACTCTTCAATCTCCTCCAGAGTGGGCTGGAATGACGGTCCGAGCTGTTCCTCCGCCTCCGCATGAGACCAGGCAAAGAAGTCAAAACCTTCCTCCTTTATGGACTCACATTTAAGGGGCTCGTCCTTCTGCGAGTCCAACAGGAAGGGGGACAGCGCCACGGGCGCCGCAGACCCGACAGAAAGACTGCCGGTGCCTCCTAAAGAGGCCTGGGACAGCAGGTGATCCAGGATGCTGTCCTGGCTTTCAGCACTGGCGCTGCTGCCGTAGCTGGAGCTCAGCACCTGGGAGTCCGGGCTGGAGCAGGAACGAGGGCTGGACGACTCGCTCAGGTCGTCCTCCGAAAACGGCGACGGCATGGCCTGGTAGGACCCCAAGACTGTGACCATGTCAGACAGCTGCCGGTAGACCGGCGGAGCTCCACCGTACGGAAAGAAAGCTTCCTCGCTCACTTGGGAGTTGTCTACCATTCCTCGCCACTTACGAACCGCCGCTTCCCAGCGGATTCGGAGTTCCCCTCTGGAATTATTTGGTAGAGAACTATCGTGCGCTGGTGTGAGGGTTAGACCAAACAAGCCCTGGGTCACCAAGGCCACAACTCCCTCTCTCAGAAACACCAGGTGAGGATAAAACAACAGTCCAGGAAACAATCCAAGGTCTCCGGCCAGGATACGCTACGCCTGCACAGGAAACAAAAAAACACAGAGACAGAGAGAGAACTGTTAATCTCTATCCGACCAAAATGATCCGCGCATCTGACAGAGCCTGAAACAGTATTAGAGGATTCCTACAGCATGTCATTAAAAAATGTCTTCCTGATTCTCTAATCTCTGTGTCAGACTGTCTGAGATGCTAATCACAGTAAGGAAAAAGTCACAAATGTATCTTAATCATAAAAAATTACAGTTATGTAAACATCTTTCCGTTTTTGTGGACGGAAACACTCGACAATTCAGTTTGACTTGAGTATCAGAGGGTGAAAATTCTCTAAACTGACTTGTTCTTGAGCAAACTTATTTCTTGGTGAGTCTATTCTGGCGCTAAACTGTGTCAATTTACAACAGCTGGTTGGTTTTCGTAGTAAAACACTTCGACTGGGCGCTGACTGGTGCATAAAGATTACCTTAACCAGCGGTTAGGGTTAGGGTAATGGGTTAGGGTTAGGGTTAGGGTTAGGGTTAGGGTTAGGGTAATGGGTTAGGGTTAGGGTAATGGGTTAGGGTTAGGGGTTAGGGGTTAGGGTTAGGATAATGGGTTAGGGTTAGGGTAATGGGTTAGGGTTAGGGTAATGGGTTGGTAGGGTTAGGGTTATGGGTTTAGGTTTAGGGTTAGGGTTAGGGTTAGGGTTAGGGTTAGGGGTTAGGGTTAGGTAATGGGTTGGGTTAGGGTTAGGGTTAGGGTTGGGTTAGGGTTAGGGTTAATGGGTTAGGGTTGGTAGGGTTAGGGTAGGGTTAATGGGTTAGGGTAGGGTAATGGGTTAGGGTTCGGGTTTGGGTTTAGGGGTTGGGTTTAGGGTTAGGGTTTGGGGGGTTAGGGTCTAGGGTAGGGGTAGGTTAGGGTTAGGGGCGGGTTAGGGTAGGGTTAGGGGGGTTAGGTTAGGGGTTAGGGGTGGGTTAGGTTAGGGGTTAGGGTTAGGGTTAGGGGGGTTAGGGTAGGGTTAGGGTTAGGGTAGGGTTAGGTCGGGTTAGGGGTTTAGGGTTAGGGGTTAGGGTAATGGGTTAGGGTAATGGGTTAGGGTTAGGGTTAGGGGTTAGGGTTAGGTTAGGTAATGGGGTTAGGGTTAGGGTAATGGGTTAGGGTTAGGGTTAGGGTTAGGGATAATGGGTTAGGGTTAGGGTAATGGGTTAGGGTTAGGGTTAGGGTTAGGGTGGGTTAGGGTTAGGGTTAGGGGTTAGGGTTATGGTAATGGGTTAGGGTTAGGGTTAGGGTTAGGATAATGGGTTAGGGTAATGGGTTAGGGTTAGGGTAATGGGTTAGGGTAATGGGTTAGGGTTAGGTTAATGGGTTAGGGTTAGGGTAATGGGTTAGGTTTCAACCACATACAAGAAAAGTTTTCATATGTATAATACATGCGTAGATGATTACATGTATCGCAGCAGATAGGATGACACATAAAAGCCCAGATGACCATGTGACTTCCACATGATCTCTGGGTAAACATGTGAATCCAGCTGCATGGGGGCAGCGCGCTGCTTCTGAAATGTGTTTTTATGTGTTAATGTTGGCAGAGGTGAACTTTTTCCCCATTTGTTTCGCCTGCAGCTGACGTTTTATCAAACTTTGCTACGATTAAAACCGGCCTGAATGACCTGTGCGTCGCCTGGCTCCAGATCCAGAGGTGCAGCGACCGTCCTCGTAACGCCGTGCACCTTTTTTCTGGACATACAAGTGTGTGTTCATGTGTTTTTTTTTGTGTGTGTTTTTTTTATGGAGTTTAGAAGGAGGAGTAAAAGAAAAAGAAAAAACTACACAGTTACATCATCTGGAGTAAATGTTGTCACATATCATAAAACAGCATCATTATGACATTTTATGACAGTGAACTGTGAATTTGCTCCGTTCAGGGATGTTTTGCAGACGTCAGATCCTCTCTAGAGTCAAGAACACAACTGATAGTGTGCAAGCGCTTTACCCTGTTTTCATCATGTACTATAGCAGACTTTGTAAATAGGTTATTTTCCTGGAACAGCAGCTTCCCTCTCCCCTCTCTTCCCCTCCCTCCTTTGCCTGTAGCCGTCCTCCCTTTCCAGGGGCCCCTGCGTGGTCTGAGTGACCGAGAGTAAACCCAGGCCACAGAAGGAGGAAAGAAAAAAATATAAAACATTGTCAGGAGGAGGGGGGGGGCGCCACATGGGGCAGTGGAGAGCGCTCCTTCTCTGCATGTGCAGTCTGTTACTGTATCACCTGCACCTTGTTTACTGGACACTTGAAGAGCACCAGTCTGAAGCATCTGAGCCCACAAAAGTCCAGTTTGATATTTAACTGCTCTTATTTGTCATGCTGCACAGCGCTCTGCTGTTCTGGAACATTTTTTGGTCCATTTCAAGCCTAAATCTGTTAACACGACCGAGTTGCGCGTTCCCCCAGGGTCCCACATTACCAGTTATTATCAGAGAAATACTCGTTATTTATTCCTATAAAGCATTTTAAAAATCCAGTCGCAGCTTCAAATCTGACATAAATCACTCAAAACCAGATCTGATTCTAGTCCAAAACCCGGTCCAGAATAGCGCCGTGTTGTTTCTCCGTGCGTGCTTGTGCGCGCCTCCGCCTGCAACGTAAACATGTTTTCGTGCTGCAGCAGCATATGGCAGCGGAGCACGCGCGCCCGCACATCCTGATAAAAAAAAATATTAAAAAAAAAAAAAACAACTCCATTCTTACCTCGTTGCTTTAGAGAAAAGGAGGCCAGTTGTTGTGTCCGGTGCATCCGACGGGGCTGGTTCTGTTTTGCTCCGGTTCGGGATCCAGGTCGGGGTTTGCCCTTGAGACTCTGCAGCGGCGGCGGGTCTGTCCGTCTGCGCTGACGGGCTTCTACTATATGACCGTCACATGACCGGCCGTGTGCTTCCAGCCCGCTGTAGTGAAAAATAAGAGGCTCCCGCTGAAGGCTCGTCCCCGATCCGCCTCCTCATTGGCCGCTGCGGCGGAGCGGGAGGCGGGCCGTCCGGTCCGTCACTCCGGTTCCTGCTGCGTGGAGCGACATGCGGGACTCGGATGCAGGAAGGGAATGATTGTTACCGTGAAAAATAACTGCGGGGGGGGGATATTCAGGAGTCTTGAGGAAAACAGCAACGCCTTTCCTCGTGCGTGAGAAGATCTGCGCGGTTCTGAAGCTCCATGAGGAGAAATGAGCCTCAGTTACGTCACCAGCTTTACAGTCATGTGCAAAAGTTAGTTTATGTTCACTTCATGTTTTTTTTTTTTTTTTGCTTGCTGGCTTTAAGATTAAAAAAACAACATCATGAAAATCATGTGATTTAGTGAGTCTTAGTAAAAGGCACATCAAACCTCAGACAAAAAATAACTTTTTCATTATGCCATAAATGAACAAAAATAAAGTCACAAGGAGACGATCGTGACTGTAAATACCCCCCCCCCCCTTCCCTCACTGCCTCTAATAGGATTTAAGATAGTTATCAGAATCAGTATCAGTTAGTTATCTGAAAGGTGTTATAGTCCCTTAAGTAGGGACTATAACACCTCGTCCTATATTGAAGTATCAGTGTCAGATAGTTTCAGTAGTGCTGGGCAATATGACGATACATATCGTGGGGACGATAGAAAAGTGTGTATCGTGCCATTTCTCTTCTATCGTTTCTGACCTAATTTTATCAATTATCACAGCAAATATGTAATTAAATAACCTGCAACGATAAATTTGATAGAATCATATCTACTTCTACAAAGTAGCCTTTTATGTTTGCACTTTTATTCATGGTTAATGCCTTAAACAGAGTTCTCTTCAACCCTGAAGTTTACTTTAGACGCTTTATATTGGTTTGCAAACTTTGCACTACAAGGTTACAAATTTCAGAAAGTTGAAAAATAATTTGTTTATTTTTTATGGTTGAACTTCAGTGCAAAAATGTGTTTTTCCTCTCAGAAACTGTTGTGCACTTTTAAAAAAATGTGAAAGCTACTGTACCTCTGTACCTACCTGTTTTTGCTGCACTAAAGTGTATGTTTGTGACAGTTCAGCTAAATGTCCTTTCAAAATAAAGTTGAAAAGTAAGCAATGAAATTTTTGTCAAACTTTTCAGAGAATAACTGAAAACATACTTTATTATGGTATATCGTGATATATATCGTTATCATGATATAAAATAGTCCATATCGTGATATATGATTTTTTTCCATATCGCCCAGCCCTAGTTATCAGTATCAGTATGTGTAAAATACATCTGCTGATGCATCTGCACACATCTTCATTGATGTTCCTGGAGTCATCAGGTGTTTCGGTTCTTTCAACATCATACACCCTCATCCAGGTGACCCCACTGGGGCTGATCTAACCCCGGCTTGTGCCCAGATGGCCAGCGACACTGACTCCATGGTTCTTCTCTTTTGAGCCACAGCCATCTCCAGGCTCTCTCTGCGGCATCGGTGGTACTGCAAATGGCTCTCCTCTTCCTCTCTCCCTCGATGCCTGAGCTACTGAAGGCTCTGGCCAACGACCGGGCTGCAAAACCCCTGCATCCGACCTCCACCAGAAGACATCTCACCCTCCACCCAGCCTGCTGACAGTCACTGACCAGTCCCGCGAGTTTCCTCTCAAAGGCTTCTCACCAAGCGATCTTCCCGGGACCGTCAGCTCCAGCAACACAGCTTGCTTGGTGGACTCAGACACATGTTGTTGCTGGGGAACTTCAGCATTCGTTCGAGGTCCACCAGCAGCTGCCAGTCTCTTGCAGAGGTCAGGATGCCAGCGGTTGATCTTCTGGCAGCTCTGACAAAGGCGATGTTTCGCTTGGAGGGTCGGAACTGCTTCGCCCACACAAGTCCAGAGCTGATGGCTTCAGCGATGGTCTCGAGGACGTGGTCATGCCTCCAACGATACCTTCCCTCACCGAGAGCCTGGGTGCAGGAGCTGAGGATATGTTCCAGGGTTCCTCGCTTGGAACACACGGGATGAGCTGATGTCTGTGCTAAGATAAGGTCCCTGGTATAAGACACTTACCAGGTTATCAGTATGAGCTGATCATCAGGAGCAGATGTCCCTAAAAATTTACCAATGAAAATTATAAAAAAATTAATAAAAAGAGAGCTGCGGGTCAAGTCAAGGGCGGCAGAATAGATAGTCTTTACTGACGACACCCATCTGGGTACTTCGATGCTATTTTGTAGGTCGAGCTTCTCAGTGTCACGCCGGTCCTTCAGTCATTCTGGTGCAGTCACGTGTTCACAAGTCGCCAGCATTAGTCGCAAGAAACGGGCGAAAATCACCAGGGAAAGAGAGCCAAACTGCACATGAAACGATCGGTGTCCCATCCGAATCTTGTTACGTGAGAAAAAGGCGAATCTTGTGGAACCGACTGGTGCAGACGGCTGAAAAGGATTATACACATGATCTATACACAAGATCAACGATGATATTTTTCATGACAAAAGTGCCTGAACTTTGGAGGACCTGAAGACCGACAAGTCTGGAGGCTTACAGTCATTGTGGGGGGGCTTGGGTGAAGGATGTAGGCTACATCTGGACAGCAGGACATGTTTGTTGAAATTCAGTTCACCATCTGAACAATTCAATTGCTTCTAAATTCCCCCACAAATGTTTCCTCAGTACATTTAACCTCAGCCTCCATGTCTGACTGAGTCTAGAGTTGCTATCTTCCAAAGGAAACTTCCGTTTCGGATGCTTTCGGCTGTTGGCAGTTTTACGCAGGATGCCCTTCCTGATACCATCGTCCATAGTATCAGGAGAAGTTAGTGGTGTTCATCTGTGGCAGTCATGGTGATATTACCAATATATCTTCAGGTTCCTAAACAGGATCCTTAATTTAAAAGCAACTCTGATCAGTTATGAACATTTACTGAGCTAAAACAATAATGTATTAAGTAGAGCAGTGATGTCCAGCTGTGGTTATCTATGGTCATCCTATGATAATCTTTCCAGATTCTGGCAACACCTGAACATATACACAATTTAATCTTGCAGCAGAAAATATATTTTTACAGATCTGAGTCTACTATTCAGTGTCTAGAGTAATAGACAGACCTTTTCCCCATTTTATTGATGGGAGGGACATAGGCCCTGATCGTACACCTCCTGCTAGCCGCTAGACGCTACCCACTCCCCGCAAATTGCGGGTTTAAGAACCTCCGCTAACCGCTAATGCAATCTTCCACTTCCCTAAAGCCGCTATCCACTATGCCGACTCCCTTACTCACATTGTAGGTGTGGCAATGGGCGTGTCTTTTGCGCTTTCCACAAACTCGGTATCTTGCGATCGAGGGCAGCGGCTGGTCTGACCACCCGCTACCCGCGATCGCAAGATACCACGTTTGCGGAAAGAGCAACCCGCGTAAAAGAGTGCATCCAAATGGCATAAATGTGCGTCCACCTGGTCACATGTGGACGTGCACAAACGGCTCTACCTCTAGATTACGCATCACCGTTTTACTTGCATACGTTTTTATTCTCTTGAGGTCAGAGGATGTCTGGTCAGCAGTTGTGGTGGATGTGGCAAAAGTCACGGCCAGACACGTCAGTCTGTACAGCTGTGGCAGATCTCATCCAGATGTCTGCTGTGCAGGAAACCAAGGAGATCTTTGGGACATTTCCCTTCAAAATCCGTCATGGCCGACATCACAGTCACTTCTGTTTTTAAACAGGTCAGATCATCAAATAGAGCTCCATGGCTCAAACTAGAAAAGGTTGGATGTGGAAATTTATTTCCGATATGTCTGAAACTGCTGGTGGTCGAGGAGGGAAAGGAACATTAATTGTTCGTGATCTTTAAATGTGCATCCAACGATTCGTTCTGCAGTATTTTAAAAGATGCATCAGCTGTCCCAGACTCCCAGCATCCCCTGCTGAGAACATGTTCCCGCAGCTCTGCCTGGCCGTGTTTACTGGGAACGCACCAACTATCTGGGACTTTCAGGTAGCTGATAGGAATTGTCTGTGTAAAAATATTTATATGTATATATCAGTGCAGAGGAGGAGGAGGAAGGAAGAGGAGGAAGCTCTACAGCAGAGTCCCAGACGAGCTGCACATGAGAGCTGCTGCGATCCGGATGAAAGGACGCTCCATAGCGGTTAGCGGGTAGCTGGTTGCGGGTTGCGGGTAGCGGGTAGCGCAACCTGCTCTTAAAGGCAATGGCTACTGACGCACTGATTGGTTTAACAGGTGGAACGCCCTGACCACTCCTATGCATAATGTAGTGGGTAGTGCAGGTAAGATCGCGGATTTAGGGAGGTAGAAGATTGCATTCTTTGCGGAGGAACGCCCCTCCCGCTACCCGCTATCCCTTAATAGCGGCTTTAGGAGATCTGGCGGAAGATCGGGCCCATAGTTTTGTCTGAATATGCTATTATTTTGTATATTTTGGGCAGGATTTTTTTTTTTTCTGTGGAAGAGGTATTTATTAAATCTGTAGCTGCAGAAGGTAATACATTTCCATCAGACTGATCTGATGGAAATTTGAGCCTGAACAGCTGATTTCAATTTTAGATATTCCAGAAACTGATTGTTCCCAATGGATCAGGTAAGAAAATGATACCAGACTGCTGGATTGAAAGATATGTTTATGATGAGTGATGCCCTTTTCAGCCCATGCATGGACTTTGATTGTCTTTTCGTTGCGTACAAGGTCGGGGTTGTTCCAGATGGCTGTGAAGGTTGAGTTTTTGACTTTGAAAAATTTCCACCAGTCAGAGGAGAAGCTGTTCTTATTTCTTTGAAGCATTGATGACGTTTGATGGATTGACTGAGAAAAGGAATGTATGAGATTTGAAGTTCTTGACACAGTATTTCTTCGATGTCCATCCAGCTGCTGTCTGACAGACTGGGATGAGTCCATTTGTAGATATGTTGGAGATAGTTTGCCTCTCTGAGATTTAGGCTTTTTTAAAGTAGTTAGTTTAATCCTTGGTGTTTTACTCTGCCAATAGAATTTTGTAATAATTGAACCTAAAGATTTAAACCAAATTCAAGTAGGTTGAGTTGTAATCATTAAGGAAAATCATTTATTTTAGGGAGAATTGTTATTTTAATTAATGCTATTCTGCCCATGATGGCTAGAGGTGACTTCATCCAGCATTTAAGGTCATCATTTACTCTTTTTAATAATGGGGTGAAATTGAAAACTTTAGCTATTCATGTTTCTGGCTTACGTCTGCTGAGTTCTTCGGTCTTTGATCCGTCACGTGCTCCAGTTTTACGGGATCTGTATCGATCCGATCTCCTCCTGCAGCTACGAACAACACGTTTACGTGGCGTTTTAGCGACTTTAATGGCGATTTGAGCCCCAAAAAGCTCAGAATGTAAGTAACACTCACTAAGCACTGTGTGTTACAGCATTTTTTGAATTTCCATTCCCATCCTGGTGGTCTCCTGCAACACCTTCACTCATCAATGGTGAACGCAGCTCACAGAGCTACAGCAGATGCGAGGAAGTAACAAAGGAAGAGAAAACGAGAGAGCAAACGAGCAAGAAACCGAACAAGAGTTATCTTGAACATCATAAGAGTAATTTAACTTCCACACGTATGGAGGGGCGGAGCTAAGAGCGTTGATTTAGAGTGTTGCCCTCTTCTGTCTAAAAGGAACATAGAAGGCTCAAAAAACCGAATCTGTATGTATTTTTACACAAAAATCAGTCTTAAAAGGGGTCGTACTAACATTTGTAGGCCTATTTATAGAATTTGATGACAATCTAGTTCTACTGTACTACTAAATAAAACCTTGGAGGTTTCATTTACCCATTCAGTTATTACCAGGATCTTTCCTGTATTTAACCAAAAACTAGAACTGCTTTCTTCCATCTTCTTAACAATGCAAAAATAAGGAACGTCCTAGACAGTCCATCCATTTGTTGAGAGGAATGTCCTTAAACTGGACCTAAAAACATCACCCAGCTGATCAAAAATGCTGGAATAAGAGTTCTGATGAGGACGAGCAGGAGACATCACATTTAGGTTCAAAGTATACTTGTGTCAGCCAACAGATGGCATCTATGAGATCTACAGAGGCAAGAAAACGTACGTGAATCTCTTGAAATTTATTGGTTTTCTGCATTGATGTGGTCTGATCTTGATTCAAGCCACGACGACAGACAAACTTAATGTGGTTTCACTGATGACACAATTACTTCTCATGTCATTTTTGAACTCACCTATTAAACATTCACAGTGCTCAAGGAAAAAGATGTCAGGCCACAGACACATTACTTCAGCTAACGGTAATCAGAGTCACTAATATCCACCGCTGGACTCCAGTTACTAAAAGTCTGAGCTTTAGTTACTTTAATACACACTGAAACACACAGAAAGCTTCGTTCTGTGACTGCTCGTCCTCGAGGCGGCCGCCCAGCCAAGATGACTCCAAGGAAGAACATCTGAGAGCACCTTGGCAACCAACAACCCGCAACTGGGAAAACGTTTGTGGACTGATGAAACAAATAGATACGGAGCATTAGGTATTGAGCAACCATACTCCAGCAGTGGAGTACGGTGGAGGAGAGCATCATTACTTTGGCTTGGTTTCCTGCCCTGAGATGACTTTCCATCATTGAGAGGAAGATGATGAGGAAAGTATCCTCCAGGATACTGTCAGGGTGGCTTCACCAGCTGTAGTCTGATGTAGTTCAGTGGAAACTGGGTGATGGAGCAGGTCAATGACCCTCAGCAATGAAGTAAATGAATTACAGAAGCGCTTCAGAAAAAGAAAATCTACCTTTTGCAGCAGCCCATTCAGACTCCAGACCTTAACCTCCCCATGGAGATGCTGTTGACTGACCTCAAGAGATCTGTTCACACCAGATGTCCTCCAAATGTGTCTGAGCGGAAGCAGCTCTGGAAAATGGAAAGATCAGGACGTCCTCCAGAACGTTGTGCAGGTCTGATCCAGAGCTACTGAAAGTGCTGACTTGAAGTGATCACTGCCAAAACAGCTTCATCCAGCTGTCAACTCCAAGGGTTCACTTACTTTTTTCCTCCAGAACTGTGAATGTGTAACATATGTGTGACTGTTATCAGCTTAAGCAGATGGTGTTTGTGTATGGCTCTCACTTAGATAAAGGTCAGATTATATTTCACAGAAAATTAATGCAGAAAACCACTGAATTTCACACTAAATGTGCCAGAGTGGATGAACCGGGGACCAACCTAGAGACCAGTTATATTTAAGAGATGAATATGTTGCCTTTTGAGGGAAAAAAATCAAAAAGATAGTTGCAATATTATTTTTCTCTTCCAGAGCAACTAGGCGAAAATTTGTATGAATTTTTAATTCTCTTTCATAACTTCAGCTCTGTCCATGTTTTTTCTCAGCATCACTGCAGCAGAACTACACACAGCTGTGGTAGGAAACAGCCACAGGTGACACACAGGTAACAGCCACAGGTGATAGACAGGAAACAGACACAGGTAACAGGTCACAGTCACATGTAACAGCCAAGTCACAGTCACAAGTAACAGTCACAGGTAATGCATAACTAACAGTCACAGGTAACAACCACAAGTGACAGAGGTAGGCAACAGTCACAGGTGACAGACAGGCAACAGACACAGGTAACAGGTCACAGTCACATGTGACAGCCAAGTCACAGGTAACAGTCACAGGTAACGGCCACAGGTGACAGAGGTAGGTAACAGTCATGGGTGACAGACAGGCAACAGACACAGGTAACATGTCACAGTCACATGTAACAGCCAAGTCACAGGTAACAGTCATAGGTAACAGTCACAGGTAACTGCCACAGGTGACAGAGGTAGGTATCAGACACAGGTAATGCATAAATAACTGTCACAGGTAACAGCCAAGTAACAGGTAACAGATAACAGTCACAGGTAACAGCCAGAGGTAACTGCCACAAGTAACGCATTGCTAACAGCCACAGGTAACAGGTCACAGTCACAGATACCAGTCAAAGGTAACTGTGGTAGGTAACAGTCACAGTTAACAGGTAAAAGACACAGGTACCCATGGTAGGTAACAGCCACAGGTAACAGCCAAGTAACAGTCACAGGTAACAGCCATATAACAGCCAAGTGACAGTCACAGGTAACATCCAAGTAACAGTCACACGTAACAGTCACAGGTAACAGCCAAGTAACAGTCACATGTAACAGACAAGTAACAGTCACAGGTAACAGACAAGTAACAGCCAAGTGACAGTCACAGGTAACAGTCACTGGTAACAGGCAGGTAACAGCCACAGGTAATGCATAGCTAACAGCCACAAGTAACAGGTAACAGTCAAAGGTAACCGTAGTTGGTAACAGTCACAGATAACAGGTAAAAGACACATATAACAGACAGGTAACAGCCACAGGTAACGGCCACAGGTAACGCATAGATAACAGTCACAGGTAACAGGTCACAGTCACAGATAATAGCCAAGTAACAGTCAAAGGTAACCGTGGTTGGTAACAGTCACAGTTAACAGGTAAAAGACACATGTAACAGACAGGTAACAGCCACAGGTAACAGAGAGGTAAGAGTAAGTCAAAAGCCCCTGTATTCAGTCTGTAAGCAGCCTCATAACAACATCTACACTGAGGGAGCTCAATCTTTCAGGAACAATGTGGACCAACCAGTCAAGCTTGTTAGGGATTATTTTTAACTAGTGAGTTATTCTTTAACACTATGTATCCGGTCAGATAGCTGTTTTTGCGGAGGAAAGTTCACAACATTCCTACCTATTTGAATAAAGTATCAATGACAGCCCTGACAACAGCTTGTCTGGATTTCTCGAGAATTTCTCATCATAAAGTCATAAAGAAATGTTTATACTTTTATTTTTATTATATTTCTATGATAACTTTGTTGAATTTTACCAGGCTTTTGCCTTTTTATCATTATTATTCAAAGATAGGCAAGGCACGTTTATTTGTAGAGCACATTTCATACACCAAGGCAACTCAAAGTGCCTCACAAAGGATTTAAGATCATCTAAATGTGCAGGCTGTTAAAAAGAAAATGACAGAGTTGTTGGACGCGGTGTCTCTGTCCTCTCCAGATATTAGTGAGGAAATCAGGACTTCAGCAGCGTACGTCCCACAGCAGCTGAACAGCGTACCGGTGATAACTCACTCACTCTCTAATGGGACAAAACACGACGTTTGTTTGAGTCTGAGCAGCTTAAAGGGGAGTTAAAAGGAAACAAGACTCAGCAGGAGGACTGAGTTCAGCCTCACTGCCAATGTGGATGCAGCTGTTACACAAGAACCGAGAGGCTCAGGCCAACTTCTAGGTTACAGTGACAAAATATGTCCTGACAGTTAAAGTAGATGATGTAATGGATACGGTTCATAGACTGGACCCATCTGGAGTTCAGCGTCTGACCCAGGACGACATGTTACAGCAGGGCCGAGCCGAGTGTGGCATGTGGATGGATGTGATAAGCTAAAGCCCTTCAGTGTTTCCATTAGTGGCTGCGTCACCGGGTTTTTGAGGGAAGACATGTGGCTCAGAAGTGGCAGCTCCGCTGCTCAGTATCACATTCAGAATGTACATAAAGTCACAGGGAAAGAATAATACACCCATCTTTAGGGTTTGTCCCATCAGGGCGTTGAAAAAAACAACTCCTCCGGTGATGTCAGCAACGTGTCACGAACCGAGTGGCAGAAAAAAGCTGGAAAAGTAAATTGTTCTCAGAAGGAACATCCTGCAGCTAATTGGGTTAATTGCCAACAGTTAATGACTATGAAAGGTTAACCAATCTGCAAAGTGGAGAATCATCAAATTGTGAATTATGCTCTTCAGCTGCAAAGAGATCTCATCATCTACTAGAGCTGAGCGATTTTATTGATTCTGCGATATATATCGATATTTTATCGAGTATCGATATTCTAAGCTTCTTTCAAAACTCTGTATCCCACCTTTAAAAGCTTGCAAGCAACAATTTGCATTGTTTAAATAAATGAAACTATTTTTCTCAACAAATCTTTTATTCATTTTGTCCAGCATTTGCCATATAATGTGTAATTGATGCTTTCAGTTCAGTTAATTCAAACAAACTCATTGGAACACTCACAAGATGTCACCAAAATCACTTTGTCCCTTTAAAATCTTTCAGAAAATGATGTAAATGTATTGTAAGATGAATATCGATATATATCATATCGCGAGCCGAATATCGTGTATCGTATCGTGTCACGAGATTAGTGTATCGCTACAGCCCTATCATCTACAATGCTTATCATCATGGAGGAAAGACGTCATCGTCAGCAAACGTCCTTTCAGCTGACGGGTAGGGGTGAGTATCGGCAAGGACCTCGCAATAGGATATGTATCATGATACTTGGGTCACGATACGATATTATCACGATATATTGCGATATTCTGCCCAGTTAATATCAAAATTAAAAGTAGAGATGTAAAATCAAGTTGCTGTATATGTTTATCAGATGATATTTGATCATTCAGAGGACAAATTGAGTCAAAACTATTTGCTTCAAAACAACCTATTTATTGTTTATTATTAGTGTTTTTGCACATTTAAGTTATTTCCTAAAAAATTGATATTAGGAGCTGAAAAATCGATATTATATTGGGCGGCTGAAAATTGAGATATATTGCCAAATCGATTTTTTTTTCACACCCCTACTGACGGGATAACGAAAGTGTCCAGGACTTCAGAGGAAACGGTTGTATTTATCGCAGATGTAATGACATCATCGACGACTGAGGACGCCGGCATGTTTTCTCAGGCAGTCGTCTTCATACACGTCACTATGTTGTCACCAAACAAGCGTTCAGCCATGGGCGAGGCTAGCCCCCAAAAACCTGGAGTAAGAAATTTTGTTATTCTAAAATTTTAGTTCGCATTTGACAAGTTTAGATAACGTACAAAACTTAATCCATAGTTTGTGGTTTAAGTTTATATTTTAAGAGTGAAAATGAAAATGACCCCCGCCTAATGGTTTCGTCCTCTTCTCACTAACGTTACTTCTCTTCTTCGTTGACCGTTTACCAGTTAGCTCGTTAGCTCAGTTAGCATTTTAAATTTCATTGAAATTTTCAAAGATTTGCATGTTTTCCAGTCAGTTTTTTTTCCCCAAAAGATTATGTTCTTCTCTCATAAATGTCATAATGAGTATCCAAAATTACTTTTCAATAAATGTTTTTGGTTTTGTGTGAAAAAGGTGGGAATGTGGATTGTGGTGGGGCTCATTGGGTGCCCAGCACCCCTAAAGTTCTGACCCTAGAATCGCCCCTGCGTTCAGCATTGTCACCTGACTGGTTCATCACTGAATATCACTGTCATCAGCTCAGACCATCACCGCTTTTCTTTAACCCGCTGGAACCTTGTTTTTCCTTCTGCTTCGGTGTTCGTGGCGGTTTCTCCTCGGCATCTCCTTCAACCGATTTCTCACAGTTCGGTCACATTGACTCCATCTTCTGCCCATTTGTTCCTCATTTGCTCCGTTGTTTATTTTCTGTGCTCCAGGTTTTCTGTCCCGATGCTTTCATGTCTTCCTTGGTCTTTTTATTTTGTACTTGATCCAGACTTTAGGACGCAGCTAAGTGGGAACAACCAGCATCCTTTGCAACACTCCATGATGATTCACCCTCTTGAAGAAGTTTTATAACCCCCTCCAGCGTTTTAAGAGCCGTCTCTCGTCGCCGGAGCCATGATTCATGTCAGTCAACTCATCAACTTTCCATTTTTGAACTGCCGGCTAATTATCATATTTAATCTGATGCAGGTGTTTGTTATAGAACTTCAAATTAAAGGATGATTCCAGATTATTTTCATCAGAATCGAATGATTCAGTCTTTTTCGATCTGCTTGATCTAAAAAAGCACTTGTGATTGACCACAATTTTCTTTCTCTCCCTCCCGTTTTTTTTAATGTTTCCTAAAAGCAGAATGTTTGAAAGTTGAACAGATAGTTTTGTGGCCTGTTGGCTGAATGCAGTCATGTCGACACAGAAAAGCTTGGCGGTGCTCTATCAGGAAATTGTAGCGACGGTTTATTTGACTCTGGCACCATCTTCTGGTTTGAAATAGTACTTTAAAGAGGGTGATGGCTGTTAATGCAATGTCTGTTTTTATAAGAGCTCAGCCATACCTGTCAAGTATCGCGTTTTGGCCGGGAAAGTCCCGTATTTCACTCTTCTCTCTCCCGCCGTCCTTCCGTATTTGTATTTTCCCTTACATTTCCAGTATTTTAACCTGCGTTATTAAAAAATAATAATACCGCATCGGGCGGAGTTAAAAAAAAAAAAAAAAAAAAAGTAAAACGTTCCCAATCTGAGATCTGTCACTTGTCTCGCGATAACTGCCACAGCAGCAGGTACTACAGGTACAGTAGGTGGAAGATGTCGCGAGGTTAGTGTGTGACAGCGCGCTAGGCAAAAAAAAAAAAAAAAAAAAAAATTAAATTACAGAGAATAGGATGTCGTTAGACAACAGGACTGTTTGCTCTCTTTTCTCATGTAAAATACACTCCTTGCAAAACAGTCATAAAGAATGCAAAGTCTGCAACAAATGAGTACAACAAGTCATTAAAAGTGTAAAGAAAAGTCACGTGAAATGAGATGAAAAACTGAAAGAAGAGCAATAAGAAATGAAAACAATGTGTGGAAGGAAAATCAAATGTAAATGTAAATACAAGCAATGTGAAATGAACAAAAAATATGCAAATCCCTTCAAATAAATACTTTTCATATATAGCTCTTTAGTGTTTTAATTTAGTCTATGATATGGAGCCTCGTTTGGGTCATAATTCAATGAATAAATGAGTCTATTATTATGAAATACAGGCATTTATTATTATGAAATACGTATCCATTATTATGAAATACATGTTTATTATGAAATATTTCCCATTATTATGATGATTTTTTTTTAATTATTATGAAATATATTTTTATTATCATTTAATCTTAGTTTAATGCATAATAGTTTATTTCAGAATGGCTTTTTTAATTTAAGAATGAGTTTTTACATAACTGCTTCCTTTTTCATAAGAATGAGCTTTAACATAATAATGACATTTTGCCACTGGGCGGGGCCAGTGGTTGACCTGCACGCTCACTGGCTGATCCTTCTCCATTCTACGCTCTGACATCGACTAGTTGGTGGGGGACTCGCATCGAGCCTGTTGGCTACCTCTCGGAGTAAGTCAGAAAAGGATCTTTCTCCTGTCGCCATGCCGTCAAAATCAAGTTTTCCCTACATTTTGCGCTACGTTTTTTAGTCGATGTCAACTTTTAACCGTAAACTGAGGTGCATTCTGCCACCTACTGGCCTGGAGTATATACATTGCACCTCTCGCCCGCTATCGATATTCACTGTTCTGTTGCTTATGGCTGAATGAAAGAGCAGCCAATCACATAAATGGCTCCGCCCTCTCTGCTGTGATTGACACACAAATCATTCTTATGAAAAACAAAGCCATTATTATGTAAAAGCTCGTTCTTATGAAAAACGAAACCATTATCATAATAATGGAAAATATTTTATAATAGACTTATTTATTCATTGAATTATGACCCAAACGGGGCTCCATATAATGAATGTTCACATTATGTCAACGTGGCTTTATGCACAGCTGCATTACTTCCTGAACTTCAGCCAGCTGCTGTGTGCCATTAATTGACAAACTGATTAATCCAGATGTGTCTGACCTCACAGCAATGGTCAGACACACCTGGATTGATCAGTTTGTCCACGGGATTTTAGCTTTTTTATACACCAAAAATGTAAGGGATACTGGAGCTTGGTTGGGAAAAAAAAGCTCAGGTGCCTTGCTGTGCATGTTTGTATTTTCATGCACCTGGCAGGAAAGGCTGGACAAATCGCTTCACACATCTGTTTTTGTTAAAATACAGCTACTGCATGTGAAGCACATCTGTACTTAGCCACACAACAGCAGCTAATCAGAGTTACATATCAGATTTATGCAACAAATTATTAACAGTTACAGTAGCGGTGTAACGACCAGTCTGCATCAATACATCCATTCAATGATGAGCCAATAGTATCGATTCAAAATGAAAATATCGATCTGACATCACTGCATGTAATCATCATCAATACATGTTCGCAGGTGGTCTTTTGTAGTCTGATTTTATGTAAGGATCAGATTATTCATCATTTAGCCATCTAAAGTGTTTTTGACATCAGTCAACATCGTGACGGCACGATCCTAAAAACTACAGCGGCTGAGCCAGCCCTAAACTCTACGTTTCAGCAAAGAGGAAAGTTTAAAGTCTATTCTAAAATGTTGATACGGTGTCTGATCTGAACCTCTGAACACCAGCAGATCAGATGCACTAGATGAAACCTCGCTCGTGTCTGAAATGTCTAGTTTTTGAAACTGCATACTACATACTGCACTTACAGTGCAGTATGTAGTATGCAGTTTCGCATACTGCATACTGGTCCAGCAGTCGTTATTACGTCATATGCTGCAATAAAAACTAATATGCTGCAGTACATACTGTATGCAGTACATACTACATACTGTACTGCATACAGTATGTACTGCATACTGCATACTGGTCCAGCAGTTATTACGTCATATGCTGCAATAAAACTAATATGCTGCAGTACATACTGTATGCAGTACATACTACATACTGCACTTACAGTGCAGTATGTAGCATATTATTAAAAAATAATATGCTGCAGTACAAGCAGAAGCTAGTCGCGATGTATTGTTTCGTTTTTTTTTTTTTTTTCAACCTGTAAAACCATTTGGTCAGCTTTGGTTATTTTAAATGTGCAATATAAATAAAGGTGACATTGGCCTTGACCACGTCCCCCTCCCTCCCCCTGTTATGGAACATTTTGAAGGACAGTGTGTTACACCGACAGATCGGTTGCACATTATAAGTTTTCCTGGAAGTAGAAAACCATCAGGGTCCTTCTCACACAATAATGAGCGCTAGTATGTACTACTATGTACTAGTATTATAGTATGTGGTTTAAAAAAAAAAAAAATAAAGAGCTTTGGCTTGAAGGGAGGAAAAAGGAAAGGCAGAGGCAGAAGTAAAAAAAATATGCAAATTCAAATTCAATGATTTCCTCATGTGTTTGTCGACAAACTCCGAGACCTCCCGCTTCGCGTAGATGCTGGCCGTTTCTGAAACGGCCTCCGTTTGAAGTGAAATGAAGAGCTCTCGCCACGGTTTGGATTGTGCTTTGATTCTTTTATTCCTCTATGTTTGGCTCCGCCACTCTGTAAACCAGATGCTCATAATAAATAAAATGACAAAATTATTACAAGAAGGTAGTAACTGTCGTCACACAATACAAACACATGGACAGGCATGTCTTTCAACACAGACTTCAGATGGAATAGAAAAATAAATCTAACAGTAATAAAGCATCAGTCAAACAACAACAAATGAAGCAGAGAACGTGCGTGTGAAGGCGTGCACAGCGTGAGGCGTCTCTAAGGCAACTGGAGCGTCGACAGCGCACGGGGGGTGTGTGCGTGAGTAGCAACGTGGCACCGCGTGGGAGACGGCGTCATCAACGAACCTCTGATTTCCTGACGCGACAGTGCTCTCAGCTTGGATTTTGGTACGTAACTGGACTTCACAAACAGAGACGACGTCAAGGTGCATTCCTCGTGTCCCAACACGTGAACCGACATTAAACGCGTCCAGAAAGGCCTTCAATGTGTCGGGGCGAAGACGAGGCAACCGCTTGATGGGGTCAACCATCTCAGGGTACGTTGGTCGATGTAAACTGGGTTTAAAGTGACACGGTCAGCGGACCCCCGACCAGCTGTTCTGGAGGGAGGGGGGGGGGCTCACTCCAAGTCCTGGAGGTTGATTGTGCTTCCAGTGAACTGGGAGTTGTCGGAGCCGTTGTCATCTTCTGTCATCACTGACGGTTCCTGGAAACAAGAGGTGACAGCAGAGTTCTCTAACACGGCAGAAACATCGAAACAGACGCTCACATCAGCTTTCATTTTTATCTGCACTGCAGGGACCAGAGCTGCAGGGACCAGAGCTGCAGGGACCAGAGCTGCAGGGACCAGAGCTGCAGGGACCAGAGCTGCAGGGACCAGAGCTGCAGGGACCAGAGCTGCATCGTCTCTTCTGCAGCTTGGCCGTCAGCTCATATGGATCAGTGAGAGTCATGCTGGGCCAGTTTAACCAAATACTGACCCCTGACATCTTTGTTGAGTTTTGTCTTTGTCTCATTTTCCTTTTGATTATCCAGTCTGGCAATTTGAAAAATGTTACAGCATAAGCAACTTTATCTCTCCTATCCAATCCTAAATGGCGCCGGTGGGTTGAGTCCATCACTGAAAAAGCCCAGCGGGGGGTGGGGGTGTGAGCGGGACACTGAACCCCACCACTGCTCCCTGACATGCTCAACAGGGCTTAGAAAAAATAACTCTGTGGTTTGTTTACATGAATGGATAATTGAGAAACAGATTGTTGAAGGGCTTTGAAGCTAAGGTTAGCGGTAAATAAAGAGTGGGATGCATTCAGGCTGGACTGTAAATTATCAGCAGTGATTGGAGATGTGCTTTTCAAGCACACAGGGGATGGAACAAAGAAAGAAATCGATGAATGAGAGCTTCACTCACTTGCAAAATGTTGACCGGCAGGTCGACAGTGAGCTGAGAGTGAGAGCTGGAGGGCTGGGAGCTCAGCTGGAAGGCCAGGTCGCCGTCGCTGGCCGGATCGTCCTGCAAGGACAGACACACGGAGGACAGGGACGTCAGCGGTTGGCTGCAGAAACATTTCAGGCCCTGGCTTCTAAGGACTCGTTGGTGTTCTCGGTCATTTTAACGTTTCTTCTCGTTGATGCCAGAGCTGCACGATGCATCATACGTGCACGGTGGACTTTCATGATGTTGAATTATTGGTAGCAATACTTGTTAATGTTCACCCAGTGACACGGATGAAGATCCATGTGACAGACTACACGGATGTGTTGCTAGGATACAGACCAAACACCCAGATGCATTTGTAATCATATCAGGTGACTTCAATCATGTCCCTGTTTCTTCCCACCTGACTGGATTTACAGTTTGTTAATTGTGTTACCATGAGAAAATAAAATCCTTGATCTGCTGTATGTTAATGTCAAAGACGTTCCACCACTTATATATTTGTGTTACTGATGAGATTTTTGAATTTCCCTCTTGGTGGATGAATAATCTAATCTAATCTAAAAATGAGATGAATGAAAGTCAAGATAAAACAAAAGAAATGACTGATTTTCAACCAGAAACTGACTTCTATTGTGATGAGATGCACAAAAAAAAAAAATTAGAAAGTGAAGTTGGACCATCGTTTCACTGACAGAAACACCACAATCTAAATTCTACTGTGTAGTAATTTACTAAAAACCTGAGGAATTCCCAGACTGATGCCAGATTTGTGTTTATGGGTATCAGTTGTCCATTACAAACCTCGCAGCCTCACCTACTACTCAGCAAACTGAATCAGCTGTTATACAGACGCACCTGGTGAACAGCCAGAACCGGAGTCCTGCTGTATAAAACCTCATACTGACACGGTATCGTTTATTCAGTTTTCTGAGCTCCTGGATACTTTATACACACAGGAAATTAACTGAGTAGGAGGACAAATGCTGCTGATGACACCGATGCTTTGGTCACATGTCTACAAATCTCACCTGCAGCAGCTGAATATGGACGTACTGGGCCCCAGTGACCGGGTCGCGCAGCGTCAGGCCCCCATTCGCGGCCACGGCTCCGTCGCTGTAGCAACCACTCGAGGGTACGGCTGTTGCAGCGACCTTTGAACCTTTAGCTCTTCTCTGGCTCGAGCCTGACGTTCCTGGACGGCACAAAGACAAACCCATCATGTCTCTGAATGCTGCGAATGAGAGCGTCAAAGAGTTAAAAGGATAAGTGTTTGTTACCAGGCGACCCAGAGGAACCTCTTTGTTTCTTCTTTTTGGCCAGCTGGATGGCTCTGTAGTCGGTCCGAGCCGAGCCCCCACTCTCCTGATGAACACAGTGGATGCACATTAGGGTAGGAATTACCTCCATTACCAGACTGCTAATTCGGTTAAAAGAAGCATTTGTTAATAAAAATAAAAAAATTTGCCAATGAAACAAAAATGTCTCGACAGCAAGTTTTTAATTTGCAGCTTCTCTGAGCAGCAGTCCAACATCCATCCAATCCACACAAATTATATAAATTGGGGGGGGGTTAAGATTTCTGGTGCTGCAAACTTGCTGGTTCCTTTGTAATCCCATCAACTCTGGCCAATCATGTTTGAGTGGGTTTTTGTTGCATTAATGCAAACGGCGCATACCGCACCTGCCAAAAATATGATCTTAAAACCACTTTCTTCTGATGAAGTTTAGACTTTCACAAGTTTTGGACTAGATTTGTGAACATGAGACAATGACAGCCAAGACTTCATTTTTCCATGTGTTGATCAATGAGCTGGATGAACTGGAGCTCATCTGCCCCAGATGTGGGGACTTTTAAAAAAGCGTTAACACTAATACTAACTTGCTTTCGTCCCAAGTGTTAAAAATATTCCAACGTTCAGCAACAGACTTCCAGAACATTTGTCTTTGGACAGAGGAGCCCGAGGTGGAGATGTTTGGTCATACTATAGAGGGCCAAGATTGATGAAATGCAAACACATTAGAAGCAGTGATTCCCAAAGTGTGGGCCGCGGCCCCCTGGTGGGCCGTCGCGGTACTGCAGGTGGGCCGTGAGAGGTCATTTAAATTAAACAAATATGTTTTAAATCCTCTATCTTTTTTAATTATGTTTTCAATTAGTGTAAAATATTAACGACATGATTTAAAAACCTTAAGAAGTAACAAAACAAACCAGTTATTCTACTGTCATCTTAACTTAATATGACAAGTGTCACCTTATTTGTTGACCCCTTACATTAATGTCAGAACAAAGCCTCTAGTTCTGTATGTTGATCACAGTTGTGATTAAAGGTTCCGGTGGGCCGCGGAGATTTTTCACATTACAAATTGGACCTTGGTATTCTGAAGTTTGGGAATGGCTGCATTAGAACCAACACCTCAACACTCAGTGTTAAGCACAGTGGTGGAGAGGTGACGACCTGGGAACCTCGCAGTCATTGAGCGGACCATCAACGCCTCTGTGTACATAGGTACTCGAGATTTAAACGTGAGGCCGTCTGAGCAGCAGCTGGAGCTCAGTCAAAAGTAGGTCACGACACAAGACAACGTTCCCAAACACCATCAACGTACAGCAGAATCGCTGAAAATGAAATGAATCAAGGAGCTGAAACGGTTCGGTTAAAAAGCAGAACTCAGCCGCACTGAAATACCAGCGAGACCTAAAATCACTAAACATTATTTCTGCTAAAGCTGGTTCCACGGGCCCCTGAGTGACTGGTTGTACTGGGTGGCTCCTCACCAGGAAGCTGCTCGGCGACACGGCGTTTAGCTCCGAGTCTTTCTGAGGGCTGAAGCTGCTGCTGTGACTGGGGAAGACAAACTGGGTGAGGACTTTTGCTCCCTCCTGAGAACCGAGGACCTCCACGCAGCCCAGCAAAGGCCCCGCACCTCCGTGGCCACCCACCTCCACCACTTTAGAGGGCGATGCCAGCAGCTCGGCTACGGGCGCCACCGCCAGGGAGGCCGAGGACTCCACGCTCAGGGCGCCGGAGGAGCTGAGTGGGTGGTGCAGAGCGGCGTCCACAGAGGCACCAGCACCCTGCATGGTGAGGGCTGTAAGGGTTCCTAAGGCCTCGGGGGTGACTGTCTGCACATCATCCAGGTTGAGAGTGCCTTGTGGGGGCAGGACGTCACCCACCGTTCCCTCCAGACCATGCTGAGGAGTCATGTCAGCACCGGTTGCCATTATAAGAGGGTCCAAAGCCTTTGCCAGTGTGGTGCTCGTGCTGGTCACCAGTGTGGCGCCCACTGACGCTGGGTCGATGGTGAGAATGCCTGAGTTGACCAGAGAGAGGTCCATTGTGAAGGGGCCACCGGAGCCGCTCCCCGCCACGGGGATTCCCCACTCCGATGCCGGCGGCGGACGCCGCGCCTCCGGCACGGCACGGCGGAAAACAGTGAGCTGAGGTCCAAGTTGGCCAGCTGGTCGCCTCCAGCAATACCAGGCCCCGCCACCGCCGCCGGAGTGGAGCTGATGAGTTCATTGCTGGGGGTCAGGGTGGGAGTGGTCTCCATCTGACTGAGAACATCTGTCGAAGGACAACAGAGGAAGCTTTATCGTACACTAATAATTCACTGCTGCATTGTTTTCCTGTCTCATAACAGCACTGAACAAAACAACTGTTCCACTACAACTGAGTTGGTAATAGATCATCTATCATCTGTAGAAGCAATGCTACCAACCAGGACTGAGGTGGTGGTGTTTGAGCATGTGGCTCTTCAGGCTGCTGCGGGAGGAGAAGTGCTTGGAGCAGTTGTTGACGGGACAGCGGGTCCTCAGGCTGCTGGCGTCCTGCTTGTGTTTCTTGGAGTGTATGTACAGGCTGCTGCGTGCTGAGAATTTGGCGTTACAGCCTGAGGAGAAGACAAAAGGTAAAACATCGCATCAGAGACCACCTGCTCAGGAAGCATCTCCAGCCAGGTATGACGTTATTTTGCACTGGAGTAAATGTGCAGATCTCTTGAGTTCTATCAAAAAAAAAAAAAAGATAACAAGAATGACCATTTGGGGTGTACAATATTAAGATGATGTGCAATAACACTGTTAGACAGCGAGAGTGATATGAACTGTAGAATGAGAATAAATATGAATACCGTATTTTCTGGACTATAAGCCACTACTTTTGTCCCACGCTTTAAACCATGAGGCTTATACAGAGATGCGGCTTTTCTATGAATTTTTCTTCAGCCCTCAGTCAGCAGTCTTCTGCATTACCGTGCATGTGCATGGTGAATTTTGGACCTGTTGCGGATCCCTAATTGCTACTAGGGATGGGCATTTGGTCGAGATTTATTCATCGATCGTCGGGAGAATTAATGATTAAAAATCGATTAATCATTAACATTTTTATATTGAAAACTATCACAAATCTTCTCGATATCGGCGTGACGTTTGTTTTCCCCTTTGGCCTGGTTGCTATGGCCGCGCATGCCCAGATGTGTTCAGTGGCCCGGATGTTGTGGTCGAGAATAACGTGACATTTCCTGTTTCTTTTCTTTAAAAAAACCAACGATAATAAAACAAGAGATATCGAGGAGACTACTTAACAGGACAATTTATATCAAGGCGCCAGTATTACAGGCTTTTTGTTTCTTAAAAAGATGCGTTGTGTGCTCGATGTGCGCTGCAGCTCCTTCTGGTCCGTGCTAACACCGAGTTGAGGCTAGGCTAGGCTAGGCTAGGCTGAGATAGAGATGAACCGCCTCCACCGTCCTTTACAAGGCTTGGATGTGCGTTGTTCAAGTGATACATCATTGTCGTTGTCGATTAATTGTATTTGTAATTAACATTGCAGTGATTGCAGTACACTTGGTCATTTTCTAAACGAAAATGGTCCCACGCCACACTTCACCGCGACCGCTCCAGGATTAGGCGAAGACCTACAGAAGCTCGCATGTAACAACTGAGTCCAGCCAGGGTAGGGTGATGGTGAAATGTTGCCCCCTGCTGCCAAATTTCTATCGGTGGCACAGCGAAATGCATCGCATTGTTTGAGGACGTGCACTGAGAACCTACTTCGGATTTTTTTAAAAAAAAAAAAAAAAAAAAAAACATTTGGTTCATCGACGAAAATTAATTTCTTCGACCAAATTCTTAATGATCAATCATCGATTAATCGATTAATTATGCCCATCCCTAATTGCTACATGTTCCGGTTTGCTCCGGTGTCTGAACGCGTACCTTCTGCATGGCACTGAAAGGGCTTGGTGCCCAGATGCGTGATGCTGTGACCCTTGAGGTGCTCGGCTCTGGTGAATGATTTCCCACAACCCTCCTCTTTGCAGACAAAACGCCGGTCATCGTCATGTTTCCTGATAAACGAAAAAAAAAAAAAAAGCAAACCCATTCATTAAAAACAGACGGTTTAAAAGGTACGCTGACAATGAGGGACTTTTACTTTGACTCTGCAGCAACAGATCAAACTGCTCAGGATTTTTAAACCAGCTTGTGTCGGGAAGAACTTACCGTTTGTGACGGAGCAACTTTGACATGCTGGTAAAGGACCAGCCACAACCGTCTGAGTCACAGACAAACGGCCTCTCACCTGGAGAATGAAGGGCAGAAGAATGTTTACCACCGCACTGGATCCAGAACAGCACCACAGCTGGAAACCAGCTCAGAGACAGATGCTGGACGTTCCCAGTTTTAGTCTCCATAAACAGTAACTAAAGGAGCGATATATTGCTCAGGGTTATCATAGTAGGCTTTAGACCGGCTACAATCAGATGATTGAGGTTAAGTGCTATTTTTGGGGTAGTTATATTTCAAATTTTAACAAAAGTAATTAGAAAAATGTAATTTAATTCACTTATTTCACTTTCTGTAGTCTTATAAGGATCAGTAACAAATAAGAAGCTAATTAACTGCAACACTGGAGATACATAAAAGGCCAAATGGTATCAAATACCAGAAATTAGCGGTGCACGATAACTATCGGGCCGATAACAGGAAATTATGACGTCATCCCGATAACTCTGATGATATGACAAATAGAGCGATAACATATATATTTTTGTCAACACAGCAGTGCCTCGCTCCCTCTGAGCTTTGAATGACCAGCAGTGAATGTTATGTTCAAGTGACGTTGGCATAATCAGAAAAACAATTTCTCAATAAGGAAAATCAAGAATACCCCCTCATGCCAGAAAACAACTCATAAACTCGGTCATAATTTTGGTAGTTGCTGACTTTAATTGATATTCGCAGTATTTTCCCACATGTTACACATAAAAAATTGAAAGAATAGATAAGACGAAAGAAAGAACGAAGCAAACGAGGGAACGGGGGAATTTACTTTACACCTTGAATGCAGCATTGCGGAACAGTGCACGAAAAAAAAACATGGCGGCGATGGTGCAGAACTTCATTAAAAGCTTCAGAAGAAGATAGTTCGCTGGTTATTTGTGACAAATGCTCCAAGCGAAGGAGGGAAAAATAGCACAAGCTTTAATATGTAAAAACTCGATCAGCCACCTGAAACATAACCGTTGCTTCAATTGAGTTTTGAAATCACGCTAATGTGAGCAAGCCAGCAGCAAGTCAACACCCCCCCCTGCTCATCGTCATCATCTCTCTCATCTAAAGCTTCCATGAGATTTAAAAAAAAAAAAAAAAACTACTAAACCTCATTTACTTTAATTAAAGGCATTCATTTAAATGGAACCACAAGCCAAAATCCTTTTAAAAACATAATTTGTTTGTTACTATGAGTGCATTTTTTCAGTTTATTTACACAGACAAGTCTAACTTGTGTCAGTACATTATGACCTGTGCATTATTTTTTATTGTCATTTAGGAATGTATTTTTTCAGTTTATAATTCTGATGCATGTATTTCCATCAGTTCAAGGAGCCTTTATTTTTTTATATCAGTCAGTAATGAACCTTATTTAAGTTAATGTGAGATATCAAATAGGTTTGTTTGATAGTTTTATGAAAATGTTTGAGAGGTTTGCCAATAGTTTTTCATTGGAAAAAATAAATATCTGTTCATTTAAAGAGTCAAAACTGTTTTTGGTTTTGTTCATAGTATTGATGTAATGATCTTAGGTATATGTGTGTGTCCGTGTTATCAGTATCGCTTTAAAAAACCAGTTATCGTGCATCCCTACCAGAAATGGCAGGAAAATGAGCCAGAAGGACACAAGAAGATACACCTGCCAATACAAGAAGGCCACATGTCCTCTGACAGCTAAAACAAGGCTGGAAAGAGAGACTGAAGCAACAGCGGTTCTCATTGAACCGACAGCAGAGCGGACAAAAACACAGCATCATCTGACTGAGCAATGACTTCCTTTTCCCCTCGAGAAAAAAAACACTTCCAAGCGTTTCTGTTGCGTGAACACGACCCTCTACAAAACGAAGACAGTCGCTCCGTTCTGGCCGAACCCTCTGCTTACCGGTGTGACTCCGCATGTGTATTTTGAGGCGACAGGCCTTGTCGTAGGTTTTGTCGCAGCCTGGGTAGGTGCAGCTGAAGTGGCCCGTTTCTCTGAAGTGAGTGCGGTTGTGTGAGAACAGGGCGCTGAAGGTTATGAAGGTTTTCTCACAGCCTGGAGGGGACAGAAGGAGGATCATGTGGGAAGATGACACAATAAACAGTGATTTTTTACAACATTGCAGTCAGTGATAGAAATATTCTTACATACTTCCTCTGACTCCATATGTTTAACCACATCAAATGGCTTTAAATCACATTTCTATTCCCCTCAGTGTTTCTTAGTTACAATTTTATTAAAAAAAAAAAAAAAAAAGTTATTCATAATTTGCTGCACATCATCTTCCAGACATCCTTGATGAAATGTTTTCACTCCTGACTTGTCAGACGGTTTCAAGTGTACAGGTGAGTGAAAACTAAAGGCCTGGCCATTAAAATATTTTCTGATGCATATATTACGATTTTAAGAAATCCAATGCAGCTGTGCATTCTGATATCCTTTCAAAGTCTATCAAATTGGTAAAAATATATACATATATACAGTCATGGAAAAAATTATTAGACCACCCTTGTTTTCTTCAGTTTCTTGTTCATTTTAATGCCTGGTACAACTAAAGGTACATTTGTTTGGACAAACATAACGATAACCACAAAGATTGCTCATAAGAGTTTTATTTAAGAGCTGATATCTTACCATTTTCCATGGTTTTCTTGATTATAACCTAAATCACTTAAGTTTTTACATCAATAGCTATGGCGTTGTACTGCCAAAAACACTGCTTTTATGCATTCAGTGTTTTCTTTTCTGTCTGTTTTAGTCACATGATGACGTTTAGTGGTACCAGGTATTAAAATGAACAAGAAAGTGAAGAAAAAATGGTGGTCTAATAATTTTTCCATGACTGTATATATTAATGGGGGGTGCTGTTGAAATCTTCCAAGTGTGGGCTATTGCTGCAGTATATATTACTCAATGCAAACTGAAGGGTTGTGCAACAGCAGACTACGGTCATTAGCAGACACTTCAATAAAAATCTACCTGGGAATTCACACTTGTGGGGCCTCTGTGGCTCAAAATGGACCCGTTGGTGATTGGTCAGTCTCGTGGCGCTGCGAAACCTCTCGCTGCAGATCTCACAGACGAAGGCGTTATCCTGCTCGTGGACCTTGACGTGAGCCTTGAGGTTGTAGACCGTGGTGAAACGCCGTCCGCAGCCTTCGAACTGACACGTGTAAGGCCGCTGCTTGTCGTGGGACTGGAGGTGACGCTTCAGCTTGTACGAGGTGGCGAACGCCCAGCCGCAGCCCTCCATGGTGCACTGGTACGGCCGCGGGTCCTCGGCGTGGTTCAGGAGGTGAACCTTGAGCTTCTGCCGGGAATCGAACGTACAGGAGCAGTCTGGTTCGGGGCAGCTGAAGGTCGCCAGGGTCTCCTTCTTTGACCTGATCAGGGGCGCGGAGTTCACCTCTTCGCCGTCGCACTCTGCCACCGTGGCTTTGGGCGATGGAGTGACCAGATCGGCCTCCGTGACGGCACACAGCACCCCCGCCTCCCGCTTGACGACCGAACAGGAGTCCAGCGAGGTGCCCAGGTCCGAGAGGGAGCAGTCATCCACCAGAGCCAGCTCAGAGTCACTGACAGACAACCCGGGTCTGGGCTCGTCCTGCTGGCCGGCGCCGCTTAGTGCCAGAGTGCTGATCTTCCCAATGGACTTGGTGCCGCTGTCATAGTTGAGCAGAACGATGTCCTCATGGTCCTTCATGCCCAGGTGTTCCTTCAGGCTGATCATGTCGTCTTCCTTGTGCACGTGTCCCTCCGGCGGGGCCGCCAGAGTCAGGATCCCGTTCTCGATCGTCACGATGATGCTTTGGTTGTTGATGGTGATGGTTCCGGAGAAGGTTTCGGCCGCAGGTGGGCCCGCGGAGGCGGCGGCGGCGGCCGGGCTCGCGCCGTCCTGCTGCCCCCTCGAGTCCGAGATGAAGCCCGACGTGTCCATGGCTTCCACGACACCCGCAGTCTCAGGAATCAGCGGCTCCCCGCGGCTCTGGGACGACGGCTCCCTGCCCAGCCTGCCTTCCGTACAGATCTGCCCACAGATCTTATCGCCATATTTGTTTGTCAAAACAACGTCCTCGACAGTGTTAGCCCCGACCGCGACAGAACTGTCGGGTAACAGATTTAAAGCCCGGTCTTCCTTCTTCGACGTTTGTGTGTCGAGACAGTTCAAGTTATGGTTGGGTTCGCAGAAGACAGCGGTGCTGCCGTCCCCCACCTCCATGGAGCCGCAGTCACTTCCTCTCCTCTGCTCTTTTACCTTTCATGACAGATGATCCATCCGGTTGGTGTTTGCTCGCATCGACGGGTCCTTCCCCTCGGACGACATTAAAAACGACGTAAAGTTCCTGTGCGGGTTTGTCTGTCCTGTTCACCGGCGTGCCCGCGCCGTGGCTGGCTGCGGGCGGCTGGTCCGGGGCGCCGTCCTCACGCTGCTGCCGTAAAACGGGAGAAGGCAACGTTAGGTGCCGCGGCGGCGGCGGTTCCTCTTCCCCTTCGAACAGAGGAAGCGCCATTTGCATCGCTGCGTCCCCGCTCTCTTCGCCCTTCCAGGCCGCCCTGACGAGCTCACTTTCCCTCTCGGTGTTCACGTTATGGAGCCCCAAACCCGCGCTGCCATCCGGCGAACCGTTGTCGACCGTCGACCGCGGTCTCCGGACTGGCAAACGGGCGACATCGCTGCCATTTTCCACCGGCAGGCGAAACGACGACGTCTTCGGCCTGGTGTTGTTGTTGGTGTCGCTCGGAGCCTCGGCTGGCTCTCGGGGTCTGTCCGCTTCGTTGTCGGTGAAAATAAAATGAGGCAACGAGCCTGCCGCCGGTCGAAGCGGAGGCGAAGCGGTTCTGTGTAGGGCGCCATGTTGAGAGTGAATGTTTTGGGCATCAGAAAGCCCCTGGATTTCCATCTTGGTATCCCTGTAGCAGCGACACTGACAAGGCCCGCCCTCGTTGCTGGGAGCTGATCCCGAGCGGCCACAACACGGTTTCCAGCTGGTCAAGAGCTGCGTTCAGGGCCCGTACAGAAATACCGTTTCACACAAGAGGTCGACCAAGTAGATCCGTTAAATTTCGTTAACCCACGGTTATCATTTACATTTTATTTCGTTTTATTAAATTCGAATAGATTATTCTCTTAATCAGCTACATTTCAAGTACCCAAATGTGGCATGAAACCGCAAGTGGCGACTTCCGGGATTTCTCGAAGGCAGCAACAGTAAACCGATGTGAAACCGCTTGAAAATGTGGAGTGGATTTTAAAGAAGTTTACTCAAGTGAGACCAGCCACTAACAAGAGGAATTAATCGCTAAAAATATTTTAAAAGCCGTTAAGCAAAAAAAAAAGTTGTTAACATAAAACTATGACTTAGTTAAGATCCTCTGTAAGTCGGTATTTTACAAAACATCAGGCAATATTTCTGTTCTGCTTCCACTGAGTGGCGTTGTAGTACTGCTTAAAAAAAAAAAGGACATTGTCTTTCACTGAGCCACAAATGAGTAAAATTAAAACAAATACATTGAAAAATAAAAAGAAATTAAACAAATCTATGATTAAATTGCATGGCATTCACATTGTAGATACAATATTGCCTATTAAACTGATATTTTGATGTTAAATGTAGTATGATTTTTAAAGACAAAACAATTCTAGAACAGACAGGGACTAACGTTATTGAATCATATTCAGACATTGAAACAGACATATAATATCAACATAATTGATAGAAATCTTTCAATTGTCTCTAGGTGCTTTACAGAGACCCAGAGCACGACCCCCGAGCAAATATCATTAACTAAAATTATAATATTAAATCCAAATCAAGGATAATGACAAATAAAAAACTCCCACAGCGGGAGAAAAAAAACTTTTAAGCCAAACTGGCAAGAAAAAACTCTACTTGAAGAGGAGGGAACCTTGTTTAGGACCTGGATCATATGGGAGGACTTTCCTGATGAAGACCAGCCGGGTAGCAGCTGATGTCAATATCCCTTTTGAATCTGACCATAAATGTTTATTCAAATACAAAAATAGTGACAACATATACGCAAAATAAAACCACACAATGTTCAGAACAAAAGGATTCTACAGGCAGAAGCGACGTCCCTCAGAACCGAGTATTTACATTTCTGCTGTCCAGGCTGCTCTGCTGAGAAAGACTACAGTTGAGTTTTAAATGATCTTTATTTGGTTCCAAGCAGAAGTTGGAAAACAGTAAGAAACAAACATATTCAAATTAACACAAACTGAAAGAATAAAAACATCAGAGTCAGATATATGTAAGGAAGACTCACAAAACATCTGTACAACGCTTTAATATATTTACATGTAACCTAAGTGTAGCTTGTACAGAACACACCAAACTACAGAAGAGTAGTTTTATCTTACTTGTCAGTGCAACTGATTCATTTTATTCACAAGCATGCGTCATTTAAAAAATAAATAAATAAATCCAGCAGGTTAAATGACTTTGGATTGGTACACTTATTGACCATAACACACACGTGCATGCATGTTTTAAATGTTGCGTAAAATAAATCAGTTCTTCTATTTGTTTATCTCAGTTTATTTATGTTTTGGATCATCGGGTCTTTCAGGCAGACTTCACACGACAGCAGAGTACGAAAGAACGCTTCCACTCAGTAGGCAAATCAACACTTTCAGATATGAATAAATATATCAACAGTATAAGAGCAGAACAAGCATGCAAAATGACAGATGTTACATACTTGTGATATAATGACAGAATTAAGGCCACATATCCATTTCCCATCTTCTGTAATATGACAAATTATCCAAACAAATCAATGAGTAATCAATTCATTGTAGTGATTATTGGCTTGACAGACTTTCCCAGCTCTTTGTTGTTGTGATGACGTCTGAGTCGACCACAGGAGTCAAAGATTACAGACAGAAACCCGTCTGCACAGCCTGTCACAGTGTAGTAAAACAATGCAAGATCCGTGCGCCGCACAGTAATATCACGCATGAAAATATACAAGCCTAAAACAGAAAAAGCAGCCTTAAATTAAACGCTGCAGATGACATAAAGCAGCCATTCCCAAACTTCAGAATACCAAGGCCCAATTTGAAATGTGAAAAATCTCTGCGGCCCACCGAAACCTTTAATCACAACTGCGGTCAACACACAAGACTAAAAGCTACATTTCAATACTAATGTAAGGGGTCAACAAATAAGGTGACATTTGTCATATTAAGATGACAGTAGAATAACACTTAATTGGCTTGTTTTATTATTTCTAAGTAATTTAAAATCACGTAATAAACATTTTACAGTAATTGAAAACATATTTAAAAAATCGAGGATTTAAAACATATTTGTCTATTTTTAATTACCTCTCACGGCCCACCTGCAGTACCACGACGGCCCAGCAGGGGGCCGCAGCCCACACTTTGGGAATCACTGACATAAACCCTTCCTGTATCAAAAATCTTAATGAACTCCATTTAAATTCTTATTATTTACATACTGAGCTGTCTCCAGCTTCTTGTATTTTTGTCATTTTCTAACTCCTTAATTAAAAAAGCATTTTACTACTAATGCTCAGCGGTTGTTGCTGCTGATGGTTCGCTGACTGACACACTTCTTCTAATAACATATTTACATCAATGACATTACTATTTTTATCTTTTCACGTGCACAGATATTGCATTTCTTCCCCCTCACATGCAGAACTTCAGTGCTTGGATGCAACTCTGCTCCGCCGTTTCTGCTCTTCTTGTTGCATCGTTGCAACAAACAACAGCAGCGGTGACTTTGATTTCTTTCTATAATACTGTTGTGTTTTTTTCAATTTACTTTTATATTTTACTTTCACGGATGCAGTAAACATAAGAAACAATGAACTGCTTTTTTCTTTTTTTTTTTTTTTTTAGAGCACTGTGAGCTTTTCAGGGACAAGAAAAAAAAGAAAGAAAAAAAGCGATGCATGGTTACCATTCAAGCAGAAGCACTTTTCTTGCATAATTCATGCACACAACAAAGGCTGGGCAAATCTGTTCTTTTCACTCAGCTTGTGTCTTCCTTTTGGAAATCTGAAGTGAAAGTAAACGTGACCTTGACTTTCTCGGTCATTCGGCGCTACATATGAAGCATCCCGGGTTGAGAGACGTGCACTGACCAGTTCTGTTCAGTTTAAAATAGCACTTGCTCCAGACGGCTGGAGAACCGCTGGCCCCCCAGTTCATGCATGATTCATCTCTAATGACGGCCTCAGCCCAAAGAGTTGGACTTTAAAGCAGAAGTGGGGACAGAGGACACAGAGAGTTACGTTCCGCTCTGCCACCGGAGCTAAAACCATCTTCATCTCCATGTCATTAAATGGGAAGGTGGCTGGGGGAAGAAGTATTGGAGCGTAGAATATTTCAGTCTGCTCTTCATCTTGAGATGCTTTCATGAGCTTGTACAGTTTGTTTCTCTCTCTCTTCCCTCACGTCTATGTGGGATTATTTAAGGCTCGCTCCATTTCTGAGTGGTGACCTCAAAATGCTGAACATTTACCATCTCTTACTATACAGTCATGTGACATAGAAAGTAAATCCTCCTCTCATGTTTTATGTATCAGGACTTAAGGAGAGGAAAAAAAAAAAAAACGTCATCTGATCCTTATCAGCTGCTTAAATCATGACGTACAGTTGCGTTCAAAATAACAGCAGCGAGTTTAAAAAAGAGAGGAAGCCCCCGAATCCTTATAATAGCTTTTATTTCCAAACACACAAATGCACTGGGAACAGTGAAGTCTATTTTAAACCAACACAGGACAGTAACATTTATCAAATCTGTTATTACTTTACAGGAAGTGAAGAAATAGGAATATGTGGCTATGAAAAAAACGGCAGTGTCTCCCTTTTTCTTTACAAACATTTACTGTAAAACCTAAGAGATGCTTGCAGACTGATCTTTCCTGTGAATCCCTGAACAGGTGTTTAGTTGGAGAACCTCTGCTTCTGAGAACGGCTTCACATCTGTGTTCATGGAGTCCACCAGCTTCTTCCAGTCCAGCACCACAGGAGCACATTCACAGTTCCTCCACATTTCTTGGTTTTTCCTCAGAAACGGCATTGTTGATGTCACTCCACCAGTCTCCTAGTGGATCCAGGTCCAGGACTGGTCTGGTTACTCCACAACATCAATCTGTTGATCTGGAACCAGGACGCTGCTGCGTACTGGTGTGTTTGGGGTCCTTGTCTTGTTGAAACACCCATTTCAAGAACATTTCCTCTTCAGCATCAGGAAACACGACCTCTGCAAATATTATTGATGCATCCAAACGGATCCATGATCCCTGGTCTGTCATAAATAGACCAGACGCCACAGTGAGAGAAACATCCCCATATCATGATGCTTCCTCCACCGTGCTTCACTGTCTTCAGTGAACTGTGGCTTAAATTCAGTGTTTGGGGGTCATCTGACAAACTCTCTGTGGCCCCCGAGACCCAGAAAGAACAATCAAGGTTCCATCAGTGCACAAAACGAAGCTACAGTTCTCTTCAGGGTTGTTAGAGGGTTAGGGTTAGATGTTAGGGTTAGAGGTTAAGGTTAGATGGTTAGGGTTAGAGGTTAGAGGTTAGGGTTAGAGGTTAGGGGTTAGGGTTAGGGTTAAAGGTTAGGGTTTAGGGTTCGCGGTTCGCGGTTCGCGGTTCGCGGTTCGGGTTCGCGGTTCGGTTCCGGGTTCCGGTTCCGGTTCGCGGTTCGGGTTCGCGGTTCCGGGTTCGGGTTCGCGGTTCGCGGTTCGGGTTCGCGGTTTCGGGTTCGGGTTTCGGTTCTCGGTTCGGTTTTTCGTTCGGTTCGCGGTTCGGGTTGCGGTTCCCGTTTCGGTTCGTTCGGTTCGGTTCGGGTTCGGGTTCGGGTTTTTCGCGGTTCCGGTTGTTCGGGTTTCGGGGTTCGGTTCGGTTCCGGTTCGTTCGGGTTCGTTTCGGTTTCGGGTTCGCGGTTCCGGTTCCGGTTGTTTCGGTTCCGGTTCGGGTTCGCGGTTCCGGTTCTCGGTTCGGTTCGCGGTTCGCGGTTCGTTCGGTTCGGTTCCGGTTCCGGTTTTCGGGGTTCGCGGTTCGGTTTCGGGTTCGTTCGGTTTCGCGGTTCGGGTTCGCGGGTTCCGGTTCGGGTTCGCGTTCGGGTTCGGTTCGCGCTTGGGTTCGCGGTTCGGGTTCGGGGGCGGTTCGGGTTCGCGGGTTCGCGGTTGGGTTCGCGGTTCGGCGGTTCGGGTTCGGTTCCGGTTCCGGGTTCGGGTTCGGGTTTTTCGGGTTCGCCGTTCGGGTTCGGGTTTCGCGGTTCGGGTTCGGGTTCGTCGGTTCGGTTCGCGGTTCGGTTTCGTTTTTTCGGTTCGCGTTTTCGGTTTTGGTTCGTTCGCGGTTTCGGTTCGTTCGGTTCGGTTCGGTTCGCGGTTCGGGTTTCGGGTTCGGTCGCGGTTCGCGGTTCGTTTCGCGTTTCGGTTCGTCGTTTTAGGGTTCGCGTTAGGGTTTCGCGTTCGCGGTTTCCGGTCGGGTTCGTTTCGGTTCGCGGTTCCGGTTCGGTTCGGGTTCGGTTTTTTTCGCGGTTAGGGTTCGGTTCGGGTTCCGGTTCGGTTCGCGGTTCGCGGTTCGGGCGGTTCGGGTTCGCGTTCCGGTTCGGTTCGGGTTCGGGTTCGCGTTTCTTTCGGGTTCGCGGTTTCGCGGTTCGGTTCGCGGTTCGCGGTTTTCCGTTTTCGGGTTCGCGGTTCGGGCTCGTTTCGGGTTCCGCCGTTGGGTTAGTTCGGTTAGGGGTTCAGTTCGAGGTTCGTTAGGGTTGGTTGAGGTTCGGGTTCCGGTTGTTCCGGTTCGGGGTTAGAGGTTAGGTTAGTGTTCGGGTTTTGTTCCTTTCTCTTTAGCACTTCGTTTTTTTCAACCATGGGACTTTGCAGATGCTTCTAGCTGATATCTATGCTTCACATAGTCGTCTTCTAATTGTTCCAGTCCTCACAGGTGAATCACCCTGGATCATCCTTTTATCCCCTGGAGCTGATCATTGGCTGAGTCGTTGTCATTTTGGCCATTCTTCCATCCATTTGAATGGTAGTTTTCCATTTTCTTCCATCCATCTGTCTGACCTCGGCCATCATTTTAAAGCATTTCCGTTGACTTTAGCTGGGAAGCTTATCATTTTCTGCACTTCTATATACCTTTTCTATTTTCTAATCAACTTCTAAATAAAAAAAAAAAATCTGTTTTTCTGAACAATGTCTGGAACAACCCACTTTAATCAGCATGCACAACATTTCTTGCCTTTGTTCTTAAATAAGGACCACCTGTTTTTTTTTTAAAGAATAACTGACCTCACTCATTGAACTCCAAACTATTATTTTTTAACAGCCTAATATTCCAATTTCTTCACATTTCTGTAAAGTAATAACAGATTTGATACATTCTTTTCTTCCTTTATGGTTTAGAATTGAATGAGCAGTATACTCAATGCATGTGTGGAAATAAAAACCATTATAAGGATTTTGAGCTTTACACACTTTTTTTTAAAACACTGCTAATATATTGAATACAACTGTATCACGTGACATGTTATACAAAGCAGATGCGTACAAATACTTTCTACCAGCTGTCAAGCGTAGTGGTGGAGGGGTCATGATTGGGGGTACCTGGGCGCTAACAGTCATGGAGCGGGCTCTGAACATCTCTGGACACCAGAGTATTCTAGAAGAAAATGAGGCCATCTGCCCGACAGAACGACTGGGTGAAACTGGGTCGTGCATCTGGATATTGATCCAAAGCACCTCAGCAACTCAGCAGTGGAGGGGTGGAGACTGAAACGAATCTACATGTTACAATGGTGCAGTCAAAATCCAGACCTCATCCTGACTGAAACGTTAAATTAGGATTTAAAGAGAGCACAAATGAATTGCTATAAACCTCAATGAACTTGATGTTGCTAAATAAATAAAGAACGGACAAAGATTTCTCAACAACTAAGGGAGACTGATAACTTCATACACGTAACGAGCGCTTCATGTTTCTGCAGGTAAATGTGTTCCTGCAAGCTGTTTGTAAAAAGAAAGTTTTTCATCCGAGGTTATATTAACTAATTTCAAGAAATGGTGAGGACCAGATGATCCAGATAGATCACACTTTGATACTGACAGAGGGTTTACTTTCTGCTTCACATGAGTGTCTTTTCATTTTTCATCATATCATTAATGATAATCATGTATTTATCATTTACTATATGCAGCATTAATTTTTTGAAGTAATACGATGATGCCACAACCCTGAAAAAAACATTCCCTGCTTTTCTCTTTTGCCTATAAAGCCTTTAAAATGCCCTGAGAGTCAACAATCAGATAACGGACATCAGCCTCAGTCTGGATTCACATTTGATAGAAATCACAAAACCTTTTCCTGTTTGACAGCAGACAGTCTGATCGTCACGATCATCGTCAAATGAGGTGGAGCTGATGGAGCTGGAGATGTTGATGATCGTTGCCAAAAACAGTCAAAAATGGCTCGTGCCAGTCATTATATGAGACCAAATAAGTGACCCAAAAAAAAAAGATCTTGGCATTTAAAATCTTTGACAGTAAAAAAAGAGAGAAAAAAAAAAGGGCAAGGGTAGAAAAGGGTCTTTTATGCCTTTACAGTCCAGGTGTTGCTGAGTAAAAGGAACATCATTTCTTTTTTAGGCTCAGTTTACTGATTTGGTGTGAAACGATACAGCCACACACTCACACACAGACACACAAACACACTTCTCTTTGCTCAGGTAGACTCTTGTTTTGCATCATTCGCTGCCTTCGTTCAGGTATGAGCCTTGTGCTGCTTGGCGCCGGGGGTGGAGGTGACGGTGGCGGCGGACACCGAGGGAAGCTCCGAGGTGGCCGGCAGCGGCGACCGCGGTTCGATCCCCCGGCTCTTCATGAAAGACAGCAGCTGGTCGGGAATCTCTGCCAGGACGTCCTTGGCCAGCCGGGCCATGCTCAGGACCTGGTTCCCCGAGCGGTCGATGTAGTCTCTGAAGGGAACAAACTGGATGGGAGAGCAGAAACGACTGTTTAGTTCATTTACCCGCTGAAAGTTTGGGCCCAACAAGGCTGCAGCTGAAGCTCCAACACAACGGCTTTTTCAAAACAGTTGAAGTTTTGTGTTATGTCTGTGACTAAATTCTTTTTTTCCCCTGTATTGTAGCACATATCAGAAAAAGTTGGGATGAGCCAAGCCAGGTATTCACTCTTCATCTCTGTTGTAGCTAATTTCTAACAAGAGATGTTTTTAGAATCTATAAATAGTCTGACATTAAGGGATGCTGTATTATTTCACCAGCAGGACGCCGTCCTGAAGGACATGGCGCCTTCATCAGGAACTCAGAAGGACTATGGAGAACAACTTGAAGCCAACTGTACAAGTAATCATCAAGGGCCCGATCTTCCGCCAGATCTCCTAAAGCCGCTATTTAGGGATAGCGGGTAGCGGGTAGCGGGAGGGGCGTTCCCCCGCAAAGAACGCAATCTTCCACTTTGCTAAACCCGCTATCCCACCTGCGCTACCCGCTACATTATGCATAGGAGTGGTTAGGGCGTTCCACCTGTTGCCTTTAAGAGCAGGTTGTGCTACCCGCTAACCGCTATGGAGCGTTTTTTCATCCAGATCGGAGCAGCTCCCATGCACAGCTCGTCTGGGACTCTGCTGTAGAGCTTCCTCCTCCTCCTCTGCACTGATATATACATATAAATATTTTTACGCAGACAATTCCTATCGACTGCCTGAAAGGCCCAGATAGTTGGTCGTCTATGGAGGCCAAATCATGCTTTTTATACAAGAGTTAATTCGAGAGGTAGAGCTGTTTGTGCACGTCCACATGTGACCAGGTGGACGCGCATTGATGCCATTTGGACGCGCTCTTGTAGGAGCCGACATGGGAGTTGCGGGTGGTCAGACGAAACACTACCCGCAACCCTAAACCCACGATCGCAAGATACTGAGTTTGCGGAAAGGGCAAAAGACACGCCCATTGCCACACCTACAAAGTGAGTAAGGGAATCGGCATAACGGGTAGCAGCTTTAGATTGCATTAGTGGTTAGCGGAGGTTCCTATACCCGCAATTTGCGGGTAGCAGCTAGTGGTAACGATCAGGGCCCAAGCGTGGTGAATACCGAGGAGATGCTTCATCCCTACTGCATAGGCCCAAACCTTCTCATCCAAAATCATCACAATGAGTGGCTTCAGATAATGGCTCCGAAGCAGAGCAATCAGCAAGAACCTCTTCTACATGGATGGCATGAGGCTAACTGAGGCTAACATCAATTCACAGATCCACCTCACCAGGACACACAGTGGCGATATCAGGATGTCATTCAGACTGGATTAACGCACCTGAACGGTGTCAAAGATGGGCAAAATGATCACAACTGGGCGTGCACGCAGAGGTTTAGGAGTGTTCACTGATTATCCTGAGAGCTGCACGTGAGGAAACTCCTCCCGGGAGAACAAGTGTGTGTAAAACTGTATGTAAAACTATACACCTGGACGATGTCTCTATCAGCAAAGCGTCCCCTGGAAGACACTCTGACGTCATCCCCATCCAGCTCCTCCATTGCTGCAGACAACAAAAACAACATGTGACCATCACAGCGTTTAGCTCTTCACAGGGAGCTTGTTTGAGACGGAGCAGCTGCTTGGAAACATTTTGATATCATTTGATATCATCCACAATCATACAAGTCCATCAATATCAATTTTACTCATACCACATGAACGCTTACAGCAGTGATTCCCAAAGTGTGGGCCGCAGCCCCCTGGTGGGCCGTCGTGGTACTGCAGATGGGTTTTAAATCCTTGATCTTTTTAAAATATGTTTTTAATTACTGTAAAATATTAACAACATGATTTAAAATCATTAAGACATTCAAACCAGTTACGTGTTATTCTACCATCATCTTAACTTAATATGACAAGTGTCCCCTTATTTGTTGACCCCTTACATTAATGTCAGATCATGGTTCCTAGTCCTGAATGTTGATCACAGTTGTGATTAAAGGTTCTGGTGGGCCGCAGAGATTTTTCACATTTCAAATTGGGCCTTGGTATTCTGAAGTTTGGGAATGGCTGGCTTACAGCATTAGTGGTTGTTTTAGGCTCTTCTCATTTACGTTTACGATAATCACATTTGAACAGACAACTGAAAGGAATATTGAGCAAACAGTTGAGGGTTCACATTTTTTTGAGAAAAAGATTTTCTAGTGTCGCAGCTGGCAGATAAAATTTGATGTTGTGCTCTGCTGTTTGTGGCTGTTTGTGTCACTCAAGCTGCGTCTTCTGTTCCTATCAAAATACCTCAGCTGATACAGCGCCAGGTATGGCTTTGATAGCATTGCCTCCTGGCGGATTATCCTACTTTGCAGTGTTCCCATGAAGTGATAAATGGTTTCCTCTTTTTAAACAGTATAGCACTGCATCACTTCTTCTTTAAATATATATACCTCATTATAACCCCTTTGAAAAATGTGGTAGGGTTGCATTTTAATAGCAAATGTTGGTCTCATTATAGCGACCACTGACCCATTACAGACCAGATTTTGCACTCGGACTATACATTTGCTTTCTAAGTGCTATCTTAGACATGTCCACAGTGTTGTAGAACCAATATTCAAGATGCCATTTCATGAATAAAGTTGCAAAAAAATCTCCTCTTCATCAATATTGATATTTTGTAATGAATTAATCAGTGGACTCCATCACAGAGGAAGTGTAACTGTCTGGTTAGCTGGACTCACTTCGTTGTAAACAACATTGGTTGGGGGTCTCAAGAAAAAAAGAAAATTTCAGACACTAAAAATACATGTGAGAGGTTCTAACTGTAACACAAGAGACTATATGGGCCACGGGAAGTAAAGCTCTCATCTGGGTTCCATATCAGTCAGTCGATACTTTGTTGTCACTGCAGATGAATGGAAGCAGTTTTAAAGAGGTGAAGACAAAAAGGTGGCAGATTGGGGCAGATCAGCCAGAGTGTTGAAAAGTAGCAGTTGGGTTCGGATGTACTGGATGAGCCTCGGCATGTGTGAGAGGCCCCCTGAGACAAGGGGCCAGAAAGAAAACCTCCTGCTGCTGCCTTTTATAACACATGACAAACATGTACGTGCTGACGCACACACTGTTTCAGAGGAGATGTATGGAAATAACAGGCAGGCTTGCAGCTCACGATGGATGGATGGATGGATGGATGGATGGTTGCATGGATAGATGGATGCATGGGTGCATGGATGGATGGATGGATGCATGGACGGATGGATGGATGGATGGATGGATGGATGCATGGATGGATGGATGGAAGGATGGATGGATGGACGGGGGATGGATGTATGGATGAATGCATGGATGGATGGATGGATGATGGATGGATGGATGGATGCATGGATGGATGGGTGGATGAATGGGTGCATAGATGGCAGTGACGTGCGGTCAGGTGAGGCAGGGGAGGCCCTGCCTCACCTGCCATCATGGAAAGAAAGAAAGGAAAAAAAATTTTTTTTTATATTTATCAATTGATTTGTACTATAAAGTAATTTTCCATTTAACTTCACCATTTTTAGATTATTTTTTATTCAAAATCGCCGAATTTTCACATTTACCATTCAAATACTGAGAAGATGTGGGCGGTGAGGCAGCACCCCGCTGAGCCTCACCATGGATTGCGCAATGACTCTGTTAACTGTGCTGCCATGCTATGTAGTGAGACCAGATCGCCGTCTCTTTGTATGTCATTATTAAAATGTTCAAACACGTTTGCTATATGAAATAAGTTTCCATAGTTTAGCTGATTTATATATTGAACAGCAACTATATGTGTGTAATGTGTTTTTTGTGCCGGCGCGATCATAAAACGGCTAAGAAGAGGCACGGGGTGAGGCACGCACTTCTCCTGCCTCACGTTAGGGGGCACTAGTGAGCACAGGGATTCTTCTTGTGACACAATGGCTGCAGAATAAGTGACTGACTGATGAAGTCAGTGCCTCACCAGCCATGAATCTCACCGCACGTCACTGATAGATGGATGGATGGATGGATGGATGGGTGGGTGGATGAATGGGTGCACAGATAGATAGGTGGATGGACGCATGGATGGAGAACCCTTGAGAACCCTTTGGAATCAACTGTTTACTGCATTAATTTGTCAAAAATGTGATCTGATCTTCACCTAAGTCATAATAATAGCCGAAGCTTGGAATTCAACAAAATCAACAAGACATTAAAAGACTAATTCAAGAACTCAATAGAACTGTAGAAAATGAATCTAGAGGCCAATTCAAAGCCAAATGCACTCGTTACTGTCAAGCGCAGAATATGTAAATGAGCTACAGATGAAGGTAAAGACTGGCGACAGATAGTGGTTCCAAAAATGGAGCAAAACTGGGAAATTACTTCACTTCAGAGAGACTCTGCCTCTCTAAGACATCCCATCCCATATCAATTACATTTATCAGTTTATAGATGTTCTCCCAGCTGAATCTTTTAAAAACTGATGTGGTTCCACTAAAATGACTAAAGAATTTCTCAAAGTATGAGTCCACTTCAATCTGATCAATGACACACAAACGTGCACGCTTACCGTCAAACTCAGCGGGGCCGACTCCTACTATGATGATGGACATGGGCAGAGAGGCTGCCTGTGGAGGAAGCAGAAAGGTCACATGACCCAAACGGGTCCAGCGACTCGTGCGACAACACACACGAATCTACGTTCACATGTTCTGTATTTGCCTCAACGGCACAGAGAAACGCTCATCTCTCCTAAACATCCTGTTTGTTTTAAATGCAGTTTCATTGCTTTTGTAAATATATAAGCTGAGTCACCTCAACTGGCTGCAAAGACTAAAGAAAAAAAAAAGATGAAAATTTTAGTTTGATGCATTCAGTGCAAATATTTACAGTATAAGTTAATAAAGATTCATTTGAATGGTTATAACAAGCGCTTTCATTTATTTATTTTAAGGCCCTGTACATAATTACCATTTTTTTTGCCAAAACAGAAAAAAGTGCTTTCCAGTTTGTTTACTGGTCTTTACTGGATGCTCGAGTAAAGAGCACAGCGTCTGGTCACATTTCAAAGCATTTATTTTAATCTTTTTTTTTTAAAAGCAGCCTTCTGTCCCATCAGGAAGAACACACGCTAATAATGTTTTACATATTATGACATGATTTAAAAAAAAAATAATTTGGTCCTTAACAAGTCTTAAATATCAGGGCTGGATAATAGTTGCATGAACCCAAGATGAGGGATTAACTCAGGATCTGTCAGTCATGGCTGAATTTATCCTCCAGTCCAGCGGTGCGCAAACTGTGGTACGCATACCACTGGTGGTACGCAAGTGCTCTCTGGTGGTACGTCAGGACTTTCCACATTTTCTCTCTCTTTTTAAAAAAAATTTAATCTGAAACATACAATGCATTATAAATATGTTTCAAACGAAATTCAGGTAACAATAAGGATATAAACATCTCTCCTGTGTGTTTAAAGCTAATTGAGAAGGCATATATGGCTGTATTTTATAACTGGTCATCATGGTGGTAGTCAGAGAGCTGAACAGTTTCTCAGTTTCTCAGGATTAAAAGTTTGAGAACTACTACTCCAGTCAGTTGCATGACAGCAGAAGCCGATACGTTAGCATGGAGATTTATTCTGTGAAGCTAACCTGATCAAGATTTCTTAATCCTGCTGCTCTGCTTCAGTCAGCTGTCACTCCAGTAACGACCGGCATTAAACTTTTACCGGCAAATTGCAGTTAAACTTTATGATCGTCCAGACACACAGTCCATTTATAAACAGCTATAACAAAAAAAGATGAAGGTTAAATTTGATTGATCCCAGACAGTTACCTACTTATGTTTCCCTTCAATGTCATTCCTGTTGTTTAGATGATTGATCCTGTTGTTTCACTCACGTCATGCACGTGTCTTTCACGAGGTCGTGCTTGTCTTTGGATGATAGTTTTGGAGAAGCAGCTGTCTTTAGATTTAGTTTCTGGATGGGAGTGTTTCGGGCCAGGCTGGACCTATTGACTTTTCTCCACCGATAGTACTTGAGCAGCCTATGCCTACTTTATCTAAATCTAATTTATCCTTTAAACAGGAAAACAATAAGGAAAGAAAGTTTTTCAAATATTACTATTAAATGAATGCTCGATGGCTTAAAGGAGATTTTCTATGCCAGATACAGTCTTGATGGCTAATTTAAACTGACAGGGATTAGCTACATCTGGCTTGACATAACTCCGCCTCCTCATCCTGGCTTGGCGTTCGTGCAACAGAATAAACAATGATGAACTCAGGATGTGTCAAGCCCCGCCTTCTCAGACATCCTGGATCTCTTAAACCAGCTTTTGTGTAAACAGGCCTCAGGCATCTCATGTATAACGGCCCCAGAGGTCAAAGGTCATCATTGCACCTGGAACCAAGAGGCCCAATTCTCCTGTCTGTCTACCTACTGTCAAATAAAGACCACTATTACCCAGAAAAGAAAAATAAGATACATACTACGTCAGACAAACAACAAAAAACATGACTTTTCACAAAAGAAAGAAAGAAGCGGTGTGTGAAAATAAAACTGCCATCACTTTTTCCAAAGAATTAAGAGGGTAAATCAGGTACTACTGTCATCCAGGTGTGTGTTAACACAGCCAATGCCGAGAAACAAAGGCCTCAACTTAAATAAAAAATAAGATAAGAAGAAGCTTTTTCTCACAGTACAATTATAAAAGATAATGAATATCAATCAAGACAAAGACATCTTGGTTGGCTTCTTTTGTTTTTACCATTACGTTAAAAAAACTAGTGTTGTAAGGTGACTTAAAATGCTACACAGCCAGCGGTGTTTCACATGAACTCAAATGAAATCAGTTAAAACTTTGTTTATGGTCAACTTAGTGTCTGTAAACCTCTGACCTCGAGGAAAGTAACAAAAACTAAACAAAAAAAAAAATCACAAAAAAGGGAATCTGATTGATTTACAGCGGGAGAGGTTTTCTCAACTTCACTGGCAGACATCAAAAATGTATGTAAATGCTTGGTTACAAATGAATGTAAGAAAGATCATCCATATGGTGTCTCTGCTTAAACACATATTTTTACATGAAAAAATGTCTACTCACATTAACGACTGCCTCTTTAGTTTGAGCCATGTCTGAGATGACGCCATCTGTGATCATCAGTAGCACAAAGTACTGGGAGCCATCCGTCACTTCTTTAGCACACCTACCATAATATTAAATAAAAAAAAAACACACACACAAATATATAGACATATGTTAGAGTTCAAATGCAGTTAATGGAAGCACAGTTGGCGATGCCTGCTGGGACAAATCTGCAACCAAACCAACAAACGTCTTTAATTCCAGTGTTGAAGAGGCGACCGACAGTAAATTAGTCTGCATTCCCCTTTCAGGTCTGTTCCTGATTGAATCCTGAGATTACAGGGGTCCAAAATAGTGCTGGTTAGCTGATTAAAATAGTTTTAAAAAATTCTATTAACTTGCCTTTAGTTTCTGTTTTTCATACATTTTGTCTAATATAGTATTGCCAGGATGTATGTGCTCTCCTCTCTCCTCCTCCATCTTCCTCCTCTTTTCTTTCTTTACCCGGCTGGCCTTTGGCAGGAAGGTTCCCCCATATGATCCATATGGTTTCTTCCTCTTAAAGGGGAGTTTTTCCTTGCCACTGTTTGGCTTAATGATTTTTTTTCTCTCCCACTACGGGAGTTTTTCTTAACTTGGTTTCTTTGATTAGGATTTAATATCATAATTTTAGTTGATGTTTGCTCAGGGGTCACGCTCTGGGTCTCGGTAAAACCCCTAGAGACAACTTGCATTGTAATAGATACTACACAAATGTCCCCCTCTTCAACAACAACATAATCGCCTTTCTAGACCAGGAACCACTCAAGGTGCTTTTTACAACATAAAGCAGCTACATGCACATTTCTTAGATTGATTTATTTACCAGTTAAAATTGTCCCTATAATTACTCGGATATATTAAATTACACTACATAGTTAATATAAATGGAGCCCCAAGACCACCGGTGCCCCCCCTCTGATCTGATCAACCCCTCCTGCTGCTTCCTGTCAGCTGAAACTATCCAGCATGAACCAACCTCACAGAGGCAAGAAAACAGGACACACAAACACAGCACCTGATGAAGGAACAGTTTCAGTTTTCCAATATACAACTTAAAAGACATGTTTTGTGGGCAAGTGGAAAAATGTGGCGTTTAGAGCTCATTCTTCAGAACTGAAGTGAACGTCAAATGAACTGTTTTTTTTCTATAATGGCTTAAACAGTTTCAGTCTTAGTTTAAAATATTCATGACCAGAAATTGGACATTCAGGTCACATCATCATGTAGGTTTTTGCTGCCAAAAACGAATTAACAGCTACATTGCAACCAAACTGGAAACCTGGAGCTGACGTTAGGATTACACTGGAAAAAAGGCCACTCAAAAAAAAAGTTAAAAAAAAACTTTATACAAGATATTTTTGCTTGTAATAAGCAAAAAAAAATCTGCCAATGGAACAAGTGAAAATTCGCTTAATTCAAGATGCACTGTCTAAAAACAAGCTCCTATATCTCACTGAAATGTAACTCTTTAGGTGATTTTGTCTTATATTAAGTGTGATGAGATATTTTGACTAGAAATTAGAAAAATACACTTGGTAAGATTTTGAGTTTTTGCAGTGTAGAGGCTTAAAATGAAGAACATGTAAGTGAGCATGAGTCATGTGACCAAAAAAAAATAGTATTTTGAAACCTAAAGATTGTTTGAAAAGAGCTTCCTAAACCTAAAAACAGTGCCTGCAGATTTTGTAGGCTTTTGAAATTACTGAAGCCTAAAATACTTTGCAAAAGTTTATCTAAAGTTGGAATACCTTGTAATATAAAAACAATAAACTGGCTGCAATTTTCCCCCTTAAAGAGTTCCTTGAAAATCTAGTACTTATCAAATTTGAATTTGTTTGCAGATAATCAAAAAGAGCAATTCCATCTAATCTGACCTCCAAAATTTCAAATATTATTCTACTTCACTTACATATCCTTGCAGATGAAAATCTCAAGAGGATATGAAAATAATAATACAATTTATTCATAAGCAGCACTGAAAGCTCTCAAGGACACTTTACAGAAATAAAACATTAAAACCACAGAGGAACATTACACAGAATAAAACAAGATGGAACAGTGTAGACACACTGGAGCTGTCGATAAGAAGAGAAAAACTGGTTCAAAGAAGCAGAATTTCAGTTTTTTCACTGTTTGGTTTCATGAATTTAGAAGTGAACCAGGAGTTAATCTCAGACAGGCAGCCGGTGAGGATGGGAGTGTGGTATTTGGTTTACAGCTGGGTGTCGTCCACGAAGCAGTGGAAATGGACATTGAATTCGTGGAAAAAGTTGCTAAGTCGAAGAAGACAGATGATGGAGAGAAAAGACTCCAGAACAGATCCCTGGGGCACACCTGATGTAACGGGGGAGGACTTAAGTTGGGTGAACTGAATGCAGCCTGAGCGATAGATCCGGCCAACCTAAATTAATTTCATGCCAGTTAACACAAAATCCATCATAGTGGCTCCGATCTGATCTGTACTGCAGTCCAGACGAAGCTCAGTCTTAAAAACATCTGGAGGAAGTCCAGATGTTTGCTGACTCAAAAGGGACTACACCTGAGACAAAACTCAGACAAGCACATAACTCCACTTTCTAAAGTTCTAAACTGTGACGTTTCAGATGGACAACACACTCACACAAGGATCAATAACAAATGTTATACTGAGCCATCAATCCCAAGCAAGCATCCAGAGGACCCAACAGCCCAAGCAGAGGAGACGTCCACAGGTGTGGGCAGGTGAAGGGGATTACTGTGGAGAGGCCGGTGATTAGTACACCAGACTAATGACTTCTCAGCGGGAAGGATGTGACACAAATGTTGGAGACTTCACAATTTTCCATCATAAATAGACATGAAAGGAATAAATTTAGTTTCTGAAAAAAGGATGGAAAAGATTTTCAGATTTACATAAACTTATCTAACTGCATAAAGTATGAATTCAAGATATTTCATTTTCCCACCAATAATAATATTATGACTACAACTATTCTTATTAATAATAAAACAGTGCAGTGCATTTGATGTGTCACAGTGGAAGTGTTGAACATACCTGAAGTTATAATTAAATTCTCTGACTGCATTATTGTTTTTTTTTTTGTATTTTTGGAGAAAAATAATCACACAACCAGGCATCATGGCTTTGGATTTCTAATTTGACGATGCAGAGAACCAACTACAGTCTCATCAAGGCAAGGTTTTTATTTTTTAGATTCTGACGTTCACATTGACATCTATTTCACTGCAGACAACATGAACCCACGATATTTTGCGTTTGGTTTTTTTTTTTCTTCCTTTCCAGCTTCATTTCACCTTTTAACATTCATAGATTTTTTGCATATCAGGTCTGGCAACGCGTGCGCGTGTGTGTGCGGTTCGGCGTCCTCACCGAGCCACCTGGTTGATGACTGGAGCAAAGTTGGTCGGGCCGTACAGCTGAACACTTCTCAGGCTCTGGAAGTAAGCCTCTAGAACACCTTCAATCCCCACACAGTTGGGGTCTTCTGTGTTTGAGTTCTGGAAAAGGGAAAAAAAAATTTAGTCTGTGAGAAAACATGGCAGTGAAATCCATCTGTTACATTTAAATTATGCTTAGAGATGCCTGTCAGTGCGTATCAGAGCCTTGAGTCAACCAATCCCAGGTTCTCAAGTCCTGACCCCTTATGAAATGAAGCTTCTTCATAATAAAACTGTAATTTCTATTTTAATTCCAAACACCATGAAAATGCATATAGTTAATGATGACTGTTAGCCGTAAAACCTAAAGGTATTCCTTTATTGATTAGCCATGACCGTATAGGTCAAGGTCACAACGACGCCGAGCCTGCAGCGTTGGACCTGTGTGAGTGACCTTCACCTGCTACAAGACCCGATGTGCCGGTCTGGGCTTTGAGGTTGGAATTTATACGTCGGAACCAGTTTTGGTCATTTGTGCTAACGATCGAAGAGTTGGAAGTCTTCCAGAACGCCTTGAGGATTTTTCAGTGGGGTCCAGATCTGGACTCTTATGGTGTGAAAATTATGTTTCACGTCCATTTTTTTTTCACTATCTGACCATAATGACTGCTTGGAATATACCTGCATCGTCAGTGAGGGAAAAAAAATGCATATTTTGATGGAAAAACCTCCTCATTCAGTATATTTAGGTAATCAGCTGACCTCATCTTTGGGTATACATTGAACTTAATCCCGACCAACAGAAGCAACCCCAGATCATGATACTGCCACTGCAGGTTTGGCCAGCAGGTGCTAAGCATGATGGGTACATCGCTTGTCTTACACTGATTCATCCATCACTAAGGAACATATAGTAATCTGGGTCAGCAGACCCGACATTACCCTACAGCCACATCTTCATGAGTTTGGGTTAAATAACTCCTTATTTATTCATCACTGCAGCAGCGTTCTTCATGGGTTCCTCTGATCTGTTAACCTGAATCCAGCTGTTGGCCTCGATGTAACATCGGTTTATGTTATGATTCTGTACACTGACTGGAGAACTCTCACAAACATCATCATTAAATCACGCGCCAAACGTATCAGCGTCTCTTACCAGGGGGAAAGCATGCGAGATCTTGCCATCTGGAGGAAGTTTAGCTCCAAAGCCGTATGCAGGGAAGAGTTTGTCACTGTCATAATCCTGGATGATCTCCCCAACAGCCTTCAGTGCCATGGCATACGCATTCATCTGGTAAGGACTCATGTAGTGCAGTGAGGTGGGCTGGGATGGATTGCCTGAAGAAAGACCCAGCATCCCCATGATATGTAGAAATATAACCACACGCCTACTGAAGAATCAAGGGTTATTACAGACAAGATGTTTGATGTAGTAGTGAAATGTTAAAGTATTACAGATACTGAAATGTTATTCCCTTTTCCAGTCTACAATGGACGGGATCGCTGGCTAAAACAGAAAGCATGAGAGCAGCATGTTGGAACATTTCACACACTTCTGGCATGCTTGAAAATGACATTCGGTCTCACCGTTGGATGCTGTGAAGTCTATGGCCACAGTGAAATTAAGCTGCGTCCTGGTGGGAGACGGAGAAGAGTTTCATTTACAAACAGTATCAGCAGACGGGATCCAGCTGTTCGGCCAAGAGCGACAAACTCAATGGCTCCCTGCTCTTATTTATGGCCGACCAAGCCCGGCGATCCGCACAGCGATTTTGGATTATACTGTATTGTGTTAATATTCAGTGTTGGGTGCATTTTCAGACTGAAGCATAACCAAGCGTCTGAGCATATTAGCATATCCAAACTCCAGCTAGCCTCCAGGCAGACAAGCCTTGTGGCAGCTCTGGATCAGCGAGGAGAGTTGATTGTCTTCATAACCGGAAGGTTAAAGGGTCAACGCCTAGCGCCATCATGGGTTGCAACACTGAACCATTGGTGCTGCAGTCCCAGCAACAGGCAATGCAGGAAAAAAGAAAAAGCAGGAGAAAATCAAGAAGTTCTAGGAGCTGAAGAAACTCCACAAACAGATGTGGAAGTCCATTGGACTTAACAGGATCTGTAAAGCCTAAAGTTTGTGCAGCAAATTCCAGGGTTAATGTGGTTAAAGCACAAGGAACCTGAGAAACAACATCAGGGAATGAAAATTCATTTTATGAGATAAGAAATATAAAGGCATCCCAAATATAAAAGACACTTTTCTACAGTAATAATATGCCTAAATATGCACAAGATAATTTCTTGCAGGTGACACTTGCAGCTTGGAAGAGGCAGCAGATAGACCACATACATCAGAAACATTGTTTTTGTATTCACTAACAGGCATTTATCTAATAATCAAAGATCTTTGAGAATATTAACGTGGAAATGTTCTTGGTTACCAGCATCAATTTGAAAAACCGTGAGTGAAAACATCTTTAATGAAGAAGTAGAAGTGGAATTTAGATTCTACAGCAAATGTATGTTTTGGGAAAGCAGTATAAAAAATTCAATAATATCGGAAGTGTGTGGAAAATCTCATTAACATGCGTGTTATTTGGTACGTAGAAAGGGTGATCTGATGACCAAGAGTGAACACCAGTCCCGAGGTGGTGATCAGCCACTTAAACCTCTAGAACCAGGTTCAACAAGTCCAAGAGCAATGCCAAACTGTAGGCTCAAAACTTAATAACTTAACAGCATTTATCTACAACACAGGTGTCAAACTGATCCATGAAAGGGCCTAAAAGCTGACTTGTTTTAGTCAACTAATTATCTTCACTAAAGGTCTAAACCAGTTTAGTTGCAATTGAATGAAACAAGTCCGCTGTGCTGTTGCATGGTTGGAAATAAAACCTGCAGCCACACGACCCTTTAACAGTTCAGTTTAACACCTCTGATCTTCAGTAATCAACAATAAAATCTCTATAATGTAAAAAACAAAAAAGTATAATAGGTATCCGAGCTGAGGTGGTATCAGCTGGGAACCATGAGCCGAACCAGGAACCACGTGGTCGTGTTTCAGTTGAAGAAGGTCAGTTTTAGAGGGAACGCAAGACTTAGACGGTGCGTCAAAGAAGAAGCTACCGAGAGCAGAACGAGTAAGATCCACGGAGTGAAGTCAACGACAACAAAGTGAGGGGGCGAGTAAATGCTGAGAGGCGATGCCAAAGGTAGCTGAAGTGGCTCTAAAACTGAATATATTGCATCTGTGACAGATGTTAGTGACAGTTGTAGACGAAGCAAGTCTGTTGTTACAGCCCACAGGGGAGTGTAACGTACCAGCAACCAAGGAATAAAGATGACATGAAATAATAGTTTAATATGGTTTTACTGACTGGTTCGGAAAAGAAAAAGGGGATTATCAGCTGCCTTACCTGTGGGGGAGGAAAGGACAGATGTCAACAAAACAAGGACTACCTAACCACTTAACTAAAGGTTGTAATCAAACAACAAAAACCTAACGAACATATAAAAAAAAGTGGTGTACCAAAACATGTACAAAGGGTGGCACCAACCGCTACACTAGTGAACTAGACATAAATCATACCTATGTGCGAGAACGTACGGGGTACCCCAAATGTCTAGTCCACGTGACTCCCCCTCGTACCTGAGGTCCAAGTCTTAGAAGAACCGAGCGGAAAACAGAGGTGCGAACGAGAGCCGGCCCGCAGTGAGCTGCCTTTAAAGCGGAGCTCAACTACGCCATCAGGGGAAGACCAATGGGAGGCTCGAACCAAGCCCCTCCCCCCCAGTCAGCACCAGTAAACACACTCTGGTCGTCTATGGTTTAACTGGCGTGCAAGTCGTTTAAGACGATCTCCGCTATTTTCTATTTTCAACTGAGGCCAAATCACACTTTTTTATACAAGAGTTAATTTGAGACGTAGAGCCGTTTGTCCACCTCCACATGAGACCAGGTGGACGCAACATTGATGCCATTTGGACGCGCTCTTGTACGCGTCGACATGCGGGTTGAGGGTTGCGGGTAGTGGGTCTACCCGCTACCGCGATCGCAAGATACCGAGTTTGCGGAAAGGGCAAAAGACACGCCCATTGCCACACCTACAATGTGAGTAAGGGAGTCAGCATAACGGGTAGCGGCTTTAGGGAGCGGAAGATTGCATTAGCGGATAGCGGAGGTTCCTAAACCTGCAATTTTGCGGGTAGCGGCTAGTGGGAAGTGCTTGCACGTAACACTGTCATAAACATTTGATGCACACAGCTCCTTCTACTTCTATATTGCTCATATTTTGAACTATGAGCAACATAGAGCGAACCGAGCCTTTTAACTTGACTGTTATTTTAGGAGAAAGTGTGAGAAATGGTGCGTCAGTATCTGTTAATTTAAACAAAACCTTTTGTTCCTTTTGTGCAACATCAACATTCAGCGTTTACCGTGTGATCATTTATCTCGTGGATTCACCTGTTCAGTGTCATTTCATGGTGACAAAACATATTGGACCGAGCACTCACCCTCCTCTGATGAAGTCCACAAACGTGCATTCAGACTCCACTTTAAACGACAGAAGAGTCACCTTCAACATGGAGAGACAGTGGCAGGCAAAATGAAGGAGAGAGGTGGGGGGAAAAAATGAAAGAGAAGATCACAGACAGGCCTCTGGGCGACCACCATCCGTTTACTGCTGCTGACGGAGAAACACGTCAGCCGCTGATGAAAGACTCTGACGGGACTTACCGTCCCCGAATTGACATATTTCTTCTTCTTGCCTTTCTTTTTGGGGTTCAAAACCTCGACCGCAACACAGGAAACAGGAAATGAGCTTGCAAGCATACAGGCCTAAGGAAATGTTATCGTCTTTGAGTGTTTTCCCATTACTGCATGGTACCTCGTAGACGTTGAACTGGCTTTGGCCTCTGGACAGTTCTCTGTAGCTGGTGGTAAACTCCCCGATGAAATCATGACTGGAAAAAAAGAGAGACCCCGATGAGAGATAAAAGTCAAAAAACTATCTCCAGTTTAACTCGGCAAAAGACTGCTCTGCATTAGATCATTACTTCTCAGATAAGGAAAAAGAAAAGGAGCACGAGCGCATCGAGATTAAGGGTGAGTATTGGCAAGGACCTCGCAATACGATATGTATCATGATATTTGAGTCATGATACGATATTATCACGATATTGCGATATCACGATATATTGCGATATTCTACCCAGTTAATATCAAAATTAAAAGTAGAGATGAAAAATCAAGTTGCTGTATATGTTCATCAGATGATATTGATCATTCAGAGGACAAATTGAGTCAAAACTTTGCTTCAAAACAACCTATTTATTGTTTATTATTAGTGATTTTGCACATTTAAATTGTTTAAAATTGAAACAATTTTCCTAAAAAAAATCGATATTAGGAGCTGAAAAATTGATATTATATTGGGCGGCCGAAAATCGCGATATATTGGCAAATCGATTTTTTTTTCACACCCCCTAATTCAAGATGGAGCTTCAAATCCCTGGATGTGCAAAACTTCAGCCGTTGTCACATCAGCAAAGAAATCTGGGGGGAAAAAAAACACTTGAATTTGTGGCAGCACTGCCTGAAAAACACAAACGGATCTTCTCCAGTCACGACACCCAACCTGACGCCCTCAGACGAGAGCCGGTTCACCCTAAAGGCAGCAAACCCAAACGGCAGCTGAGCGGTCTGATGAACGCAGTCCGGAGAACGCAGTCTACGTCGGACCAACTAAACGACTCCGCGAAGACAGGACGCAACACAGACGAGACATCTCATCAGGCCAAGATCCAGCTGCGTCTCAGGGATGAAGGAGACCCCTCTGAGGACAACCACGGACACGTTTTGGACAGAGAAGGCAGATGGTTGGACAGAGGAGCCATCTGCATCAAATAGGCTTCACGTTTCCAACAGTTTCAATGCAGCTTTGAACCGCCTACCCAACCTTTGGTACCCCAATTCACGCGACCCAATGGACCCAACAGACCAAAGACCCTAATGACCCACAGGAATGACGGGAGGGTCCGTTTGTTACAAAAACGGTAACAATATACACATACAAACTGTTCATGCAAACACAACAAAATGTCAACAAAACCATGAAAAGACCACCAACTTACCACTTATTTTAGAGAGTTTTAAAGAGTCACTGTAAAAGTGACACGAAATGATCAGTCGTAGCATCTGTAGCCGGATTAAGATGCATCTAAAATATTTAAACTGCTTAATTTCATGCAGCGGGACCAGATCCTCCAGGTTCAGGTGGAAGTCACATGTTTAAATGCCTCCTTTTTCCCGCTCAGTACAGAGTTTCATTACAGACAAAAGAATCAGGTCTAGTGAGCGAGCACAACAACTTCCTGTGGGTTTTTTTTTTTTTTTTTTTTGAAGAATGTAAGTCTGCAGGTAGGATGGGAGAATATCTTTGTAAATGAGCACTATTGAACAACTGAGTAAAAGCGCTAAGATTTGTGATGTAACGATTAAAACTCCCCAGCAGTCAGTGTGAACTAGCAGAAACCCTCTGGATGACAGGTGAAATGCCTTCAAGGACCAATAAAAGGAAGTCCAGCGGCCTTCCTTTAGACGTTAATCCCAGTTTAATTTTTATATTTTCTTCCTGTTATGACTCTTTCGTTTTTTTGGTAACATTAATAACCACCAAAACACAGAAACTTGCTTTTGCGAATGACAGATTGAATGTTCTGATGGGTTGAAGGACAGAAACGATCGAATCTGGGACCGATGAAACCAGAAACGCTGTGAACACGAGGCTGGAAAGCCTGAAAGACCCCACAGGGTTTATAATGAAAGACCCAAATCTGCGAGGAGGGCTCCCACACGGGCCCAGAATCTGTGAAAGAGAGAGGCCGTCTCAACCTTCGTGTCCACTCAGCGAGTTTTGATTCATCACACGGCGTTTGCCAGAAAAGCGGCGCTGCCCATCTGTTCTAATAAGACGCCTCGGGTCACGCGAAATTGGGGTGACATTCGATGGATTCCTCGTGGAGCTGAAAATGAAATGTACAAAGGAAAGCGGGGCGTGGCCCGATCGAGAGAACTTACCTCCCGTCTCTGTCCCAGTCATGCACGTCCACCTTGACTGTCCTGGAGGGAGGTGAGAAGACGGAGGCCAGATGGGACCGGACAGGTGAGATTAGGTGAGAACAGAGGAGAGGAAGGTGAGGGAGAAATCAACCGAGGGGAAGTTAACTTTCTCTCAAAACTGTCTCACATTTCAAAAAAACCACCATGAAACAGTCGGAAGACGAGAGGTCTGGTTACGAGAGCAACAGATCCGGATGGTTCCTGCTTCCAATAAATAACTGGTTGGTTCAACGTTTTTTTGTCTTATAGCTGATAGCGATGCAGGAGATTACAGTAATGACCATAGAAGAAGTAGCAACTAACAGTTAAATAATGTATAATAAAGGAACTGCTGAAAACAACTATAATTAGGGCTGGGCAAGGATTAAAAATTTAATCGCGATTAATCGTTTATTTCCCTGATTAATCACGTTTAATCACATTTTATATGCAAAATCAAATAATTAATTCAAAAGTAGTGTAAAGGTCACTTTTATTGAAATGTTCTGCTGCCGTATGAACTAAAGTGCCATAACATTTGTTGTTCAAACACTTTTAACATCAGCACTTGTCAGTAACACATATTTAGTGTAAATCTCATCTTAAAAAATGTAAAATAAAATAAAGCTTATTGCCACTGCTAGGGCATTAATGTCATTTTTATAAAATTTTTCAAAAAGTCTACAAACAAAATCAGACAAAATGATTGTGTCTCAGCACAATCAAAACATTAAAACAGGTAATTTCTGAGGTAACAGCAGAAACTTTTAACAGGGGAGTTCAACTTGTCAGTTGTTACAAATAACCTTGTTTCTGTTGAATCCTCCGTCTGGGAGAACTTTAAAATGAAAATGTCCATGTTAAAGCTCAGTAACTTTACCAATCCGTGTATCATTCACTCTTTCAATTTTCAATTGTCAATCAAGGATTAAAAAAAAAAAAAAGGTTAAAAATAGACATTTTATTAGGTTTTTCGTTTTTGAATCTAACACAAAAAACAAAAAAAAAGCAGGCTTCAAATGTAAGCATTTTCGTAGTTAATAAAGATATAAATGTTACAAAACCATCTTATTGTCTTCGGTATATATATTTATATATTGTTGGACAGAGTTGTAAATGCCTGATTCAGTAAGGTAACAATTGAGGTAATAAATAACCACAATAAGGAATAAACATCTCTCCTGTGTGTTTAAAGCTAATTGAGAAGGCATATATGGCTATATTTTGAAATTGGTCATCAGAGAGCTGAACAGTTTCTCAGGTGGTACGCAGTATTAAAAGTTTGAGAACCACTGAGATAGTTAATGCATAAAGTTAATACCCTCTCCTTTAATCTCATGATCATAGTGGAGCAGTAGCGTATACATTTTTTTTTTCACTGTGTCATTATTTATTGAACAAAAATCAAGCAAAAGAAAAAAAGAAATGTGGAGCAACACTGAGTACCTCCCTGACTGCTTCCACAGAATTAACGAGGCTGAATTAAAGAGGTGCTGCTAACGAACTGATCATCAGCAGATCTGCAGAGCTCAGTGAACATACGTTAAAGGGCATTTTGGCATTTTTGCTGGTCTGGAGCACTCAGCTGTTTAACAACCCACAGCCAAGAGGGAAAGAGCTCATCTGTTCTTCAGTCAGAAGCAGGAGTTTTAAGACTCCTCTATTTCACTGTGTGACAGAGGAGGTTCTGTCAAAGTAATTCATGCTTAACAATGTACATTCATGCATGTTATATTTAGATTCTCAGTCCCACAGAAGGTGCACAAAATGGTGATAACCCTCCACAAACTGGATGCATTTTTATATCCCAGTATTTGTTGTCCTGATCACCCTGAGCTGCAGAGACGCAGTAATGGACTGTAGATGGTTGGATGAAAGTGACAACTGGTGATCAATCTCGAATCTGCATTCAACGAGGAGATGATGTCGGAGGTTCGCTTTGGTTCAGGCCCGATGGATCATGAAAAGGCGGCTGTCTGTCTGAAGGAAAGCAGCACGATTCCACAGTCAGTCGCAACATGAGGCTGATGTCTGGTAAAGGACATGGATGTCATTAACTCGAGAGTGAATGTGCAGCTGAACACTGGAATTTTGGACACTTATCTCAATTCCATCAGCGGGAAATAGATCTGGCGATGATGAGGTCATTGTTCAGGATGGTGGAAGTAATGAAAGGGTATTCAAACGTTTCTTCTGGAACCACACGGTGCTTTTCATCAGTGGAGCGGCAAACCTCAAATAATTCAAGGTCATATACCAAGGCAGGGGAGCTGCAACTAAGCACAAGATGCGTTGTGTATGTGTCTGTGTGTGTTTAGTCTTTCTGCAAATCCAGGGTCATTCTGGTCACTGGTCATAAAACATTCCTCCATGAAGTGTCATGAAAAACAAATACAGTGGTACCTCTACTTACGAAATTAATTGGTTCTGGAAGTAGTTTCGTAACCTGAAAATTTCGTAAGTAGAGACGCGTTTTCCATGTAAATGCCCTAATCAGTTCCAATCTCCCCAAAATTCGAACATAATTTTTTTCATAAATCATAAATAATACATGAAATGACATAAAAAACCTGTAAGAAATACATGTTAGAACTAGAAAAGCACTTGAAGAGCGCAGACCTCCACCAAGAGCAACAATCATCGAAAATTTGAAAGTTATCCCGAATCCAGGATTTCTTCCGGATCACACCCAGAATGAAATCAGTTCTTCCTTTTCACATTTCTGACAACTCCTGAAAATTTCATCTAAATCCATCCATAACTGTTTGAGTTATCTTGAACACAGACAGACAGATAAACGCAGGCAAAAACATAACCTCCTTGGCGGAGGTAAAAATTGTTTGTTTATCTGGTTGCTGGGTTACGCTCATACAGACAAGGGGCCCTCCTAGCCAATGAGATGCCAGGAAGATGCTAAGCGATAGCCAATGGCAGATCATCTCAGACGCACCGCTTTCAAACCGAGATACAGAGCAGCTACAAGTATGTTTACGTTCGGTAAACTCTGGGAGCTGCGAGTAGCAGCGCTACTGGATTTTTGCCTTTCGTATCCTGAAATTTCTTTCGTAACAAGAGGCAATATTTTCCCTTTGAGGCGTTTCGTAACCTAAAAATTTTGTATGTAGAGACGTTCGTAAGTAGAGGTACCACTGTACATCTGCTCCGTCGCTGGCCCAGAAAAACAAACTTCATCCTCTCTGCTGTGCTCGGTCAGCTTCTCCTCAGGACGGAAAACACTTCGGGAACAAAAGTTAACAACTTAGTAAGAAGCATCAGCAGACCTACTGGGATAAAAAACATGCCGGATCGAGGCATGTGCTCGTGTTTTCGTGTGTGTGTACAATTGCCGTTGAACTGCTTCCACGGTCGTCTCAATAACGCCAGCACTGGCCGCAAGCTAGCTGCACAGCCGACTGCTGGCATTATTCTGACCACCACAGAGTCGCACGTCTTCCATCAACCTGCCTCTCATGTCGCCTGAGTCCGTCTCTGATCGGTCGCTGTATGCACACTGATTCAGTTTAAGTTCTGTGTCTTCCACGTGGCCACGTGCACATGTCCTGGAAGTAAATCCACCACAGACGGGCCTCAGAAGAAGATGAAGGATGGCCGACCCTCATTCGGTGCACGCATTTTGTTTATCCAAGCGAGCAAAAGAGCAAATGTGTTTGGTTTTAGAGGCCACTTATGGAAGACAGTATGAGCCCGTATTTGCAGGAAAAACTAAAACGGAAAGTTGTTCCAATGTTAGAAGCTCGTGAATCTGAACCGCGAACGGCAGAACAACTCCGAAATGTGTGCGATTCGGTTCAAACACCGTGATCATCAGCTACAGTTGCTGAGAAACAGTTAGCTCGATCTGCATTCGCTGTATCTCGGGTATGATGTGCAGAATAGCACCGACCGTACGATGATGGCTACGACTGACGTGGACGGAATGCCGACAGTAAGAAAACAATGCCTTAAAATAAACCACTCTGATGCAACGTTGACATGAGCTAAAGTGTGAATGATTCGCTATTTTAAGTTTGATTTTAACTGGCTAGTAAGCAGACGAAGTCGTGGGATTTCTGACACTGTCAGAATATTATATCAGGTAATCTTTGGTCAAAAGACGAGTCTGATGGCCGCCGTCAAACGGCTCATACTGTAGGACGCAGGACAGCTGGTTTTAGCCAAAGACGTCCCCACGATTCTTTTCACCATGCTGATCTTTTGTTTGCGTAGGAGCCCTGACGCTTTTACGGTCTCACAATAGCAAGAAAAACAAAATAAAAAAAATAGAGAGGAAAAAGCATCAGTGTCTTTAGTCATCACAGTTGTTGGTAACCCTGGAGTGATAAAAGCAGTTTCTTAGCACCAGCATCGTTAACTTTTATACTTCCTGGCTTCAGGTTGTTTTGTGACTTACATGGCAGCTGTTTTATTCAACAACAGAATATTCTAACTTTGTGAACATACCTCAGAAAATTAATAAAATTGTTGTAATTATTCTTTTTTTTTTTAACACATCAAGCACAGAAACAAAAGTCGCTCCATTGAAAAAACAGTATTCTCCATCAGTCAGGTTCAACTCTCACACAGCTGGAGATCCATCCCCTCCACATCTGTTCAGGTGGATTGAGATCTGGACTATCTGCTGTCCAGTCGCAGAGTTTAGAAGTCTTTTCTGAAAAAAACATTTGACTACAGACTACAGGTCTTCGGAAAAACCCGACCCCCTAGAAAACCCTAGGTTCCGACCCGACCCGAATCGGGTCTCGGGTCCATTCACGAGACGTGACTCCAGGTTCAGTTCGGAATTGGTACAATTAGTCTCGGGTCCGGTCGGTGCTCTCTGACAGGCTGGGTCCACGTTTACCCAAGAGAGGTAAAGATATTGGCGGTGGCAGCTGCCATTAACTCCTCCCCCCCTTCTATCCAATAGGCTGTGAAATGTCAGGTGACAGGTCAAGTAAAAGTAAACAAACAAACAAACAGTAGTTTGGTTTAGTTTATGTCAGGACTCGGGGCAGTTAAATGATTATTCATTAACGTGGCGTGTTTGTCATGAAACAACCTTGTCGCCGTAGCGTGTTATTAACGGTTTGCCCGTCAGCTGTAAAGCACAACGGATCGCCAACATGACAACGCTGGATGAGAGAACATGTTCACAACACGTCCTGACCGGTGTAGGCTATTAGCGTTAGCAGTTGCTACCAATAGCATCTGTATCCACAAAGAAAACAACAACGTGGATTTATTGTTGTTTACATCACGTAGCCTATGTAGCAACTAAACCGGGTAGAAGAAGACAACTTTAGGTAAGAAAATCAAGTTTTATTCAACGCTAGACAACTTTTAACATGAGCAACTATGGGCTGTATCGTCTCGATTCTATTTGGGTGTCTCAGTTCAGTACATGGTCTGAAACTAAAGACTCGGGTCGGGTCGGGTCGGTTCGGGTCTGGGTCCAAACATTGCCGGTCCATTCGGGTTCGGAACCCGGACTTATGATAATAACTTGGGTCGGGTCGGTTTCGGGTCGAATTGTCACAGGTCCATTCGGGTTCTTAATGGCCGAACCTACTTCCCAATGATGGAAATAGACAAGTGTCCAACTTCCAGTGTCCACCTGTGGATTTACTAGAGAGTCAGGTTTTCTGAGACAAAGGAGACAAAAGGAAATCATAAAACTCAAATCCCCAGCATGCCTGGCAGTTTCAGTTTCACACCTAGGTGTGAAATGTGATGTCACACCCTCTCACTGCCTCTCACTGGCCGGGGACCCCTATTCTCACAGCGGGACCCCGAACGAAGGCGGATAGCAGTCAGCTCGCTCTCTTTTTCCTGTGCATCGGTTCTCCTGCTTGGACCTGTCCTACGCGACTCAGGGCATCCTTTTTTTTGGCCTACTCAGCCCGCCACAGCTTCCGGCCAGCAGCCACGAGGCCCATCCAGCGACGGGCTAGTCAGCCACCGGTAAGGAAGACCGGTTCACACGCCTCGTCCGGCCAGCACCACGAGTGACCCGTGCACATCGGCGCAAATGAGGCACGGTGCCGCCATGGGAAGTTTCTGCTGTCGCGAAACTAATTGCCCCTTTGGGGACAAATAAAGTTATTGATTGATTGATTGATTGACTGTGGACTAACCTCCACCAGACATCCTACAAATATGTCGTATATGAAGCAGTTCTGGTCAAAATGACTCCTGAGCGTTGTGTAGATCTGATCCAAAGCTACTGAAAGAGCTTGGTTGAAGTCATTGGTGCTAAAGGAGCTTCCACCAGCTGTGAACTCCAAGGGTTCGCTTAACTTCTCCTCCAGTGCTGTAAATGTCTGATGGGTGAGTTGAATAAAGACAAGAGAAATTATAATTGCTTTTTCTTATCAACTCAAACACATTGTGATTATCATTTTTGACTTGGGGAGAAGCTAAGATCACATTTTTGTCGAATTACTGCAGAAACTCAGTGAGTTACAAAGGGCTCACACACTCATTTTGTGCATCTTTCAGCCCCTGCCCACCGTGCACTCGCCTCACCTGTCGTAGTCCCCGTTACAAAGTGCTCGAACAGGTATGGTAAATGACTGCCAAACGGGATTCAGATTGTTCTTAATCACTTCAGTCTTGTGGCAGATGGTAAACCTGGAACCACGAGAGAGGATGACCTATCAGGGAACATGTGCTTACACAGCGGCAAATTATATTTAAAGAAAAAACAAAAAAAATCAAAATCCTGTTCAAGACATCGTAAAGAGCCAATCAGAGGGCTTTGACTGTACATCTGAGATACTGATACGTGCAAATACAGATTAGAATTAGATGTCTCTTTGTTACAAACATCCATTGGCCCTCATTTGCCTGACCAGTGATGCTGGCAGATCTTCACATTGTGGACTAACGGGGACAGTTCTTGTCCTCAGCTGAGAGACAAACAGGTGGACAGGACGGACAGAGGAACGACGATCATGCAGACTCACGTTCCATCCTCATTGCTTCGGTAGAAGACGAGGAAGGGGTCGGACTTGCCAAAGAAATCCTTTTTGTCCAGCTTGTTGGCACAAAACTGCATGGTGGCTATGTCCTGAAAGAACAACCATGGCTTCATTTCAGATGTTTGGTGAGTCATTTCAAGTTTTGCTCAGGTCGGACTTCGATCTGCGTTTTGAACATATCAGTACAGAGTATAACAACATGATAAAAAAAATCATCTGACTGCAGACTTGGACCCCGTTGTACACTTCCCCTTACCCGTTAACACTAGCCGCTACACGCAAAATGCGGGTTTAGGAACCTCCACTAACCGCTAATGCAATCTTCCGCTTGCTAAAGCCGCTACCCGTTATGCTGACTCCCTTACTCACTTTGTAGGTGTGGCCAATGGGCGTGTCTTTCACCTGTTCCGCAAACTCAATATCTTGCGATCGCGGGTTTAGGGTTGCTGGTAGCGGGTTGGTCTGACCACCCGCTACCAGCAACCCGCATGTCGGCGCGTAGAAGAGCGCATCCAAATGGCATCAATGCACGTCCACCTGGTCACGTTTGGACGTGCACAAACGGCTCTACCTCTCGAATTAACTCTTGCATAAAAAGTGTGATTTGGCCTCAGTTGAACCCCTGAGAAAATGGCAGAGATCGTCTTAAACGGCTTGATCGCCAGTTAAACCATAGACGACCAGAGCGTGTTTACTGGGAGCGCACCAACCATCTGGGACTTTCAGGTAGCTGATAGGAATTGTCTGTGTAAAAATATTTATATATATATATCAGTGCAGAGGAAGAGGAGGAGGAAGAGGAGGAAGCTCTACAGCAGAGTCCCAGATGAGCTGCACATGAGAGCTGCTCTGATCTGGATGAAAAGACGCTCCATAGCGGTTAGCGGGTAGCGCAACCTGCTCTTAAAGGCAACAGGTGGAACGCCCTAACCACTCCTATGCATAATGTAGCGGGTAGCACAGGTGGGATAGCGAGTTTAGCAAGGTGGAAGATTGCGTTCTTTGCGGGGGAACGCCCCTCCTGCTACGTGCTATCCCTTAATAGCGGCTTTTAGGAGATCTGGCGAAAGATCAGGCCCTTGGTGTTATGCAAATACAGGTTTAAATGAACAACAACGTAGAACATTCTTCCTCCTTGACATTATTTATTTAATAAAACTGAATAGAAACTAAATCCTGACTTATTTCTATACTGGAGAAGAGGAAAAAATCAGCCAGATACATTTTCATTTTTTCCTCATAAAAAAAAATCATGTCTGAAGGGGCTAAGAACCATTTAAAACAATGTAACTGATGTATTTGCTGTAAATGTCTGGACGCTATCTTTAGGTCACCACCTGCGCGACTGTGATTTCCTGATTATATTATGCAGTTTTGATATCAGTTTATATTGATCAACAGACTCGTTTTTTTGATCGTGATCCAGAAACTCTCTGGGTCAGCGGCATCGCGCACTCTAAAACCGCTATTTTCTGTGTGGGGTGGTGAGCACCGTGCTTGTCCTCCCCCCTCCCTGTGGTCTCACACTGATCTGCTTTTATTCACCTTCCTAAAACAGACACATTACCAGTCGTGAGTCGCAGCGACGGAGACGACTGGAGGATGCTGATCGGTGTTTACGGTGGGGGGGGCAGGGCTGACCCAACGCCGGGGTAGATGTATGAGCTGCTGATCTGCACAATCTGCATATGCAAATTCTGCTTGCATTGAGCAGAAAGTCATTTTGAGGAAATGCCTGCTCTATAAATACTTTCTTTAATTGCCTAGTCGATCATGCACGTCCTAATTATGACTGCTAGATGTCCTGGAAATATTTCATCTTCAAATTTTGACCCTTTGAAAGTCAGGAAAAGCATAAATCTTGAATGAGTTCTGGTAATGACAATATCTGATCACAGTGTTACCAGTCGAGACGTTAAAAAGAAATTACGCAGAAACTAACTGCTGCAGGAAACTACAACAAGGATCACTTTTCATTTTTAGTTTTTTATTTAGACAACTGTGAGCAGGCGACTGTAACTTTGGAGCTGTTTTTGAAGCGTTGCTTTCTATCACCTTAGTAATATTTTACAATCTCCCGATTATTTTTTTTTTAGTAACTATAGTTACTCAGGATTGGATTACTGTAATTCCTTAAAAGCTTTTTACTTTTTGTGGTGATGGTCTGAAAAAAAATAAAATAAACTGAACAGAATTAACTTAAGTTTGGCCGACCCGTGGCTTCTCAGAGTTTTTGTAATCTTGTGTTAAAACTGTAATAACTTTTGGACCATCGTTGGTCAGAATATGACTGCGTCCGTGGACGCTGTGGTTGACGTGGTCTCAGTGGAAGAATCATCGATCTCATCCTGAACCTAACGTGCTCAGCTACTGGACCCTCAGACGACGCTCACGTGCGCTCCTTTCTGTTTTTTCCCATCTAATTATGCGAATGTCGTGAGGCCGGATGAATAATTAATGAGCTCATCTTGCCATCACACGTGCGTGCTGACTTGATGCTAATGATTAAACTATTTTGGAGTCTGTGGGGTCATTTAAATTCACCTGGCACAGTTAAAAATGGAAGAAAAATAAAATAAAACAGGACGTGACTGTCATGAATTTGGCTCACAGAGCTCAACTCAATGATCCCCCGATCTGGACTCGTTTATCTCACTGGTGCCTGTGAGCTCACTATGACCCGATACCAACCCGGCAGTTGCTGAGCTCCTCGGCTGTGAAGATGATGGTCCCACACTTCTTGCCAGGAATCCCACTGTGAGAGCGAGAAAGACACAAGCAGGTTAAAGGCAGGAAGAGTCAACTGTTGTCTGGTGGACTTTTCTAGTCCTGAATGACTTGATGTATGTCAACAATCTGCACGCCGAAATGTTCAAAATCAGAAGTAAACAAAGGAGTTCAGAAATGGTTCTGAACTTTCCCGGTTCTTTCAACTGGGAAAGAATTAAAACATCATCAAGACGTACTTTAAGAGAACAAGCTGACAGCCAGAAAAAAATGGAAAAGTGACCCCCGATATGCTGTGGAGACGACAGCAACGATGTAGGGAGGAGGTCTGATGGAAGGAACTGGGACTTTTCTCAGGACACTGGTGTTTATTTCCTGATCATTTTGTTGTATACAAATCTGAAACATGTGGACAGACTCAGTATAACAAAAAAAAAAAAAAACCAAATCAGAGCACTGCCGCAAAGTCAGTGACATTCCAGTTTTAACTGTGCTTTTTTTTTTTTTTTTTAATTACTTCTGGGTGGAGGAATGGATGGATGGAAGGATGGAAGGATGGATGGAGGGATGGATGGATGGGTGGATGAATGGATGGATAAATGAACTGCTAGATGGATGGATGAAAGATGGATGGGTGGATGAATGGATGGATAAATGAACTGCTAGATGGGTGGATGGATGGATGGATGGATGGATGAAAGATGGATGGATGGATGGATAGTGGTTGGATGGATAGATGATGGATGGTGGGCAGATGGATGATTGGATGAACTGCTGGGTGAGTGGATGGATGGATGGATGGGTGGATGAATGGATGGATAAATGAACTGCTAGATGGGTGGATGGATGGATGGATGAATAGAGGTTGGATGATAGATGATGGATGGATGGTGGGCAGATGGATGATTGGATGGATGGATGGGTGAATGAACTGCTGGGTGAGTGGATGGATGGATGGATGGATGAACTGCTGGATTGGTGGATGGATGGATGGAAGATAGATGGATGGTGGGTGGATAGATAGATAGATAGATAGATAGATAGATAGATAGATAGATAGATAGATAGATAGATAGATAGATATAGATAGATCTATCTGCCACAAACTGTGGCATTTGTGTTTATTTTAGTTTCCCTCCAGAAACCAGATTAAACTCTGACTGGAGATGATGAAGACCCATGTGATCGGTGTGAGGGCTCGGTGCTACGTTCGGCTTTGACCTCCTGTTCCTGGATGTTAACATTTTATCACATAAAGCAGAAGCCTGGCTGTGATTGTTGACCTTCATCCTCCTCGAGCCTCTGCAGCCCGTCACGTTGGATTCTGGTGAGTAATCAGCGCAGTTCTGACACATGTGCTCATCATCGGTCTCGAGTGTCACATAAAGGAGAATAAAGGACCTCCGCACATGAGACGGATCAGAACCCTCCTCTCTAATCATCACTCAGAGGCGAGACATCTCATTCACTGATGAATTACAAAACCGTCTCAGTAACTGCATTTAAATTGGATCTGGATTGGAAAATAAGACTTTAAATCCTCACACACGGCGACTGTTCTCAGTTGTTTTCCTGCTGCTGCATTTACCTGCGTTTTTTTTTTTTTTTTGCCAGTACTCTGACTGATGAGCCCTTTTCATTTTTTGTTCTCATTTTTTCTGAGCCTGCATTATCTTTAAAGGCATGTTTGGATAGATGAATAGGGAATTTCTGAAAAAAAGAAAAAACTTGTACACATTGGGCCTGATTTACTAAGATCCTAAATAAAGAGTACTAAATTGCGTGTGCACTGAAAAAGTTTGCGCGTGCTGTTGTTGTGTGTTTTGCGGGTGATCAACTAAGAATGCTCGCGCAATTGATAACGGGTGCAAACCGCAGTATTTAAATGAGGTGTTGCGTGTCTTACGGTTTGCGCCATGGAGAGTCTGGATGGAAAGCAGGATAGACGCAAGCGCAAAATGAAATTTGACGAGTTGGAGTTAGAGATATAGTGGAAGAGGCAAATAAACACATTCATGAACTACAGCAAAGACATTTAAACATCACCAAAAGAAACGCAATATGGGAGAAAATCTGCGATAGAATAAATGCAGTTGGTAAAACAAAAAGAACGGCAGATGAGGTTAAAAGAAGGTGGCAAGATATAAGGCGAAGAACTAAAGAAAAAGTGGCCTTTAATAAAACTTCGGCAAACAAGACAGACAGGTGGAGGGAAGAGATGCCTCTAACCAGCATTGAGCAGCAGGTGCAGCTCACCTTCTGAGGAGCAGATAACAGGGATACGGGGTATGACACGCTAGAGCCAACTGCAGAACAAGGTAGGCGCACAATAAGAAACACTTTTTTTCTCCATGAAAACACGTGATTTATTTATTATCACAAATAAAAAATGAATGTGCCTCCTGTGCAACCTTTTGCTGAATAATACTCGATTTAACATTCAAATAAAATATTTTCTCCTTTTGCATGTGCTTGTGACCGGCTCCAAATCAGCCCTTAAGTTTCAACTATCTGGTTTTCATTCATTCCAAACAATTTACACGAGTCCGAAAGACTCTCTTTGCGTATTCTTGATTTTGGCGATGTCGCCTCCTTGCCACAATAACAGCAGCCATCGGTGCGTAATGCTGGCCAGATTAGCAACCTTCTTTCGAACGTATTATTAATACAGACGCAATCACATCCCCGCAATTACTTTCAGGGTTGGTAAATCTCATTGCGCGTGGTAATGAACCTATTTGCATTTTCCCCTCCCAGTATTTTGCGCTTTCTGGCGGGTACGCCCCATATTGATTATTCATCAGGGCAAAAGTACTAAATGAACAGCGTGTGCTATTTTCCTCATTTGAGAGCGCAGTCCTCTTTGCACGCTGTTAGTAAATCAGCTTGCGCATTGGTTTGCGGGTGGTGTCAAGTTTGCACACGTTTTTACGCACGCAAACCTTTAGTAAATCAGGCCCATTGTTTCTTGTTGTTTCTCATGATCTCTATTTCCCATCTTGGTCACTTCCTGTTTTATTTTGAAAGTCTGCCCTTGTCTCGTGTTGAGTTGTGATCCTCCTGCATCTCGTCTGCTCTCAGTTTGTTTAAGACTCGTCTTTTCTCCTCTTCCTTCCTGGTTCGTCTGTCTTCCTCCCATTTCTCTGGGCTCTTTCAGTTTCGTCTTGTCACGACCGGTTTCTTGTCTTCCTCACCGCGTTGCTGTTGCCGTTTTTCTTTCGGTAACTGCACCTGAAAAATGAAGGACTTTGTCTTGGAATTCCTGCCTCCATCTCCTGCATTCCTCCATCCACTAAAACATGACAGCGCCTCCTTTAAACAACACTTTTAAACTGTTAAGTCCACTGACAATACAAAGTGACGGGGAGTTTCAGGTGTTATTTTGTTCCACCCTTCTTGTGGATGCATCTTTAGCGTGTGCCATCCTGGAATAAAGTGTAATTGCACATATGCTCCAGTAGGGGGCAGAGGCGCTCTCATTGTCACAGTGTGCGCAGGGAGTATTAGCTATATTGAAAATATACAGACAGTAATTGAGAAGCACTGGACTAAATGAAGCACTTCTACAACATCTTTAGATGTAACTGACTTTGGTTAATCTCTGACAGTCTGTAGCTTCTCAACAACGTCAAACCAAGACAAAAACTGGACTGAACTTGCCCAGAGATCGATCTGGTCAGCCTGATCTCAGCCTCGCTGAGCTCCAAACCATCTCACCACGAGAACCTTAGCTCCTCGAACAGATACAACTGCTGCCATTTTAGAGACGGAGGAAAGGCTGCTTGACCAAACATCTCTCCACCTTGTCAGGGTGGAGGGACCGGGGCTGCCAAAGAGCAGGTGCTGGTGTTAGCTCCCAGATTATTAAATTTCTATTTTGTTTAAGCTTCTTTTCGTTCCTCGCTAAGAATCAGGTCAGGCGAACAGTGTCTGTTTGACTCGGTGCTGACAACTAACCCGATGATGCATCTTATGTTCGCTACGTGATGTTCTGAGCGGTTTGAACCCTACCGACCAAACACCCGACGTCCATGGACATCTCTTGTAAGGATAAATAAGGTTGGCCCTGTTATGGCCATTATTTAGCCCAAAAGAAGACGTTGAAAACCCATCCCTGTTTAGCCGTTCTTTGGCAAAATGAAATAATTTAGGTGTGTGTTTTTGCACAGTGTATATAAACTTCTGGCTTCAACTGTAACATCTTGAAAATGTCAGCTTTTATCCCTTTTGTGGAGCTTTTAACACCTTTTAACTTTTCAACCAAATTTAGATGTCGATGGACGTCTTCTTCTCGACGTCTTTTCAACATCTCCGAAGTGACGGCTTTTCACCTTTCACTTTTCAACCAAATCAAGACGTTGTTTGTTGTCGTCTTTTCAACGTAACTTTGCTTGGTGGGTAACCCTAACCCTAGCAGAAGCCTTCTGGTGTCAGTTTCTGGTGCTTCCATGCTGCGCTGAACGGGTTTTTCTGTGTAAAGCGACTCGAGATGAACTTTTACTGCGACTTGGCGATATGCAAATAAACTGAACCGGACCGAACAGAAATCAGACCGGTGGTGTCCCGTTCATGTTTGTACATGTAGACAAGTGAACAAGAAGGGTCTGATCATCTGACTCTAAAGCTGTAACTGAAAATGAAAATGTATTATGTTGTAGTACTAGAGTCACCACTAGGTGGTGCTATACAGTTACAAGGTCTATACCGTATATGTTGAAGCTCCGCCAGTAAACACTGTTCAGTCTGATTCAACATGGCTCCTCCTTGACTCCGATATATTACAAGGACTCTTTTTGACCTGTTCAGCAGAAGTCTGTCACACTCTCAGTCACGGCAACGATGTCGTCTTCGTGTGACTCACAGAATTCATCCCAGTTTGCAGCCTTAAAACACCCCCGCAGAGTTTCTTCCGCTTCCTGCGACCACCTTCTCACAGCTCTTTCAGTCACAGGTTGCCTCTGAGCAAAGGGTTTGTAAGTGAAGGTGAGAAGTACCAGATTACGGTCTGCTCCGTACGAGCAGAGGAGCCGTGAGCTTCCCCGACATTTGGACAGAATAAATACAACACTTTGGTTCTGGAATCAAGCAGCTGAGGAATGTTTGGAAAGTGTTGTATTTGTAGTTTGGCAACAGGTGAGTTGATGATGCGACTGGAGTTGATGGAGAGGCTTAAACTGGAATAACAGAGGTTAACTGTCTCTGCAGATGATACGGTGGATTTGTGGGGTACAGAGACGCCACCTCAGAGCTGCAGTACCTTCGTCCCCGTCAAGGGCGAAGGTATCGTAGAGGGTCTTTGCCTTGGTTCGGATGAGGTTGGCATCAAGAGGGACATTTTTTTCTCGACAATCGGCCATCTAAAGGGTCAAGGCACGCTCCATTCTCATCAAGGGCTGTTTTGTTGTCGTAACCCTCTTTGCCTCCCTATTGAAGGACACGGCATGTGTTCTACGAATGTTCGCTCCGTCCTCTTTTATGTAGCGAATAGCAGATTCATTGACGCCATATTGGTGTGTGACCGCGGCATAGGATTACCCCGATTTCAACTTATTGAGAAGTTCCACTTTTTTGGCAATTGTCATCATTTTGCCGTTCCGGTTCTCCAGAGGCACTTGGCGATGGGCAACATCGTTTGGGACCCATTTTAACTTTAAAATAGCACTAAATCACTGAAATAAGCAAGCGATATTCGGAACTGACGAATATTCGGAACTGAAAAACGGAAACACCAAGTGTATCAGCGTTAAACTCGGCTTTGTCTCACGAGATCAAGAGATGGGAGATGACGGGACGCGTGTCAGCCAATCAGCGTACAGGCACTCGATGGCACAGTAATGCCCGTCGTAGCAGCCAATCACAGGCCTCGAGTTTCGTTCATGGGGCATCCCATGTTTTCCCTTGTTGCTTCCTGAGACTCGTTCTTGATGTGATGTGTTTCACTTCAGCCTCATGCGCTTCCTTTGAATTAAAAAAAATTTTTTTTTCAATTAATATTTTTGAAACCTCTGGAATCTACTGAGCTGCGATTGCTGAGACCGCCAACTGTGAGGGTTCTGGTTTACACCATCTTTTATTAGGAAGGACTGAAATCCCACCGGTTTTCCTTTTCCTTGTCCAGTCTGAAACCAGTGGAGTCATGTTCCTGCAGCCATCTCAGTCTGAAAACGGGCCCACTTCACCTCTTCCTTCCTTTCTCTGTTTTGCTCCTTTACAACCTCAGTGTCTCTTTAAAAGAAAAAGGTCTTGAGAGACTCACGGTATCAAAGGAACCACTGGAACTAGCATCCTTCTGAAATGCCACTAAGATAAAATAAACAAAACTTTTCGATGTGTAGGCGTCTTTGTTTTCAAGTTGTGTGACAACAGAAGGAAAAGTCTGTTTAATTCAACTTTATTACAATGCAAATTGTCTCTAGGCACTTTTCAGAGACCCAGATCACGACCCCCAAGCAAATACCATTAACTACAGTCATGGAAAAAATTATTAGACCACCATTTTTTCTTCACTTTCTTGTTCATTTTAATACCTGGTACCACTAAACGTCATCATGTGACTAAAACAGACAGAAAAGAAAACACTGAATGCATAAAAGCAGTGTTTTTGGCAGTACAACGCCATAGCTATTGATGTAAAAACTTAAGTGATTTAGGTTATAATCAAGAAAACCATGGAAAATGGTAAGATATCAACTCTTAAATAAAACTCTTATGAGCAATCTTTGTGGTTATCGTTATGTTTGTCCAAACAAATGTACCTTTAGTTGTACCAGGCATTAAAATGAACATGAAACTGAAGAAAACAAGGGTGGTCTAATAATTTTTTCCATGACTGTATAAGTAATATTATTAAATCTTAATTAAAGAAACAATGGAAAGTAAAGAAAAAAACTCCCCTAGCTGGAGAAATACCTTTAAAAAAAAAAACTCCCCTTTAAGAAGAAGGAAGAGCATCTCCTGAGATGAGGTTCAACGCTGGTAACAACGTTGTTTTTGAGGTTCTGGACCGACTCCTGGTCCAACCGCTGAACCATCAGGGATGTTCACATTAAAAGAAAAGGAAAACTTGAAAAGTTCAGGGGTCTATTTGTGCATGCATGGTTTGAAACCTCACACTCGAGTGTCAAGTGTTCCTTTTTTCTTGTGTGTGTGTGTGTTCGGAAATATCTCAGCTCCATGCACGAGATGATTATAGCCGGGAGGAGGAGAACACAAAAAAAAAAAAAAGAAGAAGCACAATTAAAAGTTCTGAAGTCAGGATAGAGTGGGAAAACTTTTATCATCTTCCTGATAACTTGATTCGGTGGCTGTTCAGCCTCACCCCACCTCACAGCCTGACTCTGTGATTCGTTCCAGCCTCTAGAAGCTTCGCTTCCTCCCTGATGCTGCACTTTGATTAAAATGCCAGCTGAAATTTAAGGAAGCTGCAGTAAACATCTGTGACACAAACACACACTGAGACGTGTACACAATCCCTTATTCATTATGCTGAAAGAGACCACAGATGACGATGCTAAACATTATATATCCTCTGGGAGAAGCTGTTCTCTGTGTCCTTCAACTGTTGTTTTGCCTCGGTCAGTTACCGTCCTACAGATCCTTTGTTAACACAGTCACGCAACCTCAAGAGCAACATTTGGATGTGAACCAAGGATGAAGCCCTACTTTCTTGATTACTACTTGAAGACAACTTCATTAATCCCCAAAGGGAAATTGTTTTGTTCCAGTGTATTTAAATACATTTGATATAAGATTGAAACAAATCACTATTGTTAAAAAAAAAAGAAGAAAATTTTCAAACATGTAGTCATTAAACCTCAGACCTTCATAGCGATTAGAGCACACTCATCACAAAATAACCTATAACATTCACTGATTTTCTTTCTGATCAAGACTGGAGAGCAGAGGAAAGAAGAGGAGGAGCAGAGGAGGTGAAGAGTCTGGCACAGACGTGGCTCCATCAGAGCAGAACAGGTGAGAAAGAGGAAGATATCAGATAAGACACAGATTTACACAGTTTGTCACAGTCCATAAACAACTCTTATCTGTTTCCCAGCAGAAGCTGAAACTCTGGGACGTGATTTGGAAAGTCTAAAGGTTAATCAGAATTGGTAACATGCAGTTTAATGTTAAGGCTCTGATTTTACTTTTCTTTAAAATTATGTAAAATGTGCAACAGCCCGGCAGCCAGCTGGAACGGGTTCAAACAGACCTCCATTATCCTGATGGATGGATGGATGGATGGATGGATGGATGGATGGATGGATGGATGGATGGATGATGGATGGATGGATAGATGTATGGATGAATGGATGGATGGGTGGGTGGATGGATGGATGAACTGCTGGATGGGTGGATGGATGGAAGGATGGGTGGATGGATGAACTGCTGGATGGGTGAATGGATGGATGGATGGATGAACTGCTGGATGGATGGATGGACGGATGAACTGCTGGATGGGTGGATGGATGGGTGGATTGCTGGATGGGTGGATAGATGTATGGATGAATGGATGGATGGGTGGGTGGATGGATGGATGGAAGGATAGATAAATGTACTGCTGGATGGGTGGATGGAGTGCTGGATGGATGGATGGATGAGTGGATGGATGGATGGATGGAGTGCTGGATGGATGGATGGATGGTTGAATGGATGGATGGGTGGGTGGATGGATGGATGGATGAACTGCTGGATGGGTGGATGGGTGGATGGATGAATGGATGGATGGGTGGGTGGATGGATGGATAGATAAATGTACTGCTGGATGGGTGGATGGAGTGCTGATGGATGGATGGATGGGTGAGTGAAAACTTTTACATCCCAACCATCTCCCCTCTCCTCTGGTGTTCCCCAGGGCTCTGTCCTTGGTCCCATCCTGTTCATAATCTATCTCCTCCCTCTTGGTCACCTGTTCCGTAAATATAATATCCAATTCCACTGTTATGCAGACGATACCCAGCTCTACCTTTCCACCAAACCCTCCTCCACCTCCTGCCCCTCCTCCCTCTGTGACTGTTTACATGAAATCCAATCCTGGTTTCTCTTCAAATTTTCTCAAACTCAACAGCGATAAAACTGAGGTCCTCCTAATTGGCTCCAAATCCACCCTCACTAACCCTCCCAGTTTCACCATCCCCATCGACACCTCCTCTGTTTCCCCCTCCCCTCAGGTTAAGAGTCTGGGTGTCATCCTCGACAGCACTCTATCATTCCAATCCCACATCAATATTACCCGGTCTGCCTACTTCCATCTACGTAACATTAATCGCCTACGTCCATCCCTCACTCCTAACACCACCGCCATCCTGGTCCACACTCTGATTACATCCCGCCTGGACTACTGCAAACTCCCTTCTCTTTGGTCCCCCCCACAAATCCATCCATAAGCTCCAACTGGTCCAGAACGCTGCCGCCCGTATCATCACCAGGACATCATCGATCAGCCACATCACACCTGTTCTCCAGCAACTCCATGGCTCCCAATCACACATCGCATCAAATTTTAAAATTCTGCTCTACACATTCAAGGCCATCCATAACATCGCTCCCCCGTACCTCTCTGACCTCCTCCACATCAACATTCCCATCCGAACTCTCAGGTCTGCCTCATCCCTCAGCCTCATCGTGCCACCAGCCCGTCTGTCCACTATAGGGTCCAGAGCCTTCAGCCGCTCTGCCCCCCGCCTTTGGAACTCCCTCCCTCCTGACATCAGAAACATTAATTCACTATCCATCTTCAAATCCCGCTTGAAAACCCACCTTTTTAAACAAGCTTACTCACTCTAACCAACATTGTGCTGCTGCAAATTTTAATTTAATATTTTAACTGTTTTTAAATTTTTTACTGTTTTTTAAAATGTTTGTACGGTGACCTTGAGGGTCTTGAAAGGCGCCTTTAAATAAAATGTATTATTATTATTATTATTATGAGTGGATGGATGGATGGATGGATGGATGGATGGATGGATGGATGGATGGATGGATGGATGGATGGATGGATGGATGGATGGATGGATGGATGGAGTGCTGGATGGATGGATGGATGGATGGATGGATGGATGGATGGATGGATGGATGGATGGATGGATGGATGGATGGATGGAGTGCTGGATGGATGGATGGATGGATGGGTGGATGGATGGATGGATGGATGGATGGATGGATGGATGGATGGATGGCCTTGCCCCAAATGTGTCCATCAGTTCAAATCATGTTAAAGAAAAACCTTACAGATGTCAAATAAACGTCAGTTACATTTACCCCAGATCTCTCAGTGTTAAAGATTTTTGGTAATTGTTCATGTCCTAAATATATCTGATAGTCATATCATTAATGAGAATTGTCTGTGCTGAGTTTTTAAATGACGGGGCTTTTATGTTCCTGCTACGCAGGATCCATCTGAAACACAGAAACCAACACACGCTGTCAGATCTACTTTACCGCTGACGTAAATGAGACAGCACATCATTATCAATCATCTTATATTCAAAAGACAAGATTAAAACGCAGACTATTGCTTAAATATCTGAGACTGCTGTCTATTTCAGCGATCTGAGGGAAGTTGTAGTTTTTCATTGCAGAAGAAAAGGTCACAATGCATCAAAAGTTAACTTTAGCTTAAACATCATTAGTGCAGTGAAGCTCTTTCACCCCTTAAGTTTTCTTATGAGGCAGTTTTTAATGACATGTTTCCTCTGCTGAAAAAATACGCGTAATCATATTCCCGTTAGCGTTGAATTGCATAAGATATGACATTCTTTCTGTCACAAATTAAATGTAAATCAAATGCATCTCAAGGGGGGCAGGAGAGCTTTTTTCTCTTTTTTTTTCTTTTTTCTTTTTATCCAGGTTACACCCAGTGAGATTTGAAAAAAATAAAATCTTTCTACCAAGAGAAATCAGGCCAAGACAGTAGAATTACAATAAATTCACGTTGAGATGTAAGATGGCGAATGGGATCAAAGTGGCAATGAAAACCGACTAAAGCTGTGTCCAAATGAAAACCTAACGACAGACTTTTGTCAAGCTCGGTTCTACAAAGCTCTCTGTCATCACAAGTCATCTTATATAAGGCATTGGAACGTAATTTGTGAACACCCACTGACCATGAAAGAACAAAAACAAATAAATAAATTAAGCTTAAGCAGTAGTTCTAAATAAAAACTGCTCATTGAGAAATTAAAATGAGAAAGATTTTCTGTCTTTCTAGTTTGCTTCCACATTGAACAGTGTACATTTCTAATGTCTTTAACTGATTCTTTTCTTTTACTGGGATGACGCAGATGCATCTTGTGAAGTTCAAACTTGACTGAACTTTGGAGGATGGAAGGAGTTTGAATATTTCTGCAACAGAAAGTGGCAGCACACTTTCTCTTTTTTTATTGCTGGCCCACACCTCTTAAAAAGACTTCTTAAAAACTGCGTTCTGTGACACATCAACAGTAATATCTTCAAGTTGTAACTTAATGCTGCCCATCGATGCGAGCGTTCTATGATACTTTCCTTCCCAAGTCTCCACTGGATGTATCCTGACTGGAATGGGTGGAGAAAGCACACATCTGGGGGATTTCAACCTAGATGAAGGAACATTACTTCTGCTGCAACAGATGATTTCTCCAGAGCGTTTAACCCCATCCAGCCTGTTTTACTGTATAGGAAACTCCAGAAGACACAGGTGGATGTCTCCACAATCACCTGGACCACTGACAACCTGACTAGCAGATCACAGTTGGTGAGACTGAATGGTTGTTTGTCTGAGCAGGTGGTCAGCAGAACAGGAGCACCACAGGGTACTGTACTCCCACCACTCATATTCACTCTGGACAACCTCAGTCTTTAATGTCAGCAAGACAAAGGAGATGATTGTGGATTTTAGGAGGACCAGAAACAAGTCAAACAGGCATTGCCATCAAAGGAGAAGAAGTGGAGGTGGTGGAGGAGAATAAATACTGTGTTGTTCACCTGGACATCTGGAACCTTCTACAATGAATCTTTGGAGAGACTTAATTGTTGCAGTAGTTGTCATGATTTAATTTCCCTTAGGGGATTAATAAAGCATTTTTTAATTGAATTACTTGAATTAAGTGACTGATATTTTTTGCAAAAATACAAGTAAAGACATAAACACATATTTTGAAAACCCTGTTTGCCCCATTTTCCATCTTCTTTTCATCAAACAACGATTATATACCAAATCTACATCCCACCATACTTTTGAAAAAGCAACTTTTGGCTGAACATCATGTGGTGTTGCTGTACACGTGGGTCATTTGGTGTCACAAAACGGGGGCAAAAACTTTGACAGGATGTTATAATTAAGTTAGTTTTTATGTCTAGAGTTTACTTCAGTAAAGCAACTATGATTAGAATAATCCTCATATCTTAATGCGATTGCAGCATTGCTTACTTTGAATTAACTATAATTCATGGGACGTTGGGCTTAAATATTCCTGCTGAATCCAAATGTATTGAGAAGTTAAACTACTATATTCAATATTCTGTAAATGAGACCGTCTCTGCCCAAGAGACAAGAAGACAAACTCATTTATTCTCTTGCATGCAAAGGTTAGCGGAAATATAGTGATTTAGTTCCTATATTTAATTCCACAGTAGTCTTATTCTCAGCTTCCAGAGTTTTCCTTAGTTTTGCAGTTTCCCGTCGTGACCACTTTCACGTTTAGATTGATTCTTGCTCAGACACATGTGGAAGGATTTCAGGAGTTGAGGTCATTTCTGGGAAATACTGGAAGTTAAGATGTGAAAGTTGGCTGAAAATAGGCGTAACATGGCCACTTTAAGTGTAATGAGAAGGAGATACGAAGTCACAAAGAGGTAAAAGATTCACCCTCCACTGGCTTTTAGTTTTTATTTCTTAAAGGGCGTAGAAACTGAACACTTGGTGGAAAATAATCCATGAATATCCAGTGGAATTAAATTCCCGTTGAACGCTCCCGAAACGTGAAGCAGCAGCAGCTCTACTATCTGCTTCAGCTGCCAATTTGAGCAGCTTTATACTTTTACAGAAAAATATAGGTGTGAAGCCTTTCTGGAGAGAGAGAGCGTCTCGGAGGAGTCATTAGGCCAACGGGTCGACCTCCAGAACCGTGTCCCGGATCCCTCAGCAGACGGGCAGAAAAGCCCTCCATTGTCTGTGTGATTGCTCTCGAGGCAGCGACACACTGGTGACCCCGTATTTGCTCTTGATGAGTTGTTGCCATGGTGACAGGTGACTGAGGGGGTGAAAATAATAGACGGGGAAGATCTGAGAAGTGAAGCTTGGGCGCGTCAAGAGTACATGTAAGGCAGACATTGCAAATGTATATTATTTTTTCATCTTTGCACTAAAATAGTTAATCGCTTGAAAACTTGAAACATCCTTGACCATTGATCCAGGTCCGGCTCAAGGTTTCTTCCCTCTCAAAGGGGAGTTTTTTCTTGTCGCTGTTTGGCTTAAAAGGTTTTTCTCCTGCTTGGGAAGTTTTTTTTTTTTTTTTTAAAACTTGCCATTGTTTCTTTAATTAAGATTAAATGACATGAGCCGTAGTTGATCCATGATCTGGGTCTCTGAAAAACCGCCTTGAGACCATTTGTATTGTAATTTACGCTACACAAATAAAGCTGAACTAAACTGAACCAGGACTGACTGCACAAGGTTTCCTTTTTAATTAGCTTTTTTAATTGAATCGCACATTGCTGACCGCATCTCTGCAGACGACACTTGATTTTCTGACTCTTTCACCAGATGACTCCGGTCCATCAGACTCATTCTGTTAGTGCCTGGAACAGGTCCACAGCTGGATGCAATCAAGCTTCCTTCAGTTAAATCAAGACGAGACTGAAATAATCCTATCTGGTGACAAAATGGAACGAATAAAAGTTGCTGTCCGGCTTGAATCCAAAGAGCTCGAGACAAAAACTCAGGTTAGACATCTAGGAGTTTTGATTGACAGCTGAGCTTCAGCAGCTGCATCAAGGCTGGAACTAAAACGGCTTTTCACCCCCTCAAACAGACATCAAGACTGAGAGATCTGACGTCCAGAGCAGATTTAGAGAAGCTCATCCATGCCTTCATCTCCAGGAGACTCAACGACTGCCTGGTCTTCCCAAAAAGAAGATCAGACAGCTTCAGGTCACCAGCTACCAAACAAATAGACTTTAAAGTCGTGTTGCTAGTTTACAAATCAGTGAACAACTGAAGAGATTTCTGGTCTCATTGTAGAATAAAAACCAGTCGAGCTCTGAGATCTTCAGGCGGCGGTCAGCTGGTAGAACCTCCAGTTAGAACCAAACAGGGCGAAAATGCATTTAGCTACGATGCTGCAACACGGGTGGAATAAACCTGTTGATATTAAATGTTTTAAAGTTAAACTGAAAACTCTCAACAGTTCACCAACTTAATATTTTCCACAGTATTCTTAAATCTGAGATGTCACTACTGTTGCGACTGGTGTGATCTGAGCATAAGATGATCTCATCCATCCATCCATACCCACTTTTTCCTAATTGAAGGTCACAGGGATCTACTGGAACCCATCCCAGCTCTGTTTGGGTGAACAGCATGGGTACAGATGCTCTCATGTACGGACTAAATGAAGGAAACTGAACATTTCTCAGACTGATGGAGAGTGCCAGGCTTTTAAACTTTTGCAGAAGTGTTAGCATCTTCCGAGTCAGCGGGGTCATTAACAAGCCCTCGACCCACCTGAGCAGCTCGTGAGTCATCCTGGTCACACAAGAGAAGGTGTGAATGGGTTCCTCGGGTCAGTACCGGAGCCTCCTGTCAAACATCTTTTTTTCCTCCTTCCATGTCAACATTTTGTGCCACAAAAATAACTGTTCTTTATTCTTCAGGGGCCTGTATGTGGAAACTCTGAGTACGCCGAACCTCAAATCAGGGCAAGCTCCCAGTTCTCCGTGTCACAAAGCGAGGTGACTTAACCCTGAAGAAGAGAACTGGGCAAAGACCATTTAAGAAATCGAGGGAACTCATACTCTGAGTCTGTTCATGTACTCTGAGTTAGATTCTGTCTCCTCCTCTTCATTAAAGCTGAAACAGGTTTAATTTAATCAGATCATCCATTTCATAACCTGCATTTTGGAGACGTCTAAACGATGAAGTGTCCTTTTACTGATTGAAGAGGCTGCAGTGGTCTGCGTTTTAAATCAGTGGAGGATATTGGAGATCTGAACGTCTAGTCTGGCATATCCTGATGAACTCTGTAAGAGTGATATGTCTGCAGCTGGTCTTGCAGTGCGACCTTACTTCACACCTACCTTGGGTTATTTTATTAGCAACAGGAAACTGTCAGACTTCTTAATAACGACGGGGAAGCTGGAAAGAACTTAACCTGGGGGAATGTTGGCTCATAAATAGTTTCTATTCCCTTCTTTTTTTTTTTTTTCCAACAGCTGTATTCTAGCCAACAAACATAAGACTCATCAAAGAAGAATTTCACAGGATTGATGTGGATCCATCCATCATCTATACCCGCTTAATCCTCTCTCACGGGGAACCAGGAACCTTCTTGCTGTGAGGTCACAGTGCTAACCTCCAAGCCACCGTGCTGCCCCTTAGATTTAGCTTTTTTAATGCTTTTTTAAGTTGCATCCTTGCTTCCACGTCTGTGATTAAAGACAGTTTCCCAATAAAACGTTCTTTTCAGCTGCTCCCTGTTCAGCATCGACACAGCGGTGTGATCCGTATTATTGGTTTGGCACAGGATTTACACCGGATGCCTTTCCTGACATAACCGGGACTCGTACCGGGACACTCGTGCCATGATATAACAGTAGCAGTTAATAAATATCTAAGTTACGCATTCATCCACTCTTGCAGTTTCTCCCAGATCAACAGTTTTTCCTTCACTGCTGCAGCCGTGTTTACTTCTCTGCAGAAAGACGTGAATTGAATTCACCACGTGATCACAATAAAAGGTCTGATTCAACAAAGAAAAGTAGGAGGGATGGCTACTGTTTACCCAGCCTCGCCATGGCGTCTTTTTATAGTCACGTTCATTGTCTCAATGTGAAAATAGAACATGAAGATGACATAAACAACTCCAACAACTCCAAACCCCCAGTTTGAAACCAAAGACTCTCTGAAGTTGGGGTTTGTCGACTCCACGTTAATGGTTTCAGTTCTTTCTAAAAGAGGCCCCTGATTGTGGGAATGCCTTTTAATCGTGTTTTTATTCATCTAACTTTTGTCTGCCCTCACAGCCTTGTGTAAAGCACTTTGAGTTTCGCTCTTTGTATGAAGTTTACGATACAAATAAACTTGTCTTCCAGGATGTTCGTAGCTCTTTGACATTTACAGGCATTTTGGCCGTCAGATGCTCAGCCATTGAAGACTTTCTCTTGTCAACCTCAATTACGATGCACAGAACTGAACTGGCATCTCTAAAATAACAGGAATAAGATAAGTGATCCTTAAACAGAAATTGATCATTCATCCAAAAATAACTGAACACAGCTAAACATGAGACCTAATCTGTACGCAAGGACAGGGCCCAGCCCAACCAGGGTCAGAATCCTGAACTGGGAAGTAAATCTACCAGGAGGTCCTCTAAATGGATCCGTTGTGTCTCTGACACCATCTGCGTTTACTTAAACAACCTTCAGTCAGAAAACTGCTGGACGACATCAAAAATCCAAAAAAGAACATGCTTATGTTTGATTTGGACTTATACGTCCTCGTCCCTTTGTCTGCCTGATTTGTTACCATCCTGATGCAGGTCCATGACTCAAAAACAGTTTCTTCTCCATTTACACTGATGAAATAACAAGTGCAATACATCCACATTATAACAATGTTTACATTTTTATCAACCATTTATTGATTGTTTAGTTACAATTTATTTCCTATTTATCTAGTTTTTAATTTATTTTATATTTTTGGGACTGTGACTGAGTATGAGTGTCGTTTTGATGGTTTCAGTGCTCATTATTTAGTTGTATTCTGTCTCTACAATTCTAACTTGCAGACAGCAAGAACGTTTCTCCATTAATGCTGCCGTCACATAAGTGTATATGAACTTTGATTACAAATTCATGTAATCACAGTGTGAGGCCCTTTGTGTTGTTGCTGATAACAGTCCATGTCCTCCTTTTCTTCTTCAGAGAAGGAGCGCACGGCTTCAGGAGAAGATCTGAGATGGTGACTGATCCGATGCAGTAACGCTGCACTCTCAAGGCAGGACCTTCCTCTTGAACTCATATTCAGTCTTGTTTTGTTAGCGAATGACCCTGAGAGCATAAAGGCAGGGTGTGAACATGGGGCGGTAGTGACTAAGGTGAGACACGAGGGACCTGAGCTCCGTGTGCCAAGCATGAACTGGCAGAGCAAAAGTGCTCTTATCAATGATGCATACATCACTCAAATGATTCTGCAACATATTGCATGTAACACATATGCAGAGAATATTCAGTGGGGAGCAGCAGCCCCTTAATGAGGATGGCCTTTTTTGTTTTGCGCTGCCTGAAATGACACAACCGCTGTGATAAAAAGTGTTTTTTCAACCAGACAACAGCGCACAAGCCAATCTCACAATAAAGTCCCAAAAAAAGAGCATCGGGCACGAACTGAATGCGATAGTAACAAAAGATGTGCAGTGCAAAGCAGGCTCATTACAGTCACTAATATCGATGACTTGGAAATACATAATATAAAAACTTTCTCCAAGAGAAGGCATGTCAGGAAAAGTTTGAGAAGCACTGGTTTTATCTGTGATAGTCCATTCCAGATCCTTTTGAGCCCGGAAATATTGATGCCGCCTCTGAACAAGGTTCTCAAAAATCTTAACAAAAAAAGCATTTGTGAGTGCAGCTCGATATTGTAGTGCTTGACCAAGGTTTCCCACAGAAACCTCCTATCCATGTGGTTATATAGGAGATAAATGAATGGTGTCTTTTAGATTCCTCAAATGGTCCATTGATGTTATGCACATTGCTTTTAAACATATAAACTTTTTATGAAATGAGTATGGTGTGGATCCAAATGCATAGATCAGGGGTTAGGAGCAATGCCCCAGATCAGGGGTTAGGGTCAATGCCCCAGATCAGGGGTTAGGGTCAATGCCCCAGATCAGGGGTTAGGGTCAATGCCCCAGATCAGGGGTTAGGGGCAATGCCCCAGATCAGGGGTTAGGGTCAATGCCCCAGATCAGGGGTTAGGGTCAATGCCCCAGATCAGGGGTTAGGGTCAATGCCCCAGATCAGGGGTTAGGGTCAATGCCCCAGATCAGGGGTTAGGGTCAATGCCCCAGATCAGGGGTTAGGGTCAATGCCCCAGATCAGGGGTTAGGAGCTATGCCCCAGATCAGGGGTTAGGGTCAGTGCCCCAGATCAGGGGTTAGGAGCAATGCCCCAGATCAGGGGTTAGGAGCAATGTCCAATGGAGAGGGATCCAGATGGGGAGATGAACAAAACCAGCAACGGCCAGGGAACAGGCAGGACAGACACCAGAGATGCAAAGACCGAGGACTAGTCAGGGACAGAAGAAGGTTTTGGCTAACTGCGTCAGGAATCCCCTGAGTGCTGCTGGGTTGACAACCTTTTGGAATTCACAGGATCCTATAAACTTGGGCACCGGTTTCTTGGATTCGACACGTAGCGGAAGGTCCTGGGTTGACAGCCACACACTTTGGTCAACTTCATAGGCAGGAGCCCTACTGCGACAAGGATTTACAGACCTCAGGAGAATGGTACAGGCCCAGGTTCAGGTGCGGCAACAGCAATGTACAAAGGTCTGACCGGAGGGGCAGGAGACCTTCTTCTCTAGCTCAGGAAATAGGGGAGGCTGGTACCCATAAGCACATTGGAAGGGAGAGAGTCCGGTGGCAGAGCTTATCAGGGTGTGATGGGGGTACTCCATAACAGCTACCGTGACCATGACTAAGGGTGGCTAGAGGTTATGCAGTGAAGCACAACCTCCATCTCCTGGTTCTTCCTCTCCATCTGGGCATTGGACTGGGGGTAAAACCCAGAAGAGAAGCTGACTGAAGCCCAGGTGAGTGTGCAGAATACCCTCCAGAAAACAGATGTGAACTGAGGACCTTGATCAGACACCACATCGACGGGAAGGCCATGGAGACGAACAGAACCTGTCCGCAACAGTCAGGATGGTAAGGCTTGAAACAAAGTCCAAGAATGATGTGAGACCAAGGATGACCCGATACCCCCTGCTGACTCACGCTCACGCTGCTCCAGCCTCAGTGTTGCTTGAGCATAACTGCAACTGGCACATGTGTCATCATCGTTTTACTGACCGCCCAAAGGTCAGAGAATCAGCAGGTACAGTCCTCTCAGTTTTTTTTAAGGAATTTCCGGGTGGTGCAGTCATGCAGTTAGATGATTATTGCTGGGAAGTGTCACATCTACACGTCATGTGTACGTCGTGTACACACCAGTGTGCCGTTCCTAAGCACATTTCTTCCCACCGTGCCAGATACCAGGAGCTGTGCCGTGCTTCAGCGGGGAGCAGAGCACTCACACAATTATGCACGGGCACGATAGGGTTGCACCCACGCGCAACCTTTCCTGGCGGGTCAACAGTACAATTATCTGTTTACATCACCTCTTTGAACTGACATCTTCATTTTTTTATTCATACACTTACTTACCAGCTCTGTATCGTCTCTGTGGTGAGCTGTGTTACAGGCATGAAATGCAAAAATCGATAGATATTAACCACTCCAATGAAGTTGACGAGAAGAACCCTGAGTTAATGCTGTCTGCAAAGAAATAAAAGTTGCTGTAAGAATAACTCACTCCAGTAGTCTGAGAGTCAAACTGGAGGAATAATGTTTCTCTCTCTTTTGATTAAATAAGATTTCCTCCAAGCAATAAGCTCTTTTTTAATCCACCATCCCACAGGACAAGAGAAGTTTGGAAGATACCTGCTTGGTTGTGCAAAATACACTGTCTGCTGCTCAGACACCTGTCAAAGAGACATGGACATGGAGGAAGAGCCAGGAGCGCATTAGTGTCTGTGTGTGTGTGTGTGTGTGTGTGTGTGTACACATAAATATGAGAGTAACCAAGTGGCCTCTACAATCATGTGTTCCTGACAGCTTGTGACATCCCCTTGTCAAAGGGTCTCTGGGGTTTTCTGGAAAAGGAGGCCGGTTTTCACTTTAATAATACAACCGGGTGCAGGAGAAGAAAAATAAAACTGGTACAATAACGGTGGTAGTGGGAAGGTAACCACTGGCAACACACACACACACACAGTAAGAACATCTGTCCTCTGTGATGACATGAGTGGCAGGTGACGGGGCCACCGACAGCTCATTCTGTTACAGAGCTCTGTGATGAAACGCCATCATGTTCTCCAGAGAGAACAGAGGATGGAGGGATGGAGGGAGGGGAGGGTTGGGGAGGTAACTGGTCTTCTTCTGGGAGCAGGCAGAGAGGATGAGCTTGGTGGATGGAGAGTAGTGAAAGAAGTCACCGAGGGAGGCAAATAAGTACAGTCCAACATAAAAATAGGAGGGCACGGTTGAGGTATGTGTCCAAAACTGGGGATCAAACGTCCTAGCGGACGAGAGCTGGGGTGACACCCAATCAGATTTCAACCCATCAAGTTCCTTCCCTCCAAAATACAAACTGATCTCCTGCAACATTTTCACTAATAATTACAGTCCTGCTCACCTATTACTGCCTCCATGAAGTTTAAGTGCATATTGTGGAATATCTACTGAAGGAAATTTATCAAGTGAAACGACATTTTATCATAGATAGCTTGTGTTTGATACAAAACAGCAAATGATAAAGAACTTTTAAATAAATAAACATGAGGAAAACATAGAAAAACACAATGCTTGCTGTGTCAGTGGTATTGGCACCCTTTGCTGCAAAAATCACAAAGGAGGATCACCTGTGATAAATCGCCTCCAACCATATGACATAAATTAGCCAATGAATGATCATTTTGGTGTTTTAAAAATCCACCTGTTAGTCCCTCTTCGTGTGTGATGATGGTAAAGACAAAGGAGCTGTCTGAGGACACCAGAAATGCTATCATTTGCAAGCACAAGACCTCCAAAGGCTATAAGGCCATCTCCAAAGACCTCGGTATTCCTGTTTCAATGGTGCGTAATGTTATTAAGAAGTTTTTCAGACGTGGAATTATCAAGAACCTCCCTGGATGTGGGGGGAAGAGAAAAATTGATGACAGGGGTCTTCGAAGGTTGGTGTGAATGACGGAAAAAACACCACGTTGAACATCTGAAGACCAACCTCGAGCCGTCTGGTGTAATTGTTTCAACAAGTATCATACGCCGCACACTAAACAAAGCGGGGATTTATGGGTGGAGGCCAAGGAAGACCGCATTGCTGAAGAAAATACATAAAAAGGAATGATTGATCTTCACGAAAGAGAACCTGGACAAACCTCAAGCCCTCTGGGACAGTATTTTATGGACAGATGAACCAAAAGTGGAGCTTTTTAGTAATGCACACAAACGGTAGGTTTACAGACGGCGCAATGAAGGCTTTACGGAAAAGAAGACCATACCAACAATAAAGCATGGTGGTGGGTCCATAATCCTGTGGAGCTGCTATGCTGCATCTGGTTCTGGAGGCCTTGACGGTATTACAGGGATCATGAAATCAGAAGATTATGGAGCATTTCTAGAGCGAAATGTCTCGCCCAGTGTAAGGTAACGAAGATAATGGTTCCTTCAGCAAGATAAAGACCCAATGCCGCACACCTCCAAAAGCACGCAGGAATGGTTGAAAGGGAAAAACTGACTGTTTTAAAATGAGTCCTGATCTCAATCCAACTGAAATCTTCCATTGGAGGAAAGAACCCTGCAAATGTTTAAGAGCTTGAGCATACTGCAAAGGAAATGTGAGAGAAAATACCACCTGAGAAGTGCAAGATGCTTATAGTTGGATATTAGAAACGTTTGGAGGCTGTCATCGCTGCCAAATACACCAGCGGTGCCAATATTAGTGCATATGCTGGTTTTCTGGTTTTTTTTTTTCCTTTGGAACTACAACATCTATGTAGAAATAACAATCGTCTGTTAAATTACTTTGGATCTCCAATTAAAAGATCCTGTTGATGTAGATTTGGTACATTTCCATTTATTTCTGAAGCTATTCACTCAGTTATGCAAAACACGAAGGGTTGCCAATAACGGTGACAGGACTGTTTGTTACAGACTGTGAAAATGTAAAAGAGCTGTTCAAAGCAGTCTTTCATTTTCACACTAATTTGTCCTTTATTCATATCTTCTTTTTTTTCCAGTCACTGCATATAAGTGACTGTTTTTCTTCAGTTTTTATAATACCTATTGTATACGGTAAATTCCTTTTACTGCCTTCCTTTATTATACTTTGGTGGACAGAAGACATTAGCTGCATGAGTCACGTCTTTCCAGACGTGATTATCAGCCAGTCCTTATCACACCCGCATTAACGGAGCTGAACAAAAGGTTTTTTTCACCACTTCACTCCAGTTAAAATGACCTCTACTGCTACTTCTGAGATCATTTTTAGCTAGACTCTGGTGTCAATTCAGCGCCAAAAATATTGTGAATCAAAATCCAATATCTGAGAACCAAAACCCAGAAAAACTTGTACCCGAGAACTCCTGTAAACAAGAGCACAATGTAAACAAATCCTGAAATGGCTGTCAAATTAGCACCATATCAATCAACAATGGGGGGGGATAACTTTATTAAAATAGTTTTTTAGTCTGTAAAGATCTAAAGTGCATCAATCCCACCGTAGTCACAGTGAAGCAGCGCTACATCAGCATCGTCAGATTTCCTCGTCTTAACTTTCCGGTGACTTTCATTTGTCTCATTATCTCCATCTCTCTCTGTCTTTCTTTTCATCCCTGTTAAATATTTTTCCGTGGTGTCTCTTGAGGGTTTGTTCACTTCGTATCTCCTGCTCTGTGCTGTGTCCGCGCAAAAAAACCCGACACAAAATAGCTAAAACTCCCTGAACACACTGTGACAATGAGAGCGCCACTGCCCCCTACTGGAGTATATGTGCAATTACACTTTGTTCCAGTACGGCAAAAAAAAAGCATGTTCAAGCGCACGGTTCAAATAGTGTGAAGGACTTCCCTCAGCTGAGATCATCAGGTTATTATCTACGTTTATCTACATAAAGAAAGAAAAAAAATATGAACGTATGCACCATCGTCAGTACAAGTTTATCAATGTAACGTTAATGGGTTGAGGAAATGGTCCACATCTGAAACAACTTTGATTTCTTGGTTACAGTTTTTGAGTCTTTGTTCTCTGGTTCTGGACTTTGGCTCTCAGATTTTGGACTTTGAGTCACATTTAGACATCCAGGATGAGGCTGCAGCTTGACTGGCCTAGTGACCGTCAGCTCCTTATATATACTGGTCCCTGGGTGGGGATTTGTGCTAATTAATGAGCGGCGCCAATTTGTGATTGACTGCAACGTCGTTTTACGGACCATTCCTCAATCTGGAGAGGGGATTTAGTATCGAAGTGACTGATGCTTCCATCTACTCACAGATTTCATGATTGAGGGGCTTGTGATTGGCTTCATATGTCATTATATTATTGTGACCAAGATAAAGATCGGTTTACATTTTAAGGAATGTTATTGCAGGAAACCTGAATTCAGGAGTTCACATGCTTTTTCCTGCCACCGTGCATCATTCATGACAAGGTTCACCATGCAGACGATGTAAAATAATTCAAATTAAAATTCACGACATGATGATGAAAGTCTTCTGGCAACTTCTTTCATGAGCAAAGACATGAATAGGAGGGAAAAAGATTACCAGATTAGACGCAGATTCAGTATCTCCTCAGAACGAATAATTAAAGATAAAGCATATTTATTGCCTTTTCAAAAGAAAAAGACATGATTCATTCTGCATGTTTGTATTCCTGCTGTGATAGGTGACAAGAAGTTTCACAAATAATGAGAAAAGTGAGTAAGAAGGCATCGTGGGTAATTTTTTTTTTTTTTTTTTTTAACCAGCACTGAAGCGGATTACTGAGGAGTTTAGAGCTAAAAGCAAGAGGAAGTGAATTAGAAGAGACAGAATAAATTTGTTATAATCTTTCTGGAAGCCAACCAGTTTCATGCTGTTTGACCTAAATAGGAAAAAAGAAAAAAAAAAAAAAACTGTGAACGCTCCATCAGACAAAAACACTCCAAGACTTCAAACAGGAAAATAATATTTTAAATTAAAGCAGGTCAGAGTGAGGCAGTTGATGCATTCGTGAGCATTAATCAGGATTCAGTTTCTCTGTAAAATTCACCTACTGACACCAACTGTATCTCTGACGATCAGGGAACACGCCTGCAGAGCTTCCAGGTTGGTGATGCTGAGGACAAAACGTCACCAAAAAAAAAAAGTGTAATTATCATCTTCAATGTTTATGCTAAATTCTGCTTCACTGTTTACTGATAATTTAGCTTTGCTCATATTAGGCTATTGGCCAGAATATTAACCCAGCTTTGAAATCTACAGCACCTTCATAAAAGAGGATCAGTCGTAACCTTCACGGGATCACAGGTGGAAGCTAAATGGACCATTTATTACAGCGGAAGTCGTCATAGCTATCATGGGGCCATCCTCTGCTTTTTAAAAGCCAGAACGCAGCTACGGATGTTGTAGTATATTCGTCCAGTCACTGGAAGGTTCGTGGTTCGATTCTGGCTCCAACTGTCCACATGTGTCCAAAGTGTCCTTGGGCAATTTAAATTCAATTTTATTTGTATAGCGTCTGTTACAATGTCAATTTGTCTCTAGGCGCTTTACAGAGACCCAGATCATGACCCCCAAGCAAATATCAATAACTAAAATTATAATATTGAGACCTAATCAAGGATAATGGCAGGTAAAAAACTCCCACAGGAGGAGAAAAAAAACCTTTAAGCCAAACAGCGGCAAGAAAAAACTCCCACTTTAATGAGGAACAAACCTTGAGCAGGACCTTCTGCTGCATTATTGCTTGCCTGCTTCAGCAGCACTGATTATCCACACCTGTCCACATCTGCCCAAAACTGAGTGACTGGGTGGCGGCCATCTCCAACAGCCTAGGTCATCTTTGCCATGATGGCACTCCTCTCTTCTATTTTTACCCAGTTTTACCCAACTCCTAAACCTGAAACTTGTCCTGACAGGAGTTGACTTGCTTCCCCCTGTGGAAGTAAATAAGTTAAACGCTATTAGCGCATGGCTAAAAAGAAAAAAAACAAAAAAAAAAAAAACAAGAGGCGTCCACCATCAACTGCTTTGTTTTACCGAAGCAAAGACGACGATACTCCTGCACGTTTCAGCGACACGTTATTGATCCCGTGAGGAAACTGAGTCGGATCGGTTGACAGATTAAATCCGTGAAGACTGTGATGCTCCATGCTGGGTCGGCGGAAGTAAAAAACCCCCGTTCTCTCCCTCCGTCGCTCTCTCCATCACCACCCTTGATAAAGAGGTCAGCACGTCTCTTGACAGTTAAATCTGTTCCCTCACATCCAGCAAGCAGTTCCAGGCCGACATACTTCCAAACCTTCACTTTTGCAGGTTGCACAGTCTATTCATCATTCATTATTTTGTCCAAACAGGAAATACTGTGATTTGGTGTCACGAGAGCTCACTTTTAAATGCGTCTTGTCCTAAAATAGCGGCTGTGAAAACGCGATCGGCAAAGACAACGTCAGCCTTCTCTCATCAGGTCATAAATTACAGGCCCTGTGCCCCATTTTTTTTCACATCACCATCAAAGATCTAAGCAAGTTCCCATGAGCTGTCTTCTGGAGTCTGGTGAGGGTAATCAGCATGGAAGGGACTGCACGTCTCACTGAACGGCTTTCACGATGTTTCACCGCGGTTCGAGGAGCCATGTATTATTAAGAGTAAGTTAACGGCAGCTCGTTTAGCTCCGGCCCTAACCCAGATAGGATGTTGTCTCAGCTGGTGCTCTATCCATTCTCCTCACTTCGGATCCGAGATGACACCATGCATTTTGTATAAGTCAAGAGACATGTGGAGGGTGCGCGTCTACAGATTGTACTCCGTACGTCTGTGGTGAAGCTCGTACTTGAGGGAGAAGCCCGGTCTCAGGATGAGTGATAACTAGAGTAATAACTCTCCTCGTCATTAAAAATTGTAACTCTTGATTTTTCTTTTTTTGGTTCTGCACTGATTGGACCTGCACACATTTTCATTTCATACAGATGCTTCAGAGCTCAGGCGACCGATAACCCACCGTGATGTCCTCAGAGCACCCATCCAACCGCAGCCATGTCATAATGCTGTATAATGTGAAGAGGCCTGGCACAGATGCTACACTAAAGCAGGACTGAGGAGAGACAGCTGAAGTGGATAACAGGAAGAGCCATCTGATGACGATCATTGTGAAATGGACATTAACTCGCAATGACGGTCAGGTGACAACTTTGGTCAAAGTCAGTCGAGCACAAGGTGAACATCAAGGTGAATTATTGTTGGGTGGAAACTGCTTGGTTATAAGCAGTTATTAATACGGAATAATTAATTACGGGGAACCACCGGAGAAAAACAAATGTCTAACTGTGTCGGTCCCGAATGTCTGTTAGTCTTGCCAAACTAGGACAGGTTATAATCTCAGCACCAACCGTGACAACCAGCAGCTGTCGCAACGCAGTTACACAATGACCACAAAGCACTTCTCCTTGAAAGTAAGACCATCTATTAGGGCTGTAGCGATACACTAATCTCGAAGATACAATATGATACGCGATACTCGGCTCACGATACGATATAAATCGATATTTGTCTTAAGATATATTTACATCATTTTCTGAAAGATTTTAATGGGACAAAGTGATTTTGGTGACATCTTGTGAGCGTTCCAATTACTTTGTTTGAATGAATTGAACTGAAAGGTAGGTGACCGCAGACAGAGAGGAGAGAAAGGAGGCCTCTGATTGGTCAATTCTACGTCCGCATAGAAAAGTCATCGAAGAAATGAGGAAGTACCCACATCTGTACGATTCTGGTTCTCCGCACTACAAAGACAGCACATATTCTAGTAATTCATGGAGGGAGATAGCGATGAATGTGGGTCTGGATACGGCCGAGATGGTGAGGAAGTGGAAAAACACAAGCGATAAGTTTAGTAAGTTTAGCTAGTTCGTGATTGTCCCTTTTGCGTTGTGGTGTAGAATAACATAGCACAGACACGCTTCAAACTTGAGCATAAAATTAACATCACCACCCGGACAAGCTAAATTAAAAGTAAATTATAAATTAAATTAAAAAGTAACTGCGGCATACTGGCGACAAGATAACTGCGACACAATGCTGCGAGAGTAAACACAGCCCTTAGAGCCGGCGTTTTCCACCACTGAATACGGTCTCAAATCCTGACAAATAAAGTAGGCAATGGACTCCGTAATTTTCTGCGACATAGGTGAAGTAGATGGAAACTGGTGGCAACAACTGCCGTTACTGTCCAGCGTGGTTTGTTTCGGATCGTGCCGCAATTTCTTGGGTTCACTCTCAGTTAGCATTAGCTTGTCCGGGTGGTGACGTTTCAGGTGGGCTCGCCTCGAAGGTTGGTGGTATTTCCAGAGTACTTCATGTTTGTGTGACACAGCTTGCAAACCGCCATACTTTTGTCTAAATCTTCGCTTTCCTTTTTCTTTTTAAACCCAAACTGCTCCCACACATCTGCTTTTAAGCACGCAGGCGCTGGGTTTATACTCGCTGCCATTCTCCTGACTGGCTCAGCTGTAGCTGGAAGAGAAAGAAGCTTCTGGATAACTTGTTAGAAATGCTCTACAGCGACACTAGCGGCTGGAGGACTTAATGGAAGAGGCAGGAAGAGCACCCGTGGGTTTAGACGGGAGCTTCGAATATCGATACCTGCGGCTGAAAAATCGATACTCTCTGGGGAAATAAAATATCGATATATATCGCAGAATCGATAAAATCGCCCAGCCCTACCATCTATATATGTTCTAGGGCCCACTGTCCTATGTGTCTACCCCCAGTCTTTACCTTCCTACTGGGTGGTCTACCGGCCAAATTACCCATCGCTCAACTTGGATACCACCTGAGTTGCCAATGGGCGGTCCACTCAGCCGCAGAGTGAAAGTCTAGATATAGATATATAACTGCCTGTTAAAAGGAGCCTGTATGAAATGATACAACCAGGAGAAGCTCCATATTCTTCAAAAATTTGAAGAATATAGATCAAACATTTCACAATTTGATTCACTTGAAGTTGAATTTAATGTTCAGGAATCTGATTGGGATATCTGTTGGGCACCTTGTTTGGTACCATTGATTTTTAATCCCCCTCACTCTGGGTCCGACTACACCCATCATCAGATTCAGGCTTCGCTCTGATGTCAGCCGGACACCTTTAAAGCTGTTTTTGAGCATCGTGCACAGTTGTGAATCAATGACAAAACAAATCAATATAATCAAGAAGCATCAACAAAATGTTGCCATGTCTGTCCACAGACGGACATATAAATCCAACTCAAACAGTCATATCTAAGTAACATTATCAGCTGTAGATGTAACACTGCAGAAATGATGGAAGATTGAGTCTGAGTGCCACTAAAGTAAGCTTAAATATAAAATGCCAGTCATCTGCAGGGTAAATGATACTTTAAATAGCCGAGCAAGTAAAAAGGTTCACAACGAAACCCCTCAAGAACCCCTCAAGATCCATTCCATCGTTCATGCCAGATGGAGCAGGGCCCTCGTAGCGAGGGTGATGGGGAGACAGTGGGTGGTGTGCCATAGCATCTAATTATCTGTTTGGACAAAGATCAAACACCCCATCATGGAAATTATGTTCCATGTTTATGCAACTCTGAGCCTTCGCTATGCCAAAAAAAAAAAAAAAAAAAAAATCAACAGACTTGAGAGGCTGGAATGGAAAGGCAATAAATGCAAAAACTTATTTTCACTGAAACAGGAAAGTGTTGCAAATGGCAAAGAAGCAACAACATCCTCAGAAGGCAGATTGCGTGGACACGCAGGAAAGTATGATTGCAAGTTTGAGACCATGTTGTAACTTTGGTTTTCCCAGTTCCTCATTTTGATTTGATTTCTTTTGGTTTCTTTTACTTGACATTTGTCATAACAACTAGTTTGTTAGTGATAGGAAGAACATTTTTGGTTCGGTTTAGCCGTTAAAAAGACCCTTCCCACTAAAAAGGTTAGATTTAGGAACCAAAACTGCTTGGCTGGGTTTATAACAGCAGGTGTAACAGTCATGCAAGAGGAGCTCCAGGAGGAGTCTTCTCCATCATCTCCACATCAAAAGAAGCCAGTCTGCTGGACACATGTCCCATCTCTGATGGAGGAAAAACCCAAGACCTCTCTGGGGAGATGATGGCCCCGATCGTACACTTTCCACTAGCCGCTACCCGCAAATATAGCAACCTCTGCTAACCGCTAATGCAATCTTCTGCTCCCTAAAGCCGCTACCCATTATGCCAACTCCCTTATTTCACCTGGTAGGTGTGGTAATGGGCGTGTCTTCTGCCCTTTCTGCAAACTCGGTATCTTACGATCGCGTGTAGTGGGTGGTCTGACCACCCGCTACATGCTACCCACATGTCGGTGCGTACAAGAGCACGTCCAAATGGTATCAATGTGCGTCCACCTGGTTGCATGTGGACGTGCACAAACGGCTCTACGTCTCGAATTAACCTTGTATAAAAAGTGGGATCTGGTCTCAGTTGAACCCCTGAGAAAATGGCAGAAATCGTCTTAAACGGCTTGTTTGCCAGTTAAACCACAGACGACCAGAGCGTGTTTACTGGTAGCGCACCAACTATCTGGGACTTTCAGGTAGCCGATAGGAATTGTCTGTGTATAAATATCTATATATCAGTGCAGAGGAGGAGCAGGAAGGAAGAGGAGGAAGCTCTACAGCAGAGTCCCAGACGAGCTGCACATCAGAGCTGCTCTGATCTGGATGAAAAGACGCTCCATAGCGGTTAGCGGGTAGCGCAACCTGCTCTTAAAGGCAATGGCTGCTGACGCACTGATTGGTTTAACAGGTGGAACGCCCTAACCACTCCTGGATAATGGATAATGTAGCTGGTGCAACTTTACGGGTCCTGCTTCCCCTTTTAGATTAGATTAGATCAGACGTACTTTATTCACCCCCGAAGGGAGAAATTCAAAAATCTCATCAGTTCATCAATAACACAAATTTACTCTTCACCAGTATCTTCAGTTTCATCACTCTTGTTGGTCAGGGAGTTGACGTTTCCCATGATGACTGATGGCAGAAAGGGCTTGTATCTCCATTTCTTGCCTTCATCTTTGCAGCAGCCTGGCAACCAACAAAACTGCTCTAAATCTAAATCAAAAATACCAAAATTGTGCAAAAAAAAAAAAAAAAAAAGGATGAGCTCCAGAAACAAGCTACCAGGCTTCAAGCCAGCGTATTCTGGAATTGTCTAATTTAATGATCTAATAATTGATATAATTTAACAATTATCTCATTTCTCTGTAAATAATTAGGCACCTTTATGAGCTGCAGGATCCGGGTCTAAGACTTGAGGTGCTCAGCTGGGACCGGAGCAGGAATAAGTAGAGTTTAAAGTCTGTCAGATTCTCCTCCTCTCACTTCTAAAGTTTGCTTTAACTTTTATCTCTTTCAGTGTTAAATTATTTATACGACAAGAGATAATATGAAATTCAAATGAGTCTTAAATTGCACACACAGAGTTGGGTGGCCTGGTGTCTAAAGGACATAGCGTGTCCCGCTACTTACCGTGCACCGCTTAAAACTAACGAGAAATAAAAACGTTGGCATTAATGCTTTAAATTAAGTTCAGTTAATTCAATTCCATCTTCCTTTTTTTTTTATTTTTCAACAAGGCTGAAGCTTCATCCTCGCTCGTATCTAAGGTGCCGCACAGACGGCACGGTTTAATTAAGAGGGTTGAAACCAGTGATCTGTAATTAGATGGTTGAATGCTTAATGGGAGGGAGATTTGAAGAAGGGAAGCACCGACGCACTTCAAGCTGAATTTTAATCTTATCAGGGCAAAGAGGTGCTCATGATGTGGAACATAATTTAAGGAGTTTAAGAGAAAGAGAGAGGTCAGGCACATCCGTGAGGCTAAGCAGGAAGAGAACAAGGCCAAAGCTGCAAAAACGAAAACACTTATTGGCAAAGAGGACCCTGGAGACGGTTATTGTGCTGTAAAGTGATTTGGCAGTTTGTCACAGTGACTTTCGGCGTAATAACCAAGTACTTTCGCTCCGACACTGAATCATTTACTTTAAAACCTCGTCCCCCTTGAAAAGGCTTAGAGGAGCCACGGGAATAAACGTATTCAGTCGATCGGCGTCTGAGCGGAGCAATAATAATGGAAATGAAAAATTAAAACAACTCCATCGTCCCATAATTTATTTCTCACCAAGTGTGAAGAGAGTCATCCTGGCAGGACGAAGAACACTGAGCTTCTGTCTGAGTGGGAGGCTGGAGGAGTGAGTTGTGGTGGAAATGGGCTGTAATATATCTTCCTGTTGATTTAGCTCGGAGCCTCCAGATCATACATCTCAATAAAGCACCTCGGCAGCTTGAATCGTCTGTAAATTGATGTTTGCTCGGAGTTAATCTTCTCTAGGATATGATCTGATCCCACGTACCGAGGGACATTTAATCGTGACTGCAGGGGCGATCCAAAATTGCACACCTCCGCTAACGCAAAAATACAAAAGTCCCGGATCCGTATCCAAACCTGGAGAGGAAACTAAATTTAATAACTTCCACGTCGAGCCGTGACCCACCAGCTGTGAAAATTTAATTTAAATGCCTTCATTACTTTTAAAGTAATTCTGCTAACCAAAAAAAAGATAAAAATCTCTCTGACACCCACCGACATCATTCTCTCTCCTGAGCAGAAGACGGCACAACTTTAACTTCCCATAAAAAAAGAAAATAAAAAAAATGTAAATGCAAACGACGAGACACGTCAGAGAGAGATTGGATTCATGATTAATGAAAATTTTAATCTTTGTGGGACCTCAAGTGAAGCAGCCAAAGAATTTGCTGTCGTCATTTCTGGTAAGAGCACGATGACAGTTTTCAGACTGGGACGGCACTTATTCACACACACACACACAGATAGCGCATGTACGACCACTGTGTCAGAGAGTTTTAATGAAAGTACTCCATCTGGAACAGACTCACTGGCTGAGGATCGTGAGATTTTTGTTCATTCCCAGTTTACACTGGCTTCACTTACCTGAATAGAGTCAAGATTATAATTAAGATAATTTTTTTTTCAGTTTATGCACATGCTTTCAATGCAACATTTTCTTACAAGATCTCAAAATGGGGTCTCAACTACATGTTATCCCACTCTGCCTCCAATGGTTAGGTCTAAAATGCATTGCCCATCAGTGTTTGATTGTGTGAGAGAAAGCAACACACAGCCTCAGTAGAAATAATCTTTATAGATCTGTGGGCTGAGAGAGCGCTGTATGAACGTGTGTCTAGATGGGTGAATGTGGCTTGTAGAGTAAAAGTACTTTGAATGGTCAACACGACCAGAAAAGCACTATACAGTACATTTACAGTGGCTGCGGTTACATGATGTTTTTTAATTCGGAATTAAAATTAGGAATTAAATAATTCCGAATTAAACTATTTTCCTTCGAGTTTACATGGAAATAGTAATTCCGAATTAAGGTTTACATGGAAAACACGTTTGTTCGGCTTTATCCAACTCCGCTTTAGGTCTGGGGGTTGGGAAGGGTTCTGATTGGATGGGGGGGGGGCGGACGTCTTTACATCTACCGGAAGAAAACAAACTTAGCTAACTGGTTAGCAACAACATTCCACTTATTTTTGACCTGGGTGGCGTCTCTATCTGCGAAACCTCCTTCATTTAACCTGGCCGCTTTGAAAAGCTCACAATTTTTATGTTTCCTGCCATCTGTTCTTTTAATTATTTCCAGTTCCTCCAAGCTATTTATTAAATAAATCGTCTCTGCTCTTGAACACCGTTTACTGCGTGCTGCCGGAATATAAGCGTCATCGCGACAGACGGGCAAGAGAACGAGCATGCGCAGAAAGACGGGAATTAATTTAAAGAGGAATGAGTGTAAACATGACCGCGGAATTACTTAATGCGGAATTAAAATGGGAATAAACCAGCCACTTACTTCGGAATTAAGTTAATTCGGAATTGACATTTTCATATGGAATTAAGTGTTTACATGGTAACTTTTATTCGGCTTTAACTTTAATTCTGAATTAAAGAGGAATTAAACTTCCCATGTGAACGCACCCAGTGTGTTGTAGGAACACTTTTTTTTTTTTTTTTTTTTTTTTTTTTTTTTTTTGTGAATATGTGTGGTTGCTGGCACATGTAGCCCCAGTCCCTGGACTGGTGACCTGTCCAGGGTGTACCCCCACATTTACCCAAAGAGCCTTTTTGCTCCTGCAGACCCATGTGACCCTGAAGAGGAAGAAGGGGGTAGAGATAGTGTGGATGGACTGTTGGTTTAACAATTCACTTCAGTTCAATTTCAATTTTATTTGTATAGCGTCTGTCACAATGTCAATTGTCTCTAGGAGCTTTACAGAGACCCAGATCATGACTAGGGCTGTAGCGATACACTAATCTCACGATACGATACATGATATTTGGCTCACGATACGATATATATGGATATTCATTTTACAATACATTTACATAATTTCCCGAAAGATTTTAAAGGGACAAAGTGATTTTGGTGACATCTTGTGAGTGTTCCAATGACTTTGTTTGAATTAATTGAACTGAAAGCATCAATTATAGCTTAGAAGCTTAGAATATCGATACCCGCGGCTAAAAAAAAACGATACTCGATACATATCGCAGAATCGATAAAATCGCCCAGCTCTAATCATGACCCCCAGGCAAATATCATTAACTAAGATTATAATATTAAATCCAAATCAAAGATAATGGCAGATAAAAAAAATTCCCACAGCGGAGGAAGAAAAACCTTTAAGGCAAACAGTCGCAAGAAAAAACTCCACTTTAAGAGGAAGAAACTTTGAGCAGGACCTGGATCATATGGGGGGGACCTTCCTGCTGAAGACCAGCTGGATAAAGAAAGAAAAAGAGGGGGGAGACAGGACAAAGAGAGAATGTAGGACAGAGAGAGGAGAGCACACAAACGACTGAATGAAATGCTATATAAACAGATGCAGGTAGCAGCACTGAGATGCAGAAAGAACACAGATACTTGACTCAGAGCTGAGACTTATGGTTACCGGAGTGGACAGCATGAAAGAATAGTCATGTTACACCATGGTGGGTGCATAACACGTTTTATGTCCTTATAAAAGCTGGTGCAAACTCTATCCCATCTACAGTATGTCTCCCCAAGCTTGATTAAAGCTCATGGTTGCCATAAGGTGTCACATTGTCACAGAGAGTAACTCTGACGGCCCAGCCACAGCATCGCAACCTCGAGTCTTCCACACAGGAGTTAGGACGCCATTCAGACCTTGCATGAAAATGTCTCCAAGGGACATCCAGACACAAGTGGGCAATGCTAATGCAACGGTCTGAGCACATCCACTTTTCAATGCCAGATGCGAACATGCGCTCCAAACCCTGGTCGCTTGTGTCTGATTTTTTCAGGACGCATATTAAAGCAAGATCCTAAAGTCTCACGACAACCTTAATATATACAAAACTCAGACCAAGGACCCTCTCGTGACAGATCAAAACACAGACTTCCTCCCCTGCCTATACAAACTTATACAATATATCAAAGGCACCACTACGGACATTAATGCTGCTTTGAGATCCAAACTGAGGCTTTCAGATTCCTGTCAGATGAGCAGACCTAATGTTTAAGCGCTGGGTGGGCTGAAAACAGTGGTACAGTGGAGTGAAGTGACAAATCAATGCAAATGAACTGTTCAGAAGCAAAAGGGATCAAAGAGTTAAGCTTTCTGTGTCAGTGACATGGGTGTGAGAAACATCAAGCATCCATCTACATCTGGCTTTTTAATAATTCATCAGATCGACTGCTAGTATAAAGAGATTTACATCTGAGAGGCAAAACCCTCATTAAGCATGGGAGTTAATAGAGCGTGCCAGCTGATACGTGCGCTGCTCATCAGTAATTCTTTTGTCAACCCTCAGAGGACTATACATTACTGTGTGAAGCGTTTGTTTTTACTCTGAGTCATGGTCAAACTCCATCTGAAGCCTAAAGTGACAAAAGGGCTGTCGAAATGTATCTGCAGTGCCAGATCCCACAGCTGAAGGGGACAGAGACCAAATCAGTAACAGTTTTTATACAATAAGGACTTCTTGTCCCTTGACTTGTAGGATAGACATAGGAGTTGCAGTCTTACACACTTCTCTGCAGCCTCCCACCTCCTCACGCCCTCCTAAAACTCCATACTGGACAGTGTCTGCTCTTCCGCCTGCACTGATTTAAACGCAAACACGTTAGAGAAACAAGTCATTAAATGGTTAATTGTCATGGTCTGGGTCAGCCATGACAGGCATTCCTGGGTTTCTCTTCTGTTCTTTTTGTATCAAGTTGTCTCTAGTCTACCCTGTGTCCTGTTTTACTTTGAAGGTCTGTCTTGTCTTCTTTGTAGTGTTTTGCTTTTCTTCCTCCCCCTTGTCATCCTGATTGTTTGCTCCTGCCTCTAGTTTGTCCCTCTGTGCATATTAGTCTTGTCATTCCCTGTTAGCTTGCTGGTCCGTCTACTTGATTTTCTGGTTGTATTTCTACTTGTTTTCATCTGTGTTTCTCTGTTCGATATCAGCCTGGATACCTGTGTGGATTTTCAGTTTTGTTTGGACCCAAACGCAGGACTACTCCCGCAGGACTATTCCGTTTTTCGGAAACATGCTAAATTAAAGCAAGCTAAGCTAATCCTAAATTAAAGCAAGCAAGCTAATCTAAGAAAGCTAAATCAATTTAGCTTGCGGGGGGGGGGGTAAAAACCGTCTCAACATTACCTCACTCTCCCCTACAGTAAGATTCTACTGACTTTCAGGTTAAAAAAAAAAAAGCAAACTGATATTTGGATGATGAATAGAGTATATTAAGCTCCTTCGGGAAAGAATTATTATGAGATACAGCCGTGTGAATTTGCTTTGACCGCTCCCCACAGCTATCTCGCCCAAAATGCATTTAAAAAGTTGTTGGAGTCCATAATATGGTCCTCGGCACTCTGGAGTCATCTCTTTTTTATTTGCCAGTGATCTCACGTTCCCGTGCTGATCGTGGAAAGAAATAGTTAAAAGTTCTTCCTCGTATTCCTGCATTCCTTAGATCACAGGTGCCAAACTGATCTGTCTGTGTGGCTAGTTGTCTTCACTGAAAGTCTTAACCAGTTCAGTTGACTGAATGAAACAAATCAGCTGTGTTTCTGCGTGGTTGGAACAAAAACCCCTGCCTTAGATGCACCATCAGCACGTTGTTAAGGTCTGGGTCTGTTAACGACGCATTCATTTGATACAGGTGCGCTGAAGCAGGGAAACACCTAAGATAGGTAGGGCAGTGTCTCTGGAGGACTGGATGAGGAGCTCCAGCATGAATAGAAAAGCTTGAGTGTCCACGGTATCTTCAAACGCAGCCATGAGTTTGGAGGCTGAACTCTGTAACCTAGTTCAACGCTCAGGTGGATGTTTGAAATCCTGCCAAAGAGAAAAGCACAGATGCTCACAAAACTACGCACGATTTGGAAGTAATCAGATGCTCCATCAGATCTGAACAATTCACTGCGAAAGCAGGAAAAGACGACACGGCTGTACCACTTTATAAACAGGCCTACATCTGTTAAGCCCTCGTTGTTTGACAGTTCTGCACCCACCAAAGCTTTCTTCTTCATGTTCCAACATGGCTTTAATTTTGGATATGAAGTGGGGCGTCAAAAACAGACTCGCATAATGAAACTCTTCCTCGTCTGCGGGTGAAATGTTTTCTCGATGTGGTCTGACCACAACGACACTTGGTCCAGCATCCGGATATGGAACGAGTGTAAGTTCCATTCAGTGTTGCAGCCTTGAGTAATTAATGACCCGTCTCTGCGCCGGGCTGCGCCGCCACCCAACCGCCCTGCACAGAGGAACAAGGACGGCGCTCCAACACAACTCCAAGGTTATCCAAGGTTATCGGAGCCCCCCCCCTTACGGACGAGCTATCTGAATGAGGAAACTCTCCGCAGGCCTCAGCGAAGATAAATGACAGCACGGGACCGGCAACCCAACCACCCTTGATTAAACACATGACAGGGTGGATCATGGGAAAACGACGTACAGGTGGCTGAATATCAAACGGGCAACAACGTCTGGGTTCTCCTCCGTGTTTGGTAGATTTATGGTAATCTAGCACATTTTTTTTTTTTTTATTCACATTTTCTGCAAGGCTCAATTTAAAAAGGAATTTAATTCCAGTTCGAACTGAGAAAAAAAAAAAAAAAACAGCTGATGAGATGCTTGTCTCCTCGATGAAACGATAAATCATCACCGTCACCGTGATGGCAGGCAAACGCAACACATCACACACGCGACACTCTTTCAACTGCCAGAGAGGGAAATCAGCTTTCATCAGAGCTGCTGTCAGCAGCCGAGGTGAAGCTGACGGATCCATCAAAGTCAGGCAAGAGACACAAGTCAAAGACGGATCAGACGGGGTTTTCTGGTCTTATTTTCACAGCAGCCCTGCGTATTCTAATGAAATACTTTCTCAGGTCTGATTAGATGCCTGTTCAAACCAGCCGGTACGCGGGCCACACAGATTTCTGGTCCAAACGGAAGCTCCGCTAGAAGAGAAGAAGGAAAACCACGTCCTGAAATGATGTTGGAGGAAGCCGAGCGCTAATTAATTTAGTCAATTCACTATCCGTGTTTTTAGTTGAACTTATTTTTGCTGCATGTGTGCTTGCTCTTCATAACGTCTCTTTAAAGAAAAGAAGGATATGCTGCATATTTGAATGAAGCGTGGACATTCACACATTATTAAAGGTCACAAAAGCAAGACGGGTGCATTTCCAGGACGCTGCTGGTTTGAGCCTGAGCTCAGTTTAGTGGATTTTGAGCCCGAGCTCACCAGTTAGGTTCGAAAAGTGTCCTTATTCTTATCCGTGGACTGTGTTCTTATTCTTCACGCCAGCCGTCTCTGCTCACGTGTTACTGGATGAAAAATGAATAGAGGATCTTGTCGGTGAAGCCGGTGGAAAGGGACCGTGCTGACAGCGGCAGAGGTGCTTTTTCCTTTTTTTAAAACAGCAGTCAAAAGAATTTGGTCCCTGTGAGTGTCCCTGTGAACACAGTATGACCTGGAGGCAGGGTTATAATAGTTGTGGATTTTTCTTTAGTTTTAGTTTAGTTTTTCAAATTCAGTTAGTTTTAATTAGTTTTTAGAGCAGTTTTTCTAGTTTTTATTTTTTTGAAATAATTAGTTTTAGTTTAGTTTTTATTAGTTTCAGTGTTAGTTTTAGTTTTATTTTGTAAATCATGGTTGTAATTTTGGTTCGAGTGAAGCACTGAACTTTTTGAAGGCTATCGAATCACATAGTCGTGTTTACATTCCGGTCTCAATAAACATATTTATCAATGCGTCTTCCCGCTTGCGTATTTACTGACCAGCAGCTATCTGGTCTCCATGGAAACAGTCCATTAAAGTTGCTGTTTTCTCCCGTTCCTTCCCAACGCTGACTGGCCTGCAGCTGTAGCTTCTTTCTAGGAGTCTAGCTTAGGCTAGCTTATCCAGCTAGTCTTGGTTAGCCTTCTTTCCAGGGAGCTAGCTTAGGCTAGCTTATCCAGCTAGTCTTTGTTAGCCTTCTGTCCAGGGGGCTAGCTTAGGCTAGCTTATCCAGCTAGTCTTGGTTAGCCTTCTTGTGTGAGCTTTTCAAATGGACTTTCAGATTCGTGGGTTTTTTTTCTCCTTCAGAAGTATTCCACACATTGTATCACCTGCTTCTACAACAAGGCTCTTATTTTTATCGTAAACACAGTCATAGTCAAAGAAATCCCAAATAGTACTGAGACGCTTTCTCCCAACTTTTGCCGCAGCCATCACTGCTGATCACTTTTTTTTATTCATTTTTTTTTTTTTTTGCGGTTGCTGTTGTACGGCGGAGCAAAGTTAATAGATTTCAAACGTTTATTTGAAAAAAAATTCCAAACACAAAAACGAAGGACGTTTCTTGATATTATTATAGTTAATTTAAGTTAGTTTTATAAACATATAATACAGTTTCAGTTAGTTATTGCTTTTTTTTTTTTTTTAACACACATACTATATAAACAGCTTGCAGCAGCACAGTTTTTTTTTTTTTTTTGGAGTCTATAAATCGTAAGACAGATCTTGAGTGCATTCGTGTTGTACTTACGAAAGTGCCCTTTCCAGTCTGCCACCGGGGGAGCCGATGATCTCACCCAGGGTACAGAATATCTGGCCCAGAAAGTCCTGGACAAAGATGAGCAAAAACACCATCTTTAAAACTGTGTACTGTTTTAAAAGCTGTTTCTTCACACCCAGATTAACTTTTTCCCCATTTAATATTCTTATTTATATTCCCAGCTGCTCCATCATTGGGTTTATTCCCAATCACTTATTTTTATTATGGCACATTTTCAACAAATATAAAACATTGAACCTTGTTTATTTCCTTGATTCTTATTTGATTATTTGACATCCAAGCCAGTTTTCCTGGAGTCCATAAACCATAACTACAACACACATCACCATAAAAAAAACATTACATGACAATAGCAACAACATTAATATAAATAATGATAAACAAAACATGAACAATCTCGTTCAAGAGCTCCCATGTTGGAGATGATATATTAATCTCTTTTTGAACCTGTCAATAAACTGAAGCTTTAAGATTGTTGTGAAAAAATATCAGTCTTTTATTAGTCTTTTTCTCTACATTTAACCTTAACAAGCATCCACATCTCCTATGTTAGATGTAAAGAGCAGCACATGACTAGAAGGCTTGGTTGTCTTGATCTGTTATATGGGCCAATCTGCTAACTCTAAACTCAATTTCTGCACAGCCGTTCATCTACGGACTGGAACCAGGTGACGTGTAAACTGTCTCGGATACAGTAACGACCAGCTAGTTAATTTTAGTTCGGCGTAGGCTGCTCTGGTCAGAAGAACCAGTCTGTTCACTTACTACGGACATCTGTAAATCATCTGTAACATCTGAAAAGAGTAGGGGGCCAAAGCACCTACCCTGTGGGACACCATCTGACCTGGAGGACAGATAGCTCCTTAAAAATCAAAACTTTTAAAAACGCAGCAGTTTACTCGTTAAATGATTTTGATCTCATCAAAGACCGCAGTGGCGCATAGTGTTACAGGACCAGCCAGCTGTCATGTGTATTAAATGTAAGCAAAAGCCTCGTTAGCGCAGATTGTTCTGCATTTACTTTCCCTGTCGGCAGTTTGGCTTTTTCAGTTTCAGTCAGGTTTAGAAAAAGAATAATGTGAGCAACGTCATACAGAAAATGATTCCTTCAAATTATTTTTACAACCAGTGGTTTTACAGAACTGAACTACTGAATCAAGGGGCTCATTTATTTTTGTTTCATTTGATTTGTTTTACCTCATTTAAATGTTTTAATGTTCCAGTAAAACCGGAGAAGCACTGAGAGACAGTGTACTTCTGGGTGTGCATCCATTAAACATTAAACAAGAGAAACCAGCAAAGAAAGTTGATAAATAAAACATAAAAGATACATTTAAAAAAAGAGAGAGAAACTAAAGAGAAATGAAGTTAAAGAGAATACAGTCTTTGCTTACCTTCTGCTCATCAAGGTGAGGAGGCAGTTAGGAAAAAAAGACACAATTTAGAGAAGCTGGAAAAAAAACAGCTAAATATAAATGTATAACTTAAAGCAGTCGTCCACGGTGGAGCGGCTTCAACAACACCCCCATGGAGGAAACGTTTCATCAAGAATGATTAACTGACTGGACTTTCTTTACATTTTAACTTGTACATCGGCAGATATTGTATAGAGGCCTTGTCCGTTGACCTGTGAACTTCAAAATTGTTTTACAAAGCTTTTTTTTTTTTTATCAGTGCTGTCTGGAGATGTTTCACTGCTGGTTTAGTAACAACTAAGGGGAAGTCACCTTAAACTCCTGCTGCACACCCACCGCTGCTTCAGAACCTCTTTTACCATGTTTCTTGTGTCACATCAGAAAAGTCAATTCATTTAATATTTTAACCTTTGCAGTTTAGTTAAGCTAAAACTAACAACTCATCAGTATGACGTCTCACTTTCCTACGACAGTAATACAATAACATGGTGAAGCGATAAAGATCTACGGAGTAAAAGAAATCAGACTAATGCTGCTGTTGAGTTGTGAGGACAAACGATGGTTTGGTGTGTGAAGAGAATTATTATGATAAAGAATAACTTTTCTGATAAAGAATTGTAGGATTCACCTCTAATCGATTGCAAAAAGAGGAACCAGATGTACAGGTTTGGGGAGTGAGGATGAACACGACCAGGTCAATGGATGAAGCTGTTTCGTTTCTGAGAGTTACTTACATGTTTGGAGAGATTGGAGCTCCTCGTATCCACATTGTACCTGTATTTTAAACAAAGCAAGAAACAAACAAACAAAAAAAAGCCATGTGAGAGAAATCTAGATGGAAGCATCAGTCAGGCGTCCTCACATACGACTTGACAAGCGACACGTGAATTAGAGACACAGGTGACAAGAATCAGTTTGATACTTAAACACAGTTTATGTTGTTGGCGAGTCAGTAATTACATGAAAACTATACATTTACAAATGTAAAGAAGCAGTGAAATCCAAAGGTCTTTGGAGATCGGCGCGGCGTGTGAAGTTTCCCCAGCAGATACGTTGCTTTGTTTTCCGTCTGAAGGCTCTCAGGACTTCCTCTTTAAAGCCATCACCAGGATTCTGTTCCTGTTTGAAGAAAATCCACTCGTCATCAAAGAACGTTGCACACACAGTGCGTTTGCTTCGGCTGTTCATCTCTCTCCGGATCTCCGTCTCAGTCTTTTCATCTTCCGTTGTCACGAATACATTTGTGAAGCAGTCGGGCAGAGACCGACTCGGAGCTCAACAGAAATGAGCCCAATCCTTTCCCGTTTTCACGTCTTTCGCCACCTTTTTTAGCCCCGTGCTGTCGCGTGAAAATGAATGTACACCCTCAGTTTTTTGTTGTTTTTTTTTTGGGGTATATCAGGAACAAAAACAGATTAACACTGCAACAATCACCAGTTAAAATACAAGAAAAAAAAAATCAGTTAATACCAGGTGAAAACTACCCTGATCTAGTGAAATGATCTGTCCATGCAGCAAGAGGAGTCTTGTCTCCAGTTTAGATCTGGGAGGCATTCAAGGGGTTGAACCAACTGAAAAAAGACTTCTGGATGTCATGTTACATAATAAAACCACACTTGCTACAGCACACTGACACACGAGAGACACTGACAGCAAATAACTGTTTAAAAAATGAAGACCAAGGAACAAGAACATCAAATAATGCATTAAATCTGGACCTCTGGGTAACGTTGCTTGCTTTCACGGTAAATTACCGAATTTTAGAGATGTCCTGGCTAATTGAGGGAGACATATTTGTCATCAATTCAAGGACTCAATGAGTCGATTATGTTCAAAACAAAATAAATAGGCCCACATTTCCAGGTCCGAGATTTGAAATCTCAGCAGGAACGGAACAATTCACGTGAAGTTATCATTTCCTGTATAAAAATTTCAGTTTCTCACATTGTTGTGGTGAACATTTGGCCCAGTCCTTTTCATATAATGAGACTTGCAGGTATGTTTATAAAGATTTGTGTATAATTTAAATGGGACGTTGTGTGCTTCCTTTTAAGTCTTCTTTTGTAGATTTGCTGGTGTGTTTGGGGTCATTGTCCTGTTGTATTTTAGGGAAACTTTAGATGTTGGTACTCAGAGTTTGCAGTCACTTTAAGGAATTCAAGTTGCACATGGTTCCTGTGGCTGCAAAACAAGTCCATATCATGTCTGCCGAGTGTTGTTTAAGGCTAAAACTTGTCATTGGGCATCACAGTCAAACATCTCCACTTTGGACTTTTCTGACCAAAAAAGACACTTTTCCACAAATCTTTTGCTTTGTTCAAATATAACGTTGTTAACTGAAACTGTGGACATCTACAGAGGCTTCCACCCGTCAATCCATCCATACAAACAAACCAAACCTGTTCAGCATTTTTCTAATTGTTCTGCCATTAACTTTAGCATTTTATCATGCTAACTGAGGTTTGTCGGGTCTGAATAACTTAACCAAAGAATAACTTTATTAAAATAGTTTTTTAGTCTGTAAAGATTTAAGTGGATCAATCCCACCGTTGTCAGAGTGAAGTCAAGCGCTACATCAGCGTCGTCATATTTCCTCGTCTTAACTTTCTGGTGACTTTCGTTTTTCTCATTATTTCTGTCTCTCTCCTCCTTTTTTTTTTCATCTCTGTGTCTCTTCAGGGATTGTTCTCTTCATATCATCTGCTCTGTGCTGTGTGCGCGCATGTCTGTGCAAAAAAACCTGACACAATATAGCTAATGCTCCCTACGCACACTCTTATAATGGAAGCGCCACTGCCCCCTACTGTAGTATATGTGCAACTACACTTTATTCCAGCAAAACAACATGTTCCCAGGGATCACACACGCCCACCTGGCATTGCACCGCGCCCTCCCAAGGGGGCGCGCCCCACTATTTGGGTAGGACTTCCCTGAAATAACACACCTGATTCTGATAAATGGATCACCATCAGCACTGCACAGGTCTGCTAACGACCCATTAATTTGAATCAGGCTAAGAAACATCTAAGACTTGACAGCGGCCCTCGAGGACTGGAGTTGGACACCCCTGATCTAAGACAAGCAGGACGGCGGCCTTGCATCATTTTTGGTCTGTCTAATGCAAAAGGTGACTGTGAAACAATGTTGCAACATCAGTCCCACTTCATTCAGGGTGAGCAGGTTCATGATGGTCGCTTCAGCTTTTGTGACCAAAAAAATACCTGAGAATCTTCTGACAGAGTCAGAAACTCTCTGACTTCATCTACAAAAATGCAACAACAAATTACATATAAAAGAAGGCAACGTGAAAAAAAAAAAAAAGCCAAAAGGGTTCACTTAAAAGAAACCAAGCTTTGTGGATTCACATTCTCCTTGTGTTTGTCCTTCGCTGCTTTTGATGTATTTTTGGCGCACATAAGAGCTACCACTAAAGTGTTGTTCATTTTCTTATTTTGCTTATCATCAATCAGTGCATGCTGATCATGCTTTTCAACTGCTATCTATGATTTAGCCTTAAAAGATAAGCAGATCCCCCCCGAGTACCTGCGTATTGATTGAGGGTCAATGATCTTAAATGTTGTCGACATGGGGAGATTATTTCGGTAAACTGTAAACTAATGAGCTCCAGATTGTTTGCAGGTTGTTGTAGAAACCCTTCCCTGAGGACAATGAAAGGCACCTCGGAGATCTCCTTGAAATTGTTAATATTTGATTGATTGATTGATGATTGATTGATTGATTGATTGATTGATTGATTGATAACACTCACCTGGAAGCTTGGAAGACCAGCAAATTGACAGTGGTGCTCACAACTGCTGGCAAGTAAATGAAGATATTTGATAAGTAGCACCTGGCTGCTACTTACACTTATAATTCCTGTGAAAGCACAAAGGGAATTCTGAGTTTTCTACTCGGCTTCTGCGTTTTGGGTTTCAGTGTTCGTCTGTAGAAAGGATGTGCTCTCTTTTTCAGCTCCCTCCGTTTCACCAGGTGGTTCGGTAGGATGTGGGAAAATAAAACCTTATTAATTCAGAGCAGGAGCAGCACTGAGCTCTGCTCTGAGACGTTAATTCACCTGAAGCTTTTAACGCGAGTGCTTCAGACGTTTGTGCGAAAAATCAAACCATAAGGTCCAATCAAATCACAGGTGCGTGGTGACATATTATTTTTCATGCAGCATGTGTTCCAGATCTTCGGCCGTATTGAGACAATATGGTACATAAAATGAAAAACATATAGGACAACCCTGAGCATCACCCTGCAACACAGACATCTGACTCTTTAAAGAAACATAATGACAGTAGGACATATAATTTCCCTTGGGGGATTAATGAAGCATCATTGAACTGAATAATGACATAATGAGATAATATATTATGTTCCGTGCTAACATCCCATCAATTCATATCGCATGTGCGTCATGTAAAAAGTCCACTGCTAAGTGTCTCATCTGCAGAAAAACCACAGAAGAGACGAGGGGGTCGATCTCTGACTTTAGTCATCATCAGCCAAGAAGAATAAACTTCTACAACATTGTTTTAATGCTCAGTTTATTGCAGGGCCAAAGCGGTAAAGAAAACTCTCTGTAACTGTGAGCGGAGGACTTACTTACTGACCAGCGAACTAGAGCGGGAACTCATTTTCATTGTCATCATTCACAGGCTGCTAGCATCCTGCTAGCACGTGCAACTGCAGCTGTCGCCCGTTATTGTTAAAATGGGGCTAACTCCGTAACATTAGAGTCAGTTTGTCTGCAGCCACAGTCAAGTGGTGCAGTTGGCCTTGCAGTTAGAAGTTAATGTAAAGTTTATTGATTTTTATGTAAGTTGTTTTGTACATGTCTGCTTAAAAAAATGCTAAAAAATGAAAAAAAAAGTGTTTTACAGACCAAAGCCCTGATCATATACTTCCCGCTAGCCGCTAGCCACTAGCAGCTACGCACAAATTGCGGGTTTAGGAACCTCCACTAACCGCTAATGCAATTTTCCGCTCACTAAAGCCGCTACCCATTATGCCAATTCCCTTACTCACTTTGTAGATGTGGCAATGGGCGTGTCTTTTGCACTTTCCACAACCTCGGTATCTTGCAATCGCGGGTTGCGGGTAGCGGATAGCGGGTAGCGGGCGGTCCGCTACCTGCATGTTGGCACATACAAGAATGCGTCCAAATGGCATCAATGTTGCGTCCACCTGGTCACATGTGGACGTGCACAAACCGCTCTACCTCTCGAATTAACTCTTGTATAAAAAGTGTGATTTGGCCTCAGTTGAACCCCTGAGAAAGTAGCAGAGATCGTCTTAAACGGCTTAATCGCCAGTTTAAACCATAGACGACCAGAGCGTGTTTTACTGGGAGCGCACCAACTATCTGGGACTTTCAGGTAGCTGATTGGAATTGTCTGTGTAAAAAATATTTGTATGTATATATCAGTGCAGAGGAGGAGGAGGAAGGAAGAGGAGGAAGCTCTACAGCAGAGTCCCAGATGAGCTGCTCTCGAGAGCTGCTCTGATCTGGATGAAAAGATGCTCCATAGCGGTTTAGCGGGTAGCACAACCTGCTACTAAAGGCAATGGCTACTGACCCACTGATCGGTTTAACAGGTGGAACGCCCTAACCACTCCTATGCATAATATAGCGGTTAGCGCAGGTGGGATAGGGGGTTTAGGGAGGTGGAAGATTGGGTTCTTTGCGGGGGAACGCCCCTCCCGCTACCCGCTATCCCTTAATAGTGGCTTTAGGAGATCTGGTGGAAGATCGGGCCCTGTGTCTTTAAAAAGCTGACGGCTCGACTCGATTCAAATCAATCAACATGGACAAATCTAAAATTATCCATAAAAACCGGTGCACCCTCCCAGTCAGTCTCTGGTTCACTCTGGGAGCTCTTTCTTTCCTCTGTCAGGCCACATTGTGCAGGACTGTGCAGGCAACAATTAAATCACAGGCTGTGTCTGAGGTGACCCTCAGGTGGCGGAGGCACTGGGGAAGGATTTGAAGAGGGCCAAATGTCATCTCTATTCATGCCCTCGTTCTGCCGTAGGGAAGACTTTAAGCCCGCTGTGCTGGTCTTTCAGAGTCTACAAGGTGAGTGAGGAGGATGGGCTGACAGGCATAACTCCTGTCCCCAATAGCAGCCACACAGAAGATCCAGGGAATTCACACCTGTGAAATACACAAAATTATCATGTGTTGCAATGGTGACATACAATAAAGCACGCTGGATGCCACTCTGCTGTGACTCCAAAATAGGGGCAGGAAACGTAAGGTTTTATCGGTATATGAACCCTACATAGCATGTTGGATAACAATATTAAAAGATGCGTTATTGCGACAAAAAATGGAATTTGTGATGGATCCAAATAAAGGTGTATGAGGGCTTGCTTGGTGTCAGGATGTCTGTGGTATTTTTTCTTTTTTCCCTCACATACTTTGACATAATTTTTGGTCATTGCTCACCCCATCCCTCAAACCCGCCAGGTCAGTCACAGTCCACTCATCTAACAAGAAGATATGTGCCAGTTTCAGAGTCTCATTGGTGAGTCACCGTCTCTTCAAGTTAATAGGCCAAAACGGGCTGGATAGAAGAGCAACTACAAGTCCAAAAGAAATGGATCTTTCCATTTCTGGGTCAGTCATGCCAGCGTTTGATCCAGGAGCTGAAATGGTCTCAGAACCTGCTGCACATAATCCACATATCCGTAATACATCTTCTGATGTTGACTGTATCAGGGACTTTGTTTAATTGGTTGAAAGTAACCGTGTTCTTTTATCTGGTGCCATTGACTAGAAACAAAGGTCAATTAAAGAGTTTAATGCAATCAAGAAATCAAAGATTCAATATGCCATGCAGAATATTTCAATCGGCCGATGGTACACTTGTCCACAACACCACCGAGATGCTGCCATGGACAAATGCACACCCCCTGTCAGACTGTCTCAGTTCTTAAAAGATCCAGAGAGGCGGATCCTCACTTTCTGAGTTTTATTGCTCTTTGTCTCAGAGTCCAAATGTCCAACAGCAGGTCCAGACACACGTGGTTGTATTTGTCCAGGAGACGGGGTGTAACTAAATTTGTTATCTTCCTTCCTACAGGCAATAAAGGTTTGGCTTTAACTGTTCTGAGGTAATCCTAAAATCCTAACATTGGGTTTCAGGTTTTTTTGCTTTAGTAGAGTATCAAGTCACTTAAAACTCCTTTAATGGAGGACTTTTGTTTTTTCAGCTCTTGTAAAAACCATTAATGAAGCCATGACTGTGGACCAGTACCAGAAAAACGGCTGTCATCATTTTGTCCCATGTTGGAGAAAGTACAAGGCACAGAGGCCATTAATCCATGAGCATTATAAAGCAACACAGAATCAGTTGAATCTATTAAAATTATAGTTATGCTTTGTTTACATTATTAACTTTTTTGAGGTCTAAAGGGCTTCAACAAGAAAAGGTGTCAGGAGACATTTCATGACACAACAAAGGGATGAACCTTGAAGAGCAAAGTTGAAAAACTGCATGCACAAATGAAAGGTGTTTTTATGCGGTAAACATGGTGTGAAGAAGGGATGGTTGCAGTCACCAGAAAAAATTGTTACAACAGCCAAAACGGAGGGAAAAACATGTTGATCATGTTCAGTCAGAAGGTTAATCCAAACATAAGGTTGAACGTTGAAGCTCCAGAGTCAAAGGAGCCCAAAGATTTTTCTCAAACCATGGAGTCATCCCCAGTCCTGGCCATAGATCACTGAACAGGCGGATCTATTCCCACCTCTACCGTGCGCCCTTGGCCAGGACATCAAACTCGTCATGGTTTATGACTGTATGAGCAAAGCGGGGTGTGACTGTGGAACAAAATGAGACTGCGAATCCAGTGCACGAGAAGCACATAAGTGTATGAGAAGTGCTAAACGTTTGGGCGAGAAAAAAAAGTGTGAAGTCCGAGACAAGTTTAAAAAGGTGCAGTTCCACTCCCTGTCTGTTTATGGAAAGTGCACGCAGTCTTTGGAAATCTTTGGAGTTTATATTCGTATTTCATAATACTAAAAATAGTGGTTTGCTACATGGGTTTTTCCTAATAATGTCATAAAAGGCCTAAAAGATGCCTAAAATGAATAAATATCCCCCCACTCTTCCAGTACTGATCACTGGGATCTGCCGCTCCCAGTTGTCACCGGGGTGCCCTATAAACCTTTTTAGTCGCGCATTACCAGTAGGAAGGGGGGGGGGGGGGGGCATCTGGCCTGGACTGGCTGGGAGATGGTGGCAGCTGTCAGATAACGTGCCCATCTGTGCTTCAGATGGCTGTTGATCACAGAGGTGAAAGGTTTTATGAGGGGCAGAAAAATGACGAAAAACAGACTGTCAGACACATTCCCGCCGCTGATGCCTCCTAAGTGGGTTACGAGGTCTACCAGATGGGTCCGCTCAGGAGCAAGTGAGGAAAACGGTCTCTGCAGCATGTATGCGGATGAACGATGTGATGACGGACCTGTCAGCATTCATCACCTTCCGAATAGATGTGTGGGACCCGAGTGAGAAGGTGCCAATGGTCTGACTAATATGTGATAGCTGGCAGCTTTGCTTGCAAAACCTGCAACATTTTGTGCAATATAATCAAAGTTATCCTTTTTGAATACAAGCGTTAATTATGGCTAAATATAGGTGGCCAAGGCTACATTAGCAATTAATAGTTTTTCCCCCTTTCCACCAATATTTTTTGACAAAAACTTCACACTGCAGTCTATAGCCTTTGTGTTTCTTTCTATTCAAAAGAAATCTTTTTTTTTTTTTTTAAGGAAGCGTTACAGGCTCACAGGGCTATCTTAGCAAAAAAAAAAAAACAGCGCTACTCACTTGCCGAAGTTATCCCTTCAGCTCATAATAATGGAGGAGCTGGTAAACATTTCATGCGCTCATCTTAAATGTATCACCTACTTTGATGTGATATTAAAAGCTCAAAGTGAAAGCATTTCCCCTGGGCTCCCATAAGCCATCGTTTGCCCTCCCCTGACTCCTGCGTACTTCCCATGGAGAGACAACACTACAACATGACAGCAAGTTGTGTGCAGAAAACCTGGCTCCAAAGGAAAATAAAAAGCCACAGTTTCCCCTTTGTTGTCTGGAATTAGTTCGGATTTCAAGCCTCAGACTTGCGAGCGACCCGTGGCTTACTGTGAAGTTGGTTCAAAAGGGCTTTTGTAACCAATCGCAGACGCGGCACGAGCAATTTATCTGAATCTCTCAAACAGAAGCATCCAGCTGAGAGGAAGAAATGCTGGTCGCGAAGAGGCTGAACGTGCAAAAGCAGTCAACTTTAGCAGAATCCCATGTAACAACGAAGGGGGCCCTTCCGGACGCGTGTGGATGCAGTTACGTTAGATAGCCGGGGCCGGGGGTTTATCCAGATGCTGAAAACGTTGGACCTCCAGGTAAGTCTTACCAAGTCACAGGTACCACGAAGATGTTGTCTTCCCTTACTTGTACAGCTGGACATGTTAAAATATTACCAGAGAGAGAGCGCCGTTTCACTCTGCTACAGCAGAATCATTTACGCACATACGTACGAGTTTGCTCGTGCATTTAATCCACGATGACTGGGTTTCTGCAAAGTGTTCAAAGAACTCGCTTCCCCGAAGACCACAGAAGTGAGCCGATTGGCCAGGAGCGTTTGATGTTTTCTCACTTATTTGGAACAGTGCCTTAAATGTTGAGGTGCGCAGCTTCTTTCCTTTATTTGTAAGGGTTGGAGCAGGGGTGTCCAAAGTCGGTCCTGGAGGGCCGCTGTCCTGCAGGTTCTGCATGTTTCCCTGCTTTAACACACCTGATCCTAATTAATGGCCGTCATCATCCTGTCATCAAGTTCAGCACATGTCTGTTAATGACACAGCCATTTGTGTCACGGTGCGAAAAAGGAGGGAAACATCTAAAACCTGCAGGACAGCGGCCCTCGATGGACCGACTTTGGACACCCCTGGGTTGGAGCGTTGAGCTCAGGAGTGGGCGGAGACAAAATGGTTTATTAACAAAAATATAGGAGGATGATGTAGAGAAGACAGCACCAGGAGTGGGAGAACTTCTGAGCCTGTTGTAAAATGGAGTGGGAATGATCTGGACCCAGCGGAGTGAGGAGATATGGCGGATATTTGTGGTACTGTCTGGGTCCAAGTGAGGTTTCTGGTGAGGATCTTGACAGGGTGAATACGATGAAACTCCCCCAAGTTAAGGAAGAACAAGGAAGATCCACCGAGATCCGAGAAAACTCGGTCAAAATCCTCAAGAGAAATAAAAACCCCAACTCTACACAGTAGACTAGACAGAATCCAAGAAACGCAACCATCCATTTGCAGACCAGACAGCCTCCAGTGTCATCAGAACTTTAACAAGTCAGAGATCCACAAAAGTAAGTTGAACAGGCAAGACTGGCTCCATGTTTAGCTTCTGGATGATTACATGATCCATGTAGCATCGGACCCCTTTGAGACGCCCAAGAATCACTCTCATCATGTTCTGAAATGCTGCAGGCACATTGGTAACTTTAACTAGTACGTCCTTTCAGACGCGTCATCTTTCTCGATCTCTGTCTTGAGGTGTGCCAGGACCACCAGGACCACCCGCTCAAGGCGTTTGGTGATGACTGGGGTGAGCGCTACTGGGCAGTCGTTAAAAAAGTGCGTTGGAGGGGAGTGTTTTGGTACTGGCACAGTGGAGGTGGTCTTAATGAGAAGGTAAATCTGAAATTCAAATTATAAATTCTGACCACAGATTGGGTTAAGTGACTTTTTCCTCATCTGTTCACAATTTTGTAGCCCAATTCCCAAAAGGACTTGGCACAAAACTGCTCCGAGCCAGCCATCTACTGCGATTCTGTGGGCTAAAAATAACCTGTCTGGAAAGATAGGAGCTCAATAATTCATAAACTCTACTTGGCCGCCTGATTTTATTGGAATCCCCTCTCATGACCCCATATCAGGGAAACCACAGGTGTTTCCAGGAGCTGTCGGCTCAGAACACTTATCTGCGGCCCGCTCCGTCCCAGAAACAGATTTAACACCCTGCTGGCCGTGTTGAAGAAGCGATTCCTCACTTTCCTAAAAGACAGTGATCAACAGCATCTCAGTAATGTCTGAAGACCATGCCAACGTTATGAACGCTACGACGAAGAAAATCACTGATCAGTGTTTTGTTTGATTACCGGGAGAGTCTTAATTCAATTCGATTCAATTCAATTCAATTTTATTTGTATAGCGTCTGTTACAATGTGAATTGTCTCTTGGCGCTTTACAGAGACCCAGAGCATGACCCCCCGAGCAAATAGCATTAACTAAAATTAATATAAATCCTAATCAAGGATAATAGCAATAAAAACTCCCACAGCGGGAAAAAAAAAACTTTAAGACAAACAGTGGCAAGAAAAAACTCCACTTTAAGAGGAAGAAACCTTGAGCAGGACCTGGATCATAAGGGGGGACCTTCCTGCTGAAGACCAGCCGGGTAAAGAAAGAAAAAGAGAGGAGAGACAGGACAGAGAGAGGATGGAGGACAAAGAGAGGAGAGCACACAAATGACTGAATTAAATGACATACATAAACAGATGCAGGTAGCAGCACTGAGGTGAGATGGTCAGAGGACTAGATCACTGGTCACCACGCCAGCTGACACCCCGAACACACCTACACACAGGTGGAGGTAAACCTGTACAGATCTGGTTTAACTTTGAATCGACAGTGATAACCGTCAGGTGCTTCTAGATATAGTTTGCTCTTGGATAAAATCTGCTGTGGAATACTCAATAAGACAGGTGCATTTTGTATATATACATATATATATATATATATATATATATATATATATATATATCTATATATAGAGGTCTTCACGGGTCCCCTTTCATGAACCCGAACCCGAATGGACCCATGAAAATTCGACCGAGAACCGATTGACCCGAGTCTTTAGTTTCCGACCACGAACCGAACCGAGATACCGGAATAGAACCAAGACAATCCAGTCCATAGTTGCTCATGTTAAAGTTAAAACTTGATTAAAACTTGATTTTCTTACCTAAAGTTGTCTTCTTCTACCCGGTTCAGTTGCTACATAGGCTACATGATGTAAAAAACAATAAATCTACATCGTTATTTTCTTTATGGATACAGATGCTATTTGTAGCAACTGCTCACACTAATAGGCTACACCAGTCAGGACATGACGTAAATATGTTCTCTCATCCAACGTTGTCATGTTGGCGATCCGTTGTGCTTTACAGCTACCGGGCAAACCGCTAATAACACGCTACGACAACACGGTTGTTTCATGACAAACACGCCACGTTAATGAATAATTAATTTAACTGCCCCGAGTCCTGACATTGGCTGCCATCGCCAATATCTTTACCTCTCTCTCATCTCAAAACACTTAACTGAGGTGAGAGCATGGGAGTGATAGTCACTGAAGGAGTGTTTTTTTATTGGCAAAGCTATGATGGTGGCGGCCTTGAAGCAGGTGTGCACAAGTGACAGGAAGGGAGGGGCTGATAGCAAATGTCTGTAAACACCTGTGCCACTTCTGAAGAGCTGACCCTTTAAATCCAAGCATCCAAGGAAGTTCTTAGGGCCTGCCGTTCCACCTCGGATAAATACAAGACCATAACCAGAGCAGTGGAAGCTTTTACAAGACATCTCAGAGCCTTTTTATGGATTGATTATGTATGTATATGTATCAATAATATGTTCATTTGAAATAGGCAAAGCAGAAGGTATTTCTGAATCTCTGAATTTATGTTTCCCCAATTTGTCATAGATAATATGCACTTTTTCTTTTGCAACTGCTTACCTCTCTTTTTATACTACTACTTAGTGCACTAAAAGTAAAGAATAAAATGGACTTTAACGGTGTTTCTTGTTCATATTTTTGTGTGTTTTAATTTCTTTAAATTTATTTTTTTGCTATGATGTAATAGTAACGGGCAAGGAAACAAAGGTAAGTCTACAGTACTCTGAGTTTATTGAAGCTTTGTGCTTGGTAACTAACAGTTTACTTGAAGTATTATGCTATCCAGCAATGAAATTGTTTGGAACTTGTTCTGAGAAGCAGAATAAATAAATCATTTTAGAAAAATCAATTGTCACTTTATGCACAAAACATATCGAAACTGTACCGAATCCGTACCGAAACCGTGACACAAAAACCGAGGTACGGACCGTACCGTGAGCCACCTGTACCGTTGCACCCCTAGCATACACCATAGACCAGGGGTGTCCAACTCCAGTCCTCGAGGGTCACTGTCCTTGGACCCCTATTGTTAATCTGTACACTATTACACTAATTATTAATCAATTATTAATAGATAATAATAATTATAATGTGTCCTACCTCAACTATGCAGATGATACTCAGATCTATGTGTCACTGACAGCAGGAGAACATGGACCTCTAGATTCATTGTGTCACTGCATCCATCAGATCAGTGTGGTTGCAAAACAACTTTCTCCTTAATTTATTTGCATCCTTCACGACAGTTGACAGCGATGAACAATACAACATTCAGCCACTACAGTACTCCAAAATGAAAATTATTCTGTTTTTCTACATGATTAATGTTTTTCTGAAATACGAATGAACACGTAGGATATCAAATTTAAATGCACCGTTTTTATTTGTTAAAATTCATCTCCTACAGTACACCATTACAACCTTTTGTTTTTGCTTTTTTCACAAATACAGCTGAAGACATGATATGAAATTTGAATGCAATTTTTATTCATCCATTAATTTGTTCATCGAAAAAAAAAAAAGTGGGAGAACCCGGAGCACCCGGAGCCCAAATTAAACAGAGGGAACATAATGTTCATAATGTCTTTTTAGTCCTGACTTCGCCTCTTGTGTTTATACTGCCGTAGACATGCCGGAGTGAGGAATTTTTTGATTCTTCTCAACAAAGAAGGTTTGTATTCCTTTTGATAGATCACAACAACGTCTTCTGGCTCTGAGACTACAAGTGGTTCAGTTGGAATGATCAAATCTTCTTGGGAAATGACTTCTGGTGTTTTCTTTCTGTGTACAGCTTTCTTTATAACCCAATCTACTTTTGGTGAAGTAACTTCTGGTGGTGGGGAGGCCTCTAGTGGTGGGGAGACCTTCGATGTTTGAAAGACCAGTTCTGCGTCTTTCATCCTTACCCACTGAAAATGATGTTTTCGTTTGGTTTGGTCTCCAAACCAAAACACCTGAGACAGTTTGGGGACAAATTCTGACTGAATGGTCTCTCTGGCCTCAGAGACCTGTTCTGGCTCTGAAGCTTCGATTTTTGGTTTGAAGTCGACTGGTGGTGGGGACACCTCTGGTGGTGGCGAGACTTCTGGTGGCGGCGAGACCTCTGGTGGCGACAAGACAACTGGTGGAGGAGAGGACTCTGGTGACGGCGAGACCTCTGGTGGCGGCAAGACAACTGGTGGAGGAGAGGCCTCTGGTGGCGGCAAGACAACTGGTGGAGGAGAGGACTCTGGTGGTGGCGAGACCTCTGGTGGCGGCGAGACCTCTGGTGGCGGCAAGACAACTGGTGGAGGAGAGGCCTCTGGTGGCGGCAAGACAACTGGTGGAGGAGAGGCCTCTGGTGGCGGCAAGACAACTGGTGGAGGAGAGGCCTCTGGTGGCGGCGAGACCTCTAGTGGCGGCAAGACAACTGGTGGAGAAGAGGCCTCTGGTGGCGGCAAGGCCTCTGGTGGCGGCAAGACAACTGGTAGAGGAGAGGCCTCTGGTGGCGGCAAGACAACTGGTGAAGGAGAGGCCTCTGGTGGCGGCGAGACCTCTGGTGGCGGCAAGACAACTGGTGGAGGAGAGGCCTCTGGTGGCGGCGAGACCTCTGGTGGAGGAGAGGCCTCTGGTGGCGGCGAGGACTCTGGTGGAGGAGAGGCCTCTGGTGGCGGCGAGGCCTCTGGTGGTGAGGAAGCAGTGGAAACAGTGAGGCATCATCTTACACAGGACAGTACATTACTGGACAGAACAAATCTCAATACAGAACAAATTTGCCAGTTACTGGAGTTGTGCCTTAACACCACATACTTCCAGTTTAACTGCAATTTTTACAGACAGAAACATGGCTGTGCTATGGGGTCACCAGTATCCCCCATTGTGGCAAACCTAGATATGGAAAGAGTAGAACAAAAGGCACTGAGCTCGTACAAGGGTACATCGCCAAGCCACTGGTTCAGATATGTGGATGACACATGGGTGAAAATCAAATCCCAGGAACTAGAGGCTTTTACTGAGCACATCAACTCAGTGGACAAGAACATCAAGTTCACTAGAGAAGATGTTAATAACAACCACCTTCCTTTCTTAGACTGTAATGTACACTTGGATGAGAACAGGAGCCTCCACATTGGGGTGTACAGAAACCCCCCCCACACAGACCAAAATCTTCTGTTCGACTCACATCACCCTCTGGAACACAAACTGGGAGTTATCAGAACCCTACAGCACCGGGCTGATAAGGTTCCTACCACTACGCAGGCAAAGGAACAGGAACACAAACATGTGAGGAAGGCGTTGGAAACTTGTGGCTATCCTAGCTGGACGTTCAACAGAACAAAACAATCCAACAAGAACAATATCTCAGAGAGGGCTGAGGAAGGTAACAAGCGCAGGAACATTGTCATACCCTACGTGTCCGGGGTGTTGGAAAAACTCAGGAGAATTTTCTATCAACACCAAATTCCTGTGTGTTTCAAACCAGGTAACACACTCTAGTGTGTTACCAAAACTAGTACACCCCAAAGACAGGGTACCCCACACGCAAAAAAACAATTTGGTATATGCTGTCCAGTGCAGTGAGGAATGCAAAGACTCATACATTGGGGAAACCGAACAACCACTGAACAAACGCATGGCTCAACACAGAAGGGCAAACTGGGCGAAGTCCAGTTTCTGCTGTTTATGTACATTTAAAGGAGAGGGATCACTCTTTTGAGAACAAAAACGTGAAAATCTTGGACAGAGAGGACAGATGGTTTGAGAGAGGAGTAAAAGAATCCATCTACGTTAAATTAGAAAAGCCGTCTCTAAACAGGGGAGGTGGCTTAAGATTCCATCTATCTCCCATTTACAACGCAGCCCTCGCTACTGTTCCTAAGAGACTGAATAACAAGGACTGAACTAAACTAAACTCAAGTTGCTCAATGAAACATAATGACAGTCGTTCACTGGTAACCACACCTCATGCCTAACGACTGTTGTCCACCCACTCACTCCTAACGACTGTCCTTTCACTGGTGTGGCTCTCCTGACCCAAACTAAGGGTCCAGCCAAGCTCCACTAATGAAGTATTGTCTTTGGAAAGTGGTGGGGATACACCTACACAGAGGTTAAAAACCTGAATCATACTCCACTGTTTGTCTGACTAGTGCAGACTAGTCAGACTGATGCGCTGAGAACTGATGAAGCCGCTTGGATAAGAGGCGAAACGTCTCTAGACAAATCTAAGTCCTGTTGCCTATGATTCAATTGTTGCGAGAATGGAACTTACCTGGATAAATGAAAATATCCACAGACTCTAGTGGTGGCGAGGCCTCTGGTGGTGGCGAGACCTCTGGTGGTCGTTCCTCAGATCCGTCTTCATAAGGATAAATAATTATCCCTTCAGGCGGTTCTCCAAACTCTTCATCCACCATTTCGCTCCAGGAACGATTACCAGAGGTTATCTCAAACCTGTCCACTGGTAAATCCATCAGTTCAGGCAAGGTCTCAGTTTTTCTCATCGTTCCTTTGATTGTACTTTTTCAGTAATGTTCAGCAATATTCGTCAGTTCAGTGTTCAGTGTTCATCAGAACTCTGTTGTCTCCAGGATACCAAAAGTACAACTGTGAATTCCTTAAGTAGTCACATGGCCTTTGGAATGGCGAAACATGATGTCATAAGGAATTAACATTCTAGATTTTTTTTCAATCAAGGTCACATGTCAAGGTCACATGTCTGAGTGAACTATTCAAAATCAAGAATATGGACTTAAATGTTGACAAGTTGAAGAGGAGAGGTTATGCATGTAGAGTGTCATATAAAAAGAGAGCAGACAGACAACGTTTTTTTTCTATTTTTATCATTATAGCGAGAGACTTACATTTAAAATAAAAGTTCATCTTTGTGGGAAAAATCTGTTCCAATTTTGATTTCACAAAATGTAGAATATCTTAAAATTTTAATGAAAATGAAATGCAACAATCAAGAACATGTTTACTTCACATTTTTAAAATGATCCTTGACTATTTTCCATTTCTTTGATAATTTGTTCATGTGTTGAGCTGCTAATTACCTCCGCCAAGGAGTTCATATTTTGCCAGCGTTTATCTGTTTGTCTGTGTTCAAGATAACTCAAAAAGTTATGGATGGATTTTGATGAAATTTTCAGGAGTTGTCAGAAATGTGAAAAGGAAGAACTGATTTCATTTTGGGTGTGATCTGGAAGAAATCCTGGATTCTGGATCGCAATCCTGGATCATGGATCCTGGATTGCAATGTTATCAAATTTTTGATAACATTGCGGTCAATGGGGCTGAAAATTTTGTTTCTCAATATCTCCATTAATTATTGCCCAAAACCTCAAATTTCAAAGGCTGATCCGGATCTGATCCAGAACGCGGATTTTATCGCAATCTGTAAATTGCTATATGGGGAATTGTTGCACTTGGCAGAGGTCTGCGCTCTCCGAGTGCTTTTCTAGTTTTTTCTGATGTTTTGCTTATTTTCGTCAGTTATCATTTCCTTTATTTAATCACTCCTGCCTCGCAGTGCCTCTTCTTCTCCACCCCTGACAGTACCGAGCCTTCAATGGAAGCCATCTCCAATCAAAGACCACACACATGTACCGGCTGTGTAATCTAAACACACCTCCAAGACAACCTTTAAGGTTTTGAATGGATTGGCACCATCTTACTTATCCGATCCTTTACACATCCACACCCCCGAAGAGCTTTACAATCATCCAGTCAACCGCCTCCAGATGTTCAAAGATCCAGATGAAACCTCAGGTGATGGAAAGTCTGGAACTGTTCCCACGTTCAGATCACCTGTTTTCTTTGACTTTAGGCTCGGAGTCCGTCAGATCATCAACACTGGGATGCCATGTTTATATTTTAATTCTGTGTTTCTGAAAGGTCAGGTTTTTGCTGTTTAATTTTCATTTTAATGTAAATCACTTTCGTCATTTGTTGCTTTCTTCTGAATATTGATTGACTTTTGGAGTTATAGTTAATTTTTGTATTTTTTTATTAGTTTTATTTCAATAAAGTGGCATCACATGCACACATATTTTTTTCTTGCTCTTTTTTAAAAAAAAATCTAATTTGACTGGGTAATGCACATTTGGTTTGTCTATTCAGATCAGTTTGGAACATGTCCTGCAACATGTTCAAAACATTGTTCAGAGAATTTCCACTTTGTCAGCAAAGGTGTGAGAAGGGAAAAAAATAATTACATCGTATAAAACGATGTTTCTTTAAATAACTGGAGGGGATTTATTTTCTTCGTCTGCATAAAGTCAAATGATAGATGAGTGTCGCGCGTATGAGGAGCAAGTTTGCAAGTCTGAGCTGGACACGTCTGATCTCTGATCTCTGACGTGAGTCATCAAGATAACCACATGAGCAGCAAAATGACCCAGTTCAAATGACTGGAAAGTACCTTCAAATAAATTAACATCAGCCTTGCAGAGTCAGTACAGTTTACATGAAATCAGCTGTTTTACCAACATAATTCATTTCATGTCCACCAAAACACATTTATTCACAGTAGCAAATGAGATCTACTGAATCCTGTCGTCATTAAAGCATTATTAGGGAGCTGACGTGATGATTTAATCTCAACCATATCATCAAGGACCCAGTCTGGACTGTGCTGGAAGCACATGCTAAAATTAGGAACCCCGAAGTCTCAGTAGCTACACATTGAAGTCATATCCACGACATCAAACATCAGTCGCCTGGTTCAATCAAAGTCTGTGCTGGACAAAAGGAGCTGGTCCTGCATCAGTGACTGACACAGTGGGTGGTTTCTCCAGATGGACCGGTCCACCAGCAGGTTCCCTGAGTGCAGACCGGGCATCGCCCAGAACTTAAAGGTGCCACATTATTCTTTGCCCGACTTTCAGAAGGTTCAGAATTGACTTAAATGAGAGCTGAGAAGTTAATCGAAACCAGCATTCAGGACCTACAACTAGAAATGTTTTGATACCATTTTTCCCCCTCGATACCGAGATTCTTGAGCTGTGGGGGTATCGGGAGATACCGACTACCGATCCGAGTATGATATTTAAAAAAAATTGCACCACTGTAATATAATTATCATTGTTGTAAAACATGAATAAATGCAGCAAATCCAAGCCATTTATGTCTATATTTTATATATACAAACATATCCTATCCATCCATCCATCCATCCATCCATCTCGCGCAAGCCAGCAGCAGTCTCCTCCCCTCATTCCTCTCATCTAAAGCTTCCATGAGATTAAAAAATAAAAACTACTGAACCTCATTTACTTTAATTAAAGGTGTTATTTAAATGGAACCACAAGCCAAAATCCTTTAAATGTTAATATTTTTCAATTTGTAATTCTGATGCATGTATTTCCATCAGTTCAAGGAGCCTTTATTTTTTTTTGTATCAGTCAGTAATGCAGTTTATTTAAAGGAGCCGTATGTAAGAGATCTAATAAAACGAATCATAAAATGACCCCGATATGTCAACAGACATTTAAAAATCATGTTCATTTCAAATACTTATGTCACTGACAACAGCACTCAAGCCAGGATATTCCCGTTTAAAAAGAGCAGTTGCAGCCCTCAACTGATGTTGATGTTGTCATTTTTTGTTTTGGCCTGAAGCGCCACCCTCCACCTATCTCCCAATCACGAAGTCAGTAGTGTTTCGGCATCCGGGTTGCCAGCTCGGCTCTAATTATCGCAGCAGCCGCTACGAACGTGTTGGATGAAAAAATGTCTAGCTTTCCAAAACCTAAAAGACCTCGTTATGAATCCGAGTTACGTCGTGACAAGGTCCGAAATAAAACAAGGATTTGTATAGGAGATGCTTTTGATAGATGGAGACGGCTGAAAGCGGAGAAGAATTTGAAGACAGACGCCAACGTTGCTGATTTTCTCCTGGACAGGTAAGATTCATAGCTAAATGTTTGGCTAACGCTAATTTACTTGGACAAGGTAACAGTGGTATACAGTGGTACCTCTACTTACGAACGCCTCTACATACGAAACTTTCAGGTTACGAAACGCCTCAACGGGAAAATATTTCCTCTAGTTACGAAAGATCAAAGAAAGAAAAGATCTTTCATAAAGCATTAAATATAATTAACAGAAAATAAACTTACTGTGTAGGACTCGTCGCTTGCCATGGCAGCCTACGTTCCTGCTGCATTCTGCAGCCGACCTGGCAACCTCTGGTCGGGGAGGAGGGGGAGGGTACACGCCGTTCAACAGTAATTTGAAAGTGACTGCAGTACCAGTTTTGGCCATAATCTTACAAACGGCTCCTTTAAGTTAATGTCAGATATCAAATAGGTTTGTTTGATAGCTTTAAGAAAATGTTTGAGAGGCTTGCTAATAGTTTTTCATTGGAAAAAATAAATATCTGTTCATTTAAAAAGTCAAAACTATTTTTGATTTTGTTCATAGTATTGATGTAATGATCTTAGGTATATGTGTGTGTTATCGGTTATCGGTAACACACACATATACCTAAGATCATTACATCAAGCTGAAAGTTATCGGTTATCGGTTTTAAAAAACAGTTATCGTGCATCCCATATATATATATATATATATATATATATATATATATAATATATATATATATATTATATATGTATGTATGTCTCCAAATAGAACAGTAAAACAGTATTGCAAAATGCAAATGCAATTGAACTAAAATAAATTTTCTTTGTAGTTGTTTTATAACATCTTTAAACTTAACAGTCACCAACAGCTTTATTCACCTTACATTTCTTCGCACTTTAGTGGTACATTCACTGCAAAAATTCACTGAGCGAAAAATCGTTGAAATTTGTTAAAATTCAACAAAATTTGTCGAATTTCAACCCAGTTTCTTTTTGCTGCTAGTATAACGGAAGTACCCAGTAAATAAATCATTAAAAATACATTTTTTGATATCGGTTGGTGCCTGGACTCCTGTACCCGCCGATACCAATGCCAGATCTTTTTGGCAGTATCGGAGCAATTTCCGATACTGGTATCGGAATCAGAACAACTCTACCTTGTTTACTGCTATTGGTTTCAAGAGATGACCTTGATGAATGTTATTCCCCGGCAGCTACAACAGAGAAAACAGAGGTGATGTTCCTACTCACACGTCGAAGCGAAGGTTCTGCTTCTCTTCAAAGAAGAAATCAAGGACGAACTTCCTCACGAAGTCAGGATTCAGCGTGTTATCGATTACTTCGGTCCGGCCGAACTGGAGAGAGCCGAGAAGAGGAAAGTTAGAGACACGTTAATCAATATGTCTATTTAATGAGAGGAGGGGGAAAAAAGCAACAAATACTCGGAGGGTAGCGTCTTCTGTTGATGGAGTGTGTTTCCTGCAGTTTATTTCCCAGACAACAACACTGGAAGTCAGTTAGTATGATGGATGTTCCACTCCTGTTTAGACACAAACTGACTCAGTTGCCTTTATTTCCACTCTATTTTTGCAGTGACTGCTGATTAAAATGACAGATTTCCTCATTTGAGCCTTATACCTTATACCTTACTGAGGCCAAAACAATTTCCTGACATTTTAACTAACATTTCAGATATGTTTGGGTTATAAAGCCACAGAGAAACAGCACAACCAGCCAATACTCAACAATGTCTTTACAGCTGTGTTCACAGCAGCTGGGCTGAGGGGGGTGGAGTCAGCCAGATGGCTTGACTCCACCCCCCTCTTCTGCAGGGCGGAGCTTATTTTGAAATCAGTGCACCACTTGAGAGGCAGGCAGACGTGAAACCAGGCCAGGTACGTTTACTCTGATCTGGCTATGTGATGTCACACTACCCCGCCGCTCCACACACCTGAGTCATGACAGAACTTTGAAGATTTGATCCGACCATTTGTGCTCTGAGATTTCAATAACTCCGTCACTCTCCTCACGCTGAATAACTTGAAGCTGCTGTAGCGTCCCGTCTGAGAACCCAAAACTGATCTGAAAAGCACAGCTGAGGTACTCCACCTCTTTGAAGCTGCAAATGCTGTCTCTTATCCAATCTGTTACCCATGAGTCTTTTGACAAATACATCTAAATAAGCAAAGCAACATTTAATTTCCTTTCGACCATTTTTCAAAAGTTAATGTGGGTAGAAGTGCACCTGCAGTCCCGATGATTCTCATCTCCCATGGAAGTCGGTTTTATATTTTAACAAGTCTGCTCATGCATCATTGGTATAAAGCAGCACTTTTTCTGTCCCCTTCTTTGACTTCTTTGACATAATAGTTCATGAAATTGTATTTCCTTATTCTTAGGAGTCATTCTGAGCTACAAACATAAGAATCATTTGATTTTGGCACTGGATAAAAGTTTGTCTATTAGAAAACACACACAAACAGAAAAAAGAATGGGACTAAATGGGACTGATGTGACCATGTGACTGATGTGGGTTATTTTATTTTCATTTCATTCTTCAACAATCTAGCTATGTGCTCCGGTGAGTTTTCCTCACGGCAGCGGTGGATCCTGAATACCAGAGCTGCAACTTGAGCAGTTTCTTCCCTTTTTTTTCTGATTTATATTTTTAGCAGCTATATCGGGGCCACAAACGTGAGGGTGATGAGAAAAAAACCTTCAGACGGTTTTGGGTCGCCTGCATGATGAAGACACGGATTTCATCCTCCTGCTGCCATCTCTGCGAGTGAAGGGATTTCCCTTCAGGATTTCCCGGAGTGATCAGATGGATTGATAGCACCAGCGTTCCCACTGAAGCTCCTTGAATGAATTCTCCTTTGCTGGAAAAAAATCTTATTAAAGCAAGTCACATCCAGTCGCCTGCCTGAACGACATTTTCAGGCAGCATTTCACCTCCATAAGACGTCGGTCTTGGGTACGATGCACCTTCATTCCACCACTTGTCACTAGGGATGCACGCGATTAGTCGTCTAAACGATTAAACGTGCGCTCACTTACTAGTCGGCACCAGAAATATTAGTCGTTTAAACCAATTTGTGTTTTATTCATGTACAAGGCCGCTTAACTGTCATACAGCCTCCCACCACTAGTCAGAGCTACAGAGCCGTCAGACAGCAGTTCCCCTCTCCACAGCAATGCTCGAGTAGACTGGAGTTTTAAAACGGCACGGTGGGAAGATAGTCTCGCAAAACCAGCGCGGTTTGGCGGTACTTTAATCTAGAAAATGAAAACAAGGTAGTATGTAGACTGTGTCAGAAACAACTGGCGTACAATCACTCGACTGGAGCAATGCGCAACCACATTCGACTCAAGCATTTGGATGTTAATCTGCACGAGACGATGGCTGCTGATGCTAGCGGTGCTAGCGGTGCTAGCCACACTCACTCCAGTCTGAGAGGATAACGCAGCTCATCACGATAATGACTTCGCAAGATATGCTTCCACTTAACTTTGTGGAAGGTAAAGGCTTCAGGAAGCTATTGTAATATGTTGAGCCCGAATACACCGTACCGGGACGCAAACTGATAACTTCCAGGCTGGAGCGCATCTTTTTCTTAGACTAGTCGACTAGTCTTAATTAAAATTTTCGTTTAGTCGACAGGGGAATTAGTCGCCAGGAACATCCCTACTTGTCACTGAAGCCACATGACCGTTGTTAAATATTTAAATTACACATTCATTCACTCATGCTGTATTTCCTTCACTGTTGCTTCCACTTTTCTGCAGAAAGACGCTCAAATTTCACATGACTGCAATAAAAGGGTTGCTGATTGGACTCAGGCAAGCAGGAGGATCGCCGTAACAGTTTCACTGATGACGTCTCTTTGCAGTCACTCAGAGTTTCTAACAACCCCCCCCCCCCCGACTGGAAACTGGAAAATCAGTGTCTTAAGTCGGCGTTTGTGGAGTCAGGAGCAGTGCGTGACTTACGCAGCTGTGCCTCATTAATTATGTACAGAATCTCTCATGTAACGACGATCATATGTAGAAAGCTTAAATTACGCTCTGCAGAGCAAACAGCTGAGCCTCCTGCCCCCCTCATTCATACTGCCTCCATTAACAGGGAGGGCCGTGCCAGGAAGCCAATCCGGCGTATCTCAAATCAACGCGCAGAGCACCGTCTACTCCGGGAATGTCTCCAAGGGGAAAAAGCCAAAAGAAGTGACACACGGCGCTGTGAAAATGATTAGTAAAATACCGTAAAATATAGTAAGTAAGCAAGCATGGAGATCTAATGACCTTTATTCTTCACTGTCACCGTGGCCTCCAACTGCTGTGGCTGAGCAATGCATCTTGGGATGCAGAGGGCAAAGCAAACTGTTCAGCTGTGTATTTGAATTGTTTTCTGGTTTTCGTAAACCCTGCACACACCCAGCACACATCGCAGATTTCCGCACACCCAGGGCTGCAAAACCAGTACGTGACACTAATACTGTAAGCTATTTCAAAATGTCCATTGCACGTGGATGCTATACTTTAATATAATCTGCTGAAAAAGCAGGACCTTCCCAGACGAAGAGCAGGTTTTCAGTCTGGTCACTCAGGAATGTACATTGCTCTTTAATGCCTGAAGAACTTCATGATTTTGTGAAATTTAAATGATTAAATATTTTAATTATTTGCAATTCTATGTCAAAAAACATAATTTTTCAATTTTGATAAAAACTGCCTTTAGGATGGTGACATTTAAAACATTTTAGTTGACCATTAATTTAACTTTTATCACTTGACTCTGAGTATATTTCAGCTTTATTCTCTTGCTGATGACAGCAGGAATATCCAACAGCATCTCTTGAACACTGACTGGAACACAGCAGGTGTAGAAAATAAATGGATAGACATTAAAGTAAAATAATGCTTACTCTTTCAAAAACTTGGACTGCAGCATCCATCCACAGAGACTCATCCAACTCAACACAGACTCAATATTATTCCTTTTAGAATATTCATTTCAAAATTTAATTTCTTCCAAGTGTAAACCATTGAAGCTTATGTTAATAAAAAGTTTAACAATGCTCTCAGGTAATTGTACTGACAGTAGGCAGATGTTTTGGGGAGAGCCTGGTCTGATTAGATGAGACGGCCTTCACCCCACCTGGGACCAGACGCCCCCCCCGACGGTCCAGGGAGGAGGCCAGGATGTCGAACCGCAGTCTCTGCTGCTTCTCCAGGACTGGTAAATTCCCTGTCCTCCAACAGAGGCGTTAACCAAAACAACCTTATAAGAATAAATACTGTCAGGCATTCAGAGCCAAAACATCTAAAAACAAGATATCAGGCAGCGAAATCTAAGATCTCTTGGCTCTGAGTCTCTGTTAGGCAATGATCTAATTACGCAGACTGGGAGTGATCAGACAGGACGAAGAGTATGTTAGTTTAAATGAGGCCGTCTGGTTAAATTAATTATTATTAATTATCCCTAAAGCACGGGCCGAGGTGGAGTCCAGCCTTCTAGTAAAAACAAAACCTAAATGCAATTTATTCTATTTTCAAAAGCCTCACGTTTAGTCCAACCATCCTGAGCTGGAAATGAGAAAAGCCAGTCTTGTTGGTGGCGGTGTACCGGTCCCCTGCTGGTGCTGGTCTGGAGGTTCTGTCTGAGTTCTGGTTTGGTGCTCAGTTCAGACAAAGTCACGACTTTAACATTCACAAGGATGCTGACAGTAACAGCCTTAAATTAGCCTTTAACTCCGTTAGAATCGATGGGATCGAATGAACGAACCGGTGCACTGCTTTAATCACAACCTGGATCTGGTCCTTACCGACGGTCCAGAACCTGATCGTTATCAAGATCGCCTCTGAATCCTCTTCCCTCCGATCACTATTCAATAATGTTTGAATTTTATTTTCTTGATGCTACAGCGGATTACGTAAAGTATCATTCACAGCAGATGCCCCTCCCGCTACCTGCTATCCCTTAATAGTGGCTTCAGCAGATCTGGCGGAAGATCGGGCCCAAGGAACCAAACCCATAAAACAAAGAAGGAAAGCCCAACCCCAGCCATGACACCGGGCCGGGGATCAAACCGCCAACGTTCTGGCTGAAGGAATCACGGATCCTCAAGTGGACAGAGTCAGAAGTTATTCACATTTTTACGAAGCGATCCAGCTGTTTGAAGGCTCGGTACTGAGAACCTGTGAAGAAGTGATCATAAGAGGAACACAAAATGATTAAACAACGAATCACGCTTCATCTAAAGATTCATCCCCGTAAAGAGGAGTGCATGTGACGCCCACAGCGCGGTCAAGAAACGTCAGAATAAACGGGGGCAGGACAGCTTCTGCTGTCGTCTGCATGAAGTCGTTGAGAAAGTGGGTTAGCATGGCAGCGCGGCCCCGGGGGAGCGGGTTATTACCGGCAGACGGGCCCAGTCAGAAACAAGCTAACGAAGCCCGAGGAGGAGAGACACAGGCGACGCCGTCAGTGGGATTTCACAGTCGGGCCAATTGTTACTTTTCTTGAGCTGAGCGAAATCTCTGGGACGGCCGTGAAGGATCTCCCAGCGCCTGGACGCTAATCACCATTTAAGCATTGTTTATACATCACCGTTGACAGTTTTCCAGCCGTAAGATCACGTTTATGGCCAGATCTGTGTGATTGACACTCAACATCCCCTGTGTGTGTGCGATTTGTGTGTGTTTTCATGGACCAAAACAGGCAAAGCGACCTTCTTTTCTTGCAGTGATGTGGAGTTGGCGCATTCATTTGTTCGACTGGCTGTGTGGAAACTGATTAGCGGAGAGCTGAACATTTAAAGAGCAAATGAAATGGACGCCGTGGGCCTTTCCTCAGGACACTTCTCTCATTAACTGATGTCCACTGGTGCTTTGTTTTTGTTTTTTTACAGGATAAAACTTCTGACACTTAAAGCCTGAGAGCTGAAACCTTGGGAAAGCAGGAAGTGTACTTATCTGCCAGCCTAACAAACAAGTTAGTTTTGAAAGGAGCCAAGAGAGAAGAACGTGACGTCCGGGGAGTTAAAATCCCAACACAGATGAAGACGAGATGTAATTGTATCTGTCTCCCACACACGTGCACGCGTTCGCACAAAAAGACAAGCATCTTTTAATAAGCTCTAATAAGCTCTCCGTTTGCCTCCGCTAAAATATTCCTGATAGTTTGTCTCATGCCGAGCTGTAATTATTTCTTTCTTCTAATTAGCGTGAAAATTTGATTTCTGTTAATTGCATCAAAGGGAGCCTTGAGCAAAATCTGCCAGCGCGTTCAGACAACCCACACACCACAGACAGGGGACAATATGCGTGTCGCAGGAAGGCTGGCGCTTCCATATTGCCCGCCGGCGGATAGCGATGGCGCGGTCCGGGCCTCCCCAGGGGAATGTGGGCAGATGAGAAGGACCGCGAAGCATATGGAAGGTTTCCAACCGTGGCTGCGCTCCAACCTGGCAACCCCGAGCTGGGAGAAAGCTCCTCTGCTCCTCAGTCGGTTTAGATGTTTAAAAATAAAGAGCCGAGGGAGATGCATTCTCATCCGCAGCACGTGTCTCTGTTCGCTGCTGCAGTCAATGGCAAAAGGCCGCAGATATTCCACCACAGAGAGAGAAAGAAAAACGCTTTGGCTCGCGGACGTGACGGCGGTATCAAGGGGAACAAGTTTCCAAAATACTCCCAGATTAACTTTTATGTACACACAAAAGAATGAAAAAGCACTTCATATCGTTAATAAATGTCATAAACGTGCTCCAAGCAAACCTCACGTTTTACCATTTAAGTCAGCATCTTTACATGCTCAGGATATTAACCCAATTAAGACTTTCATGAATAATTAAATGCTCTGTAAATGGGATTTCAGACTTCTCTGAGCCAGACGCAGCTAGGGATGGGAATTGATAAGATTTTTCCGATTCCGATTCCATTATTGATAGTTTATCAATTCGATTCTCTTATCAATTCTCTTATTGATTTCTAATTTGGACAAAAAGGAGAACAGTTTTATTAGCATCAATTTTTTTTTAACTTAGAAGTCACAAGCTTGCAAACTCAACAGCGGGGTCAAAAGAGGCCCAAAGCCTGGATAACGTGTTAACTGTTAACTGTTGTAATATGTAACTGTGCAAATACACAAGAATGTGTTAACAACAGATTTTTCCTAATAGAAATATAAAAAAATCTCCTTTTTAAAATGATATATAAGCTCACTAAGCACTCAAAAATAATAATAAAGAAAGATAAATACTATCAAATACAACGGAACAGTTCATAGTGCAAATCTGCAAATACCATGAAGAATTAACAATTCTTTTGCAGATAAATAATCATGTCTTCCAGCCTCTCTCTCTCATCACGGTCATCTTCTAAATGTAATGCAGAAGGCATTCGTTTAATAGCATAGCGTTAATGTTATAGTGTGTTTTACAAAGAAGCACATCGGCAGTGGGATAGCTACTTACCAGAGTTGCCAGAGGTGATCTTAGCTTGGCTACTGCCGCTGGGTTGAGATCCATCAGTCTGAAGCGTCAAAAACACCGACACTCGTCTAACATTATCGCATGTTGTGTGCGCAAATGTTTCTGCATGTTAGCCGTGTTCCTCCCGACGCTGTTATCTCCACTTTACAATGACCGCTAGTTGCCTTGTTGCCATCTTTCTTTGTGAAGTGAAGCCAAACTTTGGAGCGTTTGAACCTGTTGGGCGCCATTGTTGTTTACAACTGCAATGCGCGTGCTAAACCGACGTAATAATTAATCATGTAAGTGCTTTCTGGAATTGACTGTGCGTAACTTGCGTAAATTACGTGAGATTTGCGCTGGTTGGAATCGATAAGAGAATCGCTAGATAAACTGCCAAACGATTCCATGAAATTGAAACACACGGAACCAGTTCTCTACAGGAACTGGTTCTCCATTCCCAACAATAGCCCAGTAACCAGAATAGATGGCAGTTTCACATTCATGGACACCAGTCGTTCTCAGCGCGGCCCAGATTCACCCTCGCCTTCTGAATGTTCGGCTGCAAAGTTACGTCCAAAGGTGAAGATGAAGACAACAAATGGTGGGGAGGCAGGGATGTACATTCACGAGTCTTCTTCATTTAAAATCGGCTCGTAACAACGACTGGGGTTGGACATTGGGTTGCGCTTAGAGGTCTTCGGAACAGCCCGAAAACCCGAGACTCCAACCTGACCCGAATCGGGTCTCGGGTCCATTCACAAGACGTGACTCCGGGTTCGGGTCGGAATCGGTACAGGTAGTCTCGGGTCCGGTCGCTGCTCTCTGACAGGCTGGGTCCACGTTTACTCGAGAGAGGTAAAGATATTGGCGGTGGCAGCCAATGTCAGGACTCGGGGCAGTTTAATTATTAATTAACGTAGCGTATTTGTCATGAAACAGTCGTGTTGCCGTAGCGTGTTATTAGCAGGTGACCGGCAGCTATAAAGCACAACGGATCACCAACATTACAACGCTGGATGAGAGAACATGTTCACGACATGTCTTGAAGGCTATTAGCGTTAGCAGTTGCAACAAATAGCTTCTGTATCCACAAAGAGAATAACAACGTGGATTTTATTGTGTTTACATCACGTAGCCTATGTAGCAACTGAACCGGGTAGAAGAAGACAACTTTAGGTAAGAAAATCAAGTTTTATTCAACGCTAGACAACTTTTAACATGAGCAACTATGGGCTGGACTGTCTCGGTTCTATTCAGGTCTGCACAGGTCTTTCTGTGTGACAAGGGACACGCTCAACTACGCAACATTTATAAATGAGGCCCCTGGTCTTGATCCAGCAGCAACAGTTGACTCCACGTTCCTTTTATTTTTAAAGTTTTGGACTGTTATTAGACAGTAGATTTCTGTCTATACTCAAACATTAAGCTTAAATGTTTCCTTTTTGATCAGTCTTATAGTTAGGGCTCATTCAGGAGTCCCGGACCACTCCTTTAGTTGTGCTGCTGGGTCTACCGAGACTGCTGGGGAATCTTTCCTTTCTCTATTCACCTTCCTCTGTTTGTGTATTATCATTATTATTCAGTTATTGTCTTTATTATTGTAGTCAACGCTGTTCTTTTCTTCTGTCTCATCAGCAGATATCCCTGAACTAATCTCCGTGTGTTTGTTTCTTTCCTGTCGTCCTGTTTCCTGAGATGACCCCCCTCCCTGAGTCTGGTTCTGCTGGAGCTTCGTTAGCCATGTTAATTAGGGTCCACTGTTGCCTCATGCTCACTCAGCATGGAGGATGGACAGCACCAAAGTGAACATGCAACCTACTGCTTTCTTTAGCTTGGCTGTTAACTGGCATTTAATTAACTTTAAATATGGACTCAGCTGGAATTAATGAGGTTGTCCACCAACGGAGAACTTTGCCCTTTCATCCAGCCCTATACAATGTCAGACCAAAACTGGGAACGTGGTCTACAGAGGTGGCCCTTTCATCAGGACCACGTCTACGTGACATTCAGCTAAAGTAGCCATGATTGCAAAGATCTCTCAAAGTGGTTTCCTTGCAAACTGATCCCCTCTGCTCTCCGGGTGCTTTGACCACCGCTTCCCCTTCTGTGGGTCCGAGTGTGAAAGCACAGAGCTCAGCTGAAAGCATCTTCTTCTCCCTTTGAGGCTGATTGGACGTTGCTGAGATGTGTGTGCTTGTGTGTGGATCCCTACTGAGGTGAGACTGGTTTTCTTCGATGGCAAATTACAGCGAGACAGAGAGTGAGATACACCGACGAAGAGCAGGGTGTCTTCATGTTTACACACGACACATTGTTCCAAGAATAACCTCCCGAAGTGGTTTTCTAAGTTATGAATTCCTAAATTTGACTCCTCAGGCTTCAAAAAGACTATTAGATTTTTGCAATAAAGTACTCTCAGCAGTGTGACCGCCGCGGAAACATTTTTGCTCCGCATCTGGTAAGACTTTCTTCAGTTCTGCCCTTAACCTTATCCCACACTGACCGAAGCGACTTTAGGCTGTCTTCCATGAATGAAATTTGTGCAGGACGAGGAAAAACTGAAGCATTATGTCATGGAAGATGTCATTCGTCCACTGGCTCCATTCTCTCTCTCCTTGTGCTGTTTGAACCATTTAATAGATTGTTCAGCACTGACGAGGGAAAACAAAGTTTCCCAAATGCAGCCTTTCTGTCACAGAGCTCTTCACAAACTCAGTACAATTACAGTAGCACCTACTTACGAAATGAATTGGTTGTGGAAGTAGTTTAGTAACCTGAAAATTTCGTACGTAGAGACACGTTTTCCATGTAAATCATGAAAATCATAAAAATGCATCAAAACATGTAACAAATACATGTTACAATTGGATTACTGCACAACACACATAAAATGAGAGTTGTATATAAAAAACAAATAAGTTCAAGAATAAAAATAATGGGCCAATTCCAATTCCTCCCTTAATCCTCAATCTCAACCCTCGCCCTTAAATCTCGTGACTTAGAAATGGGACACCCCTTAAGTGCACTTATGTCTTCAGACTGATGGGGGCAGCCTTACACCAAAGCTACGTCCAGTCTGTCAAGAAAACGACAACGAAGAAGAATAAGATCATATAAATATATATAACAAAGACAGAAAGATAGTTTCATAACATTTATATCTTTATTAACTACGAAAATACTTACATTTGGAGCTTGCTTTTTTTGGCGCCATCCTTTTTGAAGACGTCTTGGCGTAATTACGCAATGCCTTCTGGGTAGGCATTGCTTCCAATGGTGGTGCCAGAGAATGTCAATATTGAGGGCGATACAGCCCTAAAACCTTTCCCTCAACTTGACTTTCTAAGAATCGGGACAGCACTTGCACTTCACGGGAGCGTACATTTTAGAGATTTAGGGTTGAGATTGAGGGTTAAGAGAGGAATTGGAATTCACCCTGTGTTCATTTACCTTTTAACAGCTATCATCGCTACCTTTTGCCTTCTTTGGTTCATGTTGTCTCTCAGCAGTGGTTTTTGCCTGACGTTTTATAAAGAACCGATCCAAGGACGTTTGCTTTTGTCGGCTTTTAACAATCCTTCAAAAATGTGCAAGGCAAACATCATCATAATGAGCCCGACACTTTTTCTGGGTGATTCTTTTCAACAAATTCCGAGATTCAGAGAATTCAGAGAGAGATGTCAGGAAGATGCTAGCCAATAGCCAACTGCAGAGCAGCTACAGGTATGTTAACGTTCGGTAAACTCTGGGAGCTGCGAGTAGCAGCGCGTACTGTATTTTTGCCTTTCGTGTCCTGAAATTTCTGTCGTAACAAGAAGCAATATTTTCTCATTGAGGCTTTTTGTCACCTGAAGATTTCGCATGTAGTTACGTTCGTAAGTAGAGGTACCACTGTACTTTTAAATGTGATTTTTGTCAGTGAATTTCGCCCACATACCCGAGTTATGCTTATCTGAGCTTGTCTCTCCTTCTTTCGATGTATGACGTTGTGACTAATCTCAAAATCTTTAAATAGTCTTAAGTTTTTTTTCTTAACAAGGGCCCATCCGTTTGTATTCAAACATTTTGTAACACATGGACGCACAGGTTGGTAGAAAACATATTGGTTGTTACTTCTAGTGTAGGATGTTTGCAGTGCCAAGACACAAGATTGACTTACATTACAACATTGGTTTTTAGTCTGGAAAGATTTAAAGTGCATCAATCCCACCGTAGTCACAGTGAAGCAGCGCTACATCAGCATCGTCATATTTCCTCGTCTTAACTTTCTGCTGACTTTCGTCATTATCTCCATCTCTCTCCTCCTTTCTTTTCATCCCTGTTAAATATTTTTTCATGGATTCTCTCGAGGGTTTGTTCTCTTCATATCTCCTCCTCTGTGCTGTGTCCACGCATGTCCATGCAAAAATAACGGACACAATATAGCTAATACTGCCTGCGCACAATGTGACAATGAGAGTGCCATTGCCCCCTACTGGAGTATATGGGCAATTACACTTTATTCCAGTACGGAAAAAAAGCAAAATGTGTGACCCGGGGTCACACATTTTTTTTTTTTTTAATTAAAAACATTTTTTAAATATATTTTTAAAAATAAAAAGGTGACTTGACCCACATTGACCGTTGTGGCCTCTTTAATTGAAGCCCATGCGGGTCCTCTTGGTTCCATGAAGAAATTCAGAAGTGTCTATGTTCCACATCTTATAGTTCACTGTTGAATTAAATACGTTTTTTGTCCTTGGAAGCAACAGGTAAAAGAACAGAAGTTATACAGATTTTTTTTTTTTTTTAATCAAATCAAATGTGTTCTTCGGTTAATATCCCTTTAAAGACATAATCTGCTGCTTTTAAATTTTCTAAATCCAGCTCTATTTTAACACTAACATTGTCCTGTTGTCCTCTATGGTGGACATGCTGTAAAATTTAAACTAAAAATATATTTAAAAAGAAATTTAAAGTCTAAGGTTTTTTTTGGGGGGGGGGACAGATAGTAAGACACAGAAAAAAAGAAATTGTAAGACACTTTTTTCTTTAGTTCTCAGGAGGATATACAGTAGGTTTCTATACAGAAGTGTATGTTTTTGTTTATGTTCTAGAGAAAAGCTATGAAAACAGTTTTTTTAAATAAAAGAAAATATCTAATATACATAATTAAATTATTTTTTTTCCTTATTTTGGGCTACTCTGACCATATGCACATAGTGAATAAGATGCAAGCCACGGCTCAACATGGGCGGAGTTAAACATTGAGCTCCGCCCACCTTGAGGCACGCCCCGATCTGCGGTCTGCAGTCAGGGGTACTTGGTCCCTGTAGCTCAGGTACCATCACAACCACATAGAGTCCGTGCTTCCTATATAACGCCAGTCCTTCTTGGGGCTTACTAACTGCAGATTTACTCGTTCGCTTCCAGCAGAACAACGGTTCTTGAGTGAGCAATAACAAATGGCAGCACCGATACCTGGGAGAGACTTCATAATATGAAGAATGATGAACAACGATCTTGAGGTCACTCTGTAACCGGAGCATGCTGGGAAACTGCCCCCAACACACTGCAATATTAAGTTATTTATCTGTTAAATATAAAGGCATGAAGCTTATTATAGAAATTTAATACACTTTGATCCCTGGAAATCAGCAGTTTTCTTTTCTGTCCGTCACCCGTCAGTTTGTTTAGAGCTCTGGTGTTTCCTGGCTGAAGACCAAGGTAATTTCATTACTGTAGATTTGCATGAATATAAGAACTGTTGTGTTTTAATAAGCAATTTGAAAAGCCCATCTCCAAAATGTTAGGATATATACACGTACACCGTTCAACCAGAACATTATGACCACTGACAAGTAGTGTGAGAAAGCACTGTTCACGTTGTCACGCAGCGTTCAGCTGGGACGATTATGCATCCTGATGTTCACACTCGCCACCTACGTTTACTTTGCGTGGAACCATTGGAACCATTACAGCCCCAACGTGGCAACATCAAACCACTACAGTAGTTGAGTCCCTCAGCAGGTCAGCAGTCGACTCCTCTACAAGGTTTTAAAGAAGTGCTCAAAGAGCACTACAGAGACTCTGAGTTGTTCATCTGACCTCCACACTCTCCACAGCGCAAGATATGAAGTCACAATGTCATAGCTGATCGGGTGTAAGTAAGTAAAAAACAGAATGCAAATATATGCAAATCTCAGAAACCTACACTTTTTATTACCAAAAGAACATAGAAAACATGCCAAGTGTTGAAAGTGAGGAAAATGTACTATCTTAAGAAAAAAGTGGGGTCATTTTCAGTTTAATGGCAGCAACAGGGCGATGTGGAGCATCCCCTTCTCTGAGCTAAAGTCCATTTACCGTATTGGCCCGAATATAAGACTATAGTTTATTCTAGAAATCATATTCTCAAAAATTGGGGTCGTCTTATAATCAAGGACTAGACTTTTCTAGTGTCATTACACATCTGCGCCACTAGATGGAGCCGCACCAAAGTAACCAGTAAGCGAATGGAGCATCACAGTGAACACATGGAGCAGATCTGATGTTTATTAACATAATAAACATCAGTTTATTAAGTAATACTATACCTTGATCTTTAATAACATTTAAACCTGGCACATACCTTACCTTAAGTATGGTACCACAGTACCTGTAAAAGATGAAATTATTAAAATGTTTCATAATACAGCAGAATGTTATCTCTGTGTGAGTTTTTCTATAATAAATTGTACAATAAAACGTTTTTTTAATGAATAGCCTCATTGTCTTCAACATATTTTTATTTTCCCAAAATTATATTTAAAACTAGGGCTCGTCTTATAATCAGAGTCGTCCTATATTGGGGCCAATACGGTATGTCTGGGAACTGAGGAGACCAGCTGATGGAGGTTTGGAAGAGGAATACTGGCCCATTCTTGTCTGATATTCAAATCCAATTAAAATTCAAAAATACTTTATTAATCCACCTAAGGGGGAAATTCAAGTTTCAGTACACCAGTCTGGTGTACTAGAGGAGCTGCCGGCGTCCAGCGCTCCTTTTTTTAATGCCTGGTCCCGTGGTCCGAGTGCTAACTCCAGTTAACAGCCGTTAAAACAGTTAACAGCCGTTAAAACCAGTATATCTCCATAATGATGACAAGTGAGATATCTCCAGGTCAGAGGAGGAAACACCGATGAACCAAACCGTCTCCTCTGGGAAGACTGAGCTCCAGTCCGGCGAGCAACGGAGCCGACCGTCCCAGATATGGGGCTGGCCTTACTGATCTGGGCCTTTTTTTTGTTGTATTCCTCGTTTCACAACATGCCAGATGTTTTAAGTTGAGACCAAACTTTTGAAATGGATCCATTATGTAATTTAGAGCCGTACCAGTGAAAGATAAAAGGCCTTCCCTCAAAAAGACGTGGCCTGGATGGGAGCAGATAAGGCAGCAGAACCACAACCGAGCTCTGCCGACAAGTTGGATGATCCCTCGCCTCTTTAGGCCTGAAGGTGCACCTCCGTCCGTCCTGATCACAGGACAGTTTTTTACAGCTTGTCTCAGTCCGTTTCTCTGTCCTCAGGTCTCAATAGAGGCATTTAAGGAGCAGAGCACTCGTGAGCTTGATTCATGAGATTACGAGTTTACACGAAGGTTTGGAGATCACGTGACATTTATCCCGCAGCTCTCAAAAAACAAAACAAAACGAACCCCTTCAAATCGCTTTCGAAACCCGCCTTATTTTGAAAATCTGCCGGATTCTCTGTGCGTCTGATTTCCTGCCAGCTCGATCTGCTGTGTCGAAATGGATGCAGCTTTGGTCCAGCACCGAAACAGACTTGAGGCGTATTTTTAGCAGAGCAGAGCGGACGGTCTTTCCTGAACCGCTCTGCCGTCCCTCAGACGGGACCACTCTCATCATCGTGTCCGGCGGGAACGTTGAAATCTGATTCATCATGTCTCACACATGTCTCACTTCTTTTCTTATGCCACATATTCTTCATTCACCATAGACTCAAGGTGCAAACTGTTTCAAACGCATCCATTCATGAGTCGAGCCAGACATATGAAACATGGACACCGGCACTATGAGCAGTCAGATACCAAAGATGAGAAGTCACTCATTCAGGGACGGCTGAACGCCGGCTTTTAACCGGCACTATTCACAGTTAATGCATTTATTCTCATGTGTAACGTTGGAATATTTCATGAACTACCTTGGCAGCCAACGTTGAGTCAGTCTGCAGATGACAAAGAAGCATTTAGACCCAAGATGAAGATTCAAAGATGCCTCACTCACCTCTCTCCACTCTTTTGTACCCAGACCTTGAACATATAATACCACCACTGGGAAGAGAAACAAACAAATGCAGGTCTTAGAGTTACGTTTTGAATTTCAACAAGATTTAAAAAAAAAAAAAAAAGGTCCCAAAATCATCAATCAAATACAGGTCAGCGGTGAAGAAGCAAGGAAGCTGTGAAAGTGTGCTCCTGTGCATGATAAACACTCCTCCTGCTGCAAAAACTCATACGTCTCACAGCAGGAGCATCTATTAAATCTAGTATGATTTTTATCTTTAAAAATAAATAAAAATGATAGCTAACTGTGCTCTATCATGGAAGGTTAACAAGCATGAATGTAAACTCCTGTTTTTAAAAACCGTGTCTTTTCACACTCCAGTATGTTTTTCCATTTCATTATTTTCTTAAGCACTTTTTGCTTGAAACAACTTGTGCAGTGAAAAAGAAAAACCCAAGACTTTTTTTTGATGGTTTTGTGAGTGCGACAGTAAAAAACGGCGCTGTGGACCCTCCGAAGCTGTGTTGCTTTGCTGAACCTGGATTTTTCCTTCAACGGATCCTGTAACAGAGTTCGGGTCCGTCATTCCCGTTTTGTTCTTGTTCTGCAGAACGTTGTGAGTCTATAGGCTGGACGTGGGTGAGCTGGTACCACTGAGATGGTCCAGTTTAAGGGAAACTTGTTTCTACAACATATACAGATATCTGCATTTGTAAATAAGATGGAATAACACTTGTAAAGTCTGAACTTTAACACGTGTGTTTCACAGAAGTGAAGCAAATTGTAATTGGTGCCACGTAATAGCTAGATGCACGAGATGCCATTCGGTACAGAGCACTTCCACCATCCTTCACAAGCCCAGAGACACACCAACACCTATATCATTATTGAACATTAAGGCCCCAGTCGTACACCTCCCGCTAGCCGCTACCCGCGGGTAGCGCAACCTGCTCTTAAAGGCAATGGCTACTGACGCACTGATTGGTTTAACAGGTGGAATGCCCTAACCACTCCTATGCATGATATAGCGGTTAGTGCAGGTAAGATCGCGGGTTTAGAGAGGTGGAAGATTGCGTTCTCTGCCGAGGAACGCCTCTCCCGCTACCTGCTATCCCTTAATAGCGGCTTTAGGAGGTTTGGTGGAAGATCGGACCCTAACTCTTAAAGCAAAAACCATTTAATAGATATAATGTTCGTGAAAGTAACATGACGTAAACAGACTGCGTAATTGTTTGAACATTTCCCAAAGCAGCATTTTTACCAAAAAAAACGAAAAAATTGTTGGATGATCTTTAGCTATGATAAAATGATCTGTGGTATGATTTAAATGGTCTCATGATTTTTTTTTTTTTTTAATTTTATTTTAATATTGGAAGTCTGGTCGCTGCATAATGATCACAGTAGATCATTATGCGTTATGGAGATCGTTATTGGGTAGATCCAGTCCCCGCACCTGATTCAGATGAATGGGTCATTAAAAACAGACCTGGATGACAAGCTGATGTTGATCCATTCATTTGAATCAGGTGTGTTGTATCAGGGAAAAACATCTAAGACCTGCAAAATACTTCCCGTAAAATACTGTCAGACCTCAGTGTTGGTCGGTTTTGAAAATTCTCTCTCCAACAGAACTCAGTGTGTTTTGACAGAGAGCCTGACCTCCAGTTCCCTGAAGGTAGCGGATGGTGTACCCCAGGGATCCATTTCAGGACCACTTCTATTCTGCCTTTACATTAACAGCATTGACCGTCATGTTAAAAATGCCTAGTTTTCACTATTACGCTGATGACACAGTCCTGTACAGTTCAGCAGCCACTCCCACCGTTGCTGTTTCTTAGCTGCAGCTCCCTTTTAATGCTTATTTTAAAAAAACACCGGCTAATGCCAAAAGAACCTCTGTGAATCTTTCTCTCTCTCACCACCTCACAAGCTTCTGTGATGGAGTGTGTGTCTAAGTCTGTTAGGTCTTTATTTCAGAATTAAGTCTTGTCTTTCTTTTGAGACCAAAAAGAGGCTGGTCGAGGCCTTTACGTCTGTTCTAGATAACGGCGATGTGATTTACATGCAGCATCGTCACATGTCTTTATCATCATCACTGAGGTTTATAACAAACCTCACAGCTCTCTCTGTGTGTTTTATGTGCTCGTGCTGGATGGAGTTTATTGCCAGCCCGCAGACTAAAACACTGGTATATCTTTATTTATATATATCTATTCTTGGTCTGCTTCCACTTAATCTCCAATAGCTGCAGAAACCTTAGAGACCGATACATCCTTCCATCCCAGAATATATTTTTATTGACTGTGTATTGTTTAGGACTGACGTGGGGGGGGAAAAAAAGCGTTTTTAAATCTGCAGCTTCACATGCCTGCAACACTCTGCAGAAGACCCTGAAATGGGTTGAGTTGGTTTCATTGGAGTCTTTAAAGGGGCTCTGGATTCCTTGTCGGTGGACTCTTCCATGTGCTTGATGAACTTATGCACCTGTCTCACATTGTCATACTGTTTTTGATCTACAACTCTGTCACATCATGTCTGGATACATGTTTTTATGTTATACGTTTGTCCCCGTTGCCTCTTGGCCAGGCCGGGCTTGTGAAAGAGATTTGAATAAATAAAGGTTAATGAACTCCAAATCATAATACCACCTCCACAGGCATCACCTCATCCACCTCTTTTCTTCCTCTGATGCTCTCAATTGAAGAATTGAAGGAAAAATAGGTAAAACCCGCCATCCGGACCACTGAGACGAGGGGGGCCCTTGGCATACTTCCAGAAAACATGTACGAGCTGTTTAAATGGGTCACATTTAAATGTGACCTGAATGGAGGATGGATGTTTTGATTTAAAGAGCCTGTTCTTTAAATCAGGAGATGGAGCAGCTCTTCCAGGAGGAACAGCCATAAACTGGGGGGCTACTTATTTTCGTTGCTAAAAAAAAAAAAAAAAAGGGGGACTCAAAAAAATGTTGACTTTTTGAGAATAAATAGAGATGCAATAGACTTACTGAAGTAATTATAAAGGCCAGTACATTCAGTAAAGCTTATACCAAGAGGTGCATGCAGCAGCTAATTAAATAAGATTCTACCCCAAATCCATTTTTTTCCTCTGTGTATTGCAAAAACAAATGCATCCGTGCACCTAAAAACCCTGACACTCCAAGCGTACTTGAAGAAAAACCTCTGATCTTTTTCACGCAGATGTGAGAGTGAGACGATTTCTTGGGCGTCGTTAGAAAACCCTGCTCAGTTTAGCTTGAAACTTCGCGTCAAAATCAACGGCTTCGTGTAAAAGCAGCCATCTGACTTTGCAAGTACGAGTCCTGAATTGCGTAAATGTAAAAAATGGAGGCGATAATCTAAAAAATACATAATGTTTATGTACCTTCACCCAGTCATGTATCGTACAGGTGGATGGGGCCAGGCCCATTGAACGTGTTGGGATCAGGGTTTGTTTTTTTAGTTTTCTGGTATCTCTGTCCTTTTCTGTTTCCTTTCCTTCCTGTTTTATTATGACGCTCTGTTTCCTGTTTTTCCTTGAGTTTATTTCCCTGATGACCTTCACCCTCGGCTGTAAACGGTGTCATATTTTCTCTCTTGGTGGCGGGTCCGTCTCATTCTGCTTCTTTTCTACTCTTCTTGCCTTCAAGTCTTTTGTTTCACCTCCGAATAATTTTGCTAAATGTTTTCTATCTTAGATACTCTATTAGTTTATAGAGTATAGTCTAGTTTATAGTGTTAGTTCAGTTTCTGTTTAAGTTCTGGACACTCCTGCTCTGGCCTTTATTAAAGGTCTTTTGTCTACTCACTCCTGCCTCCTGAGTCACCTGGATGTGGCTCCTCCACATCCCTCAGATCCCACCAGGACTGACCCAGACCACAAGGACTAACCCAGACCACCAGGACTAACCCAGACCACCAGGACTGACCCAGACCCAAGGACTGACCTAGAACACAAGGACTAACCCAGACCACCAGGACTGACCCAGACCACAAGGACTGACCTAGAACACAAGGACTAAACCAGACCACCAGGACTGACCCAGACCACAAGGACTGACCTAGAACACCAAGGACTAACCCAGACCACCAGGACTGACCCAGACCACAAGGACTGACCTAGAAACACAAGGACTAACCCAGACCACCAGGACTGACCCAGACCACCAGGACTGACCTAGACCACAAGGACTACCCAGACCCCAGGACTGACCCAGACCACAGACTGACCAGACCACCAGGACACCCAGACCACAAGGACTAACCCAGACCACCAGGACTGACCCAGACCACCAGGACTGACCCAGACCACCAAGGACTGACCCAGACCACCAGGACTGACCCAGGACCCACCAGGACTAACCCAGACCACCAGGACTGACCCAGACCACCACTAGACCCAGACTGACCCAGACCACCAGGACTGACCCAGACCACCAGGACTGACCCAGACCAGACCACTAGGACTACCCCAGACCACCAGGACTGACCCAGACCACCAGGACTGACCCAGACCACAGGACTAACCCAGACCACCAGGACTGACCCAGACCACCAGGACTGACCCAGACCACCAGGACTGACCCAGACCACCAGGACTGACCCAGACACCAGGACTAACCAGACCACCCGACCACCCAGACCACCCAGACCACCAGGACTGACCCAGACCACCAGGACTGACCCAGACCACCAGTCCACCAGGACCACCAAGGACTAACCCAGACCACAAGGACTGACCCAGACCACCAGGACTGACCCAGACCACAATGTTTTCTCACAATGTGCTACACAAGTTGAGGTAACACCACTTCCTGATGATTTAAGTTGCATGGCTTCATCGTTTTAATCGTGCATACCTGATAACGACAAGTAAATACGCCGTTTACCTCAGTTTACCTGGTCCTTTTATTTTCTTATACATTATTGTATGATTCCTATATATCATTTCATTTGTTAATATACGTCATTCTTTTTGATTGCAGACCTGCAACCACATCTTTTCCAGGGACATCCATAAATTTCTCAACAAACGGTGGAAACGGTGGAAACGCTGCGTGACCGAGGCTCTGACTGCCGTCCTGACTCGTCTCCAACGGAGAATCGTTAAACCAAAACGCGTCAAGCAACGGCCACGTACTGTCGCACAGCTGAAGAAGCGTTTGGAGGAAGAGTGGGACGAAGAAGTAAAAGCTCTTCGTTGCTCGGCTGCTCGGTGGCAGAACGCCTCCGAAGCTGGGGGCTGACAAGTGTTGAGAGGAGGGAGGGAAACATGGCAAACTGGGGAAAAAAGCTTTGCTTTCACAGCTTTTTTAAAAATATTTGGATTGAATATTTAATATTTTCCAGATGGTTCTCTCTACTTCACCACGACTTCTCTTCATTGTCCTCTCCTTTGTCTTCTCTCCTTTTCCTCTCCTCCTGTTCCTCCTCTGATCTCCTTTATTTCCTTCTCCCTTCTCTCCTGCACCCTCTCTTCTCAAGTCTCCATATCTCTCCTGCCCTCCTCTCATTTCTCCTTGTTGTTCCTTCACCCTTTCCCCTCCCATCTCCTACTCCTTTTCAAAATGTCCCACAGGGTTCAGTTCTGGGACCAATCCTTTTCACTAAATACATGCTGCCCTTGGGAAAAATTATCCAGAGCCATGGCATAAACTTTCATTGCTACGCTGATGATACGCAGCTGTACTTATCTATGAAACCAGAGGAAACAAAACCGTTGGCCAAACTTCAAGGGTGTCTTAATGACATTAAGTCCTGGATGTCCTCTAACTTTTTGCTTCTAAACTCGGATAAAACAGAGGTTATTGTCTTTTGGTCCCAAACACCTGAGGAATGGATTGACTGGGTTTACGCTGGCTTCCAGCACAGCTGTGAAAAACCTTGGAGTCATTTTTGATCAGGATATGTCATTTAAGCAGCATATTAATCAGGTTTGCAAGACTGCCTTTTTTCATCTCCGAAATATTGCCAAGATTAGGAGCATCCTCTCCCAGGGTGATGCTAAAAAAAATCAATCCACGTGTTTCTCTGTTCTAGACTGGATTATTGTAATGTTTGTTGTTAGCAGATGTCTTAAAAGCTCGCTGAATAGCCTCCAACTGATCCAGAATGCAGCAGCGAGGGTGCTGACAGGAATCCGCAAGTAGATTGGGAGGACGGGCCTTCTGCTACCAGGCACTTTTTTTATGGAACCAGCTACCAGTTTGAGTTCAGGAGGCTGATACCACCTCCATCTTTAAAACTAAACTGAAAACATTTCTGTTCAGTAAAGCCTACAGTTAGTCTAACTATAGTGTGTAGGGGCTAATAGTTATAGCCATAGTTGTAGTAGCTCAGACTAGAGTAGCTCGTCTTAATCACAGCTTCGTCATAGCTATGCTGCTATAGGCCTACGCTGCAGGGGGACACCAGCATGATCTGCTGAGTGGTGTCTCCACTGCTTTTCCCCTTTTTCTTCCCTTTCCTCCTCCCTTCTTCCATCTCACCTCAGTGCTTCTACCTCCATCTGTTTATGTTTATATGGTCATTATATTTAGTCATTTGTGTGCTCTCCTCTCTCTGTCCTCCATCCTCTCTCTGTCCTCTCTCTCCTCTCTTTTTCTGTCTTTACCCAGCTGGTCTACAGCAGGAAGGTCCCCCCATATGATCCAGGTCCTGCTCAAGGTTTCTTCCTCTTAAAGTGGAGTTTTTCTTTGCCACTGTTTGGCTTAAAGGTTTTTTTTTTCTCCCTCTGTGGGAGTTTTTTACTTGCCATTATCCTTGATTGGATTTAATATTATAATTTTAGTTAATGATATTTGCTCGGGGGTCATGATCTGGGTCTCTGTAAAGCGCCTGGAGACAATTGACATTGTAACAGACGCTATACAAATAAAATTAAATTGAATTGAATTGAAAAATCTCCCTCCGTTTCCAGACTCTCCTTCCAGCCTTCTTCCCTCACCTCTTTTGTCCTATCCTTCTCTTCTGTCCTCGTTTCCTTCCCTTTCCATCACCTGTTTTTCAGCCCATTCCACTGTCCCACACCTCCCTCCTTCTCCTCTCATCCTTACTTGTCTTCCTCTACCTCCCACTTCTCTCCCCTTGCACCCCCTCCTCCCCACCCCTCTCCTTTTCTTGCCTCTTTTTCTCCTCTCCCGCTCCACATCAAAGTGATGGCAGAAACCATTACGTTTTTTTTGCTTCACTGAGGCAGCTTGACCGCGGCCACTGAGCCAATACTGGGACCAGTACATCCCAATTCTCTCTGCTCTCCTCTTCAAAGCTGCGGGAAGAGAAAGACGGAGGAGGAGGAAACAGGGTCAAGCTAAATTAATAAATACCAAACCAGAGAAAAAGGGGCAGGAGGCTGAGAGTTTAGCGACGGCCGGCTAACTGATTCCATTCAGTGCAGAGGGAGAAAATGAACGATGCTCCCGTCCTCCACGGTGCCTTTAACCTCGACAAAACGTGCTTTATTTATTCCTGTCATGCTTTTCTAATCTACTGAAAGTACATTACATGGTGAAAATGTAAAAATAGTGAATACTACTACTACTCCCACCAGCACCAGCAGCAACAAACCAACCACAACAAAGTTTAGTAGAAGGTACAAGAGAAGAAAATAGAGCCCAGTCATATAAGTATTTCATGAATCTCACTGATTAGTAATGAGGAAGCAGATAAATGAACTAGAAGGTTATTAAAATTCTAAAACCCTAAAAGGATCAGACAATAAACTTGAGTAAATAATATAAAAATTGATTTTTTTTTTAAAGATTCATTCATGGGCTCGGCTAAAAGTAACAGCTGAGGCCAGAAATATTGTGACGAGTTTTTCCTCAATTTGCAGTGGAGGTGAACGCCATCATTTGGACTTAAAATAAAAAATAGTCAGGATGTGATCAAAGTGGAGACTTTCAGCTTTAATTTGAAAATGTTTCACAAAAAAGTACAGCGTTTGAGCTTTTTGAGCTTACAGATAAAAGTCCAGGTGTTGATATCAGGTACTGAGCTGCCTCTTCTGCAGCTCTTGACTGGAGTCTGGAGTCCAGCGATATCTCAGGCCAACATTACCATGAAAAAAAAACGACTTAGTTGCGGCTAAATTTACAGTTATCTCCATTCATAAAGAGGAAGAAACCGGTGGTGGATTGAGAATTTTCTTTCTAAGTTCGGGGCCATCAAGGGGCCCCATTTCTCATGGAGGGCCCAGGTATTTGTCCAGCATTATTAATTGTATGCAATCCTGACTGAGACGAGGAACCATCAAGGAGATGACTGTTAAATATATATATGTACACAGATAAGTATGTTATACACATGTTGTTAAAGCTGCTAATTTAGCCATCATGTATTCTAAAAAACTGACAGCTGGATTGGACTCAGTTTTTCAGTCAATTTTTCTTTCATGTCTTGGACTCAGACTCCAGCTCTGTGGATTCGAGGCAGGTTTAGTGACTCAACTGCAACCATGGACTGAATTGTCACCGTTCCTCTTCACTCTGCACTGATTGAATATCTTCAGTTGTGGGGTGAATCAGCGACATCTTAAATGTCAACACTAAAAAAGGACATGATTGTGGATTCTTGGAGGACCAGGAACCAGTCAAACAGCATTTCCATCATGGGAGGAGAAGCAGAGGTGGTGGAGGAGCATAAGTACCTCAGTGTTCACCTGCCTGAACAACAGACTGGACTGGAGATGCAACACTGATGCTGTTTAGAAGAAGGAACAGAGCAGAGTTTACTTCTTGAGGAAGCTGAGGTCCTTCAGTGTTTGCAGACAGGACTGCACATCTTCTGTCAGTCAGTAATCAATATTGGTTTTAAAAAACAGTTATCGTGCCTGCCTACAAACTGATTTTTTTTTTTTTAAAGGCTGACTCTGTTCTGCAGATGGTTCTGGAGCCTCTCGAGCCTCTTCTCCAGCACAGAGCAGTACAGGAACACAGCTGGAACCTTCTACAATGACTTACTGGCAGTTAGCGCAACAGATAATCAATAATTTGCAGCTGAAAATCAGATTTGGTGAAGTCCATGAGCTCCAGACATCAGGTGGTCCCAAAGGACCTTCACCCAAGTCTTAAAGTGGTGGTTTTATTGACAATTTGTCACTTTGTCCAAATAATTTTGAGTTCCTGAAAAAAGGAGGTATATTCTGCTTAAAATGGCTGAAATTCCTAAATGATTAAATCCCTTTTAAGTCTGCAGTTTGATCACATCTTGACTGTTTCGTTTCAAATCCACTGTGGGTGTGCATCAAGGCTAAAAACTTCAAACTGTCCAAATACCTCTGGACCAAACTGTATTGGGGGGGGGGGGGGGGGGTGACTCAAAAACAGCTGGGTGGCAATTAATGACTTAAACCTTTAACGACCCCAGAGCAGAAAGAAAAAATAAATGGAATTAAAAAGGCAAAGGAACCTAAAAAAGAAAACCAGAGCAAAGCCTGAATAAAGATGAATGAAAATAAGGCTTTGAAAACGCTATGAGTTCATATTTTAAATATTAGTGGACTAAACTACAGCTAATTGGCTAAAAAAAAAAAAACAACTTTGCATTCACTGGCGTAGATCCAGTTCAGTCAGTTACAGTTCAGTAAATCCTGCGTGACATTATCAGGATATAGTGTCCCTGTCCTTCTGTGGAGGCCGCCTGGGTCCCCAAAGCCCGTCGACGGGGAGATGAAAGACCTGAGGGCGCCGCGTGACCACAGCAGAACCCCCCCCCCTCCAGCGGGTTGGAAATGTTTGAAGCTCAGGATTCCTCTGACACAATCATTACCGTCAGGGTTAGCGTCAGGGTTCACCAGCTTCACACAGGAAAAGAGGGATTCCTCTGACGAGACTTAGTCTACCGTCACGACCTGCAGATAAACCTGCATATTTACTTCATATTTGTGATATTAAAAATTGCAATTTGAGCTAAATTGCTGTGTCATTCTGGCCCCGATTCCTTTCTGTTCGAAGGCCATGATTTGTTATCGTTCTGGCTCAATCGAGTAGCTAAGTTTTGATGCTGAGGCGTCTAGAGAACTTATCCAAGGTCCAAGATGTTTTCATGTGATGTGATGATGCGACTGTTTCCTACTGACCATTGGTCCTTCTGATCCATCCTACATCCTGTGATGTGAGTTTAATGACCTCTCTGAATTTGCATGCGGACTTGGAGAATAAACTCCGTTTGTGCACCTCTGTCGTTGTCAGTGCTTTGTTTAACAACCGATTGACTGCTTCACTGGTGCACAATGATAATAATTCTTACGAGTAAAAATACATCCAAATTCTCAACTTTACAGTGGCGTCCCTGGGTGGGCCCGGGACCACCGGGTCGTCTAAGGAAGGGAAAACTTGCCGCCGCGTTCGCACAACCGTCGCCTGCGGACATCAAATCAAATCAATAACAGATTTTTTTTTTTTATAAGATTCATGGAATAACACATTGCCCTGTCGTTAGGATTTGCCGATTGTGCTAGTAAAAGTGGCATATTATGCTAGTGGCAGTGCTCCTTTTTCACCCAAATTATGCTCAAATTATGCTCGCTTTTCAAAATGATGCTACTTTTTAAAAAATTATTCTGTGCACAAACTTCACAAGACAAGTTTGAAAATGTATTTTATTAACCCTGGCCTGACGTTCTGGGCCCGGTTCTGGGTAACTTTATCCGGTGGTTAGGCCTATACATCGGATAAATCTGCTATCCAGCGGATAGTTATCCAGCGAACAAAAATAGGTTGCACAAAGCCTGGATAGTGTGGTGGATAACTATCCGCAGATAGCGGCCGCCATTTTGAAACAAGCACTGGGAGAAAGACTGAAGAGTCTGGGACCGAGACACAGACTTCCAGTTCTGTTTCATCGAATTCCCGCGGTATCTCAACACAACTAAAAAGCAATCGCAAAATAGAAGTGGAACCAACTGTTAATAGTAATCTATCGTTTTTAGTAGCTGAGATCTTCGTTTTCTTGAATTATTCTAAAATTGTGCTATTAAGACAAGAAATTATACGGATTATGCTAGCAGTGCTAGTTTTGGAAAAAGGGCAAAAATTATGCCCAATTACTCAGATTATGCCAAAAATTATGCTAGCACAATCGGCAAGAGCCCACCTGCCGTTCTCACCCAGAATAAAATTTCAGAAGGAAATTGGAGGAAATGCGTTACAGTTCTCCTTTTTAGGAGCTGCCCTTTTGAAAGTGAGTGCGCGGTTTAATCCGGGACGCGAGCACTTTCACGCTGCAGAGAAGACCAGAACCATGAGAGCACAGACCAGCTGGAAGAACCAGTGGACGAGCGAGCAAAACGGTATAGAGCTCCGCATCTGTCTCCAGTTCAGGCTTTGGGAGTCATAAACGTATGTACGCCTGCATTTACAGCAGCCACTAAAGGTTATTTCACTGCACAAGTGGCCAGTAACCATTGAAGCAGCGCAGAGGAACTCGTGGAGTTTTAAGCTCTCCGTGTCCTCCTGCAGCCGCTGGAGGTCAAGCTGCTTTTGCAACGCCGACTTTTCTTTGGTCTCCTACTCAGTCACTCTCATTTCCTTTTTTTTTTCCGTCATTTAATTTCTTGAGGATCTCAGTCGCCTCTGCTGGGATGTCGGCTGTAGCTCTGGGAGCTTGTTCCATCTGGTTTCTGCTGATAGCAGACGTGGAAGATCGATGCAACGCTTCGTCAAAGCCAAGAATTCCTTCCAATGATATCGACAGTGAACGTAACGTTAACAACATCTTTTGTTCTGATTTAAGTGTCGCTCAGACTTCAGTGATGAGCTTTGAAAGACATTGTGTAACTGTACAGGTGCTGAAGGGAGTGAGTGTGATGGCGGAAACAATTACCTGGATCTGACTTTGAGAAGGTGTCCATATCCAGCAGATTTCTGCAACAAGAAGAAAAATAGAGAGAAATTCAATTCTGTCATATTTAATCCAAAAAGAAGAAGCTAAAAAAAGCATGCGCACTGATGCAGAATAGCGTCATCGTTAGCCGTGACAGTAAACAAACGACACGTGACAATAAACCACTCTGCTGGAGCATTTACGTGCACCAAACACGCTTTAAAATGGACGAGCCAACAGAGAAGGACGAGGTCCCGGTCATGGTTCAGGAGACGAAGCAGACTCGTCTTTCATCTGCAACAGCCCAAAATTCATACAGTGATTCAGTTCACCTTTATTTCTACAGCATCGACTACTATATAAATAATCTCAAAAGCCGCTTTTCAGAGACCCAGATCATGACCCCCCGAGCAAAGATTGTTACCTCCGCCAAGGAGGTTGTTTTTTCCAGCGTTTATCTGTCTGTCTGTCTGTGTTCAAGATAACTCAAAAAATTATGGATGGATTTTGATGAAATTTTCCGGAGTTGTCAGAAATGTGAAAAGGAAGAACTTATTTCATTTTGGCTGTGATCCGGAAGAAATCCTGGATTCTGGATCACTTTCAAATTTTCGATAACATTGCGGTCAATGAGGCCAAAAATTTGGTTTCTCAATATTGCCGTTAATATTTTGCCCAAAACTCATTAAATTTGAGGTTGAGGTTGTTTAATTTCAATATATTGACTTTGGAAACAAATATTGCATGACATCTTCATAGCATTATTATATATTTTTGTGTGCATCACAAAATAAAGGAGGATATGGTTCTTTTTTTAGCGGTCCCATATTGTCAGTGCTGTATGTACGACTAATATTTATGGTGTAAATCGCTATATGGGGGAATTGTGCTTGGCGGAGGTCTGCGCTCTCCGAGTGCTTTTCTAGTTAACTAAAGTAATACTATTAAATCCTAATTAAAGAAACAATGGCGAGTAAAAAAAAAAAAACTCCCCTAGTGGGAGAAAAATTTTTAACCAAAACAGTGGCAAGAAAAAACTCCCCTTTAAGAGGAAGAAACCTTGATCAGGACCTGGATCATGAGGGGGGACCTTCCAGGTAAAGAAAGAAAACTATTAAACATACACAAATGAATCTGTTGAAGAAATAATGTTTTTTTTTGTTTGGTTTTTATTCATCTCCATCAGTCATTTATTAACCCACGTCAATCGACTACAGGGTAATATAAAAGAATAAATAAAATAAAGCCCCACAGTGCTCTGAAGAAAATGACTCGAGTAAAAGTCGGTATTTATGTGATTTTCCTCAGAATTAGGCACATTTTTAAACACTTTTTTAAAAGCGGTAAATATCCCGTCCAGATGTTTGATGATATTAATGACGGTTCCATCCATCCTGGATCTCAAAAAGAAAATAAAACAAGACTGAGTGTCTAAGACATTTGCTCAGTGCTGTATACTTAATTACAGCTTTAGTGTGTGCTCTTTGAGAACATAATTTTTTTTCTGTTTTTTTCTTTCTTTTGTTTGCTCCACTTCTGAACACGTTATGGTTATTTGCTGGAGATAATGATTAATTTAACCTTGACTAGCCTCCTCTCTGGCTGTTATTTGGAGGCCAGGATGAGAGGGAGTCTTTGTAAATTCATGACGCACTTATAATTTCATGTTGCACTCTCTTGTCTCCTGAACTGGCATAGAGTATGTTCGTTGGCCACCATCATCCCGCCGGACAGGAAAACGGGCTGCACGTCCTGTGAAGATCAGACAGATCACCTGTAGCGCTTGACAAACGCAATAATTACTGTGAATAATGACAAAATGGCGTTAAGTGCATCCATAGCTAAAAAGATTGTGTCAGAAAACACCGGCGGCGGAGTTCAGAGTGAATAACTGAAAAGGTCACTAAATGAGCTGTGATTCCCAGACACACCTGGCAGAATAAATGAACAAACGAGTGAATGTGGTTTTCTCAGGACCCACAGGAAACCCTGAAACAGATCGTGCTGTCAAAACCCTGGCGGGGACGTTTACCTCACGTGGTTAGCTGCTGGTTGCTAGGTGACAGCACTGGGTAATTAATAACTAAAGAGGGAGTGAGAGACACTTAGGCCCAAAGGTTTTTATGACTTTTGCATTTTTACACCACCACAATAAATATGTGTAGACTTTCATTCTAATTTCGGAGGTTTAAAACAATAAAGGCGTTTGTCACTTAGGAGTTACAGCAATTTTAATCAAAGTATTTTAGGGGCAAAGTGGCATATTTATAAGAATAACTTTAATTTTTAATACCTGGATGAAAATTCTTTTGGTCCTTCTACCCTCTGATTTGCCTTCAGTATCTGAAAATGATGCTCTGTGGGGTTGGAATAAGGCAGTCCACTCATAAAGAGGGGCGGTCCAATGCCAGGGGGGCCACGTGTGACCCCGAGGGACTGGAATAACTTGTAATTGCACATATACTCCAGTAGGGGGCAGTGGCACTCTCATTGCTGCAGTGTGTTTAAGGAGTATATGCTATATTGTGTTGTTTTTGTTTTTTTTTGCACGGACATGCGCGCACACTAGAGGTCCATGAAAATTCGACCCGAAACCGACTCAACCTGAGTCTTGAGTTTCCGACCACGAACCGGACCGAGTTACCCGAATAGAACCGAGACGATACAGCCCATAGTTGCTCATGTTAAAAGTTGTCTAGCGTTGAATAAAACTTGATTTTCTCACCTAAAGTTGTCTTCTTCTACCCGGTTCAGTTGCTACATAGGCTACGTGACGTAAACAACAATAAATCCACGTCGTTATTTTCTTTGTGGATACAGATGCTATTGGTAGCAACTGCTAACGCTAATAGCCTACACCGGTCAGGACGTGTCGTGAATATGTTCTCTCATCCAGCGTTGTCATGTTGGTGATCTGCTGTGCTTTACAGCTGCCGGGCAAACCGCTAATAACAAGCTACGGCAACACGGTTGTTTCATGACAAACACACCACGTTAATTAATAATTAATTAAACTGCCACCGCCAATATCTTTACCTCTCTGGAGTAAACGTGGACCCAGC